>OY282520.1:10530000-11765000 GCA_958296335.1 Urtica urens | reverse complement strand
TTGATCACTATTTAATCTCACTTGCTGTAATGGTGATTGCCAACATTAATTCTGGAAAACGGGTATTCGCATAATGAACTAAATATTTATAGAATAATTTTTCATTTATCTTTGGATCAAGTAAATAAATAATTAATTGGATTTTAAGCAAATAGGTCTTGAAAATTTAAGGGATAGGCTTGGGAGAGGTTTGGCCGAAAATCCCTTAGGGTTATGTCCTAGGGGTGGCCGATTATGTCTCCCCCTTTCTCTCTTTGGATTTCTCTCTGATGAGAAAAAATCTCTTCCATAGATATTGATCTGATGGTTGAGAGACGGTTTAGATTCACTTTTGAGATCTAATGACCCAGATTAAATCCAAGTGAGAGAATATCTCTAGAAGGAGAGAACATCTCTCAATAAGGGAGAAAATCTCTCAGCGGTTATCTCCTTCCTAAATGCTATAAATAGGGATACAAGTGAAGAGGAAAAATCACTCCATTCTCTCATAGAATTCTCGACCAACCTTCACTCGCTCTTGGCCAAATTTCTCCTCCCTCTATTCCTCAAAATTGTTAATTCCAATCATAAATAATAGGAGCGAGATCCCGAAATAATCTGGTTTTGAGATCCAAGTGAGATATCGATTGTGCCCACTCATCTTTTTTATTTTTCTCGGAGATTACGTTTCGAAAGACTACGGCATCATCCTCGAGTACTAACTCAGATGAAGAAGTTGTGAAAGCTTGAAGACGGAACTAGGATTGGATTAGAGCATTATGTAGCTGAGCCAAAATCCATGTAATTATTCTTATCGCCTCTTTTATTAATGGTTGTTAAATTACTTTCATAATTAAATTAAATTGATAAGTCTAGATCTTGTTTAGTAATCATTATTATAAATTAGTTATTGTGAGTGCAATTAATGATTTTCCACATTTAATATGGTTACTAAGATGCAACAATCACCAACATAAACAACAAATACAACCTTCCCAATTAGTTTTTATGGCATAACATCTCTTATACGTTCGGAAACACGTTTCCTAGCGCATAGAGAGATAAAAGTGGAGTGGTCCAAAATGGAGTCCTACATGACAATTTCTATGGCGAGGAGTGGTTATTCATTGCACAAAGGAACATACTCAAACATTTCCTACAAAGAAAAGAAAAGTATGTGAGAACATATTTAACTCTTAACACAACATTTTTGCACTTGGATTTTGGAATTACACATTTTCATGGAATCCAAAAAAAAATTAGAATTCAAAATTTTATTAATTTTGAAATCTCAGACATTGAGCACCTCAGAGTAAAAGTACCATAAAAGACAGCTCCGACATTATATTGAGCTAATTCAAAGTGATTTGAAAACTAGACTTATAGAATTTTAATTTTCTTTAAGAAGCACTCAAATCCAAATTCCGAGCAGATTCTTATTCTCGATTTACCTAGGTACATTCTCCGATCACGAAATGCTGGAAAGAATTTGGCCAAGAATTTAAGTGCATATAAATTGAGTGTGACAAAATATTTTGTTGAATTGTTAATCCTTAATAATGCGGTTTATTAACATGTCAATAACGTAGCACATGAATAACAAAAAAAAATGAATAACTAAACATATATGAAATTCATGTACAAGATTGCTGAAACGCAGTGTCTATCATGTCATGCTTTGTCCTTGGATCATGAATAAAGAAACTGTCCAACTTTCAAAGTAAGTTGTGACTTTTCTGGATGAAATAATGTGACTTGTTAGCTCCTCGTCAATACATTGTTTCCAACTTGTTCACAAGTGATAAATGAGTTGAGAGAGTAACATGTAAAGGTAAAACGACAATCTTGTAAATTTCATTTAGTTGATGATATTCACGAAGGGTAAATATACATAATATTTAATGGATTCATTCATCACAATTAAGTTGGATTATGAGTAGAAAATATAATTATTTGAATAGAGAGAATTCAGTGTCAAGTTTTTGGTATAGTCATTTGAGATTAAGCTAGTACTTGGAAAAGGTTTGTGAATTTTTTTGTCTAAGAATACTGGCTCAAGTTTTGTTCAGCTAGGTCCATGAAGTCACTACCACAAGTAATAAGAGTAAAATTTGTTAAACTAGAAATTAAGTTGCAATAAGTTCAAGTGTTGAACTGCATAATTTCTGAAAAATTGTCTAGAGGGTTTCTTTATCTATTGGGACAAAGGGCTATTCTTGTGATTTTATTGGACAAGAAAAGAAACATCTATAAGCATGTTCTTGAGTGAAAAATAGGCTAAGAGATAACATAAAGGGAGAGATACTTTATGTAGGCAAAAGATACATGAATGTATACACCAAAATAAAGAAAAAGATTATATAAATTGTTGGTAATGAATATGGCCGGCCATAGTAAGAGAGGAAAGAGAGTTACCGTATTTGATAGAAATGGGCAATGAATATCATATATATGAATATGAGATATTTTTTATTGATTCGATTCAGTACACCCATTCCCCTATAAATACACCTTCACATTGAGATGTGAAAACACACAAAATTCGATAGTTAACATTCTTTTGAGACTTAACTGAATTCTCTCTCTCTCTCTTAGAAACTTTGAACATCCCTCGCCCTCTTTTTCTCTCTCTTTTGTTTTGCATTAGACCTAAGATTTGTATACACTTTGACTCAAAAACGTGTAGAAATATTAACAAACTATTAAAAGTGATGTGATAACTTGTATGAAGAGACAGAGAGATGAGAGGAAACAATTCTAATTTTTTTTACACATGGATGGTTTTACAAAGTAAAAAATATATCTTTATAAAATTTATAGTGTATACATCCCAATCTAATGGATATTTTTTTACGCATTGAAGTTATGAGCGCCTTTGTGAACCTATGTTATGAGTAATCACATGAACAAACATGTTGGATGTTAATCATCATTATTCTTTTCGAACTTTTAAGTAAAAGAAAAGAACTTCAAAAGATATTTTTTTCTATCATTTCTTTATACATGAACTTTTATTTGAGTGAAGCACATTGTCTCTATGATTGGATCATTGATTAGTGGAAGACCACTTGTGATTCTGATATACTGCGTCATGGATCTCAACCACACGCACTTGCGACTTGCTTCATGCAATGCAATGATCTTGACATGATTTGATGATGTTGCAACAAGCGTTTGTTTCCGAAAACTCCAAAAGATTGCAGTCTCTCCATATGTGAACACATATCTAGTTTGAGATCTTCCTTTATGCGGATCTGAAAAATAATTTGCATATGCATAGCCAATTAAATTAGTTTCATATTATTATTATAAAATAATCCAAAATCAATTGTTCCTTGCGCACATGTTTGATCATATTCTAGTCTCTTCTTATAAGAATTGAACTAAATATACAAAAAGTAATGTCAGGTTGAGTACAATAGCTAGGTCATAAGAGCTCTAATCGTATTGAAATATGGACAAAATGGATCTTTTTCCACATCAAGAGATCTAATGAGCATTGAGGTACTCAATGAATTTGATTTATCCATATTAAATCATTTTATTATCATTTTTGTGTGATTTGATTGATACACAAATATGCATTCATGTGCTCAATTTCCAAATCTAGACAATATTTTGTTATCTCAAAATATTTCATTTCAAACCATTTATTTAACTAAAAGATTACTTCTAGATTATATACATCGATAATTACACATTCAAATGTTGTTTTCTTGATGAAGCAAGGAAAAAAATGGTATTGACCTATCCCATTGTAGTAGATATTCCTTTAAGCAATTGTACCATTTATAAAATGAAAGTTTAGTTTCTCGTGAATTGCTAGTTTGGTTCAAGTAATGGACTCTAGGTAATTGAAAAGACATTTCTATTGACCTAGATATCATGATTTAACCCAGTAGACTAATAAACCTTCCCACAACCACTTTAATATGACTGACACGAATAGGTGAGCACAAATTCTGTTGATAATCATGGTGAATGATTAAACCCGAGCAGATAGACAAAGTCCTGGCGTTATTGGCCGATAGACTACTCTTGGACCTAAATTGTTGCCTCCAGCGAGGTTAAACTTGGGACTGAATCAGATCCCAGCAGGCAAGCCCTCGGGTTAGCACAAAAGAATGAGTTGAAACTGTTGAAGTAATAGATGAAAATGTCAGAAAGAGTGCTAAATTAGAATTTCTACATTGATCCAACTGGTTTCATATGTCTTGCTTCCACGTTGTTAGTCGATGATCCTTGGGAGTTGTCCCACAAAGTGAGATCCTAAAGTCGACACTATAATCTTAGAAAAAATATTCTATCTCAAGTGAAATAAAGGGTTTTTTTTTGAAGAATTGCTCTAACTAAGCCACATGAAACGTTGCAGTTGTAAAATACCCAAACTTTTGCAAACGTTTAGAAAATACCCAATTAGTCCTACGTGTCATATTATTAGGCAATTGCATTTCCATTTTTGCCCTTTTTATTTTAATTTCCGTGTGTTTTTTTTTATTTCTAGTCTTTTTATATTAACGAAAATTAACCAGATTTTTAGGGAAATCTTGTTTAATTTTCTTATTTTAAACAGCGAATTCGTTTTTTAGTTAATTCCGGATATTTTTGAATTAGTCAACTAATAAATGCATAAACCATTTTGTTTTTTCTTTAATTTTATTCAGATATATTTCATAAATTGCTATATTTACCATCGATTACAAATTACATGCATGAAGTACTAGTTAATTTGCGTTAATTTATATACACGCACATTTTAATATTATCTATCCACCTGATTTCATGGGACTCAATTAACGCATATTTACCTTAGATCACGGGATTTCGACGTCAATTTTCAACTTTCAGATTTGAAATCGTTATTTAATGATTTTAATATCTTTTTGATATAGTCAACTATCTTCTTTAATTTACAATCGATTTAGTTCATTTCTGTCATTAATGGCTATTTTAAACAGACACTGCTTTACGTGTTAATTTTGGTTAATATCTGGTGTACAGCTACGAATTTCCTGTTTTATAGCCTTTATTTTGGCAGTTTTAATTGATATATTTCATTCTGTTTTTAATTTTAAGTATTGATTTGAATAATTCCAATTAAGATATATTCTTTCTGAATATATTTAGCCTAAAATCTTGTTTGATTTAAAAAATAAAACCTTATCTTTTTCTTTCCTAAAATGATGCCCAAATATTTGGTATCTATTACTAATAAATGAATTTAATATCAATCGAATATAATATTGAGAATTTGAAATTTAAAAATTGATTTTGTAATTCACCTATGCTTACTGATTCCCAAAATCTATATGATTTTCGTATTAATTTTGGTTAATTTGTGCCTCTACTACTAGTATGTTGTACAGTTACGAATATCCTATTTTGTAGTTGTTTTTTATTATAAACTTAATTGATATTTCCCTTTTTATCTATAATTCATTTAGTCAATAATTGAATTTTGAATAAGTCGAATATAATCTTGAATTTTGAAATTTAATTTTTGATTTTGCTACTTAAAATATGGTAACTGATATGGAAAAGAGCACTATTTTACGTGTTAATTTTGATTAATTTGTGGTGTATAGTTACGAATTTCCTATTTTGTAGCCTTTATTTTGGCAATTTTAATTGATATAATTTTTATTCCATTCTGTTTATAGTTTTAACTATTAATTCGAATAATTCCAAATTGATATTAAGATATATTCTTTCCGAATATGTTTAGTCTAAAATCTATTTTTATTTAAAAAATAAAATCATATCTTTTTATTTTCAAAAATGGTGACCAAATATTCGGTATCTATTACTAATAAATGAAATTTATATCAGTCGAATATAATCTTGAGATTTTGAAATTTAAAAATTTATTTTATAATTCAGTTATGCTTATTGATTCTCAAAATCTATATGATTTTCGTATTAATTTTGGTTAATTTGTGTCTCTGTTAATAACGTGTTGTACAGTAACTATTAATTTTCGTTAATTTCTGTAACGAAAAAGTTCATAATGATTCTAGGGGAAAAGAAAATACAGATCTAATTGAAATATTTAAGGGGGAAACAAACTATAGATGTAATTACAATAAAATAAAAACTATATGAACGTTCTTCTTCGTCATACTCTTTTTCTTTTCGTCGGTCGCCGACTTCTTCATCATCTTCTTCTTCTTCTCTCCGGGGGAAGTTTCTTTCATTATTTCGGGTTCTATTGCTTTGGAGCTTTCTCGGTCGCCGGAGTCTTCTTCTCCTCCACCGACTTTTTCTTCGCTGGCTTCTTATCTTCCTTCGAGGCCATTGAAATCGTAGATTTTTCTTCGTAGAGAGAGAAGAGATGAGAGAGTAGTATTGGTTTAGAGTGAGAGAAAGTGACAATTCGGATTCAAGAGAGAGAATAGTTATGTGCGTTTGTGTTTCGGTGGGAATGAGAGAGATATGAGTGTTGAAAGGGGTTAGAGTTTAAGAGATTTGATGGGGTATATAACAACTTTCCAAAACAATTTCTCCCTCCAAAAATTAAAAGTCTTCATTAATTTTTATTAATTTTCAACATATCCGGCTATTAATTGGAGAGAGAAATTAAGTCTATCTTTATACATAAAATCCGGCCATAATTTATTTAATTTTCGGAAATTAATTTCCAAAAATTACAAAACCAAAAAGGGTATAATAGTCCGATAATTTGCGTTAATTTCTACAACTGGGCATTAACCAAAACTTACAAAAAATTGGGTATTTTGCAAACTCAATACTATAGAAGGATATATAGTTCTTTATCCCTTTTTTTTTTTTTTTGGTGAGATGCAGAAATGAAGAGATGAGGTGGGCTGAAGAACCTAGAAATCTGCTTAAAATAACATATTTTGTGGAGTATAAAGGTTTCTCTCGCTGGAAACCTGAAAAGTTATTGATAGACCTGTTTGACTATTTGACTGAGGTCACAAGGAACAAGTTTGTTAAGCTCAGCCTGTCCTGGATTGAGTAAAGAAATGGGAAAAAAAAGGTTCGCGAGGCATTCATATATCTTAAGGATTAACTCTTTGATCAGCTCAAAATGAGCTTGTAGGAATGGAAAAGAACCTCTAACATGAACTTGAATTGATAAATTATCGTCTTTCACCGCAGATAAGTACAGAGGGACAAAAGAGGTACTACCAAGCTAATTCTAATTCAAGTCAAGATAAACAAAAGTCAACCTGAGATGCTTGAATTTTCAGCCGAACTACCAAACAATTCTGACTTCAATGTATATTGCCTATGAGATTGAAAACATGTAACAGTTATTTTACATTGGCGGGTTTGAGATAATCAAACTATGACCAAAATTCAAAGCAATTCATTACAGTAATTATTCAAAAATTTCAATACAACGATGCAACCAAGTTGATTTAAGATCTAACCTCTAAACCATATTCATTCGAATTGGGGAAAGAAACCAAGCTTTAGCGTATCAACAAAGCAGAATTCCAAACCCTACTTTCCAACGGTTGTTTTCAGGGCCAGAGAGCTTTCAACTCCTTCGGCTTCAGAGTTCCGCTGGGCAACGATCTTCGACATTCCAAACATCTGAACCAAAAAAGAATAAAGAACCCTAACCAATCAATCAAAGAAACAGAGACAGAGTACAAAACCGAAAAGCCGGTTACACAAAGAAGAAGAAGAAGAAGAAGAAGAAGAAGAAGAAGAAAGAAGAAGAAGAAGAAGAAGAAGAAGAGGAAACCTTTTTGATGGTCTTGGTGAAGCAGGTCTTGTGTTCTTCCATTGAAGCGCTGATGAACTCGTCGATGTGGTCTTTGACGTCCTCCAAGAACGAGGCCTCGTCTTTCTTCTTCTTCCGACACGAGGTCCCGGCGTTTGGCGGCTTCTCGGCCGTAGATTTTTCTGATTCCATGAGTGAGAAGTTTCGGAGTCGCGAGACAGCGGTGGCGGTGGTAGTATTTGAGTCAGGAATTCTAGTTACTTCCTTTTTCTTATTTACTAGTTTTGAGGCCGTGCCCCGCACGCCATGTACATTTATCAACAGCTTAAAATTCAGTTATCTTTTAAAATATAACATATCTCTAGATTTTCTTTTTAGGAAGCGTGATCTGTGCCACGAAATATCATATAAACTTTCACGTGGGACGGAGGAAAATCATAGTTACAAATATATGCAGAAAACGAAAGCCAATGGTAATAAAGAAACATAACCACAATAAACACAATTAACGGAGCCCTAGGTAACCGTGCGGGACCTCAACTCTCGATCATCGGCACTAATGGCCTCCTCCGAACAAGGCGGGATTGAACCCAGCCAGGTGGCAGACGAGTGATGGTTAACCGCATAGCGCACAAGATTATGCGCCGCGATATTACAGAGACGAGAAATATGCTAAACTCCTCAATCTCCTTCACCTCTCTGAAGATGCGGTGCAAGATCGTCCCTAGCTCTGTCGCAGGCGTCGCGCACTCGTCGATCATCCTCACCACCTCAAGAAGTCAGACTGGATTTCCGCTCTTCTGCCATCGACGCTGCGAACTAACTCTATGCGACAGAGGACATTGTATGCTGGGGAGAGACCCCCTAGCAAGGAAAAGCGTACGCGAGGCGATCACCTCTCCGATGTGGTTACAAATAATACAACCAGCACCGAAGCCTCCACGGTCGCAAGTTAGAGTCGCGTCAACGTTAATCGAGAGGGTCCCGTCCCTTGGGGGTTTCATTTGGGAGTCGAAGTCACCCTCGTGCTCGTCTGAGTCTCCCCAGCCGTGGCCGCTCTGTACTCCTCTAGGAAGCTCACCGTTCACTGTATTAGCTGAGGCTGACTCCAAGCTGATCTCCCGGCAAGAACGTTGTTCCTGTGGTTCCAAAGTTCCCAAACAATAGTAATAAATAGCTCGTGGGAACTAACCTCAAGAACATCCGTCGCTCTGAGAAACGTGTCGAAAGCGTCGCCGTCTCTGAAAAGCGGAAGGATAAGGCCAAAACCCGCCTCCTTCCAGACTCTCCAGCTCCACCTATAGCCCCAAAATGCATGAAAGACTCTCTCACTCGCCTCCTGACAGATAGGGCAACCATCGTCAGAGGTGATCCTCTTCCAACAGAAGAGTTTCACCTTGGGAGGAACTCTCAGCTGCCAGAACTTGGTCCACCACCTCTCCATCACAGTCGGATCTGAAGAGCTAGCGGCCGGAGTACTGGCTCTCTCCATCGCAACGCGGTAACTGCTCTTCACGGAGTACTCTCCGTCCTGAGTGAAGTGTCAGTGTCACACGTCAGGGATACCCTCGCCACCACTCGGGATGCCCAGGATCGCACAAGCATCCTCCTCACCAAACATCGCGGAAATAAAGTCGATGTCCCAATTAACGTCGGCTCTCATAAGCTCAGCGACCCGCATATCAGGGGGAATCCAAGGGGATCAATACAGGTGGCAGGTCTGTCCCTAGGGACCCAACAGTCGCCCATGACCAGCACCAACTCCCCATCCCCAATCCGCCACCTCGAACCCGACTGAATGATCTCACGACCCTATAAGAGACTGCACCAAATGGAAGAGCTAGACCGACCTGGTCGAGCCGACATTATCACCTTCGAGAAAATAGCTCTGTCTGTAGACTCGACCAACCAGACTATCGGGGCTCCTGAGGAATCCCGAAATCGTCTTAGCCAAAAGGGCCTGGTTGGACTTCTCCAAGTCCCTGAAGCCCAACACGCCTTCTGACTTGTGTCTCATAAGCTCCTTCCACTTGCACCGGCGGATCTTCCTCGTCGCCGTATCACCCCCCATAAGAATTTGGCAATCTCCGAATGGATGTCTCTAATCAAGCACTTCGGGATCTTGTGGCATGAGGCCACATAACTGGGGATCGACTGAAGGACGGACTTGATGAGAACCTCTTTGCCAGCCTGGGAGAGGGAGAGACCGTTCTAATTCTTAATTTTTCTCACACACGGTCTCTCATAAATTCGAAAAGCTCCGTCGTCCTACGACTAGTAAACGCGGGGAGACCTAAGTATCTCTCGTGGCACTCTGTCCTCCTGACTCTAAGGGTCTTGGCAAGAACCTCCCCCTCCTCCTCACTAATATCAATACTGAAACAGACATCGGACTTTTGAAAGTTCACTAACTTGCCCGAGGCCTCAGAATAAGTCTGTGACATTGTCGAAAATCTGTTTACCACCAACAAAGGCGCTCTGGGACTCGAAAATAGCATCATGCATGGTGATCTTAAGGCGGTTCACCAGACATTTGGCCACAATCTTATAAATCACATTGCACAGACTGATCGGTCTGAAATTCCTGACTCGTTTTGGGTCCTTAACTTTGGGGATGAGGGTGACCACAGTGTCATTAATGGTGACCACCTCTTCCCCATCGTTAAGAATCCCAAGGCAGGTCTTTAAGACTCACCTACTACGTCCCAGTATCTCTGGTAGAAAGGGAAAGCCATCGCTCCCCGAGGCTTTGATCGCATCCATCGAGAATAGCGCCTTCTTCACCTCATCTGGCTCAAAAGGGCGCTCTAACTCGGCGTTCAAAGCTTCAAAGATCCTAAGCTGGACGCTCGCAGTCACCAACTGAATACTTTGCGAAGAGGGTCTTGCCGAATAGAAAATGTCACCGAAGTAGTCAGAAACGACCCTCACAATCTCAGTGTCTCCACTGTGCCAAACGCCGTGCTCGTTCTCCAATCCTCTGATGGCATTCCTCTTTTTCCTACCAGAAGCCTTAAGGTGAAAAAGCTTAGTATTCTTATCGCCAGACCGCATCCAGGACACTCTGCTCCTCTGGCGATAATACTGCTCCTCTCTCTCAACTAAGGCGTCTAGCTGTCTCTCCTCTCGTCTGAAGGGCTCTATGCAGAAGTCCGGACCCGATCGACCTGCAAGCTCGACGATCGTCTTCTGCTTCTTGAGCATATCTCTGAGCTCTCTGTTCCTCTCACCACCCCAGCGGGAGAGACTCTGCCTGCACTAGCTGATCGCATCAGCAAGACCCGGTCGCTGATCCCTACTCTGGCCGCTCCCCTAGGCTCTCCTGATCGCTCGTCGCACTCAGGCTCCCCTATCGAAGACTCCTAGAAAAATAATCTCTTAGGCCTCCTTCTCCGGCAACGAACTCTGGAACCCTCCGTAAGTAATAGGAGAGGTCTATGGTCCAATCTCCAAACGCCTAATTGACGAACCGTGGCCGAGGGGAAAAGATCGCCCCACTCGCAACTCGCAAGGCGTCTGTTGTTGGAATTTATTTAACAAGTTAAATAATATAATTATATAACACATCCTATACATATTAAAAATATTTTAATATGTTTAACAACCTAACGCATTAAAATTTAATTCTATGTTTGATAAATTAATTTATTAAAACATGTCACTCAACATTTAAACATACTAACAACCTATATAAACCATTTATATATATAATTAACAGTTCAAATCGTTGACAAAATACTTACAGTTTAGATTATAAATAATCCCGACGTTGCTCGCTAACTCCGGAAGGCCACACCGAGTCTAAAACTGGAAAGAGGGTCGCCGGACAAGTCTAGGCACGTCTTCGCCGGACTGGGAACCTTCAGGATGCTCATCGAACAGTGACTGGCCGGACAGGGGATCGCCGGATTGGACTCGTCGGATGGGGCTCGCCGGACAGGGAATCAGCGCACCTGGAGTTGCAAGAGATCTCGTCGGACTGGGAACCTGTTTGCCGGACAGGGAAGATCTCACCGGATTGGAGTTCCTGGTCGGACAGGACGCCCTCGCCGGATTGGACCTTCGCTGGGATCCTGCTGGGATCTGACCCGCTGGACCTCCTCGCCGGATTGGACGCCCTAGCTGGGATTTTGGCCGGACATGGAGTCTGGCTGGGAATCCTTGCCGGATTGGACCTGCTGGCTGGGATTTTGGCCGGTTTGAATCCTTTTTAAAAATAATTTTTAAACAAAAATTCCATAACAAAATCAACAAACACCACGAGTTTAGAATCAACAATATAACACGAGGATTTATTGAGATTGAAAGGGTGGGCTTTCAAGAACTCTCGAGAATTGAATAAAGAACAAGAAAATAATTTTCTTTTTCTCTTTTGTTTAGGAACAATCGGCCGAGTGACTCAAATGGGAGAGAGAGATAGTGGCTGAATGAAATTAGGGTTAGGGTTGAGTATGATTAGGGTTTTCAAGCCTTTTATAAACAGCTTTAAAATGGGCTTAAGCTGAGTCAAACTTATGACCCTAATAACTTAAATAATTTGGCCAAAATCTCTCCTCCTACTCGTCCAAATTCATTTATTTAATTCCCAAATACTTTTGATTTATTTCTAAAATTAAATTAGAACTCCCATTTTATTTAATGACATTTCATTAAAATAATTTCTTAGTTATCAAATAAGTACGAAATGAAAAATTATTTATTTTCTTCTTTTATTAAATTGAATTACTCAAGTGTATTATTATCAACATAACAATACTCTATGATTCAATAATCAAAATAAATAACTAATTACTTATTAAGTTATAAAGAAAATAACTTTCTCGATATAAATCACAATTTATATTCAATGAGTAAATCAACAGTTCTAGTTCATTTAATCTCTTCAAAGTGGCTATCATTGATACCTCATGGACCCAAATCAACGAAGCTTTAGAATGAAGATCGGACACAAAAGTTCACAAACTTTTTCCGTGTTTTAATTCTTAATATTGGTCGATTCCACTAAAGGACCAATACTGACACTTTCTCTGTTCATATGCGTATATTTTCTGTTTGATGTGACAAAACAATTTTTCATATGATCCACGAGGTACTTTACGATATTACCCTTCATGTGTATCAGTAACTAAGGGGAATGTAAAATTACCGTTTTACCCCTTGATTCATTATTTCACTAACTCCTTTGTTATTTGGGAACGAGAAAAACATAGAGTGACATGTCTATACATGTCACATGTTTTAATCAAAGAATGTTCTTATTCGATGAATACTTGGCCAGGTTAATTCATTCACACTCTCATAACAAAGCATAGTGTGATACTAATGCATTTGCATTTTATCAACATGAATTCTATATCAGTGAATCATATAACTCAATATCACATCCTTATGACACCAACCGTCGGGTCAGATGAAACTATAACTTAGTCATTTCCAATTGACAAATCAAATTTCATAAAGTGTAATATCAATTATATATTCACTTCAAGATTAAGGTAAGTACCAAAGTACTCCTCGTATGTGATCTTGAAGTATCGACTGTTTAAACAGTTTTATCTCGAGCTTCTAAGTACCACAAGTCTTGGTCAATATCTTTTATAAGATATCAAGGATGAATCATAGAGTCACAACTTTCTATATCACAATATTAGATATCATGATTCATTCTAACAATCAATACTTAGATTCGATTGCTCTATCGATCTTAAGATTGCGAACAAATGTTTAACTAGTCACAAGTGGCTATATTGTCAAGTCTATACTTATCACCCCTTTCGTTGATGACAGTTTCAGAGCGTAGCATTCATACATAAACACAAACATAATAAAGAATGAATATTTATTAATATTAATGTATCAGCAAAATCAAATACAAAAAGTATTTCAATGTCTAATATCTCCTTTGTGGGCACCAATCCCAACATCTGTTCTGGCGCTCCTCGATAGTACCTCTGCGCCAGGTAAAAGGGTCCCCCTCAAAACCTAAATCATGGATGCCGCAATCCAGGATCATCTCTCTGAAGACAAAAAGCTGTCCGTGGCCCATGTGTCTGCCGCCTCTGATCTCAGAATTGGAGACGACCTCATTCATGTCGCCTCCCACTAACCAAGGATTTGTGAAAGAACTCCGGAGGCGACGAAGAAGCTCCCAAGTGTGTCTCCGCTTGGAGCTTACATGATCCCCATAGATCCCCACGAATCTCCACCTCTCTCCAGACTCGCAAACAAACTCACCCTCAATTTGGTACCTCGAAAATATTCTGAGTAGGAATCTCACTGGCTCTTTCCAAAGAAGCATCAAGTCTCTACTCCTACCAAGACAATAACAAGTCATGCAACCATCGAAATCCAACTGCACCCTCACCCTCTCAGCCCCCACCTGCCGAAATCTAGTCTCCGAAAGATAAATAAAGTTGGGACAGTGATCTGTGAAGGAGACGTGCTGAGGAGCCAATAGGGGTACGAAGATTCCCGTAACAGCAATAGTACAGGCGGGTACAAAAATTCTTGTTGGGGGGTGAGAGATTCTTGTTGCCTCCTTGGTCGGGGCGGGTGTGGGCCCGGGCAGGTGCTGAGTATGAAACCCAGAAGCTTCACCCCGCCCGAGCCTTGTCGCTTTGCGTCAAGATCTGTAACGCCGCCGGAGAAGACGTCGGAGTCGAAGCAGAGCCACTTTCGTCTATTGGGTAAGTCTTCAACTGAATATTCTCTGAGGTTGTCTCCTTTCCAGGTCTTTTTGCTCTGTGAGTCTTCACATTGGGAGTCATTTTCTCATATCTGGTTTCAAAGTTCTCCGAGCCCGAGGTCTTATCTCCAACCTCTGCAGCTGGAGTCTCCCGGGAGTCGTTTCTCTGGTGCTGACGCTTCTCAAGAGTCTCTTGAGGAGGTTGATCCGCTAACATCAAGGCAAGAAATTTGAACAGAATCCCCTCTCAGCCAGTTGCCAAAAATCTGCTTTAAATTGCCCTTGTCATCTTTGATTTTTAACGCCATTTGTTGCAGGAGTTATGCTCATGGCCGATTAAGCCACACGAGAAGCAAAAAAGAGGCAGTTTCTCGTATTTAAAGGCTATCCAGAATTGTTGGCCTCTGACCGGGATGTATCGACCGAGACAGAGAGGGGCTGCGAGCTTGACTCGGACTTTGCAACGAAAAAAAGTCTTTCAGCAAAGAGCCGAAAGAGCCATCCTAGTGCCTGTTGACAGAGATACACACAAGAAGATTGTTTATTTACATATTGATGTAATATATAAATCTTTATAAAGTCCTTATTGTAATTTTCTGATTAAATTAATTAAAGTTGAAACGTTCGTTCATTCCTTTTTAGTTTGATTGAAGATTTATGATATTCAATAGTCTTATAGTCCTTAATCAAACCTAACAATGTATGAAGAGACAAATGTAGATTTGCACGAACAAAGTCTTCATGGTTTGACTATTGATCGCAGTATGATTGGAAGAATCTATGATGTCTGGTTACGAGGCATAGAGAGTTGGGAACTCTATAGTTCTTCAAGTGTATATTTTGAAGATACTGAATTGACCACTGCACCTTATGAGACAATAGAAGAACAAACCATTTAACATCTTCTATCTCGAGGTCACTATGTATGAATTGCATCATGCTTACCTAAATCCAGAAATGAGACATGTCATTTCATAGCATTAATACTCTCATTTGAGAAAGTCAAATTCTAGATCCATTATGTGATCTAGACTAGGCCAATTGGTGGGATATTAAGTTATGAAGATGTCATGAACCAACTTTGTGAAGTTCTCATATCATCGAATTCATGTACAAGATTGCTGAGATGCAATATATATCACCTCATGCTTTATTACTTGGATTGTGAATTAATGAACTGCGTGTTGGAATAGGTCTAGGGTCAAGAAAAATTTATCATTAACAGATTAATGACGGAATATAAAAATTTCTTTTACTAGTAAAACAATTTTTACTAACCTAAACAAAGTGCATATACATGTTATGACTAAAAACATTATTTAATCTACTTGAATACTAACTTTTCTTGTGTCTTCAAACTTGAAGCATCTTGGGAAAGATAGCTTGATTCCTTCAAACCTAAACGAGAACTTGAGAAACCTAAGATTTCTATCACAAGAGTCTATAGAGGAATATAAGGATTTGTGTGTGGGCACAATTAAACAATATGAACCAAGAACAATTTTTGGATCATAAGCTAATTCTCTAGATCGAGTATGGATTTAGGTGCAAAATAAAATAAGTATTTTGAGAGAGAGAGAGAGGGGGTTCGGCCAAGAGCAAGAGAGAACAAGGTAAAAGCTTAACCTTTTACATCTCTATGTGAGGCTCTATTTATAGGAGAAAGAAGAATCTTTAAATTATTTATTAAAGAAAGAATAATGTATTCATGACACAATATTTGATTTTCCCTTCCCCTTTCTCTCTTAGTTTGGCCGGCCATATACACAACAAGCAAGGGGAAAATTGTTTCCCCACTTAGCTTATTTATTTCCATCTCAAGGAAATTCATTTCCCTTTTCCTTTTTGGGTAATTATCTTTATAATTAAAGGGAAATGAAACTCTTCTCTTCATGCATGTTGGCCGAAATTCTACCTAGGGGGGAGATTCTAGATGCTTCCTTATTTCTTTTAAGACAATTCTTAAAATGCCCATTGTAGAATTATAAATGCACAAATAACAAAATTAATTTCATAATGCCTTAGATGACTTTTCGGTTTAGAAAAAAATAATTTATATTTTCATCATATGAAAATATTCAAAATCTTATTTTGACATTCACATCATTTTATGTCCATGTGGACAAAAATACCCTTTAGACATATTCCGAGAAAAAGTCTAGTTCAACATTTGAACTTATTTTGACTTAGTTTTTAGTTTAACAATCCTACTCTAATGATTTGTAATAGTGACCTTATGGGTCAAAATGAATAAAGCTTGAGCTTCTATACTCGGACTCAAAAGTTCACAAACTTTTTCCAAGTATTAGCTTAATGTCAACTGACTCCACTAAAGAGTTGACACTGAGAATCTCTTGGTTCAAATGAATTAATTTTATACTCAAATTCAACTTAATTATATTGAGCGGATCCATAAAGATTTATATATTACATTAATATGTAAATAAACAATCTTCTCGTTGGCATCTCTGCCAACGCTACGCAGTATCCAAAATTAAGTAGCGACTTTATTTAGATGAAACAATGTGACTTGTTAGCTCCTCGTTAATACATTGTTTCTAACTTATTCACAAGTACTAAAGAAGTTGAGGAAATAACAACTAGAAGGGTAAAATGGTAATTTTAAATATCCCAACTAGTTGATGATATTCATGAATGGTAACCATAGATAACATTCAATGGATCCGCTCAATATAATTAAGTTGAATTTGAGTAGAAAATAAATTCATTTGAACCAAGAGATTCTCAGTGTCAACTCTTAGGTGGAGTTAGTTGACATTAAGCTTGTACTCGAAAAAAGTTTGTGAACTTTTGAGTCCGAGTATAGATGTTCAAGCTTTGTTCATTTGGATCCATAAGGTCACTATTACAGGTCATTTGAGTAGGATTGTTAAACTAGAAGCTAAGTCAAAATAAGTATAAATGATGAACTAGACTTTTTCTCGGAAAATGATTAAAGGGTAATTTTGTCCACATGGACATAAAATGATGTTAATGTCAAAATAAGATTTTGAATATTTTCATATGATGAAAATATAAATTATTTTTTTCTAAACCGAAAAGTCATCTAAGGCATTATGAAATTAATTTTGTTATTTGTGCAATTATAATTCTACAATGGGTATTTTAATAATTGTCTTAAAAGAAATAAGGAAGCATCTAGAAGCTCCCCCCTAGGTAGAATTTCGGCCAACATGCATCAGGAGGAGAGTTTCATTTCCCTTTAATTATAAAGATAATTACCCAAATGGAAAAGGGAAATGAATTTCCTTGAGATGGAAATAAATAAGCTACGTGAGGAAACAATTTTTCCCTTGCTTGTTGTGTATATTGCCGGCCAAACTAAGAGAGAAAGGGGTAGAGAAAATCAAATATTGTGTCATGAATGCATTATTCTTTCATGAATGAATAACTGACCTTTATAGATTTTTCCTTCTCCTATAAATAGAGCCTCACATAGAGATGTGAAAACAAATTTTTTCCTTTCCTCTCTCTCAATAGTGGCCGACCCTCTCTCTCCCTCTCTAGAAAATACTCCTTTTTATTTTGCACCTAGATCCATACTTTATCTGGAGAATTAGCTTATGATCCATGAATTGTTCTTAGTTCATATTGTTTAATTGTGCCCACACACAAATCCTTCTAAACCTCTATAGACTCTTGTAACAGAAACCTTAGGTTTCTCAAGTTCAAGATTAGAAGTGAAGGAATCGAGCCAAGGAAGAAGATCCACTTTTCTCAAGACGCTTCAAGTTTGAAGATACAAGAAAGGTTAGTATTCAAGTACCTTAAATATGTTGGGATTGGTGCCCACAAAGGAGATATTAGACATTGAGATACTTTGTGTATTTATATTTTGCTGAAACATTGATATTAATAAATGTTCATTCTTTATGAGATTGTGTTTAGTTATGTTTAAGCTATGCTCTGAAACTGTCATCAACGAAAAGGGTGTTAAGTACAGACTTGACAAGATAACCCCTTGTGACAAGTTTGAAACATTTGTTCGCAATCTAAAGATCGATAGAGCAATCGAATCTTATTATTGATTGTTGGCATGAATCATGATATCTCATCTTGTGTTATGGAGAATTGTGACTCTATGATTCATACTTGGTATCTTATAAAAGATACTGAACAAGACCAGTGACACTTAGAAGCTCGAGACAAAACTGTTTACACACTCGTGGCTTCAAGTTCACAACTAAAGGAGTATTATGATACTTACCATAATCCTGAAGCGAATATGTAATTGACATTGCACTTTGTTACATTTGATTCGTCAATGGGCAATGACTAAATTTTAGTTGCATCTGACCCGACTGTTGGTGTCACAAGGATGTGATGTTGGGTTGCATGATTCACAAATATGGAATTCATGTAACAACAATGCAAATGCATTAGTGTCACACTATGCTTTGTTTTGAGAGTGTGAATGAATAAACCTGGCCAGGTATTCATTGAATGAGTTCATTCTTTGATTAAAACATGTGACATGTAAAGACATCTCACTTTATGTTTTTCTCATTCACAAATAACAAAGGAGTTAGTGAAATAATAACTCGAAGGGGTAAAACAGTAATCTTACATTCCCCTCAGTTACTGATACACATGAAGGGTAATATCGTAATATACTCCGTGGATCGTGTGAGAAAGTGTTTCATCATATCAAACATAAAAGATACGCACATGAGCAGAGAGATCATCAATATTGGTCCTTTAGTGGAATCGACCAATATTAAGAGTTAAAAGACGGAAAAAGTTTGTGAACTTTTGAGTCCGATCTTTATTCTAAAGCTTCGTTCGTGTGGGTCCATGAGGTCTCAATGATAGACACTTGGAAGAGATTAAAAGAACTTGAAAAGTTGATTTACTCATTAAGTATAAATTGTGATTTATACTGAGAAAATTATTTTCTTGAAACTCGATAAATAACTAGTTATTTATTTTGTTTATTGAATCGCAAGATGTTATCATATTATGATGACATTCTCGAGTAATCAAATATTTTAAAAGAAGAAAATAAATCATTTCTCATTTCGTACTTATTCGATAACTATGAAATATATTTAATGATGTGTCATTAAATAATAATGAGAGTTCTAAATTAATTTTAGAAATTAAATCAAATATATTTAGGGACAAAATTCAAAGATATGGACGAGTAAGGGAGAGCGTTTTGGCCGAATTCCTTAAGCGAATAGGGTCATGGGTTTGACCCAGCTTAAGCCCATTTATAACCTGTATAAATAAGGCTAAGAAACCCTAATCACTAACCCTAACCCTAGAGAATTTTCGGCACACACACTCTCCTTCCCCCTGTGTGCACACGTGTTTCTCGGCCGAAATCCCCAAACAAAAGAAGAGAAAAATTGTTTTTCCTTTTTCAATCTTTGATTTCCTAATTGTTCTTAAGAGCCCTCACTCTTAATCTTGATATTTCCTTGTGTAATATTGTTGATTCATCACTTGTGGTGTTTGAATGATTTAGAAAATTGTTTTGGAATTTTTAAAATTGTTTTGAAAAGGTTTCAGCCCTCTAAAACAGCCCTAGGTCATTTTCTGTGCATTCCGGTGACCTCCCAGCCTCCAGTCCTCCATTCCGGCGAGGCAAACCCATTCCGGCGAAGGCTCCCTGTCAGGCGAGTTCCAATCCGGCAAGATAGGTCCAATCCGGCGAGGCAGATCCAATCCGGCGAGGTGCCCTGTCAGGTGAAGGGATTCCAGCGAGGCGCTTCAGTCCAGCGAGGGCAATCCGGCGAGGTCATCAGGCGAGGTCATCAGGCGAGGCGTCCCAGTGATCTCCCATCCGGCGAAGCTTCCCAGTCCGGCGAGCTCCCTGTCAGGCGTGTTCCCATGCGGCGACAGATTCCCATCCGGCGAGTGCCCAGTCCGGCGAAGCTCTCCAATCCGGCGAGCTCCCTGTCAGGCGAAGAACTCCAGTCCGGTGAGGCTCCCAGCTGGTGTGCATTCCGGTGACCCTTCCCAGTCCGGCGAAGAAGTTCCCAGGCAATCCGGCGAGGGTTTTCTCGGGGTTTGGGCGTGACATGGCATTCCGGCGATAGCTAGCAACGTCGTGGTTGTTTACAACCTCTTACGTAAGTAGTTTCTCAATTAAATAATTAAATATAAATTATATAATTGTTATATAAATTATTAGTTTAATTTTATTTGATTGAGCTTGTGAATTATAAATTGTTTTAAATTGCTTAATAAATTTTAATGCCTTAGGTTGTTAAATATATTAAAATTAGTTTTAATATATTAGATCTAATTATAATTTTCCGCCACATAGGATGTGTATTGTAATTAATATTGTTTAATTATTAAATAAATTCCAACAAAATAATGTTTTTAGTTATAACATGTATATGCACTTTGTTATGGTTAGTAAAAATTGTTTTACAAGTAATTATTTTTACGCCGTTAATGTGTTAATGATAAATTTTTCTTAACCCTAGACCTATTCCAACAAGGTCAAGCTTCTATGAGAAGGCAGCCGCCATTGAAGCATCATGGACCCTTTTCTAACATTCTTTTGCAGGTTTCCGGCGTAGAGAACTCGAGGGCAATGAACATGGCTCCATCAGCTCTGTCGAGCAGCTTCATCTTCTAGCTTTTAGTGTCCCACCAAATCCTCTGCAGAATAGTGTTCAACAATTTCATGGAGCCGACCTTTGTGCCGATGAATTTTCCGACCACCGCAAGGCTGCTCATCAGTTGCTTATCTCCACCGTCTTGGTTGGGATAGACCTCCCGGTCCTCCTTATCCATGGTCAAACCTTCAGCCAGGTCAACGAGAGAGTCTACGTCGCTAGTATCGGCTTGCTCAAACTCCATCGTAGTGGGACGCTAGAGTTAAAAATCTATAAGTGTAGGGCTATCTCATAGAGAAGCAAATCGTAACGAGTGTACTTTTTCGATCACCAGAGAATACTTTCAGAGATATATGAAGAGCTTTTTTAGTCCCTTACTTATTTTGACCTGTGAGTTTAATTAGATGTCTCTAGATTTTTAAAAGAAACAGATAAACAATTGGGTAGCTACAACAAATAATTGTTGTTGATAAATGATAAAAGTAAGCAAAATAATCATTTGACCCTAATTAAATATAAAATAATTAAAATTTCAAATTGTCAACAAAACAACTAATTATACTGTTAAAATACTTTTAACATCAAAGTTAATACCTTTTGACAATCATTATATATAAGTTATCACTTAATTATTAAAGCAAAAAATATTTCAAATTTGATTGTCGCCTAATTTTAATATATATTAGTTTTTAAATTATCACGTATTTGAAATTTGTTGTTAACAAC
Organism: Urtica urens; assembly: GCA_958296335.1. Classification (NCBI taxonomy): domain Eukaryota; kingdom Viridiplantae; phylum Streptophyta; class Magnoliopsida; order Rosales; family Urticaceae; genus Urtica; species Urtica urens. The sequence continues at coordinate 11,743,318 of OY282520.1, read as the reverse complement.
CCTTTCATTGATGAATGTATCGTGTTGGGGGAGGACCTGCATTTAGCAAGTTGTACGTCGTCATCGACATCAAATTTTCGACGAGAGTAAACAAAGATTTAAAAATTATTTGGTGAGCTTCATGATAGTACCTGTGGCTTTGTTCACCGGAAGGGAAATCAAGTTGCTCATTCGCTCGCTCACGAACTCACAAAATTTACAGTCAAAATGTTTTGCTGTAACGAGTGCCCCATTTAGAACACATTGTTTTGGTAAAATTATTAAATAAGATGAGCTACTATTTTAATAAAGATGTCCAACAAAACCTTAATAAATTTATTAACTAAATAGTAAATTGATCATCCTTTAGTAAATGTAATAATATTGTTACACGAATTTTAAAAAGAAATTAGTTTAAGATATGTATATATTTGTTGGCGGAGCCGTGTCTTGAAGAATAACAAAACAAACTTTGATCGCTACTCTCATTATGAGATTGAGTTTATATCTTGTTTCGAAGTTCCGTTACATGGTGCTTGATCGATGAATTTTATATATGAGTTTAGACTTACACTCAATTGTTAGCCTACTCAATTTAACTGTTGTTTTAATAGCTATGAATAACAAAAATGAAAGTCAAAGAGAGTACATCGACATAAATCTATAGCTATGAAAGAACGGATTAAAGATGATAAAGTTGTCACTAATAAAACATAATCCATTAGTTGAGGATTACCAATCATTGACTAAAGGTATTACACTTAAAATTCAAAGATCAAGTAAAGGGGTATGGTTCCATGACGTACTATTTTAATTATGTTATGCATTTATTTTATATAAAACTCTCTTTCATTTAGATAATTTCTCATATAATTGTGCTAATTTGTTGTTTTATTGAAAAAGATCGTTTGCGTGGGCTTTAAACACAATTTTTTTGGTAATTACCCAGCTTATACCTCACAAAATTGAATATAACCAACCCTTTGTTAGTTTTTAGTAAATACCCTAACCGCTTACGTGGTATCATATTTTTAAATGTGTTACTTGTAAATAACTGGACATGTAAATAACCGGTGATTGTACATGGCTATAGCAAGAATTTATTCAAGGTTCAAGTTTCCCACAACGGATATTATGCGTTGTGGAACGTAAAATCTCCCACAACGCTTAGTTAATCGTTGTGGGAACATCAAAGCTCCCACAACGCTTAGCAAACCGTTGTGGAACATCAAAACTCCCACAACGCTTAGCTAAGCGTTGTGGGAGCTTCTACAATACTGGATTCCACAACGGTTAATAACCATTGTGGAAGATTTCTACAATGGTTAATAAGCGTTGTGGGATCCAGTTTTTGTAGTAGTGGAGTTGACTGTTGATGTCAAATTTTGTTCTCAATAATAATGAAACGAAGTAATATATAGTGTACAATTTTAATTTAATAATGTGGATTTCAGTTTAATAATGTGGATTTCAGTAAGACTTCTTAATAGAATATCAAATATTTTAAAAAAATGATCAAATCAGTCACATTGCGAAGTGTATTGATATAAAAAATAATATAAGGTAATTCGAACAAAGTGAAAAAAATAGGATTACAAGAATTGAAGATAATAAAAATGACCATTTGGTGGTTTTCGAGATCGTTAAGGAGGTCGCGACTTTGTATGTTGTCGTTAAGGATGGTGATTTGAATTTGTCTCAGATCCAGTCTTCACGGCGAGTTTCCCTTGGTGGAATGAGGACTTCGTCAATCAGCTTAGTGACCTCATCTTATAAGCTGGACTTTGTTTGGCTGGTCTAATCGAAGAAGATTTTGGTTTATTTGGCCTTCTATGGGCCCAATATATAAGCTTTGAAAATGGGCGATTTATATGCCACACCGACTACTTACCTATTATTTACAAAATGAGTTATTTTAATATTGTAGATACTTTATAGAGATTTTGCCCAATCTGCCACTATTTTTAAGTCAATTTCCCAAAATCCACAAAATATAACTTTTTTCCCAAAATGGCAATGCAAAAGACCAAATACCCTTAACATTAAATATTCCTTCAATTTTAATCCCTCGTTTCTTTTAACCCTTTGTAACCGGTTGAGCTCTTCCCTGAAACAATTAAAAAAAGAAAAAAGAAAAGAATTGTTGCCTCTCCCTAAAATTTCTCTCTCCCGCGTGAACCCCCTCCTCCTCCTAAACAATGCTTCGAACCCACTCTCTCTCTCTCTCTCTCTCTCTCTCTCTCTCTCTCTCTCTCTCTCTCCCTCCCTCTCTCTCTCTCTCTCTCTCTCTCTCTCTCTCGACTATCTTCGCCACTCTCTAGGGATTTCTCTCCGCCTCTCTCTCGCGATTTCTCTTCGCCTCTCTGTCTCGCGATTTCTCTCAGCCTCTCTGTGGAAATTTCAACCTGGTAAGATTTCTTCGTGGGCTTTAGGGTTTCGCGATTTTTTGTTCTTCGTCTGCTTTAGGGTTTTGCGATTTTGTGTTCTTCGTCTCTTGCGAATATTTGGGTTCATGTTTTGGGTTTGGGTTCGTGGGTTTGGGTTCTTCGTGTTCGTCGTGTTCTTCGTGGATTCGTGCTGGGTTTAGGTTAGTTCTCGATTTTGTTTCGAATTTAGGGTTCGAGAAGGTTTGATTTGGGTCGGCTGAAGGTTGTTTTTCGGTTTTGCATGGTCTTGTTTTCGGTTTTGCGTGGTATTTTTTTCGGTTTTGCGTGGTATTTTTTTCGGTTTTGCGTGAGTCTTGTTTTTGGTTTGTCATCGATTGTGTAACAGGTAATCGAAATGGAGGAGAAACGGACAAGTGAGAGGCTGAAATCTCGAGCGGTGTCGGTACCTCGTCCCGTAGAGCCTTCACAGATATAGAGAAAAAAGGAAGTCCGTTAGCATACCATCTGGACAACAAAAACGACCCTGCGTGGATGAGTCTACGGACTCTGATTTTGTAAAGACAAACCCCAAACGTTCTCAGAAAGCAGGGGACCTGTATCTGAAGGTATGATTGAGATTTTAAATGTATACAATTTCGTGAACTGTTATGGAGATCATTTTTGTAGACAAGATTTTAAATGTAGACCTACATATAGACCTGATTGTAGACCTGATTTTGAGCCTGATTTTGAGACCTGATTTTAAGCCTGATTGTACACCTGGTTGTAGACCTGATTTTGAGCCTGATTTTGAGACCTGATTTTAAGCCTGATTGTAGACCTGATTGTAGACCTAAATGTAGACTTGATTTATTTACTTCTTTTCAGGGATGTATAGCGGACCATTAATTCAGTTTTTATGGTTCGTTTGAAAAATATGAGGCCGAGGTGGCAATGTCCGAAGAGGAGAAGGCTCTCTTCGGAAAATCTTGTTTCGAGCAGTTCTTGAACCTCTCGAAGGTGATTCGTTGGTCGCGGATCATAATAAACCTTCTCGCGAGGGTTGAAACTTTTGACAGGGCAGAGAATGAGAATTTTGTACAGATGGAGATCGGCGGCATGCCGAGGGCGTTCACCATTAAACATTTTTCGGATATAACCGATCTCATGAATAGTTGATAATTACGTTCCCCCGGTTTGTGATGTCATCGAATTTGGAGTCTACTCCGACGTCAACATGAAAGGGACCGTGAAATCCCAAGCGGGCTTGGCTGCCTCCTACAAATTACAGCAGCGTGGGATATTGAGAAGCGAGTGAAGTTCAAGCTCGTGCATTTTTTGATAAGCCTTCTACTTTGCGCACCTTGTCATACGAACGTTCCCCATTGGACGTTCGTGAAGTTGGTCGACCATTTTAACAATTTCAACTCGCACCCGTGGGGGAACGTTGTGGGGGAACCCGTGGGGGAACAATTTCAACTGCCTGGAAGTTCCTCAAGAATTCCGCTGGGAAGGAGGGGTCAAAGGGAAAAATCAACTTTCCCTCTTTTTTGTACCCACTTCATATCTGGGCGTACGAGATGATTCCCATATTGACCGTGCTTCATTATTGCGAGAGGGTGTCGACCTCAAAGCAACCACTTATGCGGCAGTGGAAGACGGGGATGACCGTTGTGGGAGATGCCTTCCACAAAATTAATGTTGAAAATCCAAAATTTGCTTTGCTCAACCTTGTCGGCATACATGAGGTATATCTCGTAAGTTTGTAAATTTAATATTTATGTTGTCATACTTATGATGTTTTATTTTTTTGCATGTCTCGGCTCGAGAAATTGTAGCCCCAGTCCCAAAAACCCCGACAACACGTACCCCGACATCTACCGAGTCCATCACTGATACCGATTCATATGTAAGTATATAGAACGAATTGTAGATTAAATTGTTGACTGAAATGTAGATTCACTTATTGACTGAATTAGATTGAATTGTTAATGAGATTAAATTGTTGATGTAGATTGAATTGTTGAATTAATGTAGATTAAATTGTTGATGTAGATTAAATTGTTGACTAAAATGAAGATTTAAATGTAGACTGGAATGTAGATTGAATTGTTGACTGAAATGTAGATTGTATTGTAGACTGAAATGTAGATTGAATTGTAGACTGAAGTGTAGATTGAATTTTAGACGGAATTGTAGATTGAATTGTAGACTGAAATGTAGATTGATTTGTTGACTGACTTTTATAGGCTCGCTGAAGACTATGGAAGAAACAGTAAAAAAATTGAAGGGAGAATCGACGAGCTTCAAGTTGGAAATGAAGCAAATGTTTGAAGAGTTCAAACAAACTATCCGCGACCAATTGCCGGTGGCGAACTCGGGACCCGATGAACCTGTTGTGGTTCAAGATGAAGAAGAGAAAGAAGATGAAGAAGAGAAAAAAGACAACAAAGACAACGAAGAAGAAGACGACCAAGAAGACAAAGACGACGAAAAAGAAGACAAAGAAAAGAAAAAAGAAGACAGAGAAGATAAAAACGACGAAGACGACGAAGGAGAAAAGGAGGCCCTAGAAAAGACGGATGTTACAATAGACGACAAGACCGGTGTTCAAAAAGGAAACGAAGGTACTTATTTGATTTATACTGATTTGTAGAGTCATATGTATACATTGATGTAGACCAAATTGTATACAGGATTGTAGATATCATTATAAACAATAATATTGATGTTTTTAGTTTTGAAGTTCATTATGTTTTTAGTCATGAATCCAGGAAATGGCTGACAAATACGCAGATAGCGTCGTTGGACAAATACTACCAGTATTTTCCCTTTTTTGACGTAGAGAGTCAATCCTGCTCAAGCAAAAAAAGACCTACAGCAACAACGCCATTGCATGCCATTGTCGTACATGATGACTCAGCCCCGATTATGTCGAAGCCCATCGTGATACAAGATGATTCAAGCCGACCATCCCGGCAAACTCGGTCCCCGAGTAGATATACTCCATCCCCACCCCATCCGATCTTCAAATATTTCATGAACAAAATGGAAAAGCCCCTCAAACATCCGCTCTCTCTACCGTGTACTTCCCCTACTTAGAAGAAGCCAAGATCATGAGATATTGGATGAAGATCGACAAGCTTAGGAAAAAAACTGCGGAAGGGCATTGGTTCAAGAAATACTATGAGAACTTACCTAGGAAATGGAGTTTCACCAAAAGTTGAAGTGTTTTCGACAACCTTCTTCTACTTGGTATGGGAATCAGAGCAATGGTTGTCAGATCAGGTACGCACACTTGTATGTAAACGTGATTATAAAATTTATTGTATATTGAAATGTAGATTGAATTGTTTACTGAATTGTTGACTGAATTGTAGACTTAATTGTAGACTGAATTGTTGACTGAATTGTAGACTGAATTGTAGACTTAATTGTAGACTGAATTGTAGATTGAATTGTTGACTGAATTGTAGACTAAAATGTAGACTTAATTGTAGACTGAATTATAGATTGAATTGTTGACTGGATTGTAGACCGAATTGAATTGTTGACCAAATTGTTGACGTAATTGTAGATTGAATTGTTGACAGCATATAGACGTGGTTTCTTACTACCTCCGGAAGAAGAGGTGGTTCGGCAAGCTGGATACGTTTTTCACTATCAGGACCTGTTTCGCATCGTACCTTGAGCAGAGCTATTCAGCCTGGATGGCGACGGAGAATAAAGATGAGTTCGACTAGAGCCAACATTCAAAGTTGATTGACTACGTGACGACAAGCAATAAGTCAATGCACTATACATGGCCGTGGGTTGATGTGAAAGATATTTACATACCTATATGTATGTCTGATATCGGTTACTGGTATCTTGTGGTTGTGAATATTGCGGATAGGTTGTTGACTGTGTACGACTCTCTATCCAAAAACAAGTACCACAAGGATGTCACTGATCGCAAGGTCCAGGTTTGGGCTGCCTTCATCCAAGTAATTCTCTCATACCTAAATGTTTTCAAGCATTTAGGGATTGAAGATAACAGCTCCATGGCGTTCAAGGTCAACTTCATGCAAATGATGCCTCAACAAAATAACGAGTACGTATTTATTTTGACTAATACGAGTTTAGTATACAATGGTATTCTGTTTTATTAAATATGTTTGTATCGTCATGTGAATGGTGGGGATTGTGGTATGTTTGTTGTTACGGTAATGAATTATATGGTCCACGGCCAATCAACTACACGATTTTCTCAACAGAACATACCCGACTACCGTAAGCAATTGTGCATATATTTGTTTCAACATGGACGGTTGAAGTTTGCAAAGCGTGCGAATTCAGACATCGAAATTTAGGTTTTGGGATGCGTATGTATAAGTGGGAACTGTTTTTATTTTTGTATTTTTTTTATGTTGGGATGTGCAAATCCCGAGACATCATATTTATCATAATTATTGTACACAACTTTGTAGCCAGCTTTGTAGACAACTTTGTAAACAGATGGACTCTTTAATCTCTATTCTAAATTAAATTGTGGACAACTTTGTAGACAAATTTGTAGACATAGTTTTAGACAGTTTTATAGACAAAATTGTACACATTGTAGACAGAATTGTAGACAATTTTGTACTTATAGACAACTTTGTAGACCGATTTATAGACATAATTTTAGACAGTTTTGTAGACAAAATTGTACACATTATAGACATAATTGTAGACAATTTTGTACTTGTAGACAGCTTTGTAGACCGATTTGTTGACATAATTTTAGACAGTTTTGTAGACAGAATGGTACACATTGTAGATAGAATTCTAGACAATTTTGTAGTTGTAGACAGTGTTGTAGACAAAATTGTACATATTTTAGATAGAATTGTAAATATTGTCTACCAAATTTTAAACATTGTAGATAGAATAGCAACATTATCGAGACATTGACTTTATCATGGTCATTCTATCATCCTCGAGACAAAGGAGTAGCACTATTGCATGTTTATCGATTATGACCTATCGCATCGCAACGTGAGCACTTGCGCCGCGTCGCGTCTTCACCTTGTGAGAGTATTCTCCTCATTTTTGGTCGACCAGCAGCACGTGCTTTGTGCGTCGGCGGAAGAACTTTTATATTCTCTACGTCCTAGGGAATATCCCAACTTGATATGTCGCCGAGAGGATGATGTACAGCTTCGTACGTAGCCCTCCAATACTTTGTAGTATAATACTTCAATATATGTGGCTCTACAGGACGATGACAAACTCGAGATGTAGCGATTCCATGTGGGAAAATGAAATTGTGAATCTCCCATCGTCGACAAGAGCATGTACTATCCTCCAAGTTAACTGCAAAAATAATTCTCTCTCTGTCCATGACCTCAAACTCTTCGACCAAAGATGGCCTCACCTATAAGGTACACGAAAAAAGAAGTTAATCGTAAACAGATCTATCTACAATTATCTATATAATACAGTCTACAATTATGTATACAATACAATCTACATCTGAGTCTACAATTCAGTGTACAATACAATCTACAATACAATCTACAACTCAGTCTATAGCTCAGTCTATAATTTATTCTACAACTCAGTCTACAATACAGTCTACTGTTTTATCTACAACTAAGTCTACAATTCAGTCTACAACTCAGTTTACAATTAAACAATACATTATAAAATTCAGTCTACTTACTGCATAACTAACAGAGAGCCATAATTTACCATCATACTCACAACATAGGAGTTGTATTTGTCTGCTCGTTGTCGGTATGCCTTCGTAAGCAGCGTTTGGGTTTTTTTAGTGACTTCTCACTGTTCATAAAACCATTTCATACTTCTCTCTGTCAACCAATCCATCAACTTAGAAATAGGGAATTGTCTCACCTTAACATTCAACGCATTTAACGACTCCGCGTTGTTGTTCGTCATGATACCATAGCACTTTTCCCTAAACATACTTCGAGCCCATCTTTGGTAACCAACTTCATTGGCTAAATATCGACGTATTTTGGGATTTTCAGCATCCAACATGACAATGAAACTATCAAACTCTCGTTGACTGTATGCTTTCGCAGCGCCGTAGAATTTCCACTTGACCTCCTTCATAATCCCTCTAAAAGCAGTCTTCAAATTACAATGTATGTGGATCATACATTACCCATGATCACAATTTGAAAAGACTGTCCTGACGCCATTGATTATGCCAATATGTCTATCGGATACAAAAACTTGCGCCTCTCGCTCTCCAATTGCGTCCTTCAATTTGGACAAGAAGTAAATCAAGGCCTCACTTGATTCTGAAGGACCAATGGAGTAGGCTAATGGAAAAATTTGCTTGTTCCCATCAATCCCATAGGCAGTGTAAAACATTCCTTTGTAATAATTTTTCAAATGAGTAGCATCAACCATAATAACCGGACGTACATACTTCCAGCCCGTTCTCCATAGGCCTACTGACATGAAAAAGCTAACAAATACACCACCCTCGCTGGTGATGAGGTCAAAATAAGAACCTAGATTTTTAGTCTCGATCATGTACCTTAGCATAGGCAAGAACGCATACGATTCTTCAGAGCTGCCATAAAGGGACTTCAAAGCTTTCTCTCTTGACAACCAAGCTTTTTTGTAAGACATGGATACCCCATAATCCATTTGCGTGTAATTCATTATCTCTTTTGGTCTACACATACGAACGCTTGGATCAATGCACTTATGTTTCACAACCTCCCCAATTGAAGAGGTCGTCGCTTGCGGATGACGTCCTTGCCTTACATTTAAGGGACAACAACGCTCATCATCAAACCTGAAACATTGAAATTGAACATTTAGATTAAACGTAAAAGGAAATATTACAGTCTACAATCAAGTCTACAGTAGATCAGTAAAGTCTACAATAGACGGCATTGTAGACTGCAATTTGTAGTTGGTCATCGGGTCCTAACTTTTACGTCTACAATTACGTCTACAGTAGATTCGATGCAGTCTACATTAGACATTATTGTAGACAGTAATTTTAAGTTGGTAATCGGGTCTAAACTTTTAAGTCTGCAATTGCGTCTACAGTATACTAAGTGCAATCTAGAAAGCAAGAAAAATGTAGACAAAAAAATGTGTACCTTAGAATTTGAAATATAGGCGATGATGCCTTTCTCACAACTCGAACAGCCCATTTACAACTTTCTCCGAGACAAATGACGTGTAACGAATTTTTGTCCGAATTCTTTGTCTTGTACGTAAAGTTGTTGTTTATGGAGAACAATATCAAGTGCTTTTGTAGACATTTTTTTATTTGCGTATAGTGCGTGACGCTTAATAAATAGCGGGGAGTTACCATCCAAAATAAATGTTTCATTACCCTTATCACCGGTCGTAGTAGAGGAACTTGTGACGTATGGTGATGGTGGCGGACTTGCTTCGCGACAAGGTGGAGGAGGGAAGTTTGATGATCGGGGTGGTGGTGATTGCGGAGGTGGAGCTCGTGGTGGTGGTGGAGATCGTGGTGGTGGTGGAGATTGATGTGTTTGTGGAGATCGTGGTGGTGGTGGAGATTGATGTGTTGATGCAGATTGTGGTGGTGGTGGAGATTGATGTGTTGGTGGTCGCAAGCGAGGGGAAGATGGAAGCTGTTGTCCTGACTCGAACAACCTAAAATCCTCCAAACCAATCGTACCAGAAGGAAACGTACCGGGATCTTCTTCGGATATTGATTGCGTTGGAGAAAATATTCTATATTGATGTCCAACAAATCCTAGAGAATTAAGCATCGATGATGTTTCTTTCACTTCCAATATCAGCTGATATTTCTCCAAGTTACCTTTCATCGTTCTCCTCAAATATAAGTAACCTTTCAACATCTTATCATTGGTTATCTCAACTGGTTCAAGAGCACCGTTCATGATATACGCAATACTAATTGCATGACCGGATGGTGTTTTGCCTAAATATTCGTAAATTTCTTGCTTCAAACTAGCAAAATTTATATTCTCTAAACCATAATTCCGAATGAATTTTTCTCGTGATAAAAAATATATTTCCGTCATCGCTGCATCAACAACTCGAAATCAATATTATATTAAGCACTAACGTATTCAATTTAGTCTACAGCAGCATCTACAATTTGCTCTACAATCATGTCTACATTAAGCATGAATGTCTACACTGAAGTCTACAATAACATCTACAATGTTGTCTGTTACAGTTTTGTAGACGATATTGTAGACTCTGTTACAGTTTTGTAGATAATATTGTAGACTCTGTTATAGTTTTGTAGACAATATTGTAGACTTTGTTACAGTTTTGTAGACAATATTGTAGATAACGAGAAGAAGCTAACCTCGTCGGAGATGGAGTGGAGATGAGTCCGAGATGTCGGAGATGTGGTGGAGTGGAGTGTTGTCGGAGATGAAGGTTTAGTTGAGTGTTGTCAGAGATGAAGTTTTGGTTGTGTGTTGTTGGAGATGAAGATTTGTTTGAGTGTTGAAGCTTCCAGCCTGATTTTTGTGGGAGATGAACCAACGTTGAAGAAGGTTGAGTGCTGAAGAAGAAAATAGAGATTGTGAAAAGACAAGAGAGAGAATGTAAGAAGGGGAGGTGAAAAGTTGAGGTAACCGGCTGTAGGGAGTACCCTGTTATTTTTTATTTATTATATTGTCTCTTTTTAGCCGGTTTCTTACTTGAAGGGAAAAAATGAAGTAATTATTTTAGGGGTAAAAGGTCTTTTCAACTCCAAAAGACTTGTATTTTGGGAAGGAATTTACTTTTGGTGAATTTAGAAAAAAAAAGTTAGTAAAGGTGGCAGAATGAGAATTTTCTCTACTTTATATGACTAGTATCTACAATTATCTTATAACAAATTTATGGTTTATTCACTATATAATAAATAATTGTAAAGTTGTGAGAATTGATACATATTACAAGATGGAAGATAAATCTTACTCACGAAGAATATATCATTATGATTCATATATTTTATTTCTCAGGCGAGTATTGCGTTACACATAGAGTGGAAGAATATAAAAAATTTATTTGTATACATTCTGAATTAATATGGCCGTATTGAATATAGATCAAATCGATTTCGTATTAATGCTTTAAATCATGTTGTAATGTTCACGATCATGGTTTTTTTATATAAACCTAGCCTACAAATATGACTATGACCTCTGACTCAGACCCAAGGATCTTTCTCGATCAGATTCAATGAATCCGCAACCCATAGTTTATGTGGAAGTTCGAACCTTAGAATGATGAAGACGCTACAAACGATAGTTTAAATTCATTTAATAAGTCAGATTAGAATGCCACAAAGAATTCTCTTAATAAGTTCAGTAGTGTGTTCAAGAAACAAAGAGAAATCTCCCCCAAATTCATTCAAAAGTTTTATCTTCCATTCAGACCATAATACCCTTTATAAAATGTTTTTCCATGCAAAAAAGCAGAATTGAAATATATACACATAAACATAATTAAAAATAGACTTTAAACTCATAAAACAAGAAACTGATGAAATTCCTTGTAAAATTTTGAATCCCTCTACTTCTGGTCTAATTGATGTAATAAGTAGATTCTTGAAAATTGGTTAACAATTAACTTATTAAATCACCAAACATATATCTATGGCGGAAATTCATAATGTGATCTAATATGTAAAAAACTATTTTTAAACATATTCTAAAACCATGGCAATAAAAACAATTCAACATGTTAATAAACTTTCTAGACATGTCAACAAACAATCCATTCACACACAATCCTATAATTAATTATAGAATTGAAAACAACAGTTTATTAAGTAGACTTAGGGTTGTCGTCGACAAATTCTCAAGTCTCTCTCCGTCTTCAACCTGTGAAATTCGGATTTGCATCACTCGTCCTAGTCTTGGCCGAGAAAACATATGGCAGAATCAGCCTCACGCGCAAAAGTCCCTCCTTTGCCCGAGAGCTTCCAATCGGTCTTGCGACCTGGGGTTACGGATCTGCGTCACTTGTCTTTGCTTTGGCCGAGAGCACCTAGAGTCGGATCAGCCTCATGCGCACGCCAGAACTCCTATTTTGGCCGGCCTTGTGCTCCAAAAATCATTCAAACAACCACAAGTTGAATCAATGATAATTCTCTCGGAATTTTGGGAGATTAAGAGGGTGGGCTCTTTTTTTAAACAAGGGAAGAATGAGATCACTCATAAAATAAACAAAGAGCTGCCAGGAAACAAATTTCCTCTCTCTTGCTCTCTCTATTGATTTCGGCCGAGTACACCAAGGGGATAGGGGGTGAGATGGTCGGCTGAAATTAGGTTAGGGTTAGGAGAGGAAAAGCCTTCTTTTATATCAGGGAGAATGAGCTGTAGTTAGGTCAAAATAAAAAAATGCCCCATTAGTCAAACTTAAAGCCATTAATCCTTCTAAATGAGATTAAGCAATATTCCAGCCCATATATCAATATATATGGCCGGCCAACATGCTAAATTTTTACTCCAAATTTATTTGATTTATTTCTAATATAATATTTAATTAAATTAGAATCTCTCATTGATTTAATGCTATCATTAATTCTGTTCATACTATGCAAACAAGTACGAAACGAGAAGATATGTATTTTCATCTTTTATTTATTTGAATCCCAAAATTGTATTATTATCAATATAATTATATAATTTGATATATTAAATAAATGTAATTAAAAATAACTAATTATTTATTTAATTACATAAGAAATAATTATTATAGTGTAAATCACAATTTACACTCAATGAGAAAATCAACTTATTCTTGTTCACTAAAATATCTTATGAGAGTCTATCCTTGAGACCTCATCGATCCATATGAACGAAGCTTTAGAATAAAATTAGGACATAAAAATGACAAATTTAACCCAAATTTTAGTTCTTAATATTGGTCGATTCCACTAAAGGACCAATATCTCTAAGTTCACATGCGTTTATATTTTTGTTTGATGTGATAAAACTATTCTTCACATGATCCACGATGTATTTTACGATATTACCCTTTGTGTGTATCATTAACTCAGAGGAATGTAAAATTGTCTTTTTATCCTGAGTTATTATTTCACCAACTTCTTTGTTATTCGTGAACGAGAAACACATAAAGTGAGATATCATAACATGCCACATGTTTTATTCATTGAATACCGGGCCCAGTTTATTTGTTCACACTCTAATAACAACACATGGTGTGATACTAATGCCATAACGTTCTTGTAACACAAATTTCATATATGTGAATCACCAACCATCGAGTCAACGAGTCAACGAAAACTCATTTCGACATTACTCATTGACTAATCAAATTTCATTAAGTGTTACAGGAAAATATGTATTTACTTCAAGATTTAGGTAATACCAAAATACCCCTCGTATGATTTCGAAGTTTCGAGTGATTGAATGGTTTTATCTCGAACTTCAAAGTCTCATAGGTCTTGCTTAATGTCTTCATCAAGACATCAAGAATAAATCACAGAGTCACAACTCTCTATATCACAAGATAAGATATCGTTAACATAGCCAAGCAATCATTACTCAGATACGATTGTCCAATCGATCTTTAGATTTCGAACTATTATTTAAACTAGTCATAAGAAGGTATCTTGTCAAGTCTCTACTTAGGACTTCTTTCGTTGATGTCAATTTCAGGGCGTATCCAAACATGCATAAACACAATCTTATATAAGAATGAATATTCAACTTTATTTAACTTTCAGGAAAAAGAATACAAATTGTATCAAATGTCTTATATCACCTTTGTGGGCATAAATTCCAACATACCTAATATGCTTCTCATTTGATGCGATATGCCTTCTCTAATCAGATATTGCTTGAAGATACAGGGACAAAGATCCTTATCTTGGAGTCATTTGGCTCTTGATATTGTCATTGGCTCTGGTTGATCTTGAAGTGGGGTTTTCTTTACTTGATCTGTTGTCAGAGATTACCACAAGAAGAATTGTAGTTGTTACTTATATATATTTTATAAAATAGAGTCTCAAAAAATCTTGCTTGTAAATTTTAAACAGATGAATACCTAATTTAAAAAAATACCTACGGGAGGCCGGAAAGAGTGGAGGCGAGGGAGCGCGTGAGAGACCCCGAGAGGGACGGCATGCGGGTGAGCGGCCGGAGAGCGGGTGAGAGGGAGAGCCGCAAGATAGAGGAGGGCTAGCGGGCGAGAGGGCAAGAGAGAGGGATGATGGGCGAGAGGGCGAGAGAGAGAGGGACGGTGGGGAGAGGCCAAGAGGGAGAGGTGATGAGGTGGAGGCTGGAGAGAGAGAGCAAGAGAGGAGGTCGGAGAAACACACCAAGAGAGAAAGAAAAGAAGAATGAATGAAAAATATGTAAAAGAAAGGTCAAAATTTCATTTTAGGTCGAAATTATTTTCGGCGAGAATTGAAAAATTCAAAAAAAAATTCATTTTAAAAGTTTCCACAACAATTAAAAATATATGTTGTGGGACCTCGCCGCAGAGATGTACAAATCTCGCTGCGGCGAGATCCCATAGTGATGTTTTAAACATTGTAGGAGATTCTTGCCACAACAAGGATTGAACTTCGTTGCGGCATGATGTTTTTCCAAAAAAAGGTGGTCCCTGGGCAATTTTGCTGCAGTAATGACGAGATTGTGCTGCAGCCAGGATTTAACTTCGTTGGGGTGAAAAAAAGTGTTGTCCCTAAAGTAATCTCGCCGCAGCGAGGAAGAGATTGTGCTACGGAGAGACCCTCTCGCTGCAGCCAGGATTCAACTTTGTTAAGGAAAAATTTTGTTCCTTAAAAAATGTGGTCCTTTGAGCAATCTCGCTGCAGCGATGAAGAGATTGTGATGCGGCGAGACCATCTGGCTGCAGCTAGGACTGAACTTCACTGCGGTGAGATGTTTGCCCAAAAAATGGGTAGTCTGTGGAGCAATCTTGCTGCAGCAATAAAGGGATTGTACTGCAGCGAGAACCATCTGATTAGAAAAAATATGAAAGATGAGTCAATTCATTGTCCTTGTGTGCGATGTGGAAATCATAGACTCTTTCCAATTAAGGTTGTTTGGAACCATTTGTTTGCACATGGAATAATGACGTCGTATCAAATATGGTTCTACCATAGTGAGGTTTTTTGATCTACAACGACATACAAAAACAATATTGACGAAGATGATGTTGATGATGATATGTGTGGAATGTTGAATGACTTGGAGGACGATTTTGTTGAACGACCGGAATTATTTGAGTCGATGATGAATGATGCGAAAACACCATCGTGCGGAGGGTGTACACAATTTTTGAAATTATCATTGTTAGTAATCTTATTCCATTAGAAGGCGTTGGATGGATTAAAAGCTCGAATGGATCTCAATGAGATTAATATTAGGAGCATTTTGCATCCTCAAGAGGGAGGAAAAAAACAAAATTACCACTGGTGAAATACACTCTAGATCGGAATAAGAAGAAAAAGTTGTGCAAATGGTTCGCATCTATCAAAGTACCCGACGGTCATTCTTCAAACTATAAGAGATTTTTATCTTTAAAAGATTCGTGACTCATTGGGATGAAAACTCACGATTGTCATGTGTTACTACCGCAAATGTTACCTCTCAGTTTGCATGGTATATTGCCAAACGATGTGAGATTTGCAATATCCAAGGTATGTGTATTCTTCAACTCAATATGCTCAAAGGTTATCGATCACGTTCATTTGGATTACATGCAATTAGAGTTAGTGAAAACTTTGTGTATGCAATAAAAGTTCTTCTCACCTTTGTTCTTGACATCATTGTTCACTTAACCGTTCGTTTGGTACGTGAAGTGAAATTATGTGGGCCCTTATTTTTCAAGTGGATGTATCCAATCGAGCGTTACATGAAAGTATTGAAGAGTTATGTTAAGAATTACAATACACTGGAAGGGAGCATAGAGGAAAATGACATATCAGAAGAGTCTATTGAGTTTTGTACTGAATATTAAGCTAACGCAAACAAAATTAGCGTGCCCAAAAACTTGAGTTTTGATTCAAAATCCTTATCAACAGGTATATTTTGGTTACACTTTATGTTTAGTTAAATCCACAACATATGTTTATGTAAACAAGTTTTTATGTATATGTATTTATTCTAGCATCGATTGCAAAAAGAATGGGAGCGAGCCTATCTTCACGTGATACACAATGTTTCCGACATCATGCCATTTTTGGATATTCATATGAACTACTACAAATACATTGAAGAAATATGGAAACTTGATTATTGTGGGTTACGAGTCCATTGTTCAAGTGAAAACGGGCACACAATAATCACGTTAAAGTTGACAAGGACGAAGTTACAAATGTCGACTTTAGACGAACCAGTTATGAGAATGATTTAAATATGTTGGCCTCGCAAGCAAGTCAAGTGTTCTATGTTTCGATCCTGTCAATCCGGAGTTATCGTTAGTGGTTCATATGAAAGAAAGAAATATTGATGAAGAGGAGGACGGAGACATGACAAGTATTCCTCCATTTACATCCGGATTATCCTGTTGATGAAGAGATTGATGATTTCGATCATGATGATGTTTCTCATTTACTTAGTAGGAATATTGATGCTACTTTTGTTTGAATAGTGTATTATTATAATTTGTTGTAATATGAGAAATTATGGAGTTAATAATTCAAACGTTTAATTGATTTTAGGAGATTTCCGCTGCGACGAAGAGCAGAATTAATTGTTGTGACGGCTGCAACGTGGAAATTCTTGCTGCAGCTCAAAATTGTCATGGCTCTTGTGCCAATCACGTCACCGCATCATGATATTGTGTTCGCCGCGGCATATTTTTTTACAGCAAACTCGGTCTCTTGATTTTTGAATCTCGCTGTAGCGAAGAAGGATTTAGGCACCGACATATCAGCCTCGCCGCAGCTCAATTCCTTCGTCGTGGCAACGAGAGTCCAAAATAAAAAAATATCATGGTCTCGGTTGGAATCTCGCTGCAGCGATGAAGAAATTGAGTTGTGGCGAGGCTCACAGGCTGCGGCACGTTTCCTTCGTCGCTACGGCGAGATTCCAAAAATAAAAAATAACATGGTCTGGGTTGAAATCTCGTCGCAACCATAGCGAGATGAGTCTTGGAATAAAAAAAAGTTCACCGCAACCATAGTAATTTCTCGCTGCAGCGAAACCTCACAAAATGCTTAATTTAAGCGTTGTTGGAGGTTTCGCCGCATCGGTGTAAGAATCTCGCTGCAGCGAGATTATTTGAAAGTCCCAATTCCACAACGCTTGTTTTAAGCGTTGTGGGAGATTCTTGCTGCAGCTAGATTTGTATTTCGTTGCGGCGAGAATCCCACAACTGATCCAATAAGAGTTGTGGGAGAGTTTTTATCCGCCAATTTTCCACAATGATTACTTTCAGCGTTGTGGAAATCAAAGATCCTATAACGTTTGTGGATAAACGTTGCGGGAAATCAGTAATCCCACAATGGTTAAGGACAAACGTTGTGGAATCTCTGATTCCCATAACGCTTAAGAATAAGCGTTGTGGGATCTCTAATTCCCACAATGCTTAAAAATAAGCGTTGCGGGAACTAGAGATCCCACAATGCTTATTGTAAGCGTTGTGGTAGACCCGTTGTGTGATCCAACATTTGTAGTAGTGTAATTACCCCTTTTTTTTCTTCTCCTATAAATAGAGTCTCGCATAGAGATGTGAATATAAGGTTTTTGGTCTTGCTCTCTCTCTTCTAGCCGACCAAATTTCTCCCTCTCTCTCTAAACTACTTTTTATTTTGGCACCTAAATCCTCACTTGATCTAGAGAGTTAGCTTATGATCCAATAATTGTTCTTGGTTCATATTGTTTAATAGTGCCCAGTCACTAAACTCTTCAAATGCTCGAAGAATCTAGTGGTAAAAACTTAGTGGTTGCTCGGGAATCCAAAGACGAGAGGAAGGGAGACAAGGAGGAGGATCTTCATCCAAGAATGAACTCCAAGATCAAGTAACAAGAAAAAGGTTGTAAGTCTTTTTCATATTTATTATATGTTTTAATTAACAACATGTTTATGGACTTTGTCTAGGTAGTAAAATAGTTTTACACATGTTAAAAACATTGTTTTATATTCCGCCATATATGATATGATAATTAATTGTTAAATCCTAGATCGATTCCAACAAAATATACATGCATAGTTACTTTATTTCTTATATTGAATGTATACTCCGAGAACTATTTAGAGCTATGTGAGTGTCTAATGATAGTTACCTTACTTCGGCAAATACTTGTGTGAATAAAAGATAATGACAAAAACACAAGGTAAATAGTTAGTATTGATAATGATTAATAGTGGGAGAATCTTTGATCCCAGCCACTAATACTTTATTGAGTAGGAGCATCCTTAAATGGAACCTCGCTAATCTAGTACCTTAATTGAGTGGGAGCATCCCTAATTAGGATCTAACCACTCTAGTTCATTAATTAAGTGAGATCCTTTAAAGGAAACTAGCCACTAATTATCAAATTATCAAGTGACAGCATCCTTAATTAGATTCTAGTCACCGTTGTACAATGACTACGTGGGAGGTTATAAATTTATTCACTTGTTGTTCAATAAATAGCAACATCCTTCATAGGATTAAATTCATCATTAATGATGACATCCTTAATCGGAACATACATGCTATTATTAAATTATTTGAGTGGAAGAGTAATTTATGATTATCTTGTCACATAAATCGATGAATAAAATGTAAGGAAAAATAAATACTTTTCGTGTAAAATATTTAATGAGGAAGTGGGAGCATCCTCGCAAAGATCCTCGTTACCTGAATGTTATCAACAAACATCTTTCATTAAATGAAATATTGAATAATGAAATATCACGAAAGATCAAGCTAACTTTAATGATGTCATAAATCCAATTAATAAGATCTGCTAGTCACTAGGAGAAAAAAGGCCTTTCGAAGCGACAAAAGTCGCTTCTAAAGACCAAAAAGTCGCTTCTAATCTGGCTTTAGAAGCAACATTAGAAGCGACAAAGTCACTTTTAATGTTTCGCCTCTAAAGCTGAGTCGCTTCTAAAGTCGCTTCTAATGTTTTGAAGCGACGAAATTAGAAGCGACTAGTCGCTTCTAAAGTCGCTTCTAAAGGCCCTTAACACCGACCAAAAAAGCGTGAGAAGAGGTGGCGGGTAACAATTAGAAGCGACTTTAGAAGCGACAAGTCGCTTCTAATTGTTACCCGCCATATTTTAGAAGCGACTAGTCGCTTCTAAATGTTAGCCGCCATATTTTAGAAGCGACTTTAGAAGCGACTAGTCGCTTCTAATTCTTACCCGCCATATTTTTGAAGCGACTTTAGATGCGACTAGTCGCTTCTAAAAGTGTAAAATCTAATTTTCAAAAATTTATTTCCGGTTTTAAATATTAATTAAATATTATTATCAGTAATTAAATTTACTAATTTAAATCAGATTAAACATAAACAGAATATAATCAAAAGTCGATAGTAATATAATCAAACGTCGACAATGTATAAAGTCGAAAATAACATAAGTTCAACTAATTAGAAAATCGCAAGAAGATAATAACATAAGTTCAACTACTTAGAAAACCGAAAGTCGATATGTAAATAAACGGAAATCAATAAGTCTAAAACGTTGAATAAATTACAATCATCGTCGTCCTTGTCCTCGTCGTCCTCGTCCTGCGCGTCGTCCGCTGGGTCCGTGTGGAGGCTCTTCTGGTTCGGTGTCGGTGGGAGTCGAAGGTCGATCTGGTCTCTGCTCTGAACCCGAAGCGCCTGCATTGCCCGAATCGCCTTCACGAGGTCCGAACTGGGTCATGTAGTGGTCCAAAGTCGCCCTAAACACGGGAGTCGGAGTGAAGTCTGGGGTCTGGCTCAAACCAGCAGCCATGCCAAACACAGCTTGTTGGAGAGCCGCTAGCTTCTCTTCCATATCAGATGAGGACTTCGAACTCACATTCCCTACGGAAGACGATGAGCTGTCGTGGGCTTGAGCTTCTAGCATGTCGGAGCGCGGAATTAGAGGCCCAATCCCCGTAGCCCAATCACGTCGCGTCCCGAGGATTTCGCTCATAGCAGTCTCATCCAAAGATGGCAAGCTCACCTCACGTCCCGACTCCCGAGCTTGTTCTTGTAGATCAGCCACCCGAGCTACTATCCGAGCCTACATACACAATACAAATTAAAGTAATTATTAATAACAACAATTATAAGGAAACTTAATTAATAACCTATATACTTACATGATACTCTCCAGCAGCAGGCGCAGTCCACTGACCATTGGGAGTTGTGTGCATCCTCTCCCACGCACCGAGCGGTCCTAGCATCGGCATGCCTTCTCCTACCCGCTGCAGATGCATATAACGCATTATAACTATAATATATAACTTATGTAATTTGAAATTGAATGAAAATATACTTACGTGACTGACGATACTCATAAAATGAGATCGTGCCCTGTCGACTCTTCGTGGTCTTCTTCTTTTGATTCGCCGCATTCCGTTTGGACATGTCCTAGAGAATAACATTGGTTAGAAAATTATTCTTAAGAATAATTGATTAATATGTTTAATCTAATTTATACCTGGAACGTTTCTGTGGTCATTCTATCAATCATCTCGGACCACTGTTGTTTCGTCAGACCCTTGGGCGTTCTCTGGAGCGCCTCCTCTTTGTCTCCGCCGCACTCAATCCGGTAAAAATCGACTATATTTCGACTTTCCGTCTCGCAGACGCTTCTTCGCGTCGCGGATAATAGTCTTCTCGATAAGACTCGAGTGGCACGTTGCTGGAATAATGTCTCCCGACTCGTCCTCGTCCACAAAGTCATACTCTGCGTTTATACCAGACAAAATGACTACTACTTGTTGCGCCGAGACGTCATTCCAGCTCGGCGTCGTCGGAGGGATGTGCTCTCGCACCAAAACTCCAAGACTATTTGCAAACGTGCCAATGCGCTCTCCTTTTTTGACTCTCTCGTCATCACCTCTGCTGAGTGGCGGAAAAAATTGGAGATGGACGGGGTCGAATATAATCTTGATTTTCTTCCCTTTTCTAGCTCTTTGCGAGCTTTGACCCGTAGTCGAACCTCGTCCGGACAAAGGCTGCGGAGGCTCATCTCTGCTAGTCGACATACTGCAAAGCAAAAAAGATAAATTAGATTTTTAGTTTATGAAATACATTAAATTTAGAAGAATCTTAAATATAGTTAAACAATTTACTCAATCTTGCTCATCGTCACTTAAGAGGTCAATTTGATCTATTTCAAGATCATCATCAACATTATCTCCAAGGAAATGGTCAACATCAACGTCATGATCATCGTCGTCTATGAAGTCGTCGGTAGGCTCATCTTCGATAGCATCATCAACTAGAATCGGTTCACAAGTATCGTGAAGATGAGACAAACTCGCGAAATCAGTATGTTGTACGGACAATGGAACTACAGCCGATGATGAAACGTCAATGTCAGGCAAATCCCATACGAATCGAAGATTACAATCTTCGACGACATTCCATTCCCCTTTTTCAGGATTTCGAGGATCAGGCAAGTAAAACACTTGTTTGGCTTGAGTAGCGAGTATAAAAGGCTCGTCTGGAAACCAAATGCAATTTATACAATTAAGAATACTCACGTCATATACGGATCAATTTTGGTACAATTTGTCAAGATGTACCACTCTGCCATTTCTCTCGACTTGTCGTCTAACCGTGTCGGACTCATCTTCCCATAAGGCAAACACTTCTCGGATTGAAAAATAGAGAACTCGTGAGGCTGAACGACATCAGTCGAGGCATCTTCAAAGAACCTAGCAACGAATGCCAAAGCTTCTTCCACAACGTAAGCCTCAGCTATAGATCCTTCAGGTCTCGCTTTGTTTCGAACAAAATGTTTAAGTGTTCCAAGATATCTTTCAAATGGATACATCCATCTCATATGCACTGGACCACCTTCGAGAGCTTCCTCAGGGAGATGAATGATGACATGAACCATGATCGTAAAGAAAGCAGGCGGGAAAATTATTTCCATCTTACACAATATCTCAACGATGGAGTTTTGGGCTTTCTCGAGATCCTCCACTCGTAACGTTCTTGAACAAATGAGCTTAAAAAAGCTTCCAAATTCTGCAATCGTCTCTTGGTCCAATTTAGCTCGCTCTCGGATACCCAATTTAGCTCGTCTCTTGGTCCAATATCAAGGTTGTGTCTCAACGTTAAATCAGACCAGTAAGGTAACTCATAAAAGATACTTTCTTGGTCCAATTTAGCTCGCTCTCGCCCCGCTTTCGTTTCGAAGCCATAGACTGCTTACCCGGAATCAATTTAGGAAAACTGTTTAATTGCTCGAGAATCTGGCTTTCAGTCAACTTCTTCGGAGGTTTTCGTTTCTCGACACGCGTTGTGTAGTGACCACTGCATGTTCTCATATGGTGACAATCGGGCAAATATCGTCGGTGATCGTAATACACGACTCTATTTCTTACAGAAAGCGATGGAGTGTCTTTGGTGCACGTCGGGCACGCAAGGTACCCTTGACCACTCCACCCAGATAAACTTCCTCGAGCAGGAAAATCGTTTATTGTCCAGAGAAGTGCTGCTCGCAAAAGGAAGACATGATTATGGTTAGACCCATCTCGCACTCGGATACCCAATTCCCACAATTCTTTCAACTCTTCAACGAGCGTTTGCAAGAACACATCAATGTCTTTCCCAGGCGATTTCGGACCAGGAATCAAGAGAGCCAACATCAAGTATTCGGACTTCATACACAACCAAGGTGGAAAATTGTACGCCGTCAACACAACCGGCCACATGCTATATGATAGGCTCATTTCTCCGAAGGGATTGAAACCATCTGCAGCAAGACCAAGTCGTACATTCCTCGGCTCAATGGCAAAGTCTGGATATGTTTCATCTAACTTCTTCCACGCTTTCCCATCAGCAGGATGACGTAGAACACCTTCTTCAACCACACGTTCTTTTGCGTGCCACTGCATTTCAACAGCTGTATGTCGAGAAGCGTACAACCGCTTGAGACGATCTTTTACAGGAAAGTACCGTAAAACTTTACGCGGTACTTTTTTTCCAGCAACCCATCTACTTTCGTTGCACACCGGACAAACATCTGCATCTTTCAAATCCTTCCAAAACAAGACACAGTCGTTCGAGCAGACGTCAATCATCTCGTAGCCCATGCCAAATTGCTTCAGCTTTGACTTTGCCTCATAATGTTTATCAGGAATTCTATTCCCAACAGGATGAGATTTTTTCAGGAGTTGCAAAAGTTCTGTAAATGACTTGTTCGTCCAATGGTTCGTCACTTTAATGTGCATTAACTGAACCAAAAAAGATAATGACGAGAACTCTTTACAACCAGGATACAATTCTACATTCAACTCGGCAAATAGATCGGCGATCTGCTCTTCGTCAACCACATCTTCAGCAGTTGGATCATTCCTAATATCGTCGACTGCGTCATGGATTCCACCAACACAGTCTTGATCGTTTGAATCATCGAGAATTGCTGGTACATGAACGACTTCTTCACGTGACTCGCCGTGATTATACCATCGAGTGTAATACGGAGTACATCCTTTGTGCATGAGATGCGCTCGAACAACTCCTATGTGTTGTCTTAACGCATTATTGCAACTACGACAAGGGCATTTTACTTTGTGCTCGTTGTTCATTTGGAATCGTGCAACTCGAATAAACTCGTTCACGCGCAATTCGAATTCATGCCCACAACGATTATTTTCAATAATCCAATTTCGACTTGGGTTTGACATGACGCGAATTGTTGAAAATTAGGACAACGAAAGTTAGGATATTTGTGACATTGTGATGATCATTTAGAAGACGGATAAGGATTTGATCTAACAAAGTTTAGAGATTCAAATAACTAAGAGATTACAATTGTTTTATTTGTTCACTTAATTATTTAAAAATTTACAAAAATTTGGGCAGAGTTTCCCCTAAAATATGAACAAACCAAAAATCTGCAATTCACAAAATATATATATATATATATATATATATACCAGCCAGAACTATCCTAAACATTTAATAACTTTCAAATAACATATTTAAATTAACAAATTAAGTAACTACTTATCACATTCAAATTAATATAACTAAACAAATTATATATCTATATTTAACAAATTAAGTAATTTAAATTATTAATACCCTTATTAATATCGTACATTCATAACAAATTACTTTATTTAACAAATTCATTGATTTAACATACTAATTATTCAATTACATACTTACATGAGCAAATTAAATATATAACAAATTACTAATTTCAATTGCATACCTAAATTACTAATTTCAATTGCATACCTACATTATTAAACATAAATTTCAAATAAACATAAATATCTAACCTTGGCGGGACGAGACGAGCAAAGTCTACACTCAACGAGACGACGCGACGAACAACAAACGCACAAATGCCTAAATACAAATAAAACATAAAATTAAAACCGTAAAACAAAATATAACTACAATAATTTTAAAACTAACATATATATACCTTAAGAAACAACGATCCGAGTCGAGGAGTTAGGTTACAACGAGGCGCGGGTGCAGCGACAAACGACCGGTGACGAGGCTGCGACGACAATAATAAATTAAAACTAACAAAATATTTATAAAACAAAATTAGACTAACCTATAACAATATTAGACTAATTATAAACTAAACATACCTTGACGGAGGAGGGGGAGTCGGAGCTCGGCGGTGGAGACGCAGGGGAGGAGCACAGCGGAGGAGGGGCGGAGAGCGAGAGAGAGGGCGGAGGAGGGCACGGAGGGCAGCGGCGAAGATGAGAAGGGGAGGAGGGGGAGGGACGGAGGCGGGGGAGGGGGTACGGTAGGGAAGAAGCGGCGGGGGAGGAGTAGGGTGGGGAGAAGGGGAGGGACGGCGGCGGCGGAGGAGGGGGTGGTTGGTCGGAGGGAGAGGGGAGAAGGGGAGGGACGAAGCTGGGAGAGAGAAGGGGAGGGGACGGGAGGGAGAAGGGCGGCAACGGCAGGAGAGGGACGGCGGCGGGAGGGAGAAGGGCGGCGGCGGCGGCGGCGGGGGAGGGGGGAAGGCGGAGGCTGGCCGGAGAGTGAGAGGAAGAGTGAGAGGGAGAGTGAGAGGGAGAGAGGTGAAGAAATAAGGGAGAAAGGGAGGCTTTGCCGATTTAAAGCCCTAGGAACATTAGAAGCGACATTAGAAGCGACTAGTCGCTTCTAATGTCGCTTAATAACCAAAACGACACCGTTTAAATAAGTTGGGGCATTAGAAGCGACATTAGAAGCGACTAGTCGCTTCTAATGCCCTAACTTCTGCACTTGACGAAATTTTTGGCGGAGGGAATTTGGAGCCCAAATTTTGGGGCACTAAAAGCGACTTTAGAAGCGACTAGTCGCTTCTAATGCCCCAATTTCTATACTTAGTGAAACTTTTGGCGGAGGGAATTTGGAGCCAAAATTTTGGGGTATTAGAAGCAACATTAGAAGCGACTAGTCACTTCTAATGCCCTAACTTCTGCACTTGACGAAATTTTTGGTGGAGGGAATTTGGAGCCAAAATTTTGGGGCATTAGAAGCGACATTAGAAGCGACTAGTCGCTTCTAATGCCCCAATTTCTATACTTAGCGAAATTTTTGGCGGAGAAAATTTGGAGCCAAAATATTGGAACATTAGAAGCGACATTAGAAGCGACTAGTCGCTTCTAATGCCCCAATTCAATAATTATGACTATTAGAAGCGACTAGTCGCTTCTAATTGTCAAAATATTGATAATTTTGTTAAAATCGTGGTATTGAAGTTATAAGCGACTAGTCGCTTCTAATTGTCAAAAGTCGGTTCTAATTAGAAGCGACTAGTCGCTTCTAATTCACCCTGTCGCTTCTAAAAGTATCTTTTGTAGTAGTGAGTTAAGTCATCAACTTAATGGATTAGATGGATCTATAATTGAATTAATGAGTGAGTTCAATATTTAATTAGCTAAGATGGTATAAGGGATTTGAGCCCTTGATTAGAGACACCGGAGACAGTGATGCTCTTCTGATACCACGAACCAGTTCATTAAATTATTCCTATTGGAAGAAGAGATGTCCTTATGGATAAAGTTTTTAAAATTTATGGCATGGATCAAGTAGTCAAACTACTTGAAGTTATTGAAAGGCTGATACAGTCAATAAATCGAGTGGTAATGTCTAATGATGACAAAACAGAAATTGACTGAGCTATCTTGACTATGGTTTAAAAACGACCAGCTCTTTCCATATGATCTCATATATGCTTATACATATAAGGCATATAGCTCAACTGGCGAGACTAAGGGACATTTTCATGAAAGGTCTATTCACTTAAAACCTTAAAAATGTTTAATTTCTGATAAATTTTAAAGTCTTAAAGACACTTGGTTTTTAGAAATAGTGAGACACTTGGTTCTTAATAATAGTCGAATATTGAGTCATGTGTATATTAAATACGAACACGACCAAAAAGGATCACCTATAAAATAATGAAGTGATGAAAATAGGTCAATAAATAGTTCTAAAAAATTATGTTCAATAATATCACACTCTGAGTAGTGGTGATGAGATTGAAAGATGGTATAGTACAACTAGTCTTGGTGCTAAAGGGATGTACAGCTGATATAGGGACTTATTGTCTTTAATACATAAAGTTTGGTGTATGATCTAGCTCGATGCCAGGTGTTAATAACTTCTATCGTGAGTTAATTCACCAATGAACTACTTAACTTGACCTTGAATGGTAAGTCAAGGACCACTTGCCAAGAAGCTCGAGCTAATGAAATGAATAAAGGAGAGATACGTTGATAAGACAAAATCAAGAGAGTAATGGATAAATTTGAGAATCCATATGATGGGAATCTCAATCCTAGTCAAACTTCTATGTTGTCTATAAAACATGGCTAAGTAAAATGATGAATAAGGACAACCACGTCATCGTTGGTTAAAGTGGGAGACTTTTAGAAATTATTGCCCATGAGAGATAATAAAATCTCAAATGTTTACTAAATAGGATACAGGTTTACTTTTTAGCAATATATGATTAATGGGTTGAGTTCTAAATAATTAGAATAAATAGCTTCTCTATTAAACTGAGTCACGTGTTCGGCGCTTGAGTTCGAGCGGTGTGTCAAAACAAGATCAATTACTGATATATGCCTGGAAAGCTATATCTAAAGTCAAATATGTGGAACACATGGGTGAGGGTTGATCGCTATGTGGGAGTATTCTACATTTCTTGGTAAGTTTACGACTTGGTATTGTGTTGGTGTAGATTTATCATTTAAGGACCGTTACGACACACTAACCAAGGTCTTTATGATGGTCAAAATGACACTTGATCTGAATCCTGAAATTATCATGGAGACTGGGTTATATTACTGACCTCTTTGATTCATTGGCTAAAAGGCTAATTATGCAAATTACAGCTTATGTCTTGGAAGATTTCTCAGAGCATGATTCGAGTAGGAAGTGACTTACAGATACGAAATTCAGCCTTCTTGAGAGAAGGTTAATGTTTAGTCACCTAACGGTTGATTTCAAGGAGAGAAAATATTTCCCATAGATTATGATATGATAGATGAGAGAAAAAGTAGATTCACTGGTTATGATCCAATGGCCTAGATTTCATTCACTAGCAGAGAATATTTCTCATTGGAGTGAAAATCTTCTAGTGAAAATTTCCTTCTCTCTGTTATAACTAGGGATTGACGAGAAAGGAAAAATTAACCTAATTCATTAAGAAATTTGTGGCTATCACTCCCTTATGGTCGTGCACCTCTCTCTCTCTCTTTTCTCTCTTCCCCTCCGAATTTTAATTCCATTCTTAGAAAATAAGATTCAGATCCCAAAACACCTAGTTTTGAGATCTAGTGAGATATCAACTGTGTGCACTCATATTTTTTATTCGTAATTTGCTAGTTAAATTAATAAAACTTGAAACGTTCATTCATTCCTTTTTCGTTTGTTTGAAGATTTATGATATTTAATAGTCTTATAGTCCTTAATCAAACCTAATAACGTATGTAGAGACAACTGTATATTTGCGTGAACAAACTCTCATGGTTTGCTTAAAACAAAATATTCAAAATCTAAAGATCAATGGACTATTGATCTTAGTATGATTGTTGAAAGTATATATGATATATGGTTACGAGGCATAGACAATTAGGAACTCTATAGTTCTTCCAGTGTATCTTTTGAAGATACTAAATTGACTAGTGCACCTTAAGAGATAATGTAAGAACAAACCATTTAATAACTTCAATATGTATCAATTGCATCGTGCTTACCTTCATCTTGAAATGAGACATGTCATTTCATAACTTCAAAATATTCATTTTTGAAACTTACACTCTAGATCCAAATTTGTGAACTAGATGCACTCTATTGGTGATGTATTGGGTTATGAAGTTTACATGAGCATACTTTGGGAAGTTCTCATATATATGGAATTCATGTATAAGATTGCTGAAATGCAATGTATATAACCTCATGACGTATTATCTGGATTGTGAATAAATGAACCGCGCAGTATCGAAAATAAAGTGACGACTTGGTTTGGATAAACAATGTGACTTGTTACATCATCGTCAATACATTCATTCTAACTTATTCACAAGTAACAACGGAGTTGAGGAAATAACAACTAGAAGGGTTAAATGGTAATTTTATAAATCTCATCTAGTTGATGATATTGATGAAGGGTAATCATAGATAACATTCGATGGATCCACTCAACATAATTAAGTTGAATATGAGTAAAAAATAAATTCATTAGGACCGAGAGATTTTTTGTGTCAACTCTTTAGTGGAGTCAGTTGACGTTAAACTAATACTCGAAAACATTTTGTGAAGTTTTGGGTCCAAATATAGTAGCTCAAGCGTTGTTCATTTAGATCCATCAGGTCAGTATTACACAGGTCACTAGAGTAGGATTGTTAAACTAGAAGCTAAGTCAAAATAAGTTCAAGTGTTGAACAAGCAATTTCCTTGAAAATGTATAAAGGGTATTTTTATCCACATGGACATAAAATGATATGAATGTCTAAATATAAATTATTTTAAAACAGGAAAAGTCAATTGAGGAATTATGTAATTAACTTCATTGTTTGTGCAATATTAATTCTACAATGGTTATTTTAAGAATTGTCTTAAAAGAAATAAGGAAGCATCTAAAAGCTCCTCCCATTATATAGAATTCGGCTATCATAGAGTACATAAATTATATCTAGAAATTTAATTGCCTTTAATTATAAAGATAATTGTCAAAGGAAAAGGGGAAATGAATTTTTTTGAGAAGGAAATAAATGTGATAAGTCAGGAAACAAATTTCTGTCACAAATGCATATAGAGGGCCGGCCATGTTGATAGAGAAAGATGAGAGGAAATCAAATATCGTGTCATGAATACACAATAGAAAAGGGTAATTACCCTTTCTTATATTTGCTTCTCCTATAAATAGAGGCTTACATTGAGATGTGAAAATAAGTTTTCTTCCTCTTGTTCTCTCATTTGTGGCCGACCAATACTTCTCTCACTCTCTAAAATATCTCTTTTATTTTGGCACCTAAGTCCTCATTAGACTTAGGCTTAAATCAAGTTTTTAACGCATATACTTGTTCTTGTGTGATAGTGTTTAATTGTGCCCACACACAAATCCTCCAAACTCTCTTTAGACTCTTGTAACAGAAATCTTAGGTTACTCGAGTTCACGACTAGGTGTAAAGAAAACGAGCAAGACGAGACGATCAACCTTTTCTAAGACTCCTCAAAGGTCAAGCTACAAAAAACTTAGTCCCAAGCAATTAAATAATGTTTATAAATAATATGATGTTCATGCACTTTGCGTAGGTTAGTAAAAATGTTTTTACTAGTAAATAAATTTTTATATTCCGCCATTAACTCGTTTATGATAAAAAAAAAATTTAAACCTAGACCTATTCCAACATGCATGATTGCATTATATTTTTATTTTCCAAAACTTATTATGGTAGGGTGTTTCGTTTCATTATGTTAATAAATGTACATCTATGTTTTTAGTAAATTTCGAACCCTATAATGGCACTGTTGTCGAAAGACGTCCTACTCCTGACAACTACTTTAAATAGAAGTTAAACATGAACATTGTGCTGATGAGTGAAAGAATACGCTTTATCCTCGCTGAAGAGATACTTCCTTTTCATGGTTTTGAATTTGTTTAGGAACCAGAAAAATTGATGTGTAGACTATGGCTAACAACAAAAGCATATCGTACATACTTTAAAGCATATATGATGTGTTACAAATTAAGATATATGGGATGAAGTTTATAATGGAGATCCTTCATTCGGTGCAAATATTGTACGTTTGCAAAAGCGAACAAGCCACATTGAAATCACCCATAAGCTTTTGATTAGGATGATAGAAACTCCGATAAAGGATGGCGATTAATTTCTTTTTCAAATATTAACTCTATGAGACATAGATGACTGAGATATCACTCGTTTTTGAGTAATTACATATAGTTCACATTTAAGTATTTCTGAATATGTTAATTGTGAACTATCTCAATTATTGAAACCAAGAAGTTGACTTCTGAAATGAGTTATCTAAAGGGTGTCTTAGTACTTCATAGAAGAATGTTCCTGCAAGAAAGAAAATATAAAATTCAACATGAATGGAAAAAAGAAGGAAAAGGAGTGTGATAACATTGGTAAATTTTACCATTGCAACATAATTGGTCAATTGAAAAGAACATGAGCTCTTATACTCGACCAACTTGATATTAACAAGAACAATGGTTGTATGGTACCTTCAAATTCATGATTAAAGATATCCTAAAGTTGATTTGAGGACAATTAATCATGAGGATTCATCTTTTATTGTTGCTTAGCGTCTCTGATCGAGCTCGATTGAGTCGCGGCCCTAGCTGAAAACATTCGACTTCAAGCCCAAATTTTTAAGCAGTCCATACTCAAAATGGCGATATAATAGTACGTAATTTTTGTTACTTTCGAATATTGGATTAAGTGTCATTTATCAAAATCGTGATGTGTCGTAATAATAATTCAAACTCTTCTGAATTGTAGTTATTATGTAAGTATTTCAGAATATCATAATCTTAAACTTTCTTTATGATTTATTTCATTATTTTTTTAGCACGTGGATGTGTCAATAAATATTTCATTCATGATTACTGAATGCCTTAATTTTATTTATGATATTTGTTCATGCATAAATGATTATGCCCACGTAGATAGGTAATATAGACTATGAAGAAAACGTAGTTAGATACTTGAGTCATTTTATTAAGTGTAAGCATATTTGATTAAGTCCTTATCATGATTGTTCATTCAATTTAGTAGAGCATCCTATACTAGATCTTAGCCTATTACAATCTCGTCGAATTTGATATGACATGACTTAGATGCTTGCTTCAGTCCATAAAGTGACTTTAAAAACTCAGAAACTCTGCCCTCTTGGCCTTTCTCCATGAACCCATCTAGTTGAGCCATTTACATGTGCTCGTCAAGATTTCCATTCAAAAATGCAGTTTTTACATCCATCTGCCAGATTTTATAATCAAGGGCGGTAGCAATCAATAAAATAGTGTGGATGGAGTTCAGCATCGCGACTGGCGAGAAAGTATCCTCATAGTCGATACCTTATTTTTGGGTGAAATCCTTCACCAAAAGTCGTGCCTTAAAGGTCTCAACATTTCCATTCGGTCATCTTTTCTTCTTGTAAATCCATTTACACCAAACAAGTTTAATACCTTCAGGTGGAACTACAAGCTTCCAAACTTGGTTTACATACATCGAATGCATTTCAATATTCATGGATTCTTGCCATAGGTTTGCTTCGAAACCTTGCATCGCTTGAGAGAATGATACTGGATCATCTTCCTCCTTGTACGTGACAGCAGTGTAAGCCTCTCTGATAAACATGTATCGTTCAGGTTGTCGTACAATCATGTTACTGCGACGAATCATAGTGGGATCACCTTCTGATTGTGGTTCTTCCACTAGTGGGTTAGGACTAGTCCTAACTTGTGAAGTACCTGTTACTTCACCCAAAAATTCCTTAAGCACATGTTTGCTTCATATATTCCTTTTCAAGAAACCTAGCCTTCTTGCTAACGAACATTTTGTATCTCTTGGCCAAACAAATACATCTAGAATTTTGTATCGTCGGAGAAAGTTAAAAGAATAACTCTTGACCTAATGGACAAAAATACCCTATAGACAATTTTAGGAGAGTCTTATGACTTGTGGTATTGACCCCATGGACCAGATGAACAAAGCTTGAGCTACCATGCTTGGACACAAAAATTTTAAAATCTTTTCCAAGTTCTAATTTAATGTCAACTCACTTCATTAAAGAGTTGACGCTGAAAATTCTCTCGATTTAAATTATTATATTTTCTACTGTAGTCATGAGTAGATACATTAAAAAGTATCTATATTTACCCTCCATATATATTATTAAATACCTAAGATTATAATAATTACCATTTTACCTTTCTAGTTGTTATTTTCTCAACTTTGTTGTAACTTGTGAAAAAGTTAGCACAAATGTACTCACGATTAGATAACAAGTCACACGGTTTCATCCAAATACATCACAACTTACTTTCGACACTAATTAATTTATATATTCAAAATCTAAGGGACAAATCATGAGGTGATATACATTACATTTCAGCAATCTTGTACATGATTCCATATCTATGAGAACTTCACAACGTCGTTTATGACATCTTCAAAACTTAATACTTTACCAATAATTCTTGCCTATATATCATATAGAGAATTCAGATCTTTGAATTTCTCAAATGAGAGTACGTACCTATGAAATGACATGTAGAATTTCTAAGGTAATTATGATGCAATTCATATATACAGAATTTGATGTGCACTAGTCAATTCGGTATCTTCATAAGACACCTAGGAAAAATTAGAGAGTCCCAACTCTCTATGTATCATAACTACACATCATAATTTCTTCTAACAATCACACTGAGATTAATAGTCCTTTGATCCTGAGATTGGGAATATACTACTGTAAGCAAACGATGAAGAGTTCTTAATGTAAATCTATATGTGTCTCTTCTTTTGTTCTTATGTTTGTATAATGTCTTAAGTCCAATGTTTATGATAAATTTTCAAACAAACAAAATAGAATGAATGAAAGTTAATGCTAATGTGAGAGTGGATTATCATGTATAAATTAGAATGTTAATGTGAGTTTGAATTAACACATTTTTTTTAAAATTGAATTAGAATGTTTTTGGTTATAATGTATTTTTGTTGAAATTGTGTTTTAATTTGCGTTTTACTAGGTTCGATGTCGTCTACTACCACTAGTACCAGCGATAATAGCCTTCAGAGTTAGAACACTCTTATCGGTAGATTTTGAGGAATTCGGAAAACAAAAAATACACATATGAGTCAAGTTAATAAGGCCAAAACTTTAGGTAGAAAGATACTGTTATAATTTCATGAAAAATGTCAACCAATAGGTAAAGAAGGGGACAAATTGTCAAGTTCTTTTGGTATATTTGCTAGAGAGCATGTTCCGATTTCGCGGGATGAATACTAATATGTATATGGAGTAAGTTTTTATTTTACACGTTTTTTTTCATTAATATCTTATTTTTCGTGTCTTGATCAAATTAATATTATGTTTGTTATAGTTATCTATGTTCAAGGTTAGAAAAGGTAAAGAAAAATCACGTCTATCTATTTGTCGATCTGAGTGTAAGTTCTCACATTTCAATAAGCAATGAAGATGATTTTTTGTCTAAACGAGTCAAGGACGTTGGGAAAATTATACGGAAATGTAGGATCAATCAATTAGTTTTGATGTCGTAACATAAATGCGCATTGGATGCTCGTTTTTATTTCCATTTAGAGAGTTAATGCCACGTCTTTTTTATTAATTGACCAAGAAAGTACCGCTCAATCTAACTAGATTGATAAAAATGTAATACTTTCTTCTCCCCATCAAGAAATTAACGTACACATGACTCTAACATTTTTTTTATGATTTTTATAAAGGGTGTGTGTGGATTTTAAGCTTGAGCACCAAGATGCCAATTGTGACGGGCAATCAACTTACATCAAGCAATGCATAGCTCCAAGAGAATAAAGAAACACGGAATGCGGGTATTTTGTGTTATCGTATATTCGTGATATATTTGTAGGAGGTATAGCAAAATTACTAAGTAGGAAATCATATACGCTCGAAGATTTTGCAGGTTTTCGGCAATATTGTTGATGTCGTAGCGGGAAAATTTTTGAACATCTTAAATTTCATTCTACAACGCTTCAAAAATCCATTGTAGGAGATCACGCCGCGGCAAAAATTTTTTTAAAATTAAATAAAAAACTCGCCACAGCGGTTTACAATCTCTGCTGTGGCGATATTCCCGTTGTGGGATATCTCGCCGCAGCGGAAATTGTACACCGCTGCGGATAGATTTTTGAAAATTATGGGATTCCCACAATGAAGAGTAACCGTTGTGGAACATCAAAGCTCCCACAACGGATACTAAACATTGTGGGAAATTACTTCTCCAACAATGCATAGCTAAGCGTTGTGGGAAATTACTTCTCCCACAACGAATAGCTAAGTACTGTGGGAGCTTCTGCAACCTAGGATCCCAAAACACTTAATAACAATTTTGGGAGATTTCTACAATTGTAAGTAAGCCTTGTGAGATCCTGTTTTTGTAGTAGTGTTACCCTTTTCCTATGGTGTATTCATGACACAATATTTGATTTCATACTCCTTTTCTCTTCCATATAGTGGGCCACACTATGCCATAAGTGAGGGAAACTTGTTTCCTCACTTAGGACATTTGTTTCCTTCTTAAAGAAATTCATTTCCTCTTTTCTTTTTGGCAATTATCAATATGAAATAATGCACCAAATAAAAAATTTACTTCTCCCTTTATGTAATATGGCCGGCCATATAAGTGTCTACACACATATATTTACTTCTCAATTTGTTCACAACAAAATAATGAAAAGCCTTCACATTATTGCCCATACAATAACATGTCACAAAATTCAATTCACTAGGCATGAAAACCAATTTTCAGCCGTGTGTCTTTAAATCAATTTGTGATAAATTCAAAATCTTGTTTTAAAATTCAAAATCTTATTTTGACATTTTACATCAATTATCCTTAAGGACGAAAATACCCTTTAGACCATTTTCAGAAATACGTCTACTTCAACAATTGAACTTATTTTGAATTAGCTTCTAGTTTAACAAACTCTATTCTAATGACTTGTGCTAGTGACCTCATGGACCCAAATGAACAACGCTTTAACTAGGACTCTTGGACTCAAAGTTCACAAACTTTTCCAAGTCTAGTTCAATGTAAACTGACTCCACTAAAGAGTTTACACTGAAAATATCTCTGTTCAAATGAGTATATTTTCTACTTAAAAATCTACTTATTTGTGATGAGTGGATCCAGTGAATATTATGAAATGATTATCCTTTATGAATATCATCAACTAGAGGGGATTTATAAAATTACCATTTTACCCTTCTAGTTTTTATTTCCTCAACTCTTTTAATACTTGTGAATAAGTTTGAAAGATTTATTGACGAGGACCTTACCAGTCACAACGTTTCGTCCAAAAGAATCATTTATTCTATTTGGACCCCGGCCGATAGATTTATTCACAATCCAAGTAATAAAGCATGAGGTGATATATATTGTATTTCAACAATCTTTTGCATGAATTCCATATCAATGAGAACTTCACAAAGTATACTCATGTCAATTTCACAACCCAATACATCACCAATAGAGCGTATCTAGTTCACAAACTTGGATCTAGAGTGTAAGTTTCTCAAATGAATATATTGAAGTTATGAAATTAAATGTCTCATTTCACGATTAAGGTAAGTATGATATAATTCATACATAGTGACCTTGAGATAGAAGAGGTTAAATTGTCTGTTCTTACATTGTCTCTAAAGGTAGGCTGGTCAATTCAGTATTATCAGAAGATACGCTGGAAGAACTATAGAGTTCCTAACTCTCTATGCCTCGTAACCAGAAATCATAGATTCTTTCAACAATCGTACTAGGATCAATAGTCTATTGATCTTTAGATTGTGAATATTTTGTTTTAAGCAAACCATGAAGAGTTTGTTCACGCAATTCTAAATTTGTCTCTTCATACATTGTTAGGTTTGATTGAGGACTATAAGACTATGGAATATCATAAATCTCCAATCAAACCAAAAAATAATGAATTAAGGTTTCAACTTTTATTAATTTAATCAAAAAATTACAATAAGGACTTATGAAAAATTTATATTACATGGATATGCAAATAAAAAAATTTCTTGTTGGCATGTATGGCAACAAACTCCCACTTGACTCAAAGAAGATGAGTATAGTCTGTCATGCCTAATTCGTTTCGATGTTGGTCGAATACCTTGTTGGATAGGACCTTGGTGAAAGGATCTGCCAAGTTGTCAACTGCTGAGATCCTCTTCACCTCCACGTCTCCGCGATGCACAAGCTCTCTAATCAAATGGTATTTCCTCTCAATATGCTTAGAGCGCTTATGACTTCTAGGTTCCTTTGAGTTAGCAACAGACCCACTATTATCACAATAAAGTGTCATGGGCTCGTTGACATTTGGAACTACTTCCAAATACTTAAGGAATTTTCTAAGCCATATAGCCTCTTTGGATGCTTCATATGCAGCCTCATATTATGCGTCCATGATGGTGTCAGCAATGCAAGATTGCTTGATATTCCGCCATACAACATATCCACCATTTAGGAAGAACACAAATCCTGGATGGGATTTCCTGGAATCCCTATCCACTTGAAAGTCGGAATTTGTATACACCATCATAGTCAGGTCAATACCTGAATATGTAAGCATCAAGTTCCTAGTTCTTCGAAGATAATTAAGAACATGCTTAACAGCAACCCAATGCTCAGGTCCAGGATTTGATTCGAAACGGCTAACTACGTCAACGGCAAAACGTATACCAGTTCTAGTGCATGGCATAGCATACATGAGACTTCCTACAGCTGAAGCATAGGGAATATTTCTCATATCCTCAATATCTTGTGCAGTCTTTGGAGAATGATCCTTAGAGAGTGAGACTCCATGTCTAAAGGGGGTTTGGCCCTTTTCAGAGTCTTGCATAGCAAAGCGATCCATCACCTTATCTATATAAGATGCTTACGAGAGCGATATGGTCCGGTTCTTTCGATCTCGAAATATCTGAATCCCCTGAATCTGAATCCATGTCAGAGACGGCTACAAGAGTATCGTCATAAGACATATACGTGTCGGGAATTTCAGAAGCCCTCGCACTATGTTGAACTACTACTTGATGAGGTTTTGAATTGTTAGATTGGGTTTCATTTAGGGTAAGAACAGTTCTTACAGATGAGGTAGAAGCATCCTTCCCCAAATTCTCTTCAAGCACAATTTTGTTTCTAGGTTTTGTATTCTTCATAAAGTCCTCCTCAAGGAAATGATCATTGGTGCTGACAAACGTTTTGTCATCCTCGAAACTATAGAATGTGAAACCTTAGGTTTCCTTTGGATATCCAACAAATACACATAATTCTGACCTACTAGCCAGCTTGCTAGTCTTTTTCCTAAGCACATGTGCAGGGCAACCCTAAATTTTCATGTGCCTTAAACTAACTTTACGCCCAGTCCATCGTTAAGAAGGAGTATCAGGGACCGTTTTAGATGGAACTTGGTTCAGAATATATACTGCAGTTTCGAGGGCATATCCCCGAAAGGAATTAGGGAGTGATGAGTAACTCATCATTGATCTAACCATCTCCATCAGAGCTCTATTCCTTCTCTCTGACACTCTTTTCTTTTGAGGTGTGCAAGGTGCTGTGAACTGAGACGTGCCTTCTTCTTTAAGAAAGTCATCGAACTCTTCCGAAAAATACTCACCACTTCGATCGGATCAAAAGGGTTTTGATCTGTTTGCCATTTTTCTTTTCCACTAGCGCCTAAAAAACCTTTAATACGTTAAAGGTCATGTATTTGTGTTTGAGCAAATATACAAACCATATCCTGAGTAATCATCAGTAAAGGTAAGAAAGTATTCATATCCTCCCCGTGCCTGAATTCTGAACGGACCACATACATCAGAATGTATTAGTTCCAGCAATTCAGTGGCTCTTCGACCTTTATCAGAGAAAGGGAGCTTGGTCATGTTTCTTTCTATATATGATTCACAAGTCGACATGAGCCTATTGCAGAGGCTTTGAGTGGAACATCCCTCACAAGTCTCTTAATCTTATCTAGACTGATATGATCAAGTCTTAAGTGCCAAAGATGTGTTGATTTTATTAGATCCAAGGAATCATTAGTTTTGATCCTCTTTCGTTCCCTAAATAGATCATTATCTATTTTAGTTTCTAATAACAAAGGTTCTGTAGGATATACTATAAACCATTCCTCATACAAGTATCAGTGAAAAATGAATTGGAAAAAGAAATTCGAATTGCATTATCAATACTCTTTAAATAATAATTCTGCTCAACAATTTGAGCTACATATATTAAGTTTTTCCCAAAGGCGAGAACAAAATACACATTTTTCAAATTTAAAGTTTTGTCTTCAAAAGACTGTCACGGATCCCATAGCCTTACTAGACACCACGCTCCAATCACCCCACAGCCTTAGCAGACAACAAATATGGTTATTGGCAGGGGACTTAAGAATCCACGGTGATACAATATCAGCTACGAAACAAGCTTTGGTAATCATTACAGTACCTTTCCCTTTAGTCTCGAGGTAGGCAGGATAGTTCCTACGCTAGAGTCCCTCAGCGGTGTGAAGCTCCTTCATTAGCTTGGTAACACTGTACCTAGCTTATTGATGGAGTAGTTCAGCTTGAAAGTATTGAAAGAGTTAGGGAGAGTTTCCACGATCATATCTATTTTGGTTTCTCCATCAATTTTACATCCAAGGATTTCCATGTCATTGAGATAACTTATGATCAACATCATGTGATCTCTAACAAAAGTTCTAGCTTTCATACGACAGTTAACAAACTGTCAAACCTCTTGTTATCTAGCCTGACACCCTTGCCCTCTAAACATCTCATGGATATTGAAGAGCATGCTATAGGCCGAATCAATATCACAATGTTGTTGTTGCAACACATTGTTCATCGATGCTAAAATATAGCGCCTCGCAATCTCATCGGATTGGATTCAAGCCGCTAGGGCGTCCTTGTCATCTTGAGTCGATTAATCATTTGTTTCAAAAGTACATGGGGTGGTGAGTATCCATTTGTGCTTGTCCATTATAAGGATGATGTCTAGGTTATGTTTCCAATCTACGTAGTTTTCCAATTCCATTTTATTTGAGGAAAGGATAGTAGAGAAAGTGTTTACAGATGTATTCCTGGTTTTAGAAACATCTTATGATTAGTCTTTTGTTTAGGATTTTAAGTTTTAAGTTTGACAAGAAAAATCCAAAGGTGTTATGAACAAAAATGACACTTTACTCCTTCAAGGAAAGGCCGCAAAGAGTCGCCTTTCATAAGTAAATGACACATCATTAATGCATAGTCATGATGTCAATACATCAACGTTTGACTAGCCACCTTGTAAAAAGTGTAATCACTCAAATATTTTTGCAGGGCCTCGAGGGAGGATTACTAGAGATTGAGTCTAAGTGTGTAACCAACCACGTAGTTCAAATGATATACTTTCAAAACAATCCACCGAGGGGAGGCCTTGTCTCATTGTTGCACTTTAGAACGTAGCTCTACAAGCAATGTTAAGAACAAAGCGCCGTTGAGTACTCTCATTAAAGAGAGGCTACGAGGGTGACTCTTAGTCTTGTGACATTTGCACTTATCATCGGTGTTGGGGATCGTGGGTTACAAACAACAAGTACAACCCTCACAGTTAGTTTTCGATGGGATTCTTGGCCACAAAGGAGATATTAGACTTTGAGATATTTTCTATTTGATTTTGCTGAGACATTAATGAAATTAAATATTCATTCTTTATAATTATGTTTGAGTTTATGTATGAATGCTACGCTCTGAAATTGTCATCAATGAAAGGGGTGTTAAGTACAGACTTAAAAAGATAGACTCTTGTGACTAGTTTAAACATTATGTTCGGAATCTTAATCTAAGTAATGATTGTTTGAATAAATCATGATACATTATCTTGTGATATAGAGAGTTGTGACTCTATGTTTCATTATTGATATCTTATAGAAGATATTGAACAAGATCAGTGATACTTTGAAGCTCGAGATAACCGTTTACTCACTCGAAAATTAAAGATCACATACGAGGGGTACCTTGACATTTACCTAAATCCTGAAGTGAATACATAATTGATATTACACCTTATGACATTTGATTTGTCAATGGGAAATGACTAACTTATAGTTTCATCTGACCCGACAGTTGGTGTCATAACGTTGTCATATTGGGTTATGTGATTCACAGTTACGGAATTCATGTTGAAGCAATGCTGATGTATAAATATCGCACTATGTTTTGTTATGAGAGTATGAATGAATTAACCTGGTCAGGTATTCATCGAATAAGAACATTCTTTGATTAAAACAAGTGACATGTAAAGACATCTTTTTTTATTTTTTCGCATTCACAAATAACAAATGAGTTAGTGAAATAATAACTCAGGGGTAAAACGGTAATCTTACATTCCACTTAGTTAATGATACAAATGAAGGGTAATATCATAAAGTACTCTGTGGATTGTGTGAAGAATTTTTTTGTCTTATCAACCGGAAAATAAACGCAAATGAACTTAGAGAGTTTCAGTATTAGTTCTTTAGTGGAATCGACTAATATTAAGAATTTAAAAACGGAAAAGGTTGGTGAACTTTTGAGTCCGATCTTTATTCTAAAGCTTCGTTCATGTGGGTCCATAAGGTCTTAATGATATACACTCATACCAGATTAAATGAACTAGAATGACTGATTTTCTCATTAAATATAAATTGTGATTTATATCGAGAAATTTATTTTCTAAGTAACTTAAGAAGTAATTAGTTATGTATTATTACATTTATTTAATGAATCATATTTGTATAATTACATTGATAATAATAAATTTTAATGATTCAAATATTAAAAGAAGAAAATAAATGTTTTCTCATTTTGTACTTATTTGTGAAATATGAAATTATTAAATGAAATGTCATTAATAAATGAGAGTTCTAAATTAATTGAATTTAGAGATAAATCAAAAGAATTTGGGAATAAAATGAATTCTTTTTGGCCGTGTATATTGATACATGTTGGCCGAAAATAATTAAGTGAATAGGTTTAAAATTAAGTAACGGGTTTGATCCATTTTAAGCCCATTTAACCTTTTTATATAAAGGTTTAAGGGAAACCCTAATTCAACTGAAACCTAACTAAAACTCTCGGCCAACTCTCCCTCTCCCCTTTGTGTGTTTTTCAGCCGAGTGACTAGAGAGAACAAGAAAAGAAAATTTGTTTTCGTTGTTCTTGAATTGTTCTAGAGAGATTCCCTTGTTCCCAATTGTTCAATTAAGAGCCCACCCTCTTAATCTCCCATAAATTTGAGTGTATTATTGTTGACTCGATTTTATGGTGTTTGGGTGATTTTATCTTCATTAGGGCCGGTCAAATCTGTGAAGAATTCGATTTAAAACTCAATCGAAACCTCGACGTTCACCCCTCGGATTCAGCCTAAGAGTGCCTCTCCCTGTCCGGCGAGACAGCCCTGTACGGCGAAGCTCCTGTCTGG
Organism: Urtica urens; assembly: GCA_958296335.1. Taxonomy (NCBI): domain Eukaryota; kingdom Viridiplantae; phylum Streptophyta; class Magnoliopsida; order Rosales; family Urticaceae; genus Urtica; species Urtica urens. Next base: position 11,701,184 of record OY282520.1, on the reverse strand, counting down.
TCAAGCCCTTGTCCGGAAAACCTCCTATCTTGCCAAGCCCCTGTCTGGCAAAGCCCCTGTCCGACGAACCTCCTATCTGGCGAGCATCCCAGTCCGGCGAATCCTCCTTTTCTTTCTGGCCTGTGCGCTTCCTAGCCAATCCGACGAGCCTCCTTCACGTGTTTGACTCGATGAGGCCTTCTGGATATAGGTAGCAACGTCCGGATTGTTTACAATCCTTTTTGTAAGTAATTCGCAACGAATTGAATATGTGAATATATAAACTGTTTATATAGGTTGCCAGTGTGTTCAATTTGTTGCTTAACATGTTTAGAATAAATATGTTTATTGACATGTTCATAATTTTTAATGCGTAGGTTAATTAAATATATTAAAAATAATTTTAATAAATTAGATCTAATTATATATTTCCTCTATAATTAAGATATGTTTTATAATTAATTTTTTAACCGTTAAATAAATTCCAACAATTTTTAGAATTGGCACATCTTCTCTTGTACGTTTGGAAACATGTTTCATTGAGTATAGAGAGATAGAGTGGAACACTAGAAAAAAGAGCCCTAAAATCGATATTTGTGAGGGGAGAGCAGTGTTAATGAACTAAAGCACAAGGAACATACTCGAGTATTTTTTTTATCTATTACTATTTCTCCTCAGGAAAGTGGTTGAGATTCATACATCTCACTTTTTCACCTGAAAGTTTTCGAGATTTAAAAATCTCCCAAAATTAATTTCTTCGTCTTTGTTTCATCTTCTGTCAAGGCATCTTCATGGTGGTTGAGCGCGTGCACATCGATTAGCCACTGTTGCATCAAGAAGAGGGGAGTCGCAAATCCGGATTAAAAATACTGGACTCGCAAACTGCCGTAAACGTCGGACTTAAAAGGTCGTAAATAACATATCCGATATCTGATGAAGGTGAAATCATATGCATTGAATAGCCAAAATCCGTACCTTTAATTTGGTTTAAGAACCATTAATTTTCAAGTTCCGAGAAAAGAGTTATGCTCATTTTACTGAGCCATAACAATTTGTCCAGAATTTGAAAAACAAGTAAAAGTACGTCGGATCAAGACGTAGAGAAAAGTAGTTTATTAAGTGTTTTCATAATTTGTTTGATTTCAATTTTGTGTGATATTAACATTTTAATTATTTACACAAAATAAAATAATCAACATAATATAAAACATTCGATAATTAAATTTATACTAGAAATACAATTAAGCTAGTTTAACAATGTCTACAAATTTTAAAACTTGTCGAAAACACTGATTTTGAGTGTGCTAAACGTAAAATCTTTAAAAATTGTTATTAATGTGTTTATATAGCATATTCAAGAGGTGGAAAATAAAAAAAAATTAATTTTAGAGGTCGTACAAAAAAATTTAAAATTCTACGCTTCCAAATAGTCTTAGCAAAAACCATTATTCAACATCTAAGCAAATTTCAGAGAAAATTTCTTTTATTATAGTTTTAAAACATATCCATGTTTAAATTTTAACTCATGCTCTGATACCATTTTTTGGAATCGATCTAGGAATTAACAATTAATTATCATATGATATATGGCGGAATATAAATAATTTTTTTAACAAGTCCATGAACATGTGGTTTATTAAAACATATAATAAATATGAAAAATACTTACAACTTGTTTCTTGTTGTTTCATCTTAGAGTCCCTTCCTAGATGAGATTCTTCTCCTTGTTTCGTTACCTTTTGTCTTTGGATTCTCGGGCAACCACGAAAGTTTCTACCACAAGAGTCTTCAAGCGTTTGAAGAGTTTAGTGAGTGGGCACTATTACGCAATACAAACCAAAAACAATTCTTGAATCATAAGCTAATTCTCTAGATCAAGTGATGATCTAGGTGCCAAAATAAAAGAGTAATTTAGAGAGAGAGGGAGAAGGTTGGTCGGCTAGAAAAGAGAGAGCAAGTCCAAAAAACATATTTTCACATCTCTATGTGAGGTTCTATTTATAGGAGAATGAAATATAAAAAAGAGTAATTACCATTTCTTATTGTGTATTCATGACACAATATTTGATTTCATCATTCTTTTCTCTTCCATATGATCGGCAACCTATGCCATAAGTGAGAGAAATTTGTTTTCTCTTTTATTTTGGGCAGTTACGAATATGCAATCATGCACCAAATAATAAAAAAAGATATTTCTCTATCTCCCTTGATGTAAAATGGCCGGTCATATTAATGTCTACATACACATATTTAATTCCTAATTTGTTCACGACAAAATAAGGAAAAGCCTTCACATTATTGCCCATACAATAACATGTCACAAAATTTAATTCCCTAAGCATAAAAATAAATGTTCAGCCATGTAACTTTAAATCAATTTGTGAAAATATTCAAAATCTTATTTTGACATTTTACATCAATTATCCTTAAGGACAAAAATACCCTTTAAACGATTTTTGAAAAATATGTCTAGTTCAACAATCGAACCTATATTGATTTATCATCTAGTTTAACAAACTCTACTCTAATGACTTGTGATAGTGACCTCATGGACCCAAATGAACAAATCTTTAATTAGGACTCGTGGACTTAACGTTCACAAACTTTTCCAAGCCCAGTTTAATGTCAACTGACTCAACTAAAGAGTTGACAGTGCAAATATCTCTGTTCAAATGAATATATTTTCTACTAAAAAATATAATTATTTGCAAATTAGCGGATCCACTAAATATTATTGAATAATTACCCTTCATGAATATCATCAACTAGATGAGATTTATAAAATTACCATTTTATGCTTCTATTTGTTATTTCCTCAACTCCTCTAATACTTGTGAATAAGTTAGAAACGATTTATTGACGAGGAGCTAATAAGTCACAACGTTTCATCCAAACGAATCCTTGATTCTATTTGGACATCGGTCGATACATTTATTCATAATCCAAGTAATAAAGCATAAGGTGATATACATTGCATTTCAGCAATCTTGTATATTATTTCCATATCTATAAGAACATCACAGGTATACTCATGTCAACTTCATAACCGAATACATGACCAATAGAGCGCATCAAGTTCACAAACTTGGATCTAGACTGTAACTTTCTCAAATGAATATATTGAAGTTATGAAATGACATGTCTCATTCCAGGATTAAGGTAAGCACAATGCAATTCATACATAGTGACCTTGAGACAGAAGGGGTTAACTGGTTTGTTCTTACATTGTCTCTAAAGGTGCACTTGTCAATCAGTATCTTCAGAAGATGCACTAGAAAAACTATAGAGTTCCTAACTCTCTATGGCTCGTTACCAGACATCATCGATTTTCCAACATTCGTACAAGGATCAATAGTTTTTTGATCTTTAGATTGTGAATATCCCGTTTTAAGCAAACCATGAAGAGTTTGTTCATGAAAATCTAAATTTGTCTATTCATACGTTGTTAGGTTTGATTAAGGACTATAGGACTATTGAATATCATAAATCTTCAATCAAACCATAAAAGAATGAATGAAGGTTTCAAATTTTATTAATTTAATCAACAAATTACAATAAGGAGTTATGAGAGATATATATTACATTGATATGCAAATAAATAATGTTCTTATGAGTATCTCTGCCAACATATTTATAACAAAGATATAACTAATAATATTTACAACGCTCACATATTAGAGTATGAATGGAACACTAAGTCTTTCATATTCTATAACATCCATGCTTTTCAAAATATCAGGCATTCATGCATATTACAATAATAGATTGAATTCAATAATAAAGAGTAACATATTTATTGACACAACCATGTGTTCAATAAATAATTAAATAAATCATAAAGAAAGATAAGATTCATAAATTCTGAAATAGTTACAAAATAAGTAAAATAAAACTTGGATTCTTATTATCACGCTCGTGATGTTCAAAATATTTAATCCATTATTAAAGTAAATAAACTAACGAGATATTAGATCTTCAATTCGAGTTTGAGCTTCTTTACTATTTGGGCTTGAATCCGAACTTTTACAGCAAGCTTCTCGACTCAATCAAGCTCCATCTACAAATTTAAAGATGAATGCTCATGATTAATTATTCTCAAACCAATTTTTGGATATCTTTAACCATGAATTTTAAGGTACAAAACCATCATTCTTCTTTTGGTTTCAAGCTTGATCATAAAAAATAATGTCCTTTTCGATGATCATTATTGTTGCAGTGGTAAACAATACCAGCGTTACCATGCTTCTTTTTCTTTCCTTTTTCATTCCTTTTGAATTTATACTTTCCTTCCTGCAAGATAATTCCTCTTTGAAGTATTAAGATGCGCTTTAGATGATTCAGCACCAGATGTCAACTTCTTCTTGAGAGATAGACTCGAAATTCATTTAACAATTGAGATACTTCATAACACAACCTATATGAGATATAGTATTATGTGAAATATATGAAATTACTCGAAAAATAAGTTCAGTAATTTCATTCATCTATGCAAGATAGAGTTCCATTTCTGGAAGTTTTCACTAGTGAGAACGTCTTTTGACTACATGTTCATTTTAGGGTTTTACATGATTACTAATTTGTTACACCAATTTTAAGAAATAATGAAATAAACAACTATCAATATATTTAGGAAATAAAAACATAATCCATAAGCACATGGAAAAATACTAATCTTTGAAAAGACTCAGTTTTTTTATATTCCACAGTAATCACCAATAGCCACAGTCCGTTCCACTATAGTGGCGTAACAGAGTGCACGTGGTGAAGATGAGAATGATCTTATATTAGTGAGAAATCACAGTACATGTACATTCATAACTTTGCTCAATAACTACCAATTTTATAGGAATCGTTGACCACATGACCAAGCACCGGTTGGTTCATGCATGAGTCGACCAAACATTTTGGTGCGAAAGTCTTACCCATATGCACTAACTTAGCTAGTATATGCAGAGATCAACCCTCCCACCTATCATCAGATACCTAACCTTCGTATTGGAATCAGAAAAGCTTGTTCTGGGGAATATACCATTTATCTCGTAAAAGAGCACCGGACACGCAAGGATCTTTCATCCTCACGGTATTGTGTTAATGTTGGAGGCTTAAGACTCAATATACTTTTAATATTTTAATTTTCCAAGAATTAATATTTAATCCAGGTGATCCACTACGAGTTAACTAAATCATATTAAAAAATCGAGTGTTTCTAAACTACCCTTAAAAATATATGTTTCGATATAGCTTAGTTATTAGAAATTTCGTGACATATAGTCTTGATTAACCTAATAGCATTCCATTACGGAAAAGATTCTAGTTGAGAAAGTTAGGCAATAGGTTTTCTTAAGTACCCTCCGCCCCCAGCTTATCCTCTTATCGGCTTGGTGACAAATTTTTTCGATAAGTTCAACTTTTTCATTAATTAACTATCCTAATCCAATTAGAAAATTTTAATGAATGATAGCTCATGACAACCATAAACAAATGATAAAATATACAAGTTGTAGCATACAAGTATAGTAAAGCAATTAAATAAACAATCATATCAAGCATTATTTGATTCGTGTTTTATTGTATTCTAATTGACTCTTTATAAATAAAATGAGATGAACATAATCACATTAGTTCATGGATATTGGTTGAGCACAATCGTATGTTTCAACGTAAAAATAAAGCATTATCAAAATATTTAATTTTATATAGTTTTTCGGAAAAAATTATTTCAATCTAGGCCGAATCAAATGTTCTTTTAAAAAACAAATCGATATCAAAATCATTTATCTTCAACGTTTTGAATAAAACTTCAAAATATTAATTTTTTGGTGAATTTATTTTTCCGATTGGCCATTAAGGCCAACCGGGCATCCAGGCCCAAGCCACGGTAGGACCCGACTCGAGAAGTCGGGCCGTGTGCCAGGAGGGCAGCACGCCTGGAGAAGGCCCGCGGCAAGGAGGGCAGCCCTTCGGTCCTGAGGAGAATCGCGCGCAAAGGAGGTGGCCCTTCGGTCCGGTCATGTCTCCTTGTTGTCGATTCGTCTCTCGCCAATCGTCGAGATCAAGAATGTTGTTCGTCGGATTAGAACAATTATAACAATAATTAAAGATTTACAAAAATAATATACCCTTTGAATTTTGGGTTTAAAAAAACTCTATAAAAGCGAGAATAAAAAAATTTACGATCATCCACGAATCACAATTCACATAATAACATATTGAATTGCATGAATTTCATATCATAATATAAATTCATTTAAACGATTTTAAATTAAATTAGTAAATCAACTATCTCTAATATCAATTGTTGGTTATTGATACACCTTAGCAATCATATTAAATACGAAAAATTATTATTTTTGCTCACAATAGCCAATTATTTATTATGGCTACTAAACAAGATCTAGATTTACAAATTTGATTATTAATGAAAGCATATTCAGCAATCGACGAGCTAAGGCTTTAGAGTACTTAAATGGATTTTGGCTCATCTATAAAACGCTCCAATACCATTGACACCTTAGCCTTCTGAAACGAAATCTCCGAGAAGAATAAGAAAGATGAGTGAGTGCAATATATATCTCACTAGATCTCGAAATTAGGTGTTTCAGGATCCCACTCTTATTTTCTAGGCCATTAAGAGTGGAAGCCACAAGGGAGTGGGGCCTTATTTTTTAGGATCTCACTCTTAATAAATTAGGTTAATTTTTCCCTTCTCTTCAATCCATATTGGTAGCAAAGAGAAAGAAACCTTCTCTGGGAGATTTTCTCTCATTATGAGAGATATTCTCTCCTATCGAATCAAATCTAGGCCATTAGATTTCAACCAGGGAATCTACTTTTTCTCTTATCCATCAGATCGTAATTTATGTGAGAGATTTTCTCTCCTTAATTGAAGCAACAAAAGAGAAAATATTGTTAACAAGCAATAGACAATTTTTGGCCACAAGGCACACAGTCAAGGTGGAGTTTCGACCAGCCCTAGTGCCAACCCAATCCAAAAATTCCACGACCAATTCCTTAACAAACCAATAAATTAGTTATTTACTTGATCCAACAATAAATAAACAGTTCTACTATAAATATTTAATTAATTATGCTAATACCAATTTTTCAGAATTAATTATGTTAATCACCATTACAGCAAGTGAGATAAATAATGATTAAGATTATTATTCGGAGACAAGGGACCTAGTGGTAGAAGTTTAACGAACCCGATGAAAAAGATAATATAGTCCTATCTCTTTTTCATCGATTCTTCTAGTCTTGATCAATACTCCACCGTGTAATCCAAGACTGGACCCTTCTTTTATATTAGAATTACATCTACTCATTGTGACATGTGTCAATTTATATAGTCAGTTTGTGATCAAGATCCTCCAGGTTCAACCCGTGTCAAGATTAGTCAATTTTTCCATTATACTTCTCTTGATACATATCAGCCCTAAGCATTGCTGCTGTTGAAATCGATCTAGTTAACAATTAATTATCATATAATATATGGCGGAATATAAAAAAAATCAAAGGTGTAAACGATTTTACTACCTAGACAAAGTGCAATAATATTTTATTATATAAAACACATAATAAACATGAAGAGAGCTTAATACCTTTTCTTGTCACTTGATATTCAAGAGCCTTTTGGATTAAGATCCTTCTCCTTGCCTTGCTCGTTCTCGTCTTTGGATCCTCGAGCAACCACAAGAGTTTCTATCACAAGAGTCTTTGAGTGTTTATAGAGTTTAGTGAGTGGGCACTCTTAAACACTATGAATAAAGAACGAGTCTTGAGTCAAGAGCTAATACTCTAGATCAAGTGAGGATCTAGGTGCCAAAATAAAAGAGATATTTAGAGAGAGAAGGGAGAGAGCGGTCGGCCAAACTAGAGAGAGCAAATGCAAAAAACTTAATTTCACATCTCAATGTGAGGCTCTATTTATAGCAGAAGGAAATACAAGAAAGGGTAATTACCATTTCCTATTGTGTGTTCATGTCACAATATTTGATTTTCTCTTCTCTTTGTGTATGGGATGGCCAGCCATACTATGTGCATTAGTAAGGGAAAAAATTTCTTCCTCACTTAGCACATTTGTTTCCTTCTAAAAGAAATTCATTTCCTCTTTTCCTTTTTGGCAAGTACCTTCATAATTCAAGGAAAAGTAATTTCTAGATATAATTTATCTGCTCTTCTTGATATTGGCTGAACTCTATACACATGGGAGGAGCTTCTAGATGCTTCCTTATATCTTTTAAGATAATTCTTAAAATACCCATTGTAGAATTAATATTACACCAATAATGAAATCAATTTCATAATGCCTTAACCGACGTCTCGGCTTTAGAAAATAATTTATATTTCATAATATGAAAATATTCAAAATCTTATTTTGACATTCACGTCATTTGAGCTCCATGTGGATAAAAATAACTTTTAGACTATTTTCGGAAAATACGTCTAGTTCAACGATTGAACTTATTTTGACTTAATTTCCATTTTAACAAACTCTACTCTAATGACTAGTGATAGTGACCTCATGGACCCAATGAACAAAGCTGTAACTAAGACTCTTGGACTCAACTAGTTTAATGTCAAAATTTTCCATGTCTAGTTTAATGTCAACTGACTCCACTAAATAGTTGACACAGAAAATCTCTCGTGCAATGAATATATTTTCTACTAAAAAATCTAGTTATTTGTGATGAGTGGATCCACTGAATATTATGGAATGATTTCCCTACATGAATATCATCAACTAGATGAGATTTGAAAATTCCCAATTCACCCTTTTTGTTGATATTTCCTCAATTCCTTTAATACTTATGAATAAATTAGAAATTATGTATTGATGAGGAGCTAACAACTCACAACTTTTCATCCAAAAGAATCCTTTATTCTATTTTGACACCGACCGGTACATTTATTCACAATCCAAGTAATAAAACATGAGGTGATACACATTGCATTTCATAAATTTTGTACATGGATTCCATATCTATGAGAACTTCACAAAGTATACTCATGTTAACTTCATAACCCAATACATCACGGATAGAGCGCATCTAGTTCATAAAGCTTGGATCAAGAGTTTAACTTTCTCAAGTGAATATATTGAAGTTATGAAATTACATGTGTAATTTCAACAATAACGTAAGCACGATGTATACATAGTAACCTTGAGACAGAAGAGGTTAAATAGTTTGTTCTTACATTGTCTCTAAAGGTGCACTGGTCAACTCTCTAGGTCTCGTAACCACACATCATAGATTCTTCCTACGAACATACAAGGATCAATAGTTTGTTGATATTTACATTGTAAATATGTTGTTTTAAGTAAATCATGAAGATTTTATTCATGCAAATCTACATTTGTCTCTTCATACGTTTTTAGGTTTTATTAAGGACTATAAGACTATTGAATATCATAAATCTTCAATCAAAGAAAAAAAGAGTGAATGAAAGTTTCAAGTTTTATTAATTTAATCAGCAAGTTATGGTAAGGACTCGTGAGAGATTGATATTACATCGATATGTAAATAAATAATTTTCTTGTGAGCATCTCTGCCAACAGCTGCGTCCCTAGCGAAAGATTCTTTCAAAAGTTACTTACTTTGGATATTCGCGCAATCTATCAAATCTGGAACAAACCCTTAGGTGAGTTTACGCTAACCTTCTTTCAGGAAGGCTTGATTCTGCATCTCTAAATCCCTTCTCACTCGAATCATGCTATGATAAAACTCTCTAGATATAATATGTGATTACCATGATTAGACTTTAACAAATGAGTCAAAGAGCTTAGTAACATAACTCAATGTCCAAGATCACTTCAGGATTTAGATCAAGTTTCACTGTGACCATCATAGTAGCCATGGTTAGTGCGTAACCTTCCTTAAACAACACATTTACACCAAAACATGTCCAAGTCGTACACTTACCACAAGTGCAGAATGCTCCCACATAGGTATCGGCATTCACCCATGTGTTCCACATATATGACTTTAGATATAACTTTCCATGCATATTCAGTCATCGATCTTGTTTTAACACACAACCCGAACTCAAGTGGTCAGCACGTGACTCAGTTTAATTTGGAAACTATGAAAAGTAGTTTTTAGTTATCATATATTGCTAATAAAGTAAACTATTATTCTATTTAATAATCATTTAAAATTTTGTTATCTCTCGTGCAATTATTCCTAACAATACGTCTCTTTGAAAATAAATCAATATATATAACAGTATTTATTTTATAGTTTATTGTGAAAATAAATTAATTAAATTAGGTCCAATTAAATGGCTTTTAGAAAAATAAATCTATATCATATCACTTATTTTTAAATGTTTTAAATAAAACTTATTACAGTTCCGTTCATATAGTTATTTTAAATAAAACTAATTAGGGCCCCGCCCATATAGAAAAACATTATTTTTATTAACACAATGGGCCATCAAGCTTTTACCCGGTCGAATACTTGAGCCCACTTCAAAGTTAGGGTTCAACAAGTTAGTCCGCTCTATGAACTATTAGCTTTTTCAAAGCCAAGAGTCACAAAATTCATGAAAATGGATATTTTGATACGGATGTCACAAAGTCAAGTTTGTCGTCAAAATCCGACCATCCAACCTCCATTTGGGCTGTGCTTCAAGCCATGCTATCACCTTACCTCCAACAATAATAATTCCAAACCAAAAACCTTATTCCTTTTGTATTTCAAGTTTAAGAACAAATATAAGAAATGAAGAATCAAATAATCACGAATCACATAATCACATGCTGATTTACGTGAATAACATATCCAAATATTTGTTCATTCAAATCATATTAAAATTTAATTACGAGAAGGAATCCATACATTAAGCAATACGACTAATTACGATTCCACTTGTTGGTGATTTAGACACCATATACAATCAATAAATGTGGAAATAAATAATTATGTTTGTATAATCCAATTAAATATGATTGTGAACAAGAATATGTTGGAAATTAATTAACGTCTAATTAACAATATTACATAACATAGCATCATATGGAGGAATTATATAATAAGATCTAAATTACATTAAAACACATTTTAATATATTTAAAAACTTAGGCATTAAAAATTCATAACATGTCAATAAACATCTTGTAATTGCTTTATAATTGCAAACCAATTCGTTCAGATATGACTTATACGTGAAGTTGTATAAAACTTCGTGCGTTGTTAGCTCACTCAGGAATGCCTCGTCAATCGACTCGCCGGAATGGAAAGAGCATAGCTCGCCAGAATGGAGAAATAAGGCATGCCAGATTGTTGCTGGCTGGCCGGAATGGATCAGCCGGATGGGATATGTGGGCCTGTGAGACTACAGATTCCTCGAACCTAACTAGAGCGTCACACTTGTAAAGGAGGCTCTAGGCCACCCGGAACCACGTGGTAGAGGCACTATACTGCGCGAAAAATGAACAGGACGCGCGTGGGAGCAAATGCGCACGTGAGACTCACTGGCCGGCAAGCTGGCAAACTGGCCGGCCGGCTGGCAAGTTGGCCGGCTGACAGGCAGTCTGACCGATTTGAGTCTTCTTAGCGCCTTGCTCGTTTCTCTTCAATTCTTGGGCGTTTCTCTGCAGGTAAAAGTCACTCAAACACCACAGGTAGAGTCAATGATATTAATCTCGAAATTTAGTGGGAAATTAAGAGGGTGGGCTCTTTTAAATTGAACAACGAAAAAGGGAATCGCCAAAAAAATGAACCAAGAAATCAAGAAACGATTTTTTGTTTCTTTTCTCTCTCAAATCACTCGGCCAAAGTACATACACTAGGGGAAAGGGGGAGTTCGACCGAGATTAGTGATAAGGTTTAGGGTTAGTGTTTCTTAAAACCGTTTTATAAATGAGGAGAGCGAGCTTAATTTAGGTCAAAATTTAATTTTGGCCTGTTTGTCAAATTTAAGACCGAAGTTCTTTTTACTTGAGTTTAAAATAATTACTCTGCCCTAATTCATTAATATTTCCGAGTAAAACATTTTATGTTCTCCGAAAATATATTTGATTTATTTCTAAAATAATATTTAATTAATTTATAACACCTAATGAGAAGTCATTAATTATTTTCATACTTCTCAAACAAGTACGAAACGAGAAATATTTATTTTCATCTTTTATTTATTTGAATCATCAAATTATATTATTATCAATATAAGAACATAATATGATTCATTAAATAATTATAATAATAAATAACTAATTATTTATTTAATTACTTAGAAAATAATTATCATAGTGTACAATTTACATTAATTGAGAAAATCAATAGTTATAGTTCAATAAATCTCGTCTGAGAGTTTATCATTGAGACGTTATGGACCCACATGAACAAAATTTTAGAATAAAGTACAGACTCAAAAGTTCACACTCTCATAACAAAGCATAGTGTGATACTAATGCTTCAACATTGTTTCAACACGAATTATGTATCTGTGAAGCACATAATCAAATGAAACAACGTTATGACACCAACCGCCGAGTCAACTGAAACTTCAATTAGTCATTGCCCATTGAAAAGTTATATGTCATTAAGTGTTACAAGATTATATGTATTCACTTCAGGATTAAGGTTATTTAGCAAAATACCCCTCGTATGTGATCTTGAAGTTTCAAGTGATTAAACGGTTTTATCTCAAACTTCAGAGTATCACTGGTCTTGTTCAATGTCTTCTTTAAGATATCAAGAATAAATCATAGAGTCACAACTCTATATATCACAAGAAAATATATCGTGATTCATTCAAACAATCAACACTCAGACTCGATTGCCCTATCGATCTTTAGATTGTGAACTATTACTTATAATGTTGAATAAATAATTAAATAAGCTATAAAGCTATTAAAGTATGATCTTGAAGCTATTAAAGCTGTTTTCTTTTATTATATAATGAGTTTAAATATAAAAAAGAGATTGAGATAAAATATTAATCAACTGCTAAAGAGGCAAAATCAAAAGATTTACCGGTTGGGCTTACAAACCGAATCTCCAATCAGATTAGTCCTTTGTCTTCTCGTCCTCCACAATCAGATCTCCTCCAAAAACTTGATGTAATCACTGCTACAAAAACAAACTTTTAGAAGCGACATGGAGAATTAGAAGCGACTAGTTGCTTCTAATTAGAAGGGATGTTTTACCTTTAAAAGCGATTCTCTTATAGTGTAAAAACACTAACTTTTTAAAAAAATTACTTTTAGAAGCGACTAGTCGCTTCTAATGATCCGAGTCGAGATACTGAAACAAGAAATATAATGACAAAAACTCTTTACAACCGTGATACAAGTCTGTATTCAACTCGACAAATAGATGCGCGATCTATTCTTCGTCAGCCACATCTTCTGCAGTTGGATCATTAAAATCATCATGATCATTCCTTATATCATCGATTCTGTCATGGATTCCGCCAACATCGTCTTGGTTGTTTGAATCATCGAAATTTTTTGGTACATCAACGATTTCTTCACGTGACTCGCTGTGATGATACCACCGAGTGTAATATATAGTAAATCTTTTGAAAATGAGATGTGCTCGAACAACTCCTATTTGTTGTTTAAACGTATTATTGAAACTACAATAAGGAAATTTAACTTTTTGCTCGCTTTTCATTTGGAATCATGCAACACAAATATACTCGTTCACAACCATTTCAAATTCAAGACCACATCGATTATTCTCAAGTTATCCAATCTCTACTTGGGTTTGACATGATGCTGAAAATTAGGAAAATTGAGACATTGTGAACAATTAGAAGATCGATATGGATTTGATCTAAGAAATTTTTGAGATTTAGATAACTCTTAGAGATTAAGATAGTTTTGTTCACTTAATTATTTAAAAATTTACAAAAATTTGGGTAGAGTTACCCCTAAAATATGAACAAACAAAAAATCTGCAATTCAAAAAAACGACATATATACCAGCCAGAACTATCCTAATTGATCAATAACTTTCAAATAACATATTCAAGTTAACACACTTAGTTATTAACTAATTACTAATTTAATTCTATACTTAAATTAACAAATTAAGAAAGTTATTATCACATTAAGATAAATATCACATTCAAATTAATATCACTAAGAAAATTACATATCTATAATAATAAATTAACGAAATTATTAATTTATTACATTCATAACAAAATTATTTATTTCAATAATTACTTAATTCAATTCTATGCCTACATCAACAAATTAAATGCATGACAAGATAAATTATAACAAATTATTATTTCAATTTCATACCTAAATTACTATTTCAACTTAAAAAGTGATTACTTTTAACAAAAATTTAACAAAAATTTCAAGTAAACATAAATATCTAACTTTGTAGGCAGCAATACGAGTGAAACGAGACGATTAGGCACGAGATGAACGAACTAGGCAGCAACGAGGCGACGCAACGAACAACAAACGCACAAAATCTAAATACAAAAATAAAACAAACATAAAAAACCATAAAACAAAAATATAACTAAAATAATATTAGAAACAAACTTACCTTAGGAAGCGGTGAGGGGAGTTGAGGAGCTAGGCTGTAACGAGGCGAGGCGGCGGAGATGAAGGAGCAGTGCTGAGGCTACGGCGACAACAAAAAATTAACAAAAACATAATAATTATAAAAACAAAAAATTGGCGAGTTGGCCTTATCTTACTTACGTTTTTTGGTTTTGGTCAACGTTTTGTAAAACTTTAGTAAATGTCCAACAATCCTACGTGGCTTTTTTATTTAATTATCTATTTACATTTTTACCCTTTTTAACTACCCAGTTTTAATTATGTTTTATTTTCAAATTTTGGTGTTCATTTTCAAATTCGTATTTATTTCAAATTTTGAATTATTTTCGAATTGATTTCAAATTTTGAATTATTTTCGGATTGATTTCTAATATCCGACAGATTTCAAATTTCGGATTGATTTCAAATTTTTAATTAATTTCGGATGTTTTCAGATTCCAGATTGATATCAAAAAACTTTATTATTTATTTCTATCCGATTATAGGTCCTAAAATCTTGTTTTTTCGATTTGACTTGGCTATGTAACCGTTTATACAATGGACGTGGAGATTTATTTGGAAACAATATTATTCTCATCCGATTTATTGATTTGAAAAGCAATTAAAATTAGGGTACGATGAGATTTAATTGGAAAATATATTATTCTTATCCGATTTAAAAGCAATATCATTGACTTTCAATTAATTCACGTGTTTATTTTCTGCTTGTCATCTTATTTACCATATTTTCGTTTTCTCGATAATTGTTATTCTATTTACCGGATTATCGTGGCTTTTGTTTATGTTTTTACAAACGGTTATTGATTTTTAATTTACTCGAGATGGTTTTTGTGCATGGTGAGAGTTCGTTTCTTCTATCCAGGAAGACCTGACATTGTATTCTTGTTGTTTTTTTTTCTGTGGTGGTTTAATTTTCGTCAATATTTTTACAGTTGAAATATTCGAGCGTCAATGTTCTCAAGCTCGTGATGTGGAGAGTATTGATATCAACGATACTAAGAAAGATGATGTAGTCATGTTTGATCATGCAGATTTGAATAATTTCCCGATGACAATTGATATTAACGTTGGAAATATGTTCACTACCAAATCTGTTTTACAAACTGCTTTGAGTATGTTAGCTGTGCGAAATAGTTTTGAATATAAACCTATAAAATCTAACAAGACTCGATATCGTGTTTGTTGCAATAAATCTAATTGTTCTTGGATGTTATATGCTAATGTGAGCTCTAAATCTGGGATTTGGGTAGTTAGGAGCTTTTTGAAAGATCATTCATGTTTTGGTCGTGTTGTTATCAACAAAAATAAGCATGCATCGTCTAAGCTTATTAGTCAATGTGTACAAGATGATTTTAGGGGTTCATTAGCAACCGAAATTAAACCGGGAGGAGTGGCTGAGATAATGAGGAGTCGTTGGAACGTTGAAGTTTCTTACTATCGTGCGTGGAAGGGACGGAAAAATGCGTTGATTGATCTTCGGGGTGATTTTGATTCTTCTTACAGTCATCTCCCTATCATTGGCGATTTGATGTGTGAGAAAAACCCTGGTAACAATTTCATAACTTTGTTAATTTAATTTCAATTTACATGGTGAATTGAATTTACTAAGTAATTTACTTGGTTAATAACTCTGCAATTTACTTGGTGATTTTAGTTTAATTTTGTAAATATATTTCAGGTTCGTACACTAAAACAGAACTTGAAGAAGATGGAACATTCAAGTATTATTTCCTTGCGTTTGGAGCTTGTGTGCATGGGTTTAGATATTGTCGTCCTGTCATTTCGGTTGATGGTACATTTTTTAAGGGAAAATCGCATGGGACGTTGTTGCTTGCTACAGCTCAAGATGGGGATAATCATTTGTTCCCTCTTGCTTTTTGTATTGTGGATTCAGAAAATGATAAATCATGGTCGTGGTTCATGATGCAGCTTCGCCTTGTTTTTGGTGTACGTGATGAGATGGTAGTTGTATCGGATAGGCACAAATCCATCCAAAAAGCTGTTAACAAAGTCTTCCTGGAAGTAGAATGGGCTTCTTGCATGCAACATTTATGGGGTAATGTTAAAGCTCAATTTGGTAGTAGTCATATTCAGCCACTCTTCTACAAGTGTGCTAAGGCTTACACCTCTAGAGAATTTGATTTTTGGCTAAATATTCTTTCTATTGGGGATCGCAAAATAAAAAAATATTTGCTTAACGCAAATCCAAAGGTTTGGGCTCGTAGTCATTTTCCTGGAAAGAGATTTAACATCATGACTACAAACATTTCGGAGTGTTTGAATTCGGTTTTGCATGAAGCAAGGCGTTGGCCTTTGTCTTGCCTTGTTTTGAGTTATCGAGATCTTATCCAAAGATGGATAGTCAAGAAGAGGGCTCTCATTCCTAAGATGATTTCCGGTTTAACTGACATTGGTTTTACAATATTGAAGGAAGCTCAAGAAGCTGCTCGTACCATGAATGTAAGTTTTTACGTCATTAATTATTTCGTGTAGTATTAAGTAAATGAAGTTTACATTAACGCTGTTTAAATACTATTATGTAATTACTACGTAAATGGTTACGCCATTAACAATCCGTGATTTTTATATAGGTAAATGCGATAAATGAATTTCAATTTGAAGTTGTTGATGGGGCTATTCGTAAAGTTGTTGATATTCAAGAGAAGTCGTGCACTTGTCGTTTTTGGAAACTTGAAGATTTTCCATGTCCTCATGCTTGTGCTGCCTTGTATAGACGTAATTTACATCCAATTGACTTTGTTTCTCCCTACTATACTGAAGAGTATTTTCGGTTGACGTATTTACAAGATGGGTTTCCGATTTCTCATGAAGGAGATTGGGATTTGCCATAAGGTGCACACGTGATTAAACCTCCTGCTTTTAAGCGTCAATCATGGAGGCCAAAAGAGAAGCGATATCGATCAAAGTCTGAAAAATATCACCCTTATGTGCAACGATGTGGAAATTGTGGACAAACCGGCCACAATAAACGTTGTTGCAAGAACTAAATATTTGTTGTTGTTTGTTTTATTTGTTAAAAGTTTTAGTTATTTGAACTTTATATTTCGTTATTGATTTGTAATTTTTTTGTTTAAGTTTAATGGTAAGAAACAATTGTATTCGTTATTTTTTGTTTTTTAATCAATTTTAATGATAAATTTGTCATTAATTTACTTTGTTTTTCATTTACGGGGTAAATTTTCAATTCTTATTTACCATTTATTGTTTACATAAATTGTTAACTAATTTAATCCTCAAACTTTTATGTGATGTTCTATATCATGAACTTTAATTTACTAAATTAATAATTCAATTTTCCAAAGCCGGATAAAAGTATCATTTACAAATATAGGGCACAAATTCAATATAACGGATATCATTTTAATATTAAGAACTAAACATTAAACAAATATCGTATCAAAGTTTCAAAATATAGGAATCTAAAAACCTTCAACATGTTTAGCCAGAAACATATGGCAACATAATTACTTGTCCCAAAATTATACCTTCAACATATTGTATCATAAACCAAAATAAACACCATAATAAAAACAGAAGATCCCAATATTAAACACCATGTAAATATTATATTCCGAGATCAAACGATGGCTGGCTACTTTGTTTTTCTTCTATGTTGTCAATTGTTGTAGTTTTCGTTTTTTTGGGGCGTTTCTCCTCAGTGTAAGGTGGTTGCATGTAAACCGACCTTTTAAGTTGTCTTCTTTGCCTTCTTTGAACGAGTGATTCTTCTTGAGATGGTTTATCAGTCTGTTTTCATTTTTATTTAAGTTGTC
Organism: Urtica urens; assembly: GCA_958296335.1. Classification (NCBI taxonomy): domain Eukaryota; kingdom Viridiplantae; phylum Streptophyta; class Magnoliopsida; order Rosales; family Urticaceae; genus Urtica; species Urtica urens. The sequence goes on along the minus strand of OY282520.1, from coordinate 11,682,878 downwards.
AAAATAAATTAGCTGTGTATTTACTAAGTAAATTACTTCTTAGTATGGTTTATCAGTCTGTTTTCATACCTTTGGAGGCTGCAACTTCTTGGCTGTTTTGGAGGCATTGAGTTCCTGAAATGTGAAAACAATTTTCGAATTTTTTTTTGTAACAACAACATCTTGAAAGCTGTAAAATATTTAACTCACTTCAACAGCTTGGTCATGTTTAACCAATTCTTTGTTTTTTTGTTGTCCCTTCCTTAGTCGTTTGTAGTTGGTCTCCTGTTCATAAAAGTTTCTGTTAGGATCCATTTGGAACACTTCATTTACCGCAAATAACCAATCATCTTGAAGCTGTTGTAATCTTTCCTGTCATGCCATTTAATTTTAATTTTGAATAACACATTAAAAAACTTATACATAAGTAACTACGTAAATATCTTACTGGAGTCATATTTTTGGTGTTTTCCTCTCCCAACAACGGTGAAATATCTTGTGGTGGTTTCTCCATCGGTGGTTGTACTTTCTTTGGCGCATTGTCGTTTGTAATCTCATTTTTATCCTTTGGGACCTTAAACTCCACCAATAATTAACATCATTAATGACATACCATTTTACATGCACAATTAAAAAAGTTTAGAATTTTACCAACGACTTTTTTGGAGCAGCAATGGAGTGATCATATTTTTCTATATTGGGTTGTTCAACAGACTTGTTCATTATCTTCTTAAACTACAAAGGAAAATTTACATTGTTAATAATCACACCATTAAATTGTTTAACATAAACAATTACCATTGCTGTTAATGTCATTTGTTCTTGGTCTGCAATGCTTATTCCTTTAGCTGCTAGAACATATGACTTTGCAGATTCCTATATAACATGTAATTAATAATATTAAAATAAGCATTAACATGATTATACTTACTGAAACATCTTACCCCTTTATTTACCAATGATCTCGGTGAAGTTCTAGTTGGTTGCATCTTTTGTTTCCCTTTGTTATTCCCTTTCCGGATTTGTTCCACATTTACTTCATGTTGAGGAGTCATTTGGTCCTTGTTTGCATCCTTATCAAAAATGTTATTATAGTATCTAATCACATTACGTAGTTAATGTCCAGTACCTTTTCGGCAATGTTGTCAGTAGTATCTTCAACATCCGCTTTCTTCTCCTGCCAATATACTAACAAGTTTTAATACATTAAAACACATTAATCAACTACAAATTTAGTCGGTTAATTACCTCTAAAAGTTTCAGTTTTTCAGTTTCAAGGCTGGTTACACGTGTTTTCAGAGCTTCAATTTCATTGAGGGCTTGTTCTAGTTTCTCGCACACAACTTTCAACTCCTCTTTTGTCACGTATCCATCCTAGCACTTTGAAGAGCTGGCTTTCGTTTTGTTGTTCGCTGTTGTTCCAGTCAATGGTATGTCATTAGGGACAGGAAAATTGGTTGTCCTTATACGTGGTCCACCTTTTTTTAGTTCCAAGTCAGTAGTTGCTAAGTTTTTTAAACGAAGCTACAATTTACCAGAATTATTGATTATCAATTTACCATAAAATACCCCATAAGTAAATTAAATTTTAGTACGACATACCTCATCATTGTTGAATATCATTTGCACATCTTCCGATGATGGGTTGAAATGGTAAGCCCACTTCAACATTCTTGGCATTGTATATGTGCTGTTTGATTTTGTATACCCATTCTCCTCAAATGCAGGTATTAGCTCGTAAATCCACGCAACAATTGGGTGCAAGAATCCGTCGACGTTGAAGCCCGTCTTAGTACCTGAAATTTTTATTCTTTTGAATGATTCGCATAACCTCATAAAACTTTCTCTCCCCCAAGGGTATCCATTGAAAACTTCATCATTTGTGGCCATTTTCAAAAACTTGTTAGAAATGATGTGGTTCCTTTCACGTGGCAGGACCATTGTCTCAATAATTGCAACATTTATGAGTGTGATTCTTTCCTCGTCTGTCCCGCCAAATTTCCCTTGCAGTAGTCCGAGCAGATAATTAGCGCTCTGTGTTCCTTTAATTTTTAAGAACGTCTGCTGTAATGGATTCCCAATTACCATGTCGTCATTGATATCAGGGATTTCATCACAACCTAAACCTGTAAATCATATTACAATTTACTAAGTTAATTCAAATATTAAATACGTGAATGGGAATTGAACAGGTTAACATGTTTAATAACAACAAAATCAATTTACCTGAAATCAGTTCGTATTCGGATATTGTGAACCGGTAAATATGGTTTCCTATTTTAAAATGCAATTCATCCGGTTTTCCTGATTCGACTTGGGAGAGCATAAGAAGGTGGATTAACCTCTTTGGAAAGACGTCGCCTTTTATGTATTGGAAATGGAAAAAAGGTGATTTTGAGAACAATTTATATTGTTCTTCTGTTTCTAAACCTTTCATAATAGCTTTTATGGCTCCAAAGTTCGTGTGTACTATAATATTTTGATCAAGATCTCAATGTTTGGGATCTACAAGGTACAAACCAACCTGTTTTTAAATCAAATAACTCAGTAAATAGAATGTTTCATATCAATTAATTAAGTAAATATTATTTCTATTAAGTCAGTTTATAACATACCTGCTGTGACCCTTTAACCTTTGCGATAGTTCCTCCTTTCTTCGAATCTCCATGTTTTCTCTTCTTACTTTCAGACTTGTCCACTACTTCCATTTTTGTCATTTGAACTAAAAAAATCAAATAACAATATTTGTTTACAATATTCGGTTATAATGAAGAACACAAGAAAAAACCATTTACTTAAATATTATTTACAAAATAAAAGGTTTTCCGATTTATCGACGACCAACTAATCATTAACTCATAATCGATTTACGATAATCAAAACCCTAACTTTAATCAATAAAATGGAAAACTTTCGGAAAAGGAAAATGAAACAACAAATATACTACATCAATTTCTTGCATGCATATCATAAAAATCTCTTAATCGTTTGATGATTTTCTTCCGACTAAAACCCTAACTTTTTTTTGTAAATCGATATTATCATTATCAAGAAAATGGAATAGCTTCGAAAAGGGAAAATAAAACAGCACAGTATACTCCATCTTTTCTTGCATGCATAACATAAACATCCCTTAATCGTGAAAATGATTTTCCTCCGACATAAATTCAATAACCGGTTTGAAGCTTTTGAAATTTTGCGAAAATATTTAGGGATTGATTTTTGAAATACATAAAAATAACATTCAAACCTGTAAATATTCGATGGCTTTCAAGTTTCCTCCTTCGGCTCTTCAACTTCGACTTCTTCCCAGAATAGTTTTAAGAGTCTTTCAAGAATTTCAAGAAAATTTATTTTCGGTGATAAACACTATGTTTCTCTCTCCAAATCTATTTCGACGTGCTTTTTCAGAAAAAACGCTTCATATTTCGAGTATGCATGGATTGTGTTTCTCTCTCCAAATCAATGTACCTTTATGTTTCCATATTCAGGTTTTAAAGGATTAATTAATTTCCTTTTAAATATTATCATTTATTCCGTTTGAGCAAGAAAGAAATTGGGGAACCTCAACTAATGTTTCGGGGTAAATTACCATTAATTATCTTCTTTATTTAATGTCCTATTTATCTGGTTTAATTATTTTTTTTTTCGGAAATAAATTTGAGCGGCAAAAATTTTCGGGGTAAATTAGGTACAAATTTTCGGCAATTTCAAATATTGGACATTTACTAAAGTTTTACCAAACAATGGACAAAACCAAATTAGTAAACATCTATATGGCTATTACCTTCTTTTACCCTTATAAAAACATACATTAAGTGAAATAGGGTAAAAAATTTAAAAAACAAAACATACCTTAATAGATGAACGCCGAAGGAGACGAGGTCGGAGATGTTGCTGGAGGAGACTAGGTCAGAAGGCGGTTGTCGGAAACTGTGTAGAGAGGGTGAAGGATAAGTAGGGAGGACTAATTTTGTGAAAAAAATTGAAAAAAAGAAACTTACCGACCGAATGGAGGCAAGTAGGAGAATCGAAGGGAAGGAGGGCGGAGGTCAAAGGCGCAGAGGTCGGAGGCACTTAGGGGCTGTCTCGGGTGGAGGTCTGAGGCGCGAAGGGGAGGAGTGCAGAGGGGCTGGTCGGAGGAGAGGACGGCGAAGGGGCTAGTCGGAGGAGGGAGGGCAAAGGAGATGGTTGGAGGAGATGAGGACGGAGGTCGGAGGCGTGGAGGGGCTGGGCGGAGGGGAGGGTCGGAGGGGCTGTCTTGGGCGGAGGGGAGGTCAGAGACATGGAGCGTGGAGGGGCTGATCAGAGGGGAGGGCGGAGGGGCTGTCTTGGGCCAGAGGGGCTGGTCAGAGCGTAGGAGGGCGGATGGGCTGGTTGGAGGGGAAGAGGGCGGAGATCAGAGGCGCGCAGAGGGGCTGGGCGGAGGGGAGGTCGGAGGCGCAGAGGACTGGGCTGGGCGGAGGGGAGGTCGGAGGCGCAGAGGACTGGGCTGGGAGGGGAGGAGGTCAGAGCCGCAGGTCGGAGGGGATAGGGGAGAGGAGAGTATAATTTTTAAAGGAAATGGGAAGAGAAGGGGGAGGCTCGGGAGCCGTAGGAGCATTAGAAGCGACTAGTCGGTTCTAATGTCCTTCACAACCAAAACGATGACGTTTTGATAAGTGGGGACATTAGAAACAAAAATGTAGCTTCTAATGTTCCAAGAACTGAAATTTTGGCGGAAGACTTTTGGAGCCCAAAAGTTTGGGCATTATAACCGACATTTAGAAGTGACTAGTTGCTTCTAATACCCCAGTTATCTATACTTATTGAAATTTTGGCGGAGAAAAGTTTGAGCCAAATATTTTGGGTATTAGAAGCGACTAGTTGCTTCTAATACCCCAATTTCTATACTTAGTGAAATTTTGGTGGAGATAAGTTCAAGCCAAATATTTTGGACATTATAAGCGACATTAGAAGCGACTAGTGGCTTCTAATACCCCAATTTCTATACTTAGTGAAATTTGGTGGAGAAAAGTTTGAGCCAAATATTTTAGACATTAGGAGCGACTAGTCGCTTTTAATGCCCCAATATACTGGAAAAAAATGGCGAGGAAAAATCGAGCCAAAGATTTTGGCCTTTAAAAGCAACTAGTCGCTTCTAATATGTCGACTCGAACCCTTAGAAGCGAATAGTTGCTTCTAAAAGTAAAAAGTTTCATTTTTTGGGAAAAACCCGGGCATTTACGTTAGAAGCGACTTGTCGCTTCTAAAGGTAAAATGTCTCTTCTAATTCCCCTGTCGCTTCTAAAAGTTTTTTTTTAGTAGTGATATATGACTTTGATTATGGCTTTCCAGGCACATCTCAGTGACTGGCCATGTTCTAGTTCACCGCTTGAACTCAGATGCCTAGTTTTCTATTTAGTTTAATACAAAGAGTATGGAAGATAGATATTGTCGATTCTAATTATGTAGACATCGAGCCACTAATAATTTGATGCTAATAAAACTAACATCTTATAAGTTAATAATCATACATTTTATTATCTTCAAGTGCGCAATATTCTTAACACTTGCATTAGAAAATGCATGATGCTGATAATTGATTATCCAAATGAGATGAAAATTTTAGTATTGAAGATTGACGTGGAGACCAAAATAGATATGATATGGGAAACTCTCCACGAATTTTTCGATACCTATAAAAGAACTACTCCAAAATAGTGGATTGTTCCTTTATCACACAACCATGATAAAAGAACACAGGTAACACATTATTGTTCTTTGTAATATAACACACACTAACTAAATTTTTGGCAATTTTTGGAAAATTTTAGTATGTTTTTAATGACTAATGGCATAGGTTGAGTGTTAATCATCGACTCTCCAGTGTGAGTTATAGAGATAAAATTACCGTTCCGGACAATTAGCTTGATTTATTTCCAAGATAATGCATGATATTTTTGTTAAATGTATTATCATGAAGTAAATTGGAATATCTCATTGATTGTCATAATGTAACGATGGAGATGATGACACGTCATCCATCCTTGCTATATTAGATTAACCAATAGGAATTAAGGAATTAATTCTCTCTACCTTTAATTTATTTAAATTTGATAACTATATAATCATCAATATAATTAAACAATTTGATTTATTAAATAAAAGTAATTTAAATAAAATAACTATAACAAAAATAATTACCAGAGTGTAAATCAAGTGAGGAAATTATCAATCAACGTAATACTTAAAAATATTTCAATGCAATAATCGAACTTAAGATATGGTTTCAACAAATCATCTTTACATATTTTTAAGGATAATTTACATAAATTCCCCATAAACTATAGCACTTGTCCATGTTCTACCCCTGGTGTATTAATTTTCTTAGTAATGCCCTCGAACTTCATTTTTTGTTATTAAGTTCCCCTTCTATTATCTTTCCATCCTATTTATGTTAATGTCGAATGGTATAGTAGTAAATCTGTAAAAGAAGTATGTTTTCGATTTTGAACGTGAAGCAAGTGTTGATTTTCTTAAACATTGGCTGTTAAAGTTTAGGGGATTTCCTCGAACTTATATCCATTCCATGAGAATGTTTAATCCAAATGTCAGAAAGATTTATATATAGCATTGACATCATCACATTGATTTTCCTTGTTTATATAGCATTAATTAGGTTTAATGATATCAAAATTATTGTTAAGAGATATTACATGTGCGATTCGGTACCAGAGATATTCGTCGAAGCAAGCGGCAGTAAGGATGATCTGAGGGAAGCTAGTGGCGATAGGAATTGATCCTCCGCAAAGTAGACTTAGGGACCGGTGTCGGCGTTCCTGGGCAGAGCCTCCAACTACCACTCATAGGCCGGGATTCCTAGCAACGGAATCGCCAGAGCCGTGTTGACTAGCTGAGATATCTTCTCGTCCAATGTGAGCCACGAGACAAGGTCGGCAGCGCGGCGGCCAATCGATAGCGAGTTCTAGCATAACATGATTGAGTTTGTCACTGAGTTTGACAAGTCGCACACGAACGGTGGACGAGTTGAGTCGGCGAGGACACAGAGGATGAGACAGAGAACGTGTATTGTTGTTGTTACTGCGAGACCGAATGCTCTCGGTGGTGATGAAGCTCTGACTCTTTTTTAATATAACTAAAGTATATTTAAGTAATTTCAACAAATAAAATTTGTAATTTGGATGGTAAGACAACAGAAGGGGCACATAATTACAAAAAAACGAGGTTCGAGTGGCTTACTAAGAAAATTCAAACATCAGGAGGAGAACCTGGACAAGTGCCATAGTTCAGGGGAAATTTATATAAATTATCCATACTTATTTTGTTCATCAAAATATCATTCAAAAGTCTAACATTGAGACCTCATGGACCCACATGAGCGAAGGTTTAGAATAAAGTCCGGGCACAAAAGTTCACAAATTTTTCCCGACTTTTAATTCTTAATATTGGTCGATTCCACTAAAGAACCAATAATGAATATCCCTAAGTTCATATCCGTTTATATTTTCGTTTGATGTTATGCAATTATTCTTCACATGGTCCACAATGTATTTTACAATATTAACTTTTGTATGTATCATTAACTAAGAGGGATGCAAAATTAGCGTTTAATTCCTTAGTTATTATTTCACCAACTACTTTGTTATTGGTGAACAAGAAAATCATAATGTGAGATGTCTTAACATGTTACATCTTTTATTCAAGGAATATTTTATTCTCTGAATAAAATGCTCGGTTTATTTTCTAACACTTCAAAGAACAAAGCATGGTAAGATACTAATGTCATATCATTCTTACAACACAAATTCCATATATGTGGATCACATATTTCAACAAGACAATATTATTACATCAATCATCTGGTCTATGAAACATTAATTAGACATTTCCCACTGATTAATCAAATGTCATAAAGTTTCACAATAAAATATGTACTCACTTCAGGATTTAGGTAATTATGAAAATACCCCTCGTATGTAATTTTGAAGTTTCGAGTAATAGAACGGTCTTACCTCGAACTTCTAAGTGTCACAGATCTTGTTCAATGCCTTCATTAGACATCAAAAATAAACTCCAGAGTCACAACTCTCAATATCACAAGATACAATATCAGTAGTTTACTTATACAATCATTAATTAGAGATTGCCTTATCAATCCTAAGATTGCAAATTGTTTATTTTAAACGAATCAAGAAGAAGTATATGTTAACTGTGTACTTAAACCTTCTTTCGCGGATGATAGTTTCAGGGCGTAAACATACATACATCAACACAAGCTTAAATAAGAATTAATATTAAACTTTATTCTTAGCAAAATAATACAATCTTATTTTTGCATTTCATTTCTCCTCCGTGGGCATAAATCCCAACAAACTCTCACTTGACTTAAAGGAGATGTGAATGATCTTTCAGTCCTAAGTCTTCCCGGTGCCCTTCGAAAACTTTACTCGTTAAAGGCTTCGTAAAGGGATCAGCAAGGTTGTCCAATGTTGATATCTTCATTACTTCTGCGTCTCCTCTTTTGAAAATCTTGAACTAGGAGATATTTTTGTTCTATTTGCTTTGGGCGTTTGTGACTTCTTGGTTCCCTACAGTTAGAAACAGCCCCACTATTATCACAGTAAAATGTAATGGGCCCGTTGTCACTTGGAATGATTTTCCAAGTACTTTGGGAATTTCCGAAGTAAAATAGCTTCCTTTGCCGCTTCACAAGCCACCACATATTTGGCTTCCATGGTCAAGTCAGTAACACAAGATTGCTTTATACTCCTCTGGACCACAGATCCACCATTTAGGATGAACACAGATCCCTAAGTGGATTTTCTAGAATCTTTATCCGGTTGAAAATTGGAATCGGTATACCCCGTCATAGTCAGCTCATCCCCTGATTATGCAAGCATATAATTTTTCATTCTTTGGAGATACTAGAGAATTTACTTGATAGCAACCCAGTGCTCGGGTCCAGGGTTTAATTGGAATCTACTCACCACGCGTACTGCGTAACAAATATTTGTTCTAGTCCAAAGCATTGCATACGTGATACTTCCCACGCCAGAAGGAACATGTATCATGTCTTCCATTTGTTGGGGAGTCTTGGGAGACTGCTCATTAGAAAGATGCACTCCATGTCGGGAAGGTAACTATCCTTTCTTGGAGTCTGACATGCTGAAGTGATCCATTTTCTTATCAATATAAATTCCTGAGAAAGCGCTAACTTTCGGTTCTTTCGATCTCTAAAGATCTGAATCCCCAAAATATAGGCGCTTCTCCTAGATCCTTCATTCAAATTTCTTTGACAACCATATTTTAAAATCTGACAACTTTCCTGAGTAGTATGTCATCGATATAAAGAACCAGGAAAATCATTTTTCCGATGTTTATCATTTTATAAACACATGGCTCATCTAATGATTGTTCAAAACCAGAGCCTTTTACTGTCTTGTCGAATATGATATTCAACGATCTAGATGCTTACTTAAGTCCATAAATGGACTTCAGCAAGTCACAAATCTTGCCATCTTGACCTTTCTCCACGAACCCGTCTGGTTGAGCCATGTAAAGGTGCTCGTCAAGATTTTCATTCGGAAATGCAATCTTGATATCCATCTGCCTGATTTCATAATCTAGGATTGCAACAATGGATAAACAAATATGGATGGATTTCAGCATTGCAACTAGCGAGAAGGTGTATCCTCATAATCTATACATTCCTTTTGGGTAAAACCCTTTTCCACAAGCCGCGCTTTGAATGTCTCTACATTTCCATCTGGTCATATTTTCTTCTTATAGATCCATTTACATCCCACAGGTTTGATACATTCGGGTGAATCCACAAGTATCCAGACATCTGTATACATCGATTGCATTTCAACTTTCATGGCTTCTCGCCAAAGGTTTGCTTCACAACCATGCATCGCCTTGGGAGAATGATGCATGATCATATACCTCTTTGTTTGTGACAACTTTGTGAGCTTCTCCAGATAACATGTATCAGATAGGCACCTGTACGGCCCTGTTACTGTGACGAATCACAGTATGCTCAATTTCCAATTGCAGTTCTTCCAATATTGGGGTAGGACTTATCCTAATTTGTGGACTACTAGTTACTTCACCCAACATTATATTAAGCACAAGTCGGCTTCTAAGTATTGCATTATTTATATAGTCTTTCTCAAGAAACCTAGAATTCGTGCTAACGAACGTTTTCTTTTTATCGGTAGGACTATAGAATATATACCCTTTTGAGATACCATACAAAAGGCATAATTCTGAATGACTAGCACATGTGGTGGGCAACCCCATATTCTGATGTGGTTTAAAACTAATTATCTACTCACCATCTTTCATAAGGGGTTCCGAAAACTGTCTTTGACGGAATGTGGTTCAAAATGTAAGTTGCCGTTTCAAAGACATATCCTCATAACAAATCAGGAAGTGATGAGTAGCTCATCATTAATCTCACCGTATCTAACGGAGTTCGATTCCTTCTCTTTGACACTCCATTTTGCTGTGGGGTACCAGGGCTGTAAGCTGAGAATGAATACCTTATTCTTTAAGGTCCTCGAAATCTGCGGACAAGTATTCTCCACCACGATCTGATCGCAGTGTTTTGATTTTTTTCTCCCTATGCTTTTCAACTAATTCCCGAAACCGATTAAACATTTCAAAAGTTTCATATTTGTTTCGCATAAGAAAACATGGCCAAAACATGAGAAATCATATGTGAAGGTTACAAAATATTTGTAGCCTTTTCTTGCCTTGAGGTTGATTGGTCCACATACATCATTATGTACGAGTTCCAATACTTGTATGGCTCTATGCCCTTTTGAGGAGAAAGGTCTCTTGGTCGTTTTTCCCTCAAGGCAGGATTCACACGTGGGCATAGATCCCATGCTTACAGATTGCAAAGGACCATCTACTGCTAATCTCTTAATCCTTTCGAGGCCAATATGTCCAAGACGTAAGTGTCATAGATCATGGTGTGATACTAATGTCGTAGCATTTTTACAACACAATAAAATATGTATTCACTTCAAGATTTACTTAATTACGAAAATATTTGTCGTATGTGATTTTGAAGCTTCGAGTAATAAAACAAGTTTATCTCAAACTTTAAAGTGTCACATGTCTTGTTTAATGCCTTCATTAAACATAAAAAATAAACTCCAGAGTCACAACTCACAATATTATAAGATACGATATCGGTAGTTTATTCAAACAATCAATAATCACATACGATTGCCCTATCGATCTTTAGACTGCGAACTATTTGTTTTAAACTAATCAAGAAAAAGTATCTGGCCAAGTCTGTACTTAAAACTTTCTTTCGCTGATGATAGTTTCAGGGCCTAGACATACATTCATGAACACAAACTTAAATAAGAATCAATATTAAACTTTATTCAATTCTCAGCAAACGAATACAATCGTATTTTTTTTACATTTCATTTCTCATTTGTGGGCATAAATCTCAACACATTATCCATGGCATGATTTCCTAATTTGTGTGGCACCGAACTCCATGGACTAGGTGGAGTCAATTACTACCTGGTGAAGTTGTTCTTCGATCACTCGATTTTGATTCAGAGCTGTTGTCTAGCTCAACGACGTTTGGCGGACAATACCTAGATCCGTCAAATGAAACCTTCTTGGTCATGCGCTCGATTGTCGCAAGAATTTGAGATCTCTAGAAAAGATAATTGTCGCGATATGTTTAAGATTATTAGGTATGAGACTGGAAACGGAGGAAAGAAAATTCGTTTGGATCGACAAAATCGCGATGGACGCTTCCCGTGATGCTCTGGTAGCAAGTGTAGAATTGAAGTAGATAGGTAGTGAGAGAGAGTTGAACTTGATCCAAGAATGAGATGAAATGATTCTTATTAACTTTAATTTTAAGATTCAATAGAGCTTTATGAAATTAGTTCTACATCTCAAGATATTCTTGAATATGTTACATGTTCGGTACATAGATGATGACGTCGAACATGTGCATTTGCTATCTACAAGAATACAATGCTTCCTGCTATATTTGATTACAACTTATTATATAAGTTAAATAAAGAACCACGTCAACATCTATGCAGATTGTCGTTGATGTTGTTTAATTGAGAAAAGGATTCCTAGAGCTAAGGTTCGTTGAGGAGTGGATTTGGCGATATGAAGGTCAACTCAGTACCACCTTCTTCTTTTCCTCTACCAATATTTTTTGTTTCGCGTTTTTCTGAAAGAATGATTAAACATACTGACACGTAGTTCCATTTTCGTTGCGGAAGTCAAGTTTTTTCTTCTTCTGGTAAGTGAATTAGATGTTACAAAGAAAGGATTAATTTGTTTGAAATCACGTATCTTAACTGAATCATGTAACTTGTGCGTTTTGAAACTAGACTAACGATTTGCAAAATTTGTTGCCTAGTTTTGAGTTTTGTCAAAATAATTAGTTTTAAAACTGTTTTGTATAGAATAATATATTATACTTTTCGACAGATAGATTTGTTTTGAAATCCTGAAAAAATGGGTTTACTTGATAACTAAGTGCTTTGGGTACGAATTTATGAAGTCGTGGTATTTTACTCACGAGGGTTAAATTACAAAAAATTGGTTAAATAGTTAACGTTTGATGTGTTTATTGCAAAGTGAGCAAACGTTCAGTTTTGGTTAATAACCTTATTATTTACGTGGCATAATAATTAGCAGGATTATTTTACAGTTTTGCTCTTTTTTATTTCGGAAAAATTTGAAAAATTTTGGGCGAATTTATCCTAAAATTTTCGTTAAAGTTTAACAGCACCATTTACCAAAATTATGTTAAACGTTGGCCATTTTGAAAACTCATTATGTTTAAAAGGCTATATTACTTAATAACCCTTTAAATTAGCTATATTATCACTTCTTAAAAAAACCTCCATATTATTCATAAATTAAAAATTGTTACGGTTGATTGGTTTTTTGTAAGCCATTTCAGTGGATTAAGTCATAGGACTTATAACATAAATGCCAACGAATATGTATGCGAAATCAATCCAAAAGTATTGAATTCGATTTTAATGATTTTCATTTAATTTGGGTAAGTATTTATTAAAGGATTGTAATATATTACTACTTACTTAAATGAGTTGTGCCTTTTTGGTTTGTTTTGACTGTGGATTCTTTCTCGAAAACTCTTAATTAATTACAGCAAACATCAATTCAGCTCTTTAAAAGAATTAAAGTTAAACCTTAACCAACCTAAAATAAATTGTTACCTTCAATAGCTACATTTTAATCCCCTCAAGAAAATAGCTACGTGTTGGAATTGAAGTCCCCTGTCTTTGTCTATGCCCAATCCAACTGAAGCCTATAAACGACGTGTAGTTTCAAGAATGTAAGCAAAAACGAAATTTGGCTATTAGTAGAATCAGTTGTTCAACTGGCTGCCTTAATTTTCGTCCGATGTAATAGTTTCAATGGTTGAGATTTGTGTTGAGTTGTTGTTTGATATAAAACTAATTCATTGTATTTGAATCAGTTTAACCATAATCTCTCTTCTTCTTTCTCTCTGGCGATTGTTGAGTTCTTTGTTCTTGAATCTCAAACCGTCGTTCTTGAGTGTATTTATGTTAGAACTACGTTTGATCGTGTGGATGGTGTGTTTCTTGTGTAAGCCTTGTGTTTTAGTTGGACATATACATTTGTGATGAGGTTGCATTTGTATGAGAGAGATGATTGGACTTATTGTATGATCGGTGACAAAGAATAGTGCACGAGTTTCTCCGACCGGAGCTCAAGGAGGACGTAGGATCTAAGTAAACACTTTGTTGATCTAGGTCTAAACCTCGGTAATCTGATTGTGTTTTTTTCTTTCTTTTATCTTTGGTTATGGATTGTGTTTGCAGTAAGAGGTTTCAATAATCTATCAACAACAGTACGAGAGCTTTGATCTTATTGTGGCTGTCGAGATCTGACGATCCATTTACCCAAACCCTAGTTCCAGGTATCTGTAGAACTAGGGTTTTCTTGATTTTAACTTTGATTATGGTAGGTTTAGAAATATTTGTTTTAAACTAATCAAGAAGAAGTATCTGGCCAAATCTGTACTTTAACTTTCTTTCGTTGATGATAGTTTCAGGGCGTAGACATACATTCATGAACACAAACTTAAATAAGAATCAATATTAAACTTTATTTAATTATCAGCAAACGAATACAATCGTATTTCTTTTACATTTCATTTCTCATTTGTGGGTATAAATCTCAACACATTATCCATGACATGATTTCCTAATTTATGCGGCACCGAACTCCATGGACTAGGTTGAGTCAATTACTACTTGGTGAAGTTGTTCTTCAATCACTCGATTTTGATGCAGAGCTATTGTCTAGCTCAACGACGTTTGGCGGACAAGACCTAGATCCGTCAAATGAAACCTTCTGGGTCATGCGCTCGATTGTCGCAAGAACTTGAGATCTCTAGAAAAAATAATTGTCGCGACATGTTTAAGATTATTAGGCATGAGAGTGAAAATATTGTCTTTATAAATTTTGTATATATAAACTACTATGTGCGTCTAGATATTGTCTTTATAAATATTTTAAGAGCTAGCGTACCCAAACTTTGGAGTACATCTTATCAAAACACAACCCCACCATTTTCTGTATATAAATAAGGAGAGTCAAAAGGGGTCGATAATATCTTAACCAATGAAATCAATGATTCTCTAAAAATAATGAAAATAATGTTATTTTTTTATTGCTTTATATATTGGCATTGCTTTACCTGTATTCTTTTATCTGCTAATCGAATAAACCTAAGAAAAATTCTAATTGATTAAAATGTCTGGAAACATATTGCTGAAGCTTATACTTCGACAAGTTACCTATATAATACTTTTTTTATTTAGTTTTATATCATTTCTCATATTTTTATTCCATTTACTTACGATTTGTTTGGAACCCGAAAAACATGAGAGAAAAGAAAATGAAATTCCCTTAATTTTCTTTATGTTGTTTGGATTGAAATAAATAATAAAGAAAAATTTTAGGATAGAAAATATGAGAGAAAATGTATAACTAAAAAGTGAATTTCATTTTTCCTTAAAAATACGGTGGAAAATAAAAATACACCTTATTTCACACACGTGAAATATTTTCATTTTTCATCAACACACGTGTAAACAAAATAAACAAAAAATATCTTAAAAAATTAGTTATTTTCTAGAAAAATAAAGATTTTTCTTTTCTTAAACTTTTTTTAAAAAAAAATTCAAAAAATTAAAAAGAAAATTGATTCTTGAGAAAAAAATATAAAAATAGAATTTATTTTCTTAAAAGAAGTAAAAGAAATTAGAAAACATAAAAATATTTAAAAAATATAAAAAATAAAATTAAATTAAAAAACTACAAAAAATTAAAAACAAAAAAAATTTAAAATTTAAAATAAAAAATTGAAGCAATTTTTTTTTTTACCGTATTTTCCATGTTGATGTTTTTAGCATAACCAAATAAGAATCGGAAAATAATAGAGATTCTCATTTTTTTTCCTTTACATTTTCCACCATTTCAAACACAACCTAGAATTTTGATTTTCTTCTTCCGTTTTCATTTTCCTTTAAATTTTTATTTTCTCTCGTACTTTTCGGGTTCCAAACGGACCCTTAGTAGCCTGTAGTCCTATGTAATAAGTAACTATAATATTTTCAATTTGTTATTGGAGGAATTGGCAGTATTAATATTTCTTGTTTTCATTGTAGTACACTCAAAATCTTTAACTTGTTTTACAATATAAAAAAGATAATTTTAGTATATATTCATTTAAATTAAGGTTAATGTATAATATAATCTTATATAGAACTCGTAATTTCGTTTTATCCAACGTTTTGTAAAATTTTATAAATGTCAACTCCTTTAGTTAACGAATATTTCCTTTTAAGTTTGCCCCAAAAAAAATCCCGTCCAAACTTTTATGAAATTTAAATAATTAATTTCGGGAGTTAATTTACAGCATAAACTACGAACTAATAACTACACCATATTATCTTAATTATATATAATTTCGGATTTCAAGAGAGAGATTCGAACCCATTCAACCAAGCGCCATTTAAAAAAAAATCTCTCTGATACCAAAATTCATCGACGAACGAACCTAAGAAATTTTCTTTGATCGATCATCACCAAGAAGTTTTTTTTTGAAATCTTTTATGTGACTCAATTTTTTTAGAAACGATTTCTTCATCTCTTTTTTATGATTAATGATCTTGAACTACATGAATACGACGACTGTGAAACTTTCATGGCGAAGAAGAATGTGAAGCTTTCATGGCGGAGAACGATGTGAAACTTTTATTCCTTCTTCTTTTTCGTGTTTTGATTTTGATTTCAAATTAATGTCTAAAATTTTAAATTTTTTCTTCTAATAAAATTAACAAAAATCTTGTTCTGTTAATTAATATGCAATTAACGATGAAATACTTCAATTTACGTTGTAAAAATCAATTAACGTTATAAAATGCAACTCAATTTACGTTGGTACTATTACATTTCAGTGTAAATTGAATATCAATTAACGAACATATTACTATACAGAAATAAAGATCAATATCAGACAGAAACAATAGAACATATAATTAAGTGATATTAGTTCTCGGGAATAAGGAGAGAGAAAGTATAATATGTAATTAATTGATAACAATCGCGAATTAAAGATAAGATGACACAAACATAACCGGTATAGAATAAAAAACTTTCTCAAAATAATTGCATATAGTTACAATTGGCCATAAAGAAATGATTTTAATTAATAATGATGTAAATTTTTGGTCAATTAACTACCCACAATTATAGGATCTACTATAAAGTTAACTAAATAAAAACCGGCATAAATTTGAAAAGTAATCGAAATAAATTTAAATTAATTAAATTTTTTTTATTAATTAATATGCAATTAACTATAAACAACTTCAATTTATTTTATAACAAATCAATTTGCGGGGTAAATCGAATATCAATTAACGAACATAATACTGGACGATATAAATGAATATTTTGAAAAATAAATTATGAACAAGCAGATATGTTACGAAAAAAGTTAAAATTTGGTAATATGAAATGTTTTCATAAATAAATGGATATGAACTTGTAGAAGATAATTAAAATCGGTAAAAAACAATTATTATGCTGAAATAATGAGTCAAATAACTACCCAAAACTGTAGGATATTATCTACATTAATTAAAGAATTTTTTTTTAAATTTTTGGAAAAATTTAAACAAAAATAATTTCGAAAAATTAAATGGTAAAATAGTAATTTAAATGCAGAAATTAAAGCGGCACCTAAGCGTGTTGGACATTTACAAAATTTTACGAAACGTTGGACAAAACTAAATTATATTTATAAGATAAGACTTTTTTTCCAAAATTTTATTTAAATTAAAGTCAATTTGGATATACTAACAGTTTTATAAATAAGTTTTATAACAGCATTATGCTTTGTGCGTCTCCAGATATTATTCTAAAAAATATCTAAAAACCCACTGTAGAGTGTAGCCTAACTTTGGAGTTTACTCATAAGAAAACACAACCCCACAATTTGCTTTTTTAAATAAATTCCCACTCACATCTACATTTATTTTAGCTCTCCTCCTATAAATGTATATTATTTTCTCTAGGAAAACAAAAACAAAAACCTGTTTGGTTGCAATTGGCTAGACCTACCTTTCTCTCACAAACATTATTAAAAAAATAAATGATTCCAAAAGTTCATGCAGGCATGGAAGCGGAAGCCGGTAATAAGACGGGGATGAAGAGCTGTGACTGGAAAACAAAGATAAAAGAGTTGGCTGCGAGAGGAAATATGATTCCGGGTCGGGTGTTAAGGGCAACGTGGCGGGTGGGGAAAGAAGACCCGAGACGTGTGATTCACGCGCTGAAAGTAGGCTTATCGTTGTCACTGGTGTCTCTGCTGTACTTGATCGAGCCTCTGTTTGAAAGCATTGGACAAACTGCCATTTGGGCTGTCATGACCGTTGTTGTTGTACTGGAGTTCACTGCAGGTACACCACAATATTCCAATTTATTTTAGGGTTATTTTATATAGTATCTTTATATACGTTTGCTATTTTAGATATATTTAACGTTTCGTAAAATTAGTGTAAATTGTTTTATTACTTACGTAGCATATCAATTTACATTGTTATTTTACAACGTAAATTGGCATGGCATGTAAGCAGTGACGGATCTAAAAATTTATGTAAGGAGGGGGCAAGTATTCAATATTTTTTTGGGAATAATCAATTTTTTTTTATTAATATTATTTTTAAATATTCCAGGAGGGTTATTGACCCACCCTAGCCCTGTTGTGGGTCCGTCACTGCATGTAAGCACTAATGACATTTATACGAGTTTGACGAAACGTTAGACAAATCTAAAATGATTAGTACATTAGGGTTATTTAGCTTATAAGGGCTCTTTTATTGGTTCGTATTTCACTTCTTGTTTTTTTTTTTTTTTGTTGAGGAATTGGTTTTTTATTCTTTTCAAAGGGGCAACATTATGCAAGGGTTTCAACAGGGGATTAGGGACTGTTCTTGCGGGATCTTTGGCGTTTTTCATAGAATACATTGCTAATGCATCCGATCGTGTTTTTCGAGCTTCTTTCATCGGATTCTCTGTTTTCCTTATTGGTAATTATCTGAAATTAGTTAAGCATTTAAGATTTTTGATAGAGAGCGTTTTATTATATGAGCAATTAAGCAAATTAGCATTTTTTAAGTTTTGACTATTAAAAGATAGCCATAATATGTATACTTTTAAATGAGTAGCGAATGACTCCATTTAATGATTATACTTTATCAAAATTATCCTTAATATTATTGGGTAGAAATAGAATAAGTAAAACGAAATAAAGAAAAAAATCGCTGCATGAGATAGTGTGACATTACAATTGTTTAGTTTGTTGGCGAATTAATTAGGGAAGAGTATCAATAATTGGTTAAAGGAAAGTGAAAACATACGATCTTTTGATTAGAGAAGAGTATATATTACGCAGAAGTGTGGGGTTTGTATGTATATAAATTAGTACAAATCTTTTGTAAATTTAAAAAAGATGATCTAATTACAAAGAGATAGATCTAATTACATGCCTAATTAATTTGGATTATCTAGTTATTTAAGTATTATGTAAACTATGATTATTTCTTAATTTCTATAATCTTGAGGGGCTTAATTTGTGTAATTTCTCTTATTATATTTCTTTTGTTTAGGGTATAAATATAGCTTGAAATGTTCATATGAATTAAGAGAGTCAAAATTTATAATCTTTGTCTGGAAGATTTGTATAGAGACGAGGAGTACAATCTAAGTAACAAATTCTGGTTTCGACATTTTTTAATAGGGGCCATAGCGACGTACATGAGATTTTTTCCGAAAATAAAGAAGAACTATGACTATGGTGTGCTTATATTTCTTTTGACATTTAATCTAATAACGGTGTCAAGTTACCGAGTCGAGCACGTGTTGAAAATCGCCCACGACCGACTCTACACGATTGCCATTGGCTGTGCTCTTTGCTTAGCCATGAGCCTTCTCGTATTTCCAAATTGGTCCGGCGAGGAATTGCACGACTCCACCGTGGTGAAGCTTCATATCCTAGCCAAATCCATTGATGGTTAGTATAGTTTGAAATTCTTGTTGAATTGTCAATTGAAACTAATTTGGATTTGTAAAATCCAACAATTTCTTTTGAGTTAGCGAAACATTCATAAATTACAAAAAAAAAAAAAAATGTGTCAATAGAATATGTCAATAAGTTTCTTTTGGTGATTTTTTTTTACTTATTCCTGAGAATTATATGAAAAAAAAACTCCATGGTTTATGCATGAATTTATTTTTTTAGCTTGTGTGAGTGAATATTTCAATGACAACGAAACGGATGAGGGCAGCGAAAAGAGCTTTTCTGAGGATGAAGATTCCGTGTACGAAGTCTTCAAGGCTGTCTTAGACTCCAAGCCTCTTGACGAGATAATGGTATCAATTAATCATGAAATATAATTCTCTATTTCTGATTATATGTCTATTACTTATGAAGAAATTATTAAGTGATCTCAATTATTAATGATGGCAGGCTAAACAAGCTAGTTGGGAACCAAGGCACTCCAGGCATTGCTATAAATATCCATGGCAACAATACGTCAGACTTGGGGCTGTTATTCGCAGCTTTGGATACACTGTTGTGGCTCTGCGTGGATGTTTGCGAACAGAAATTCAGGTGTTGATACTTTAATATTAGAGTACATTGTATAAAGAAATTAAAAATGTACCGGGTTACCTAATTTCGTTATTGATTTTATAGAGCGAAAAGTTAATAAGTAATAAAACATAAAAGTTATAGGTTTTAATAGTTTATACGTAGTAATTTAACTATTACATTGTTATAGACTTTAAATAGATATATAGAGCCTCTCATTCCTTTTATTTCTGAATTGAAGACGTTTTCATGTCCTAATTAATTGCTCCACACTCACTGTACTGTAATAGTCTCGGAGTACTATTACCCTTCTCTTTAAATTATAGAATCGTTGTTTATAAGTAAATCAAGAAAATATTATTACGTGTAATATTTAAAACAGAGATTGTATCGTGGATATATATAAACAAAAGAACAGCGATTCCTCGGAATATTCTTATTTACGAGACCGAGAAATTAAGAGCTGACAAGCTAAAATTATAGTATTTTAAGTTGTCAAATTATATATTCAAACTAAACATATTTAAGTTAAGTTACATTTTCGTGGTTAGTTAAAATGACAATTTGGTAATAATATTATATTTTAATTCTGATTTGTTATTTATTATAATTAAATTTATTAGATCAAATTAAGAATAAGTTTATTTATGCCAACAAGTAAGTATGACAATAATATTTTAATCAAAGTGGGCTCATGTATTTAACTAAGCAACTTAGTTTTATAAAATTAATTAGTTTTGTGAAGCTAATATGACAAATGAAAAATAATAGTGTAATTATTGGCTAAAAATTATAAATATTTACTAGCAAATTATTGTGATGCACAAGTAAAGATAGTCTAAATATTAATTGCGTAAAAACTCATTTTAAAGTAACGAACTTTTTACAGACGCCGAGATCAGTCCGGGCGGTTTTCAAGGATCCGTGCACCCGTGTTGCCGCAGAAGTATCAACAGTCCTGATCGATCTCGGAAACAGCATTCGCATCCGGCGACACTGTTCGCCGGAGCTCCTCTCCGACAACCTCCGCGAAGCCCTCCACGACCTCAACGCCGCCATGAAATCCCAGCCCCGCCTGTTTCTGGACCCATCCACCAGAAATCCCCAACCCCAGGCCAAATCGCCGGCGATAATAAGGGAGTTGAAAAAGGGCAACAAGAATCACAAGAGTCCAAGGAGCCTGGCTAGCCAGCGTGTGGGCGTCAACAGCGTCGAATTCTCGGAGGCTCTTCCTCTGGCAGCGTTCGCGTCGCTTCTTGTCGAGACCGCGGCGAGGCTCGACCGTGTCGTCGAGGAGGTCGAAGAGCTCGCTCTCATCGCCAACTTCAAGGAGTTTGACTTTGCCTCTGCCTCTGTCAAAGTCAACATTGACCAGCTTGTTGTCCCTCCTGTGTATCAGATGTCTTCTGACTTCTGACCGCGCGCTATATCGTTTGATTATGTATTTTTTTGTGAGATTATTTCTTTGCACATGCTGTTTTCTATTTACTCATCTACTAGGACTTGAGTTCCAATGTAATGATGGGAAACAAATTAAAAACAAGAGAGGATTCGTTTTAACTTTTTATTTTATTTTAAATTACTAGCATGAGAAGATGTTCCAATAGTAACGGGGTCTTTGTTTTGTAATTATAATTACGCTTCATCATTAACATAGATGAGTTGATGCCCTTATATGGTATGAACTCCTCAACAATAGTCCAAATTCATACACAGAAACAGAAACAGTTGAGACTCATGTGGCACAATATAGTCGTTCTTTCCCAGCGTCGTGTCTCACTTTTTCATTTTTTTTTAAATTAATGTTTCGTTAAAACCTAACGTCCCCCGGTAGGATGCGGCGTTAGGAAAGAGTGCCCTGCGGCATATATTTCTCAAATTTGATAGAAAGTTTCCCGCACAAGAGGCGTGGAAATCCCTTTGATTACACATTCTCGACTGTAATGAAACTAAACCCCATTTGAGCTAGCCCATTTTGACATCTTCTAATCCATTTAAAATGATAATTGCTTAGAGACTTTGCATCAAAAAGAGTCTGTTCAAAATCTAACGTTAGCTTCCACGTCGGGCAATCTTATTCCGCATGCAGACTCGAAATTAAAACTTGGAAATCTCCTTCGGTCTCTACGTTGGAATACTTGTAGAATCGGCACAAGCTTGTCGCCATAAGATAACCATTAAGTTCACTTCCATGGAAAAGCTCGCATCCACTTTGCTCTTCCTGGCCCACAACAACTTCCCTCCTCCAATCATGCGCCAAACTGATCGCTGCATTTTCATCTGTGCGTCTGTATTTATCTTGATGACTCTGTTGAAAATTGTTTAACGATTAACCTATTAAATTATGTGACATATCTATATATGGCAGAAACACATAATTAAACCTAACATGTTAAAACACATTTTTACCATGTTCAATTGACCTAGGCATTAAAAATTACTAACATGTCAATAAATTTTATTCTAAACACGTTGTCAACAAATTGAATAAACACACTAACAATATATAAAGAATTTATAGTTGCAGATCCAATTCGTTGTAGGGAACTTAAATATGAGATTGTATACAATCTCGTGCGTTACAAGCTCACGCCGAAATGCCATGCCTAGCGCTCGTCGGAATGGAGATCTAGTGCACATATGCCCCTTCACCGGATGCTCCTATAAGGTTTTATCGGCTGCCTATGGATTGGCTAGAAGGAGGCACAAAATAGGCACCCAAGAAGCGCTAGAGACAGGCTCGTTGGATGCGCCTAAGGCTGGCTGGAGACACTAGGTTGGCTGGTCACGCGGGAGGCTCTCTGGATTGCATAGTCGCTGGCCGGATCTGTGTGCCTAGCTTCTGACCGGGCCTGTGTGCCTAGCTGGAGGGGCTGGTCTGTGCACCTGGATAGAGGCTGGCTGGCCGGTTGTGCCTTGTTACATCTAGCCCGTCTCTCGTTGAATTTAGTCGGGCCTGTGACAATTTCACTCAAACACCAGAAGAAGAGTCATAGATAATTCTCTCGATTTTTGGGAGATCAAGAGAGTAGACTCTTTGATTGAAAAACGGAAAAAACGGAATCACTCAAGAACCAAGATCAAGAATCAAGAGACGATTTCTTGACCTCTCTTTCTCTCTCAAAGTCTTGGTCAAATGAACACAAAGGGGGAGAGGGTTATTGGTCGAGTGAATTCTGATCCAATTTAGGTTTGGGTTTCGAAAATACCTTTTTATATCCAAGAGGGCGGGCTTAAATAGGTCAAATCCAATTTTGCCCGTTAGTCAAACTTAAGCCTAAAAATATTTTTAATGAGTTTTAAAATAATTTCTCAGCCCCAATTCATTAATTACGGCCGAGTATATCATTTAATATTCTCCAAAATATATTTTATTTATTTCTAAAATAATATTTAATTTAATTTAGAACATCTCATTTATTTAATGACAAGTCATTAATTATTTTCATACTATGCAAACAAGTACGAAACTAGAAATTTTTTACTTTCATCTTTTATTTATTTGAATCATCAAATTATATTATTATCAATATAATAACGTAACATGATTCATTAAATAATTGTAATAATAAATAACCAATTATATATTTAATTACTCAAAAAATAATTTTCTCAGTGTAAATCACAATTTACTTCAATGAGAAAATCAATCGTTCTAGTTCAATTAATCTCGTCTGAGATTCTATCACTGAGAGCTCATGGACCCACATGAAGGAAACTTTAGAATAAAGTCCGGACTCAAAAGTTCACAAATTTTTTCCGGCTTATAATTCTTAATATTAGTCGATTCCACTACATGACTAATATTGAAACTCTCTACGTTCATATGCATTTATTTTCCGTTTGATGTGACAAAAAAATTCTTCACACAATTCACGGAGTATTTTATGATATTAACCTTTGTGTGTATCATTAACTCAGAGGAACGTAAAATTACCGTTTTACCCATGAGTTATTATTTCACCAACTATTTTATCATTTGTGAACGATAAAAACATAAAGTGAGATGTCTGTACATGTCACATATTTTATTCAAAGAATGTTTTATTTGATGAATATTAGACCTGGTTTGTTCGCTCACACTCTCATAAAAAAACAACATTATTCAACGAAACAACATTATGACACCAACCGTTGGGTCAGATGAAACTTCATTTAGTCATTGACCATTGACAAATCAAATGTCATAAAGTGTTAAAGAATATATGTATTCACTTCATTATTAAGGTTATTATCAAAATACCCCTTGTATGTGATCTTGAAGTTTCGAGTGATTAAATGGTTTAATCTCGAGCGTCAAAGCATCACTGGTCTTGTTCAGTGTCTTAATTAAGACATCAAGAATAAATCCCAGAGTTACAACTCTCTATATCCCATGATAAGATAGTGTTTATTTATTCAAACAATCAATACTAAGATTCGATTGACCAATCGATCTTTAGATTGTAAACTTTTATTTAAACTAGTCAGAATATTATATCTTGTGAAGTCTGTACTTAGCACCTCTTTCTTTGATGACAGCTTCAGAGCGTAAAAAATATACATAAACACAAACTTAAACAAGAATGAATATTTAATTTTATTTAATTTTCAGCAAAGCGAAATGCGGAATATATTTATAATGTCTAATATCTCCGTTGTGGGCCCAAATCTTAACAGAAACTCATACAATTCCCCTTGAGAGTCTTGAGGTAGGTAGGATAGTTCTTGCGCCAATGGCCGGCCTCTCCGCAATGATGAAACTTGTGGTTAGACGTTTCCTTGCCCTTGGCATCCGCTGCCTTCTTGTAAGGCTTATTGGATCCCTTTCGTTTGGCGTTTTTAGGACCCTTCATCACCCTCTTAGAACCAGAAGTGGAAGCCACATGTTCAACAATATTGACTTCACCAGTCTTTTTCTTGTTCTTCGAGAGAAGTCCCTCGGCAGTCTGCAACTCCTTCATGAGCTCGGTTACAGTAGAATGGAGCTTCTTCATGGAGTAGTTCTGGTGGAAGCTATCAAAACAATCAGTCAGAGTATCCAAGATCATGTCGACCTTGTTGAGTTCATCGATCTTCAAACCAAAAATCTCCTTATCGGTAAGGTAACCCATGATCACTAGCATGTGATCCCAAAATGAGTTTCCCGGCTTCATCCAGCAATTCATGAAATCGCGGATAGCTTGCTGTTGGGCTTAGTGCCGGCAAATGAGATATTAGACATTATAAATATATTTGTATTTGGTTTTGCTGAAGCATTAATTAAAATTAAATATTCATTCTTGATTAAGTTTGTGTTTTTGTATGGTTGCTACGCTCTGAAACTGTCATCAAAGAAATGGGTGCTAAGTACAAACTTGACAAGATACCCTCTTGTGACTAGTTTAGATAATAGTTCGCAATATAAAGATCCATAGGGCAATAGAATCTGAGTATTGATTGTTTGAATGAATCACGATATCTTATATTGTGATATCGAGAGTTGTAACTCTGTGACTTGTTCTTGATGTCTTACAGAAGACATTGAACAAGACTTGTGATACTCCGAAGCTCTGATACTATTTATTGGAAATTGGTTACTGACTAACCTATTAAACTTTGTGACATATCTAAATATTGGGGAAACACATAATTAAACCTAACATGTTAGAACACATTTTAACCATGTTAAATTAACATAGGCATTAAAAATTACGAACATGTTCATAAATTCTATTCTAAACATGTTGTCAACAAATTGAATAAATACACCAATAACATATAAACAATTTATAGTTGCAAATCCAATTTGTTGCAGGGAACTTACATTTGAGATTGTATACAATCTCGTGCACTGCTAGCTCACACCGGAATGCCATGTAAAGCCCTCGCCGGATTGAAGATCTTGTGCGCCTATGCCCTTCACCGGATACTCTTAGAAGGGTTGATCGGTTACCTATGGATTGGCTGGAAGGAGGCACAAAACAGGCACGCAAGAAGCGCTAGAGACAGGCTTGTTGGATGCGCCTAAGGCTGCTCGGAGAGACACGGTTGGCTGGTCACGCGGGAGGATCGCTGTATTGCCTGGTCGCTGGTCGGATCCGTGTGTCGAGCTGCTAGGCGGGCATGTGTGCCTGGAGGGTCGGGTATGTGCACCTTGATAAAGGCCTGCTAGACACCTGTGGCACGCAGGACATACCAGGCGAGACACCTGCTGGACGCGCGAAAAAGGGCTGGCACACCTCGCTGCATGGCTGGCCGTCTGGTTGTGCCTTATTACGTCTACCTCGTCTCTTCTTGATCTCTCTTCACTACTACAAATGTTGGATCCCACAACCAACTTTCCACAAGTCTTATTTGTAATGGTTGTGGACTCGTTGATTGCACAACCTTTGTGACTAAGGGTTGTGGGAAGGTCTTAATTTCGGGTTATTCTACAACCTTTGTGACTAAGGGTTGTGGGAATGGCTTATTTCCAAGGTATTCACAACCCTTAGAATATCGGTTGTGGAATATAGCTTATTATACAACCATTATTCTAAGGATTGTTTAATTTTACTTATTAAAAATGTTGCACAACCCTTAATGTATTCGTTGTGGGAGCGGTGCTGGGGCGCGCCTTATGGGGCCTCAGCGCCACGTCCCATAACGGATCCAAAGATCCGGTGTAGGAAAAGGGTCCAAAAAAAGGACTGCCCCGCGGCCCTATTAGCCATCGTTGCGGCGCGACTCCCACAACAGATCTCAAAGGGTTGTGAAATCATTTGGGGTTAAAAAAATTTGGCGGCGCTACGGCCACGCAGTACGGTGCCGCGGCGCCGCGTTTAAAAAATCCTTAGGTGGCTGTGTCGCGACAACGACTTTTAGGGCCGCAACGCCGTCTCTAATCTGGGCCCGACATTTTTTAGTTGGCGTTGCGGCGATGCTTACCGAGGCCGCAGCGCTGGCGCCAAAATTAGACTATAAATTCAAAATTTTAGGTTTTTTTCACTTTACCCAAACTACATTTCTCTCTCAAACTCGCTTTCGGCCGGTTCTGTCTCGATTCCTCCGCGCGTTGGTCATCGCTCAGCTCTTGCCGCCCTTCTCCCTCGCTTTCACGCACTACTACAAAATATACCTTTAGAAGCGACGGGGGGAATTAGAAGTGACTAGTTTCTTCTAATTAGAAGCGACATTTTGGCTTTAGAAGCGACAAGTCGCTTCTAACGTAAACACCTCGATTTTTTCCGAAATATTAATATTTTGAGGATTAGAAGCGACTAGTCACTTCTAAATGTTTGAGTCGACATATTAGAAGCGATTTGTCGCTTCTAAATGCCAAAAATATTGGCTCCCAACCTCCGCGTCAAATATTTCAATATATTTGGGCATTAGAAGCGGCTAGTCGCTTCTAATGTCGCTTCAAATGCCCAAAATATTTGGCTCCAAAATTCCTTCGCCAAAATTTCGCTAAGTATTGATTTATGGGCATTAGAAGCGACTAGCCGTTTCTAAAGTCGCTTCTAATGTTCCCACTAATCAAAACGACGTCGTTTTGTTTGTGAAGGACATTAGAAGCGACTAGTCGCTTCTAATGTTGCTTCTAATGTTCCTAAGGCTTTAAATCGCCCAACCCTCTCTTCCCCCTATTTTCCTTCACTCTCCTCTCTCCCTCCTCTCTCCCTTCTCTCCCTAACTCCGACCAGCCCTCCGCCCTAACCCCGGCCGCCGCCTTCCCTCCTCCGCCGTGCTCCCGTCCCCATCCCCCTCGGTCGTCCTCCCCCTCCCCCTTCTCCCCCCCTCCTCCGCCCCTTCTCCGACTCCCCTCCCTTGCTCCGCCCCTCCTCCGCCTCCTTGTCGTCCTCCTCCTCCCGCTCCGCCCGTCCTCCTCCGCCTCTGCCCTCCTCCTCCTCCGAGCTCTGCCCATCCTCCTCCGTTGAGCTCCGCCTCTTCTCCGGCGAGCTTCGCTCCTGACCTCTTCCTCCACCCAGCTCCGCCTCCCCTCCTCCGCCCAGCTCCGCCTCCCCTCCTCCTCCGCTCTCCCTGCCCTTACAGCTCTCCTCCTCCTCCACTCTCCCTGCCCTCCCAGCTTTCCTCCTCCTCCCGCCCTCCCTGCCCTCCCTGCCCTCCCAGCGCCTCCGCCGAGCTCCTCCCATGCACCTCCGCCTCCGCCGCCTATCCTAGCTGGTAAGTGTATTGTTTTAATTTTTTTTCCACAAAATTTGTCCACTCTACTTACCTCCGCCCTCCTTTCACAGTTTCCAACCACCGTCATTCGACCTCGTCTCCTCCCGCGGCAGCTTTGACCTTGTCTCCTCCCGCATTCTTCTATTCAGGTATGTTTTGTTTTAATTTTATTACCCGATTTCACTATAATATTGTTTTATAATTATTATGTTATTTTTAATTTTTTACTGTCGTCGCAGTCTCGTCACCGCTCCTTTGTCGCTGCACCCTCGCCTAAACTCCTCAACTCACATTGTTTCCGTCCTAAGGTATATGTTTGTTTTAAAAATTATTTTAGTTATATTATTGTTTATGGTTTTTTATGTTGTTTTTTGTATTTAGAATTTTGTGCATTTGTTAGTCGTTGCGTCATCTCGTTGAGTGTAGACTTTGCTCGTCTTGTGCCTACTCGTCCGGTCTCGCGCGTGTTGTTATCAACAAGGTTAGATATTTATGTTTACTTGATATTTAAGTTTAATAATTTGAATTAGTATTCTAGGTATGCAATTGAAATAATAATTTGTTATAATTAATTTTGTTATATATTTAATTTGTTAATTTAAGTATGTAATTGAATAATTAATTTGTTAAATAAGTAATTTGTTAAATAAATAATTTGTTATGAATGTAAAATATTAATAATTTGAATGTTATAATAATTTACTTAATTTGTTAAATATAGATATGTAATTTGTTTAGTCATATTAATTTGAATGTAATAATAATTTACTTATTTTGTTAATTTAAGTATGAAATTGAATTAGTAATTTGTTATAGTAACTAAGTTTTTTTTAACTTGAATATGTTATTTGAAAGTTATTGAATGTTTAGGATAGTTCTGGCTGGTATATATATATATATATATATATATATATATATATATATATATACCGTTTTTGTGCATGACAAATTTTTGGTTTGTTCATATTTTAGAGGAAACTTTGCCCAAATTTTTGTAAATTTTTAAATAATTAAATGAACTACACAATCATAATCTCTAATAGTTATCTAAATCTCTAAACTTTCTTAGATCAAATCCTTATCCGTCTTCTAATGGATCACAATGTCACAAATTTTCGAACTTTCGTTGTCCTAATTTTCAACATTCAGCGTCATGTCAAACCCAAGTCGAAATTGGATTATTGAAAATAATCGTTGTGGTCTTGAATTCGAATTGGGCGTGAACGAATTTTATTCAAGTTGCACGATTCCTAATGAACACCGAGCACAAAGTAAACTGTCCATGTCATAGTTGCAATAATGCGTTAAGACAACACATAGGAGTTGTTCGACCGCATCTCATGCACAAAATATTTACTCCGTATTACACTCGATGGTATCATCACGGCGAGTCACGTGAATAAATCGTTCCTGTACCAAAAATTCTCGATGATTCAAACGATCAAGATGGTGATGGTGGAATCCATGACGCAGTCGACGATATTAAGAATGATCCTGATTTTTATAATGATCCAACTGCTGAAGATGTGGCTGACGAAGAGTAGATCGCGGATCTATTTGCCGAGTTGAATGCAGAATTGTATCCCGGTAGTAAAGAGTTTTCGTCATTATCTTTCCTGGTTCAGTTAATGGACATTAAAGTAACGAACCACTGGACGAACAAATCATTTACAGAACTTCTGCAACTCTTGAAAAAATCTCATCTTGTTGGGAATAGAATTCCTGAAAAACAGTACGAGGCAAAATCAAAGCTGAAGCGATTTGGCATGAGATACGAGATGATTGACCTCTGCTCGAACGATTGTGTCTTGTTTTGGAAGGATTTGAAAGATGCAGATGTTTGTCCGGTGTGTAACGAAAGTAGATGGGTTTTTTGAAAAAATCGTCTCAAGCGGTTGTACGCTTCTCGACACACAGCTGTTGAAATGCAGTGGCACACAAAGGAACGAGTGGTCGAAGAAGGTGTTCTATGTTATCCCGGTGACGGGAAAGCATGGAAGAAGTTAGATGAAACATACCTGGACTTTGCCAACGAGCCGAGAAATGATGTTGACGAAGCACATCGAAAA
This sequence comes from Urtica urens, assembly GCA_958296335.1. NCBI lineage: Eukaryota > Viridiplantae > Streptophyta > Magnoliopsida > Rosales > Urticaceae > Urtica > Urtica urens. The sequence goes on along the minus strand of OY282520.1, from coordinate 11,652,482 downwards.
AAAATTAGAGTCTGGTTCGCTAAAAAAGTGTACGACAAAAAAGTTGGCGGAGTCGATGTGTCTGACGAGTTGTATGCATTGTCGGTCGGATCTTTACTGAATGTTCACATTTATCCGAGTTGTGTGGTGAACGGCATCAAATTTATCACTTCTTGTCGCGATGAGATGCATAATACTCAAAATAGTGGTGTTTGCGTACCTGTGGACGGCTACACGTTCTACAGAAGGATGGTTGATGTTGTCGTGCTGAACTATCGACATGATTGCAGACTGGTACTATTTTGGTGTCGTTGGTATGGTGACAAGCACGATTCACGTAGACGCTTTCGCAAAGATAACGTATGTGGAACGACGAGTCCTTATATGGCGAAAGAATGGTTTCCAGACGAGCCATTTACACTCGCTACTCAAGCCAAACAAGTGTTTTACTTGCCCGATCCTCGAAATCCTGAAAAAGGGGAGTGGAATGTCATCGAAGATTGTAATCATCGATATATATGAGATTTTCCTGACATTGACGTTTCATCATCGGCTGTAGTTCCATTTTCTATACAACATACTGATTTCGATCGTTTGTCTCATCTTCACGATAATTGTGAACCGATTCTAGTTGATGATGCTACCGAAGATGATCCTATCGACGACTTCATAGACGACGATGATCATGACGATGACGTTGACTGTTTCCTTGGAGATACTGTTGATGATGATCTTGAAATAGATCAAATTGACTTCTTAAGTGACGATGAGCAAGATTGAGTAAATTGTTTAACTACATTTAATATAAATTAAATTTAATGTATTTCATAAACTAGAATTCTAATTTATCTTTTCTGCTTTGCAGTATGTCGACTAGCGGAGATGAGCCTCTGCCGCCTTTGTCCGGACGAGGTGCGGCTACGGGTCAAACCACGCAGAGAGCTAAAAAAGGGAAGAAAGTCAAGATTGTATTCGACCTCGTCCGTCTCCAATTTTTTCCGCCTCTCAGCAGGGGTGATGAAGAGAGAGTAAAAAAAGGAGAGCGCATTGGCACGTTTGCCAATAGTTTTGAAGTTTTGGTGCGAGAGCACATCTCTCTGACGATGCCGAGCTGGAATGACGTCTTGGCGCAACAAGTAGCAACCATTTTGTCTGGTATATACGCAGAGTATGACTTTTTGTACGAGGATGAGTCGGGAGAACTTATTCCAGCAGCGTGCTACTCGAGCCTTATCGAGAAAACTATTATCCGCGACGTGAAGAAGCGTCTGCTAGACGGAAAGGCAAAATATAGTCGGTTTTACCACATTGAGTGCGGCGGAGACAAAGAGGAGGCGCTCTAGAGAACGCCCAAGGGTTTGACGGGACAACAGTGGTCTGAGATGATTGATAGGATGAACACAGAAACGTTTCAGGTATAAATTAGATTAAACGTATTAAACAATTTTTTTATTCTTAAAAACAATTTTTTACTCTAACCAATGTTGTTTTCTAGGACATGTCCAAACGGAATATGGCGAATCGAAAGAAGAAGACCACGAAGAGTCGATAGGGCACGATCTCATTTTATGAGTATCGTCATAGTCACGTAAGTATATTTTCATTCAATTTCAAATTACGTAAGTTATATACTATAGTTATAATGTGTTATATGCAGCGGGTAGCAGAAGGCAGACAGATGCTAGGACCGCTCAGTGCGTGTGAGAGGATGCACACGACTCCCAATGGTCAGTGGACTACGCCTGGTGTTGAAGAGTATCATGTAAGTATATATGTTATTAATTAAGTTTATCTTATAAATGTTGTTATTAATAATTAACTTATTTTGTATTGTGTATGTAAGCTCGGATAGTAGCTCGGGTGGGTGATCTACAAGAACAAGCTCGGGAGTTGGGACGTGAGGTGAATTTGCCATCTTTGGAGCAGACTGCGATGAGCGAAGTCCTCGGGACGCGACGTGATTGGAATACGGGAATTGGGCCTCTAATTTTGCGCTCGGACATGCTAGAAGCTCAAGCCCCCGACAACTCATCATCTTCCGTCGGGAATGTGAGTTCGAAATCGTCCTCTGATATGGAAGAGAAGCTAGCGGCTCTCCAAGGAGCTGTGTTTGGCGTGGCTGCAAGTTTGAGCCAGACCCCGGACTTCACTCCGTCTCCCGTGTTTAGGGCGACTTTGGACCACTACATGGCCCAGTTCGGACCCAGTGTAGTCGATTCGGGCAATGCATACGCTTTGGGTTCGCTGCAGAGACCGGATCGACCTTCGACTCCCACCGACGCCGAACCAGACGAGCCTCCACACGGTTACGGCGGAAGACGCGCAGGACGAGGACGACGAGGACAACGATGATGATTTTAATTTATTCGATCTTTTAAACTTATCGGTTTACGTTTATTTACTTATCGACTTTTGTTTATTTTATTATTGGGACTTATGTTATTATCAACTTTAGACATTGTCGATTATGTTATTATCGACGTTCGGTTATATTACTATCGACTTTTGATTATATTTAGTTTATGTTTGATTTGATTTAAATTAGTAAATTTCAATTTAATTATATTTATAATATTTGTAATTAAATAATAATAATATTTAATTAATTAATAATATAAAACCGGAATTAGTTATTATTATTATTTTAAAAGTTTTAGAAGCGATTAGGCGCTTCTAAAATATGGCGGGTAACAATTAGAAGCGACTAATCGATTCTAAAGGCGCTTCTAAAATATGGCGGGTAACATTTAGAAGCGACTAGTCGCTTGTAATTGTTACCCGCCATCTCTTCGCACACTTTTTTGCTCGATTATAAGGTCCTTTAGAAGCGACTAGTCGCTTCTAATTTTGTCTCTTCAAAACATTGGAAGCGACTTTAGAAGCGACTAGACTTTAGAAGCGAAACATTAGAAGCGACTTTTTGGCCTTTATAAGCAACTTTTGTCGCTTCTAAAGACCTTTTTTCTCCTAGTGACGTTGCCACCTTTCTCCCGCGCGTTCACGTCGCCGCCTTTCTCCCGCGCCTTCACATCGCCGCCTTTCTCCCGTCCCTCTTCCATATACTCGATTTTTAATTTTATGGTTGTGTAGATTTGTAGGTTTTGATGATTTGGTATTGTTAGACCCTTGTTGATTTAATTTTTTTTTTAATTTCCACGATTTTAGAGTTTGTGTTTATGATTTTCTTGATTTCGGTTTTAGAGTTATTTTTTAAGAATTACCCGAGATTATTATGTTTATTTTACCCGATAATATTGGTATGTGTTTACAAAATTTATGATTTTCATATTTTGTTTCGATTTGTGAATTGAATCCAAAATTGTTGTTATTGTGATTTGAATAAAAAATTATGTTGATGTTGAAATTGTAAATGTTATTGTAAATGTTGAAATTGTAGGATAACAGTTTTTGAATGGAATCCAAAATATTCGTTGAAACCTTGAAATTGTGTTTATGTGTTGAAATTGTGTTTATGTGTTGAAATTGTGTTTATGTTGGAAAATGTGTTTATGTTAAAATTATGTTTATTTTTGATCTTTATGTAGGACAAAATGCCTCTGAAAGCTACTCGTGCTGCCAAGGGCAAAGCCAAGGCCACAACTTCAAAGCGTTCTCGCGCTGTTGTTCAGTCTTCTTCATCGTCAGAAACTGAAGAAGAACAATACCAGTCATCCATATTCACGACTCAAGAAGCCGAGGATCGCTACGAGTTGCTCATGAAGCGCACCGTAATCCAGGAGAGGGGATTTCATGTTCCCCGGGATGGATTCAACATCGGCCAACAAATCCATAACTTCATCGATGCGTATGGTTGGGGAGAATTTTGCAAACCTCCCTCATGTGATGGCAGCATCACCATCGCCAAGGAATTTTACACGAACCTACCGGCCGGATGTAATTAATAACGTCGTCACGGTTCGCAAAGAGAAGGTGAATGTGAGTGCCGAGGAAATCAACGCTTATCTTCAAACCCCTAACATTCTTTTCGAGACCGAGGATTACATTCAATACCTACGTCATGCGGATAAGGCGGAGCTGGCGAGTTTGTTGTGCCTCCCGAACCAAGGTTAGACGACGGAGAAGGGAAGAGAAATCTTGCATCATGATCAACTCACAAAGTACGTAATTATTTAACGATTAGTTAATATAATTTGAAATAAATAGAAATATGATTAGGATTATGTTTTAAATAAATATATTATTGTGTTTTGATAGGATTACCAAAGTATGAGTTTACTTTGTGTGCGCTCGCATATTTTCGATCACGCATTTTTCCAGCCTCGACAAGGGTCGCATTCAAATTCTGTACTGCATCATGAAGGGGCTCAAGATAAGCATTGGACGATGCATCGCGGGCCGGGACGAGGAGTATTGACTATATGGCTAAGAAGACTGGTCTACCGTATCTGTCGATCATCACTGCTCTTTGCATGAGAGCGGGGGTGAGAAATTGAAGGCGGGACACGATCAAAGGTCCAATTGGGCCAATCATGAAATCAATCATCGATCGCTACAAAATTCGAGAGGAGGCGGCGGCGGACGAGGAGGATGAGGTGGAGGAGGCGGCGGCGGCACGAGCACGATTGCGTAGAGCAACGACATAAGATTCGAGAGAAGGTGGCGGCGGACGAGGAGGAGGAGGTGGAGGAGGCGGCGGCGGCACGAGCACAACTGCGTAGAGCAACGACACTTGAGTTTCCCGCACCTCCAGTGCAGGATCCGATGCTAGAGTATGTTGCTCTCACCAACCACTACCTCGTTTTCGCGAATCAAAATACCTAGAACTACCTCCACATACAAGGGGAGTACTCGGCCATGTCGTACGAGGCGTTCAACGATGTCATCGGACATAAACAACCAGATAGAGTGGCGGTTTCTTCCGTACCCGCAGTACTACTATTTATCATATCTAGCCCCATAATGGCCTTCTGAATTCTCACGTCCTCCTGAAGCACCACCGCGACGAGACGACGACAACAACGACAACAATTACTAAATGCTTTTTATTTCTTTTAAAAAATCTTTATTAGTTTTATCGATGTTTTGTTTAAATTAGTTTGACTTGTGTTTGTTTGTTTGTTTGAATTACGAGAGTTAAGATTTGAAGATTTAATATGGTCGTTTGTTTGAATTACGAGACTTAAGATTTTAAGATTTAAAATGTTTAGTTTATCGCCACAGCCCGCGGACTTACAGAGACGATGGAATCTCTGAAAGTTGGTAGCGCCGTTGAGGCGCCTTTACAGGGCCACGACTATGGGCTACGGTTCCGCGGCCATGTCAACGCGCCCCAATGGCGCCACAAGCTTACAGAGACTCCATCGTCTTTGTAAGTTGGCGGCACCACGCTGACGCCTATCCAGCCGCGGCGCTGTGGTCCCACAACAGATATAGATCCATTGTGGGACCTGGGGCCGTGGCTATGGGGTACAAAAACTTTATGAAAACCTATCAAAAACTTTTTTTTACTCGAATTTGAAATACAAAGTTATAAATACAACCCAATCAAACATTAGTTGGAACTATGTGTTGGCAGAGATGCCCACAAGAAGATTGTTTATTTACATATTGATGTAATATATAAATCTTTATAAAATCCTTATTGTAAGTTGCTGATTAAATTAATAAAAGTAGAAACGTTCATTCATTCCTTTTTAGTTTGATTGAAGATTTATGATATTCAATAGTCTTATAGTCCTTAATCAAACCTAACAATGTTTGAAGAGACAAATGTAGATTTGCGTGAACAGACTCTTCATGGTTTGACTAAAACGATATATTCCCAATCGAAAGATCAACGGACTATTGATCCCAGTATGATTGTTGGAAGAATCTATGATGTCTGGTTACGAGGCATAGAGAGTTAGGAATTCTATAGTTCTTCCAGCGTATCTTTCGAATATACTGAATTGACCAGTGCACCTTTAGAGACAATAGAAGAACAAATTATTTAACATCTTCTATCTCAAGGTCACTATGTAAGAATCGCATCATGCTTACCTAAACAAGGCCTATTGGTGAGATATTAAGTTATGTAGAGACAATGAGACATGTCATTTCATAACATTATTAATCTCATTTGAGAAAGTCAAATTCTAGATCCATTACGTGATCTAGACAAGGCCTATTGGTGAGATATTAAGTTATGAAGATGTCATGAACCAACTTTGTGAAGTTCTCATAGATATGGTATTCATATACAAGATTGCTGAGATGCAATATATATCACCTCATGCTTTATTACTTGGATTGTGAATAAATGAACTGCGCAGTATCCAAAATTAAGTAGCACTTTATTTGGATGAAACAATGTGACTTGTTAGCTCCTCGTCAATACATTGTTTCTAACTTATTCACAAGTACTAAATCAGTTGAGGAAATAACAACTAGAAGGGTAAAATGGTAATTTTATAAATCCCAACTAAATGATGATATTCATGAAGGGTAAACATAGATAACATTCAATGGATCCACTCAATATAATTAAGTTGAATTTGAGTAGAAAATAAATTCATTTGAACCGAGAGATTCTCATTGTCAACTCTTTAGTGGAGTCAGTTGACATTAATCTAATACTCGGAAAAGGTTTGTGAACTTTTGTGTCTGTGTATAGAAGCTCAAGTGTTGTTCATTTGGATCCATAAGATCACTATTACAGGTCATTAGAGTAGGATTGTTAAACTAAAAGCTAATTCAAAATAAGTTCAAGTGTTGAACTAGACTTTTTCTCGGAAAATGTCTAAAGGGTATTTTTGTCCACATTGACATAGAATGATGTTTGAATGTCAAAATAAGATTTTGAATATTTTCATATGATGAAAATATAAATTATTTTCTAAAGCCGAAAATTCGTTTAAGGTATTATGAAATTAATTTTCGTTATTTGTGCAATTATAATTCTACAATGGGTATTTTAAGAATTGTCTTAAAAGAAATAAGGAAGCATATAGAAGCTCCCCCTAGGTAGAATTTCGGCCAAAGAATGCATCAAGAGGAGAGTTATATTTACCTTTAATTATAAGGATAATTACCCAAAAGGAAAACTGAAATGAATTTCCTTGAGAAGGAAATAAATAAGCTAAGTGATGAAACAAATTTCCTCTTTGCTTGAGGTGTATGGCCGGCCATCCTAAGAGAGAAAGGGGAAAGGAAAATCAAATATTGTGTAATGAATACATTATTCTCTCATGAATCAATAATTGACCTTTATAGATTTTTCTTTCTCCTATAAATAGAGCCTCACATAGAGATGTGAAAGGTGAAGCTTTTGCCTTGTTCTCTCTTGCTCTTGGCCGACTTTTCTCCTTCTCTCTCTCTAGTAAATACTTCTTTTATGTTGGCACCTAAGTCCTCATTAGACTTAGGCTTAATTAGCTCTCTAGTTCATAGACTTGTTCTTGAGCTATTGTGTTTAATTGTGCCCACACACAAATCCTTCCAAACCTCTATAGACTCTTGTAATAGAAACCTTAGGTTTCTCAAGTTTAGGACTAGATGTGAAGGAATCGAGCAAAGGAAGAAGATCTACCTTTCCCAAGACGCTTCAAGATCAAGCTAGAAAAAGGGTTAGTATTCAAGTAGATTAAATAATGTTTTTTAATTTATAACATATATATGCACTTTATCTAGGTTAGTAAAAATTGTTTTACTAGTAAAAGAAATTTTTATATTCCGCCATTAATATGATTAATGATAAATTTTTATTTACCCTAGACCTATTCCAAGACTATGTCCGTTCAAAGTAAATGAGAAACATCATCTTTGTCAAACTTTCGGCCAAATGAACACGAAGGGGGAGAGGGTTATTGGCCAAGTAAATTCTGATTCAATTTGGGTTAGGGTTTTGAAAATCCCTTTTATATTTGAGAGAGCGGGCTTAAATTAGGTCAAAATCCATTTTTACCCCGTTAGTCAAACTTAAGCCCAAAGATGTTTTTAATGAGTTCAAAAATAATTTCCCAGCCCTAATTCATTAGTTATGGCCGAGTATATCATTTAATATTCTCCAAAATATATAATTTTTATTTATTTCTAAAATAATATTTAATTAATTTAAAATATCTCATTTATTTAATGACAAGTAATTAATTTTCATAATATGCAAATAAGTACGAAACAAGAAAATATTTGTTATCCTCTTTTATTTATTTGAATCGTTAAATTATATTATTTTCAATATAATAACATAATATGATTCATTAAATAAATGTAATTATAAATATCCAATTATTTATTTAATTACTTAAAAATAATTTTCTTAGTGTAAATCTCAATTTAGTTCAATGAGAAAATCAATCGTTCTAGTTCAATAAATATCGTGTGAGAGTCTCTCACTAAGACCTCATGGACCCACATGAACAAAACTTTAGAATAAAGTCCGGACTCAAAAGTTCACAAATTTTTTCCGACTTTTAATTCTTAATATTAGTCGTTTCCACTAAAGGACTAATATTGAAATTCTGTTAGTTCATATGCATTTATTTTCTATTTGATGTTATAAAATAATTCTTCACAGGATCCACGGAGTATTTATTTTCGATTGCTCTATCCATCCTTGGATTGCGAACTATTATTTAAACTAGTCATAAGAGGGTATCTTTTCAAGTCTGTACTTAGCACCTCTTTTGTTGATGTTAGTTTCAGAGCGTAGCTAACATACATAAACACAAAATTAAATGAGAGTGAATAGAAAAATGAAATATAAAATGTACTTATAATGTCTATTATCTCCTATGTGGGAACAAATACCAACAGACTCCCCTGCTTGGAAGCTCTCAATATGCTCCCTGAATCCCCTCAGCAGCCTCCCGACGTCGGCACTGCTGGAGTTTCAAAACACTGATTCCATTGTCTTTCACTTTCTGACGGACTCTGATCCTCAGAGTTTCTAAAGAAACTTTCTCTGCCTGGAACATAATAGCGTTTCTGTGATTCTGAACTATATCAATTATGACAATCGCGATTTTGATGAATATATTTTTTCCACTCTCTGGTTGGCCTCATCGTTTTGGTTAATAGAGCGCTCAGCGCATCCAGACTATGATTTTCCCAAGCCTTCTTAGAACCGTAACCGGGCCACAACATCCCTATCGAAGAACAAATGTCTCAGAGTCTCAGGCTGTTGGTTACAGATTCTACACTTATCATCTTCACCTTTTAGGCACAATCTCAACCGAGTAGCAGTTGGGTAGCACTGCTTCCCCAATCTCCATAAGACCAGACTGTACGTTCAGATTCAACTTGAGATTCATAGATTCTTCCAAGCTTAATCTCTTGGATCGAAGGGAGTTACTGTGTCTTCCAAGCTTATCTTATGCGTCGATTTGACACTGAAAATCCCCGACTCGCTCGTCGTCCAGACTTTGTATTATGTTTTGTTACCAGCCCTCATCTTGATTCTCAGGATCTCATCTACTCCGCGCACTCCACACTCTACCTTAATTTTTCTTGAATCCCGTACTTTGGAATTTGGGAAGAACCAATTGTTCACCTTCGCATTATATTCCAGTGTGTCAATAGAAGGTTTCTGGATTAAACCCCTTGCAAGCCACTTATCTTTGTAAACTAGTATGTCTTCTCCATTTCTCAGAATCATGAAGGAATTCTCCTTGATTAGTTCCTGCTGGCACGAAATGTCTCACCATCCTCCCAGCTTCCCAGATCTCGCCTTGCAGAATAAAAATTGCTCTTCCTTCCAATATTTGTCTCTCATGATGTTGACCCAAAAATTGATCCTTCTTCGTGGCTATAATCCATGCCAACTTGGCCATGAAAGCTTTGTTGAACTAATTCAGGTCTCGGAGTCCCAGCCCGTCCTCGTGTTTCAGCTTACAGATCTCCTGCCATTTTTTACCATAGCCAAATATCTAGCTCTCACTGCCTTACTGGTGACATTGCGTAAGCTGGCATACCTTGAATAACCGCTTTGATGTGAGTTGTTCTTCCAGCTTGCAAAAACAGTCCTTGCCATCCAACCTTCCAGCTTTGCATGAATCTTCTTTTTCAGCGCGTCGAAATATTATGCTATCTGCCTCTGAAGGAAAAGAGGATTTCCACGACAAGTCACATCCTTCACGCATTCCTTCATCACGAAGAAATTAGTTATATCCCCCTTCAGCGCCGTGGAAAAACTTTTAGAAGAGAAAACTCCTCGATTTAGAAGCGTGTAGTCTTTGCCTTGTCCAAGTTTCGTACATCCTGATTGTGCTCAATATTTTATCCACTTCTTGAACGGTTGATAAGCACGTTTTATACGTGATTATTAGGCAATCTTAAATAAAGATTGGATGCGAATCCTTAAGTGTTTTGATAGTTTTGGTAATTCGTAATGTTTTTCTCTCAGATTGTGTTAGGAGAACAGATTTGGAGTGGAGGTGGGAAAAGAAGCGAAAAGGAGCAAAAACCAAACCAAAAGTGTTGGCAGAGATACCCACAAGAAGATTGTTTATTTACATATTGATGTAATATATAAATCTTTATAAATTCCTTATTGTAATTTGCTGATTAAATTAATAAAAGTTGAAACGTTCATTCATTCCTTTTTCGTTTGATTGAAGATTTATGATATTTAAGTCTTATGGTACTTAATCAAACCTAACAATGTATGAAGAGACAAATGTACATACGCGTGAACAAAATATTCATGGTTTACTTAAAACGAAATATTCACAATCTTAAGATCAACAGACTATTGATCCTTGTATGATTGTTGGAAGAATCTATGATGTCTGGTTACGAGGCATAGAGAGTTAGGAACTCTATAGTTCTTGCAGTATATCTTCCGAAAATACTAAATTGACCAGTGCATTTTTAGAGACAATGTAAGAACAAACAATTTAACCTCTTCTGTCTCAAGCTCACGATGTATGAATTGCATCGTACTTACCTTAATCCTGAAATGAGACATATCAGTTTATAACTTCAATCTATTCATTTGAGAAAACTATACTCTAGATCAAATTTTGTGATCTAAATGCGCTCTATTGGTGATGTATTGGGTTGTGAAGTTGACATGAGTATTCTTTGTGAAGTTCACATAGATATGGAATTCATGTTCACGATTGTTAAAATGCAATGTATATCACATCATGCTTTATTATTTGAATTGTGAATAAAACCGTGGGGTAGCCCTAATTAAGTAAGGACTTTATTTGGATGAAACTATGTGACTTGTTACCTCCTCGTCAATACATTGTTTCTAATTTATTCACGAGTAACAAATGAGTTGAGGAAATAACAACTACAACGGTAAAATGATAATTTTATAAATACCATCTAGTTGATGATATTCATGAAGGGTAATCATAGATAATATTCAATGGATCCACTCAGCATAATTAAGTTGAATTCGAGTAGAAAATAAATTCATTTGAATCGAGAGATTCTCAGTGTCAACTCTTTAGTTGAGTCAGTTGACGTTAAGCTAATACTTGGAAAACGTTTGCGAACTTCTTATTCCAAGTATAGTAGCACAAGCTTTGTTCATTTGGATCCATAATGTCAATATTACACGTCATTAAAGTAGGATTGTTAAACTAGAAGGTAAGTCAAAATACGTTCAAGTATTGAACTAAACATTTTCTCGGAAAATGTCTAAAGGGTATTTTTTTCCACATGGAAATAAAATGATGTGAATGTCAAAATACGATTTTGAATATTTTAATATGATGTAAATATAAATTAGTTTCTAAAGCCGAAATATAAGGTTTGAGGCATTATGAAATTAGTTTCATTATTTGTGCAATATTAATTATATGATGGGTAATTTAAGAATTTTCTTAAAAGAAATAATGAATAATCTAGAAGCTCCTCCATAGGTAGAAATTCGGCCAAGCATCATAGAGGAGAGAGAGAAATATCTCTTTTTATTTTGTGCATTATTACGTATTGGTAATTGCCCAAAAGAAAAGAGGAAATGAATTTCTTTGAAAAGGAAACAAATTTCCTTCACTAATGCAAGAGGATGGCTCCGGCCATGTACAAGGGAAAGATGAGTTAAAATATTTTGTCATGAATACACAATAGGAAAGGGTAAGTACCCTTTCTTGTATTTCCTTCTCCTATAAATAAAGACTCATATTGAGATATGAAAATAAGTTTTTGCTTTTGTTTTCCCTATAGTTGGACGACCATAGTCCTCGTCTGTGTGTCTAAATATCTCTATCAGTATGGCACCTAAGTCCTCATTAGACTTACGTTTAAAATTAGCTCTTTAGCTCATAGACTTGTTCTTGAGTTATTGTTTTTAATTGTACCCACACACAATCCTTCAAACACTCTAAAGACTCTTGTAATAGAAACATTAGATTTCTCGAGCTCACGACAAGGTGTGAAGGAAACGAGTAAGAGGAGACGATCTACCTTTCCTAATGTTTCTTAAATATCAACCTACAAGAAAGGTTAGTAACAAGTAATTAAATAATGTTTTTAAATAACAACATGTTCATTCACTTTTCCTAGGTTAATAAAATTGTTTTCCCAGTAAAGAAATTTTTATATTTCGTCACTAATTTGTAAATGATAATTTTTTCTTAACCTAAACCTTAAACCAAACAAATGGTATCAGAGCAAATGTCATTAACAAATTAAAATGTACATGTTATTTAAAATAATTATACAAAAATTGCTCTCAAAATTTACTTGAATAATGGTTTTGCTAAGACTAGAGCTTACACAATTTCAATTTTTTGGTGTGACCTCTAAAATTAAATTGGTGTTGATTTTCCACTTGTTAAAGATGCTATATAAACACATTAAAAACAATATTTAAAGATTTTACGTTTAGCGTGCTCGAAATCAATTTTTTGAGAAGTTTGGAAATTTGTGTACAATGTTAAACTAGTGTCTTGCACTTCTAGTTTAAATTTGTTATTGAATGTTTAATGTAATTTTTTTGTTTTATTTCGTGTAAATCATTAACATATTAATATAACACAAAATATAAATAAAAAAAAATACTTCAATAAACGTTTTTTTTCTCAAACTCCGACGTAACTTTTAATTAATTTTCAATTTCTTGACAAGTTGTTATGGCTCATTAAAATGAGCATAATTCTTTGCTCGGAACTTGAAAATTGCTCAATTGGTTTCAGCTCAATCGGATATCGGATGTGTCATTTATGACCTTTTAAGTCCGAGGTGTACGGCAATCAGCGAGTCTAGAATTTTTAAATCTGGATTTGCAACTCCTACCTTCTTCCCCTCTTCTTGATGCAATCGTGGCTCATCGACGTTCACGCTCTCAACCACCATGAAGATGCGTTGGAGGAAGATGACGAAAAAGACGAAGAAATTAGTTTTAAGAGATTTTGAATCTCAAAAACTTTTAATTGGAAAAGTGAGACTTAATATCTCACAAACTTTCTTTAGGAAAAATAAATAAATAGAGAAAAGATCCGAGTACGTTCCTTGTGCCTTAGTGCATTAACAGTGCTCTCCCCTCACAAATATCGATTTGAAGACTCTTTTTCTAGTGTTTCCATTCTATCTCTCTTTTCTCAAAGAAACGTGTTTCCAGACGTACAAGAGAAGATGTGCCAATTCCAAAAACTAAGTGGGAGGGTTGTACTTATTGTTTGCAACCCACGATTCCCCACACTAATGCTAAGTGCAATTGTCGCCGGACTAAGATTCACCCTCGTGACCCTCTTTTTAATAAGAGTAATCAACTGTGCTTTGCCCTTAACATTGCTTATAGAGCTAAGTTCAAAATTGAAACAATGAGACAAGGCCTCCCCTCGGTGGATTGTTTTCGAAGTAGATCTTCTTGAGCTACGTAGTTGGTTACACACTTAGACTCAATCTCTAGTAATCCTCCCTCGAGGACCTGCGAAAAGATTTGAGTGATCAATCTTCATTATAAGGTGGCTAGTCAAAACATTGATGTATTGCCATCATGACTATGCATTAATGATGTGTGATTTAATTATGAAAGGCGACTCTTTGCGTTCTTCCCTATAAGGAGTAAAGTGTCATTTTGTTCATAACACCTTTGAATTTTTTATGTTAAATTTTAAACTAAAAATCCTAAATAAAAGACTAATCATATATTGTTTCAACTTTCAGCAACATGTCTCTAAACCTTCTCTCTACTATCATTTCCTTAAAATAATTGGAAGGGGATAACTACGTAGATTGAAAACATAACCTAGACATTGTCCTTACCGTGGACAAGCACAAATGGGTACTCACCATCCCATATCCTCCTGAAACGAATGATATTTCGACTCCAGAGGACAAGGATGCCGTTGCGGTTTGGCTCAGTTCCGATGAGATTGCGAAATGCTGTATTTTAGCATTGATGAACAATGTGTTGCAACAACAACATCGTGATATTGGGTCAACCTGTGAAATTCTCTACAATGTCCAAGAGATGTTTGGAGGGCAAGGGCGGTAGGCTAGACACAAGCGGTTCAACAGTTTATGAACTGTCGTATGAAAGCAATGACTCCCGTTAGAGAACATATGATGCTGATCATAAGTTATTTCAATGAAATGGAAATCCTTGGATCTAAAATTAATGGAGACACCAAAATAGACATGATCTTGGAAACTCTCCCTAAATCTTTTGATATTTTAAAGCTGAACTACTCCATGAATAAGCTAGGGTACACTCTTACCGAGCTAATGAAGGACATTCACACCGCTGAGAGACTCTTGAAGTAAAAGAGGGCTAATGGAGAGGCTCATCTACTGAGCACAGAACTTCCACCTCTGGATCTAAGAAGAGATCTCATAGAGCCGAGAAGAAGAACCCTAGCAAGGTTCAGAAGAAGAAGTGGCCCTGGGCTATCAAGGTGGACAAGTCTAAGGGCAATTGTCATAATTGTGATGAGCTGGAAACTGGCTTACGAACTGTCCTACCTACCTCAAGGCTAAAGGGAAAGGTATTATACTTATTTAGTAGTTGATAATGTATCATCGTGGATTCTTGACTCCGCTGCTGCTAACCATATTTGGTGTTCCTTGAATGGGTTGAGGAAAAGAAAAAGCATATAGGATGGAAAATTATGCCTCAAGTGGGGTGATGGGAGCTTTGTGTCTGCTATGGCTGTGGGATCCGTGACATTGTCTTTTGAAGAGAAAACTTTAAATTTGAATAATGTGTATTATGTTCCTTCCTTTGGAAAAAACTTAATATATGTAGCTCAAATTGTTGAGTAGAATTATTATTTAAAGTTTATTGATAATGAAATTCGAATTTCTTTTTCCAATTCATTTGTCACTAATGCTTGTATGAAGAATGGTTTATACTATCTTTATCCTACACAACTTTTGTTGTTAGACACTGAAATAGATAATGATCTAGTTAGGGAAACAAAGAGGATCAAACCTAATGACTCCTATGAGCTAATAAAATCAACACATCTTTGACACTTAAGACTTGACCATATTAGTCTAGATAGGATTAAGAGACTTGTGAGGGACGGTCCACTCAAATCCTCAGGAAATAGGCTCACTACCAACTTGTGAGTCCTGTATAGAAGGAAAAATGATCAAGCGAACTTTCTATGATAAAGCTTGAAGATCCACTTAGTTGTTGGAACTAATACATTATGATGTATGTGGTCCGCTCAGAATTCAAGCACATGGAGGATTCGAATACTTCGTTACCTTTACCGATGACTACTTAAGATATGGATTGTCTATTTGCTAAAACACAAATCTGAGACCTTTAACGTATTTAAGGTTTTTCGGCTTTAGTGGAAAAGCAAACTGGAAAATAGATCAAAATCCTTCGATCCAATCGAGGTGGTGAGTACTTGTTTGAAGAGTTCAATGACTTTCTTTAGGAATAACGTATCGCTTCTCAGCTTACAGCACTTGGTACACCTCAACAAAACGGAGTGTCAAATAGAAGAAACCAAACTCTAATGGAGTTTTGCTTAGATCAATGATGAGTTACTCATCACTCCCTAATTCCTTGTGGGGATATTCCATCTGTTATTGCCATATTTTTACGGTGACACGTCCTTATATACGACGTTGATAAAGGCTCACCGGATAAGAGCAGGTACACCGTGCGGCTTCACCGGCCGACAAGCGATCCTTGATACCTACCCGCCCGGCCCCCAAGAATGGGAGACCCGGCCGGCCGGTTAGGGGTCTCTCGGAGACTTACCCGGCCGGCACCCAGGTCAGGAAGACCCGGCTGGCCGGCGGGGGGTCTCCAGGGGACCTACCCGGCCGGCACCCAGGCTGGGGAGACCCGGCCGGCCGGCAGGGTCTCTCTTGAGGGTCCACCCGACCGGCTGGCAGGGGGCCTCCTGGGGTCCACCTGATCGGCACCTGGACCGGGGAGACCCGGACTGCCGGGAGGGTGCCCCAAGGGGTCTACCCAGCCAGCACCCAGGCCGGGGAGACCTGGCCGGAACCCAGGCCAGGGAGACCTGGCTCGCCGATAGGGGCTCTTTTTGGGGTCCACCCGGCCGGGGAGACCAGGCTGGCCGGCTAGGGGTCTCCTGGAGACTTCCCCGGCCGGCATCGATCGACGGACCGACCATGGCATGGTTGGCCATTCCAATGATCCTCGGGAGGCTATAAATAGTCTCCCGATCTTGTTGATCCCTCCTCGTCATCCTATAACTTCACCCGCATTACACTAATCTTGAGCGTCAGAGAGGTAAACAGAGGACCGCCATTTGTTTTCCCTTTTTAGTTTACGTCTGTTTACTCTTTTCAGATAACAGAAGAACTCAAAAACTACACAACAACTAAGAGACGATCCGGTACTCCAGATCCGACACGCTAAGGCCAAAGCGACAATCACCCTCTCTGAGCGAGGATCTGACCGCTTAGATCTCTGAACGTTGTCTAAATTTCAGCGACAACATTTTTGTGCTAGAAGGAGGGGACCCTTTCAATCTTGAAATCTGTCATTTCCACATCTCTCTCTTTCATCATTTCTCTTTCCCGCTCACTGAAAATGAGTGATCTTCCGGCAACCTCCGCGGCTGCTCGAGCGAGTAATCCGGCTGTTTGAGCAACTAGCAATCCGGTTAATTGAGCAACTAGCAATCCGACAACTCCTCCACTGAGTAGCCGGACAACAGCCCATGGTGGGAAGTTCTAACCCCTCCGCCCTTCGTCACGATGAGGGTGGCCTGAGGGGAGAGACCAACCACCTCCCGGCGAAACTGCTGGCCCAACCCGGGGTGAGTAAAAGCCTACTCGTGAACCTCCTCAAATACGAGGAGGAGAACACTCGAGCCTGCGATGAAGATTACATCAGAGACGATTTAGTTTTGGAAACGGACAGGAGCCAGACCTTGACTCGCTCTCCCGCGGAACACACTAGCGATGTTCCGTATGACCCGTCAAAGGGCCGAGTCCGAGCACATTGGCGACACGAGGGTTCGAGTAACCGCCGAGGGGACGGTAACAGTTCCCATGGCAGGAGGTCAAGACGTATGCGCCGCGCATCCTCCCGGCGAGGAGACGATGGCGCGGACAACTATAGGATCCATCACGAGGGTCGACCACCATTAGGCAGACCTCAGCGTGCCGCTGATGAGGATATCAAGACCCGTCTCAACTCACGGCAGAGCCGTCTCGAGAAGGATTTGAGGCAAAGGTTGGACGCTCGACGAGCGACCGCCGTAGGTATGACCCTCGACAATCCTTCGCCCAAGGTTATGGATCAAGGGTCCAACGAGCGACAGGTCTCCTCCCCGGCAGGACTGGTCGCGGAAACCGCTAACGGGATCAAGGTAATCATTATGATTCAGGGCCTCCTTAATCAGATCATCGAGCTCCGAGAGGCAGGATCGAGAGGCCCTAGGCCCTACAACAGCTTAGAAGGGTCGTAATCACCTTTTACGGCATTTGTGCTTGCACAATCGCCGGGGAGGGGGTTTAAGCTCGCCACCGTCCCACCTTACGACGGCCGCTCCGACCCAAATTTCCACATCCAACATTATGCGACTTGGATGATAATGCAAGGGCAGTCGGATGCGACGCTCTATCAGGCGTCCAGCCTAACATTGACTGGGTCGGGTTTCGAGTGGTTCCAAAGCCTGAAATCCGGGAGTGTCGGCTCATTACGGGCCCTTCGAGAGGCCTTTCTTGCCCGTTTATCCATGCTAGTAGCAAAAGAAGTCCAAGTCACACCTTTGGACGATCAAGCAGAAACCCCGAAAGCCTCACCAATACCTGGCCCGGTTTAGCGAGGAATCTGACAAGGTCGAGGACTTCAACGATAGGGACACCATAGTCGCCATCACTGAGGGCACCGAACCCAGCGATTTCTTGAAGTCAATCGTGGGGAAAGCCCCAAGGGATATGGCCAGACTTATGGCATGCGCCAGGATGCACATAGGAGTTGAGGACTACCTCAACTGCCGAAAGAACGGCGGGCCCGGCATTCGCCCTCGCACTGATGACGCCCCGACGCCCGGGGAAAACGGGGGAGGAATAATCACATCACCAGCGATGACCCATCGACCAGGCCGAGGAGGCCCTTTGCTGACCAATTCCGGGGAGAGACTCTTAGCCCGCTCAACGCGTCTCTGGCACGCATCTTGGCTCTCCACCTGGACAAGCTCGGGTCCTCAGCATCGCTGACAAAGGGTTTGCAACGTGGGATAAGACCAAATTCTGCGAGTACCATGGGGATCTAGGACACGTGACCTCTGATTGTTTCCAACTACGGCGACAAATCGAGACCCTGATTCAAGACAGGAAACTAAAGGAGTTCGTCATGCAGGCTGTCGGAGTGACAATCCCGAAAGAACACCCGCATAATCAAAACAAAGGGCCAGCTAAGGGAAAATCCGTCGCCATTACCACCAACAACGACTAGCCAGAAAACCTCGGGATGAATATCATGAGAATGATCGCAGGGGGGGGGGGGGAGGGGGCTCAAGTGCGGTGATTCGAGCAACCAGAGGAAGAAATACTTAAGGCGGTGACTAACGAGAGGGTTAGAAACGGTATCAACCTCACTCAAGTCACCCCCCCACCTGAACCTTTTGAAGAGATCTGCTTCACGGAAGATGAAGCAAAGCGGATCCTCCACCCGCATAACGACGCTTTTGTCGTGTCTGGACGGTTGCCAATAATAAGGTCCGACGGATCTTGACTGATAATGGAAGCGCGATGGACATCATATTCAAATCGGCGCTAGAGCAATTGAAACTCGATAGAGTAAAGCTTGCCCCTATACGTACCCCTCTCTACGGCTTCTCCGGGGATAAAGTGTGGATGGAAGGGTCAATAGACTTACCTGTCTCTTTCAGAACCCGGGGTAGTGTAGAGGTCGTTTGAATCGTAACCTTCTTGATCGTCGACGAGCTCACAACGTACAACATGATAATCGGTCGACCGACCCTTATCGGGCTCAAGGCCATTACCACAATCTACCACCTCATGATGAAATTCCCCACAAAGAAGGGAATCGCATGCATGATGGGTGATCAGGCCATGTCACGATCGTGCCACGTGTGGGCCATCAATGAAAAGGTCATCGAACGCGAGGGGAAATGAAGGTGCACAGCGTACCAGCTCAATGAGGATCTCTCGTGCAAACCTGAGGAAGGAGGAACCTTCGGAGAGTTGGACCAGCGCGACGAGATTGAGCATCGGCGCGTGGAGACTCCCGACGACCTTATCATGGTAGTGCTGGATCCCGCTAAACCTGATCAAACGATCAAGATTGGCGCCCAACTATCTGCCGAAGGACAAGAGTTGATGGCTTCTTTCCTCATGGAGCACAGAGACGTCTTTTCATGGACACACGCGGACATGTCGCGCATAGACCTGAAGGTTATGGTACATCGCCTGAACAATGACCACAACATACCCGAATAGGTACAGCCCAGAAGGGCATTTAGCGGAGAAAGATATCTCTCATAGGGGAGGAAGTTGAAAAACTCCTCGCCACCGAATTTATTAGAGAGGCGGAACACCCCAAGTGGGTGTCAAACGTGGTGATGGTGAAAAAGCCCAAGGGGAAGTGGCGCATTTGCATAGATTATAAAGATCTTAACAAAGTCTGCCCGAATGATAGTTTCCCCCTTCCCGGAATAGAACAACTGGTGGACGCGACAGCGGGCCATTAGTTTCTTAGCTTCATGGATGCCTACTCAACCTATAACCAGATCCAGATGCATGAGGATGACCAAATAAAAATGACCTTTGTGACGAACAAAGGTCTCTACTGCTACAAGGTAATGTCGTTCGATCTCAAAAACGCCGGCGCCACTTACCAGCGATTGGTCAATCGCATGTTTACCGACCAAATTGGCAAGACCATGGAGGTCTATGTGGACGACATGTTGGTAAAGAGCTGATGGGCGCTCAACCATGTCCATGACCTCAGAACTATGTTCAAGATCCTCCGCCAATATGGGATGAAACTATACCCTATACCCCAGTAAATGTGCGTTCGGAGTGGAATCGGGAAAGTTCCTTGGCTACATGGTTAGCAAGAGAGGAATCCAAGCCAACCCCGAGAAGATCACGACCATTTTCGGGATGAGATCCCCCCAAAAGGCCAAAGAGGTGCAAATTTTGGCGGGTAGGATCGCGGCCTTGGCTAGATTCGTTTCTGAAGAAACCAATAGGTACCAACCCTTCTTCCAAGCATTAAAGAACAAGGAAAAGTTTGAATGGACGTCAGAGTGTGAGGAGGCGTTCCGCGAGATGAAGTCGTACTTCGCGACGCCCCCATTCTTGTCAAAACCCGTCGATCATGAGCCCCTCATGCTCTACCTCGCCGTGTCCGACAGGGCTACAAGTGCGGTCCTCATTCGTAAAGAGGGAGAGTGCCAGGGGTCGATATATTACGTTAGCAAGGCTCTCCTGGATGCCAAGACCCGGTATTCAGAGATAGAGAAGCACACTTTGGCGCTGGTTGTGTGAGCAAGAAAGCTACGCCCATATTTTCAGGCACACCAAATTGTTGTGAGTACTGGCCACCCGATCGAAAAAGTCGTTACAACGAGGCTCCTTGACGATGATGGCCATATGGTCACAAGATCTAAGAAAATACGGGGTACGGTATCAGCCACGAGTTGCCATCAAAGGCCAGAGGCTGGCAAACTTCCTAGTAGAATTCCCGCTCGGGGTCGAAGTTAGACCGACAGAACCTGTGCCAAAACTGCCTAGGAAGCGAGGTTCAGAGCTGATCGGCCAAGTATGGACCTTGCACGTTAACACCCGGGGGGCTGGCACCGGAGTGGTTTTGACTAACCCCGACATGGGGAAATTGAAGTACGCCCTCCGCTTCGACTTCAAGGCCTCCAACAACAAGGCCGAATATGAAGCCTTAATAGTCGGTTTGGAGCTAACTCATCGAGTCGGAGTCGAAAACTTGCGCATCTTTTGTGACTCTCAATTCATTGTGAATCAGGTGAAGGGCGAGTACACCGCTAAAGAGCCAAATATAGCCGCATATTTGACCAAGGAACTCAAGAACCTGGAAGCGATAGCTTGGTTTTAGATCGTGTAGGTCCCTCAAGAAGAAAACACCGTGGCCGACGCCTTGGCGCGGGGTTGCCTCAAGCATCGATGAGGAGGAAGATGAGAGTATCCCGATGAAGGTACTAACTTGACCCTAAGTCTCTAGGGGCGACATGGGAACGGTTAGCAACTCCCCGACCCCATCGTCCAGGATGGCTCCCCTGAAGAAGTACATCACGAACGACACCACACCGGAAAATTGTAAGGATGACAAAAAATTAAAAAACTTGGCGTCAAAGTATACCATGCGTGGAAACCTGATGTACGAAAGACGCTACTCGATGCCGCTCTTACAGTGCCTCCACGAAATCGAAGCGAAACGGGCTATGAGGGAAGTGCACGAGCGCCTGTGCTGAAATCACGCTGCAGGCCAATCAATGGCACTGAAATTCTTAAGCTTAGGCTACTTCTGGCCAACCTTGAAGAAGGATGCTCACAATTGGTCTCGACGGTGCGACAAATGTCAGAGGTTCGCCCGCATACCTAGGCAACCTCCGGCCCCGCTGTGTCCCATCCTCGTTCCCCGTCCATTGGGATAGATTTGATCGGCGAACTCCCCATGGCACCGAGGTAGTTTTGATTCTCCATAGTGGCAATTGACTACTTCACCAAATGGGTTGAGGCCGAGCCGCTAGCCAAGGTCACAAAATAAAACACGAATAATTTCATCTGGAAGAGCATCATATGCCGCCACGGAATCCCAGAGTCAATCGTGACAGACAATGGTCGGAAATTCAACAACGCGCGACTGTGAAAGATAATCTAGTAGAGGCGGTCAATCGCACGATCGAAGATAATCTAAAGAAGAAGCTGGAGGTTAGAAAAGGCGCCTGGGCTGATGAGCTGCCTTTTGTATTGTGCGCCTACCGCACCACGGCGCGAAATGCAACCGGAGAAATCCTGTTCTCCCTCACCTTCGGGGTCGAAGCATTAGTCTCGATAGAGACCACGCTCCCCACATTCCATGTCGAGACCTTCCACGAAGAAGGAAAAAAAGAAGCAATGCGGGGCAGAGCTCGACCTCATCGACAAGAAGAGGGCCGACGCACTCACCCGCCTTGCTGCTCGAAAGAGTAAAACTCAGGAGCTTCGCCAACGGCAGCCGTGTTTTGAGGAGAGTATTCCCGAATACCAAGGTGCAAGGGGCCAGCGTATTGGGTCCATCCTGGGAAGGACCATATCGAGTTCAAAGGGCCATCCACAACGGTACTTACGAACTCGAAAACATGGACGACCTTATATTCACCCACCTATGGAACGCCGAGCACCTAGGGAAATACCACCAATGGAAACACCTCGGCAGCACGCCAAATTTCACTTTGACTTTGAATGTAAACACAATGCGGCTATTGCAATTCAAATTAGTCAAAAAATTTACTTCTTTTGAACATCGAATAAAAGGTCTCTTTGTGTCATCATCTTATGTCGTTTTTGATTTGTGAAGTTTCTAAAAAATTACTTTTATCGCAAGATTTCACAAAACTTGGGGGGTTAG
The DNA here is from genome assembly GCA_958296335.1 of Urtica urens. Classification (NCBI taxonomy): domain Eukaryota; kingdom Viridiplantae; phylum Streptophyta; class Magnoliopsida; order Rosales; family Urticaceae; genus Urtica; species Urtica urens. The sequence continues at coordinate 11,629,549 of OY282520.1, read as the reverse complement.
GGCGAACCGATAACAAGGCATCGCAACCTTGCATTCGGGAAAATCGAACCCCAAAGAACAATGCCACAAGGCAAAAAATCCCATGGTCGGAGAAATCCGCAAAGGAAACGGTAACAAGGCCACAACCTTGCATCTGGACGTCCATGGAGCCGGGGAAAGACGGCAAATGTCGGACCAGATCCTAAGACGACACCTTAATTCCCTTGAGATGAATGCGCACGACGCTAAAAAAATGGCAATGGTAAATCAGAAGGTAATCGATCGAGCCATATCCCGGGATTCCCCCCCCCCCCCCCCATGCCGTAGAGCATGCTCGTAAGCCAACACGCCATCGACGGAAATTAACAGAGAAAACTGCTCAAAACACGGTTACGGAAGAATGCCAACACAAAAGAAAGCGAGCCCGGATGTTACCAAGTAAGTGAGGCGTAAGTTGATGAGACAACGGCCGCCCTCGAGGTCCAGGTTCTTCCAGAAGCAACTAGGGTAACCCACTGGGCCACTCTCTCACCGTCTGCCGCACAGAACGCGTGACATACCGCCAACTCTCCCAATCGCATGAGTCATAGGTCTAACGGACCATCAACGGCGACGCATAATTTTGATTGTTATCAATTTCTCGATCAAGGACGTGCGTCATAAGCCTGTGGCCATCGGCGGCACGGGAATCGGACAAGTGGGACGTTCGCACGGGTGTAGTAAAACTCACGAAAATGATAAAAAAAAAACTTTTGATAGAAGGTAAATATCATGAAACACGCGACCAAAAGCGTCCGAGAAGGTAAAAACAAACTGCGAGAGCGCTAAACAACGGTGAAAAAAAAAACAAATAATGCTAAAACAAAAACGAATATCCTAAGGCATCACTCGGAACCAAGGTCGAGGCGTTCCTTATCTGCAGAAGGGAACGCGAGTCACAACTGCCAGAGGTTCGGGTAGGACCCGATCGCCCGAAAACGAACCACGCCCATCCGGCGACAAACCCGACCCAGCCGTCAGGTTTTGGCCGACCGGCATCGAGCCGGACGCGGCCGGTGGTGGGCTCGGCGTCGGGCTGGATCCGGCCGACAACGAGCCACAGCCGGTCAACAGGCCCTGGCCGGCCGGCAAAAGACCTGGTCCTGCCGGCAACAAGCTGGAGCTGGACGATGGGCTTCGACCGATCGGCGCAAGTCCAGATCCGGCTGGCGAGGGCCATATGCGGCCACAAACAACTGGGGCCGTTCGATGGACTCCGGCCAGCCGGCCCCAGATCAGATCCGCCCAACGACGGGCCGGATCCGATCGGCAGCGAGCTAGATCCGAGATCTCAGCCCCAAGCAAGAAGGAATCCAATGAGAAGCCCTCATAAGCAATCCACGCGTTCAAAGTCTCGTCGTAAACATATTGCGGGGAAAGAATATCGGGGTTTGGGGTATTTGAAAGTTCAAATGTTGGGAGATTAACCTCTTCGGGCATGGATAAAAATTATTCAATAAGGTCATCCAGTGACCCACCACCCGGGGAAAGCGGCAAGGGATCCATGACGCGTGCAAAGAAAATAATAAAGACATAACGTAAAAGGAACGAGCCTTATATTACCACTCCTTCTCCGCCGTTGAGGTGGTCTCTTCACGATACGGTCACCGGCCCGGCCGCCAAAGGGCGCGCGAATTCCGCGGTCCGATGGTTGATGAAAGTCAACACGGAATTCTCCATCGATCGCCCGCTCGACACCAAGCTCTGGGGGCTAATGTTATCGCCGTATTTTTACGGTGACACGTCCTTATATATGACATTGAGAAAGCCTCACCGGATAGGAGCAGGTACACCGCGCGGTTTAACCGGTCGGCCAAGGGATCCTTGGGACTTACCCGCCCGGCCCCCAAGCAGGGGAGACCCAGCCGGCCGGTTAGGGGTCTCTCAGAGACTTACCTGGCCGGCACTCAGGTTGGGGAGACTCGGCTGGGGGTCTCCAGGGGTACTACCCAGCCGGCACCTAGGCTGGGGAGCCCCGACCGTCGGTAGGTGGCCTCCTGGGGTCCACCTGACTGACCGGCCGACTAGGGGTCTCCTGGAGACTTCTCCGGCCAGCATCCATCGACGGACGGACCATAGGATGGTTAGCCGGTCTTATGATCCTCAGGAGGCTATAAATAGCCTCCCTTGATCCAAAAACAAGAGGATCTGACCGCTTCGGTTTCAGAACGTTGTCCAAATTTCTGCGACAACACCCTCAAAACTACCGCATACATTTTGAACCACGTTCCGTCTAAAATGTTTCTTGGTACTCTTTATGGACGATAGACTGCACGTAAAGTTAGTTTAAGGCACATATAATTTTTGGGTTGCCCTACACATGTGCTAAGGCAAAAGACTAGTAATTTGGCTAGTAGGCTAGAATTATGTGTTCATTGGATATCGAAAGGATACCAAAGGTTTCACATTCTATAGTCCGGAGGACGACAAAATGTTTGTCAACACGAATGCTCGTTTTCTTGAGGTGGACTTTATGAAGAATACAAAACCTAGAAGCAAAATTGTGCTTGAAGAAAATTTAGGCGAGGATGCTTGTAGCTCATATGTAAGAACTGTTTCAACCCTAACTAAAACCTAACCTAACAATTCAGAACCTCGTAGTGGGAGTGCTTCTGAAAAGCCCGACATGTACATGTTTTATGGTGATACTTTCGTAGCCGTTTCTGTCATGGATGACCCTGTTTCCTACTGCCAAGAAAAGACTGGTTCTGAATCAAACCTTTGGCCTGTCACCATGAACGTTGAGATGCATTCGATGTATGTCAACAATGTTTGGAAACTGGTAGACAAACCTGAATGGGTCCGGATGGGAACGTTGAGACGTTCAAAGTACGACTAGTGGCTAAGGGTTACACCCAAAAGTAATGTATCGATTATGAAAAAACCTCATCGCATGTCGCAATGCTATAATCCATATGCATACTTCTATCAATAGTTGTCGCTCTCGATTATGAGATCTGGCAAATGGATGTCACGAATGCGTTTCTAAATGGAAATCTTGACCAGCGCATTTTCATGGCTCAACTAGACGGTTTCGTGGAAGGTAGTTAAGAGATCAAGGTTTGTGAGTTTCTTAAATCTATTTATGGATTAAAGTAAGCATCAAGGTCATGGAATATTAGATTCGATGAAACTGTTAAAAGCTTCGATTTTGAACAGTCAATAGATGAATCTTGTGTTTATAAATGAATACACGAGGGCAAGTTTGTGTCTCTGGTATTATATGTCGATGATATATTACTCTTTGGTAATGACGTGGGTATATTATCTAAGGTTAAATCTAGTTAGCTAAGAAGTTTCATATGAAAGGATCTAGGAGAAGCTGCGTACATTCAGGGGATTCATATCTTTTGAGATTGAAAGAACCGGACTCTATCGCTCTCCCAATCATCTTATATAGTTAAGGTGGTGGATTGCCTCGCTATGCAAAACTCTAAGAAGGGCCCAACCTGTTTAGACATGAAGTCTCACTCTCTTAGGTCCAGTCTCCCAAGACTGCGCAAGAGATTGAGCACATGAGAAAGATTCCCTATGCTTCGGCTGTAGGAAGTCTCATGTATGCTATGATGTACACAAGACTGGATATACGTTTCGCCATTGGCGTAGTTAGCCATTTCTAATAAAATCCTGGACCCGAGCACTGGGTTACTCTTAAGCATGTTCTTAACTATCTTCGTAAAACTAGGAACTTGATGCTTACATATTCAGGTACTTACCTGACTATAATGGGGTATACCGATTCCGACTTTCAGCCGAATATGGGTTCCAAGAAATCCACTTCAGGATCCTTATTCAACCTGAATGGTGGATCTATTGTTTGGAGGAGTATCAAGCAATCTTGCATTGCTGACTCCACCATGGAAGCAAAATATGTGGCTGCTTTTGAAACATCGAAAGAGGTTGTATGGATTAGAAAATTCCTCAAGTATTTGGAAGTTATTTCAAATGTCAACGAGCCCATGACATTTTTTTGTGATAATATTGGCGTTGTTGCTAAATCGAAAGAATCTAGAAGATATAAGGGCTCTACGCTTATTGAAAGGAAATACCATTTGACTAGAGAGATCGTGCAGCGTGGAGACGTGTAAATGAAGAAGATCTCAACGGTGGACAACCTTGCATATCCATTCACCAAGGCCCTATCGAACAAGGTCTTTGATCGACATCAGAACGGATTGGGCATGGAAGACTACTCTCATCTTCTTTGAGTCAAGTGGGAGTTTGTTGGGAGAGATTCCCACAAGAAGATTATTTATTTACATATCGATGTAATATAAATCTCTCATGAGTCCTTTTTGTTATTTGCTGATTAAATGAATAAAGTTGCAATGTTCATTCTTCCTTAGGGTCACTATACTCATTCATTCCTAATGTCCACTCAACATAATTAAGTTAAATAGCTCAATCTTTGTTCATTTGGATCCATAAGGTTAATATTACAGGTCATTGGAGTAGGATTGTTAAACTAGAAGCTAAGTCAAAATAAGTTCAAGTCTTGAACTCGACGTTTTCTCAAAAAATGTCTAAAGAGTAATTTTGTCCACATGGACATAAAATGAGGTGAATGTCAAATTAATATTTTGAATATTTTCATATGATGGAAATAAAAATTAGTTTCTAAAGCCGAGAAGTCGTTTGAGGCATTATGAAATTAATTTCAGTATTTGTATAATATTAATTCTACAATAGGTATATTTAAAATTGTCTTAAAAGAAATAAGGAAATATCTAGAAGCTCCCCCTAGGTAGAATTTCGGTCGAGCATCATAGAGGAAAGAGAGGAATATCTCTTTTTATTTTGGGCATTATTACATATTGGTAATTTCCCAAAAGAAAAGAGGCAATGAATTTCTTCGAGAAGGAAACAAATTTGCTAAGTGAGGAAACAAATTTTCGTCACTTAAGAAAGAGGATGGCCCCGGCCATGTATAAGGGAAAGAGGTGAAGAAATCAAATAATGTGTCATGAATACACAATAGGAAAGGGTAATTACCCTTTCTCGTATTTCCTTCTCCTAAAAATAGAGGCTCACATTGAGATGTAAAATAAGCTTTTGCTCTTGTTTTCGCTATAGTTGGCTGACCATATTCCTGCTCTCTCTCTATAAATATCTCTTTTATTTTGGCACTTAAGTTCTCATTACACTTAGGCTTAAATTAGCTCTTTAGCTCATAGACTTGTCATCGAGTTATTGTATTTAATTGTGCCTACACACAAATCCTTCAAACACTCTATAGACTCTTGTAATAGAAACCTTAGGTTTCTCGAGCTCACGAAACGGAGTGAAGGAAACGAGCAAGAGGAGATGATCTACCTTTCCTAAGGCTTCTTAATGATCAAGATAGAAGAAAGGTTAGTAACAAGTAATTAAATAATGTTGTTAAATAACAACATGTTCATGCACTTTACCTAGGTTAGTAAAAAAAAATTATTAGTAAAGAAATTTTTATATTCCGTCATTAACTTGTTAATGATATTTTTTTCTTAATCCTACACCTAGAACCAAACACTTCTCACCTCAATGAAGAATTTAGTAAACAGCGTAACAGGAGGGGCTGCCTTGACAAAGAAGCCATCCGAGTTCTATGAACTCGTTGAAGAATTGGCGAGAGAGAACAAGTGATACCCCATGGAGCGCATAATCTTGAAGCCGGAGCTAAACAAAATATATGATGCGACAAGCTCATCCAATGATTCTGAGTTATTAAAGATGATGTCAATTCATATGGCACTCATCACGAAGAAAATTGCAAATTTAGATGTTCAAGCTAAAGCCATACAAGCCACGATCGCCAAATCATGTTTTTGGTGAAATGGAGGACATGCCACCGAGGATTGCCTCATAAAGATTCATGAACGCAATAATTTTATGGGAAACTACAACAGGCCGACGTTTCAGAATTCAAACAATTCAAACACGGCAGCGAGAAATGGTTATCCTAATATTTTATACAGGAGAATAGTGAACCTAGTTAAAAGGCCAACATAATGATATCATGAACAAGCAGCGCAAAAGCCAGACCTCGAAGATCTGATGGAGACATTCAGAAATGAAACTCGCACCGTCATTCGAAGCTAATTAGCCCAAATTCATAGTCTCGAAAGTCTACTGGGTCAATTAGCGTCAACCATAACCGAGAGATCTCACAGATCATTACCAAGCAACATTAAGATGAATTCAAAGCAACATGTAAATGCTATAACTCTTCATAGTGGTTTGGTTTTCGAAAATGCAGCTAGAAAGGTAAAAAACAGAGTGTCAGATGCCCAAGAAAAGGCACAATCACGATGCGACAAAGAGCTGCCGCGGCGCGATAATGAAAGTGATGGACGGGTCGGGACGCGATGCCCCCCATCGCGACGTGATGGGAAATCGAGAGAGAAAATTTTGATGTTTCCTTAGGTACAAGTCCTGTACCCCAAATACTGAAGAATCTGAAGCTCGACAAACAGTTCAAGAAATTCATTCAAGTATTCAAACAACTTCAAATCAACATTCCTTTTGTGGAGGCCATCAAACAAATGCCGAGTTACGCCAGGTTCTTGAAGGACATACTCACTCACAAGCGGAAGATTGAAGACTGCAGCGCGATTGCCATATCCGAATAGTGCAGTGCTATCCTCCAAAAGAAGCTCCCTTGAAAGCTGAAGGATTCCAGAAGCTTCACCGCCCCATGTGCTATCGGCGAGTCATACTTTGAGAAGGTGTTGTGCGACCTGGAAGAAAAAAAATAATATCATGCCTTACTCTATTTTCAAGAAGCTTGGAATAGGCAAAGTGAAACTTGTAGGGATTGATGCCCAAAAAGGAGATATTTGACATTGAAATACTTTTGTATTTTATTTTTTTGAGACATTAATAAAATTAAATATTCATTCTTTGTTATTTTGTGTTTATGTATGAATGATACGCTCTGAAACTGTCATAAAAAAATGGGTGCTAAGTAAAGACTTGACAAGATAGGCACTTGTGACTAGTTTATGTTGGAATAGGTCTAGAGTTAGGAAAAATTTATCATTAACACATTAATGGCGGAATATAAAAATTTCTTTTACTAGTAAAACAAATTTTACTAACCTAAACAAAGTGCATATACATGTTATGACTAAAAAACATTATTTAATCTACTTGAATACTAACCCTTTTTGTAGCTTGATCTTGAAGAGTCTTGGGAAAGGTAGATCTTCTTCCTTTGCTCGATTCCTTCACGTCTAGTCTTGAACTTGAGAGACCTAAGCTTTCTATTACAAGAGTCTATAGAGGTTTAGAAGGATTTGTGTGTGGGCACAATTAAACAGAATAGCTCAAGAAAAATTCTATGAGCTAGAGAGATAATTAAGCCTAAGTTTAATGAGTACTTACGTTCAAAAATAAAAGATGTATTTTCTAGAGAGAGAGAGGGAGAAAAGTCGGCCAAGAACAAGAGAGAACAAGGCAAAAGCTTAACCTTTCACATCTCTATGTGAGGCTCTATTTATAGGAGAATGAAAAATCTATAAAGGACAATTATCATTCATGAAAGAATAATGTATTTGATTTTCCCTTCCCCTTTCTCTCTTAGGATGGCCGGTCATACACCTCAAGCAAAGAGGAAATTTGTTTCCTAACTTAGCTTATTTATTTCATTCTCAAGGAAATTCATTTCCCTTTTCCTTTTTGGGTAATTATCGTTATAATTAAAGGAAATAAAACTCTCCTCTTTTATGCATGTTGGCCGAATTCTACCTATTGAAGGGGCATCTAGATGCTTCCTTATTTCTTTTAAGACAATTCTTAAAATACCCATTGTAGAATTATAATTGCACAAATAACGAAATTAATTTCAAAATGCCTTAAAACGACTTTTCGGCTTTAGAAAATAATTTTATTTTCTCATATAAAAATATTCAAAATCTTATTTTGACATTCACATCATTCTATGTCCATGTGGACAAAAATACCCTTTAGACATTTTCCGAGAAAAAGTCTAGTTCAACATTTGAATTTATTTTGACTTAGCTTTTAGTTTAACAATCCTACTCTAATGACCTGTAATAGTGACATTATGGATCCAAATGAACAAAGCTTGAGCTTCTATACTCGGATTCAAAAATCCACAAACCTTTTCCGAGTATTAGCTTACTGTCGACTGACTCCACTAAAGAGTTGACACTGAGAATCTCTCGGTTCAAATGAATTTATTTTCTACTCAAATTCAACTTAATTATATTGAGCGGATCCATTGAATGTTATCTATGTTTACCCTTCATGAATATCATCAACTAGTTGGGATTTATAAATTACCATTTTACCCTTCTAGTTGGTATTTCCTCAACTCCTTTAGTACTTGTGAATAAGTTAGAAACAATGTATTAACGAGGAGCTAACAAGTCACATTGTTTCATCCAAATAAAGTCGCTACTTAATTTTGGATACTACGCAGTTCATTTATTCACAATCCAAGTAATAAATCATGAGCTGGTATATATTGCATCTCAGCAATCTTGTACATGAATTTCATATCTATGAGAACTTCACAAAGTTGGTTCGTGACATGTTTATAACTTAATATCTCACCAGTAGGCCTTATCTAGATCACGTAATGGATCTAGAATTTGACTTTCTCAAATGAGAATATTACTGCTATGAAATGACATGTCTCATTACAGATTTAGGTAAGCATGATGCGATTCATATATAGTGACTTTGAGATAGAAGATGATAAATAGTTTGTTCTTCTATTGTCTCTAAAGGTACACTGGTCAATTCAGTACCTTCGAAAGATACACTGGAAGAACTATAGAGTTCCTAACTCTCTATGCCTCGTAACCAGACATCATAGGTGCTTCCAACAATCATACTGGGATCAATAGTCCATTGATCTTTAAATTGCGAATATATCGTTTTAGTCAAACCATGAAGAGTTTGTTCACGCAAATCTACATTTGTCTCTTCATACATTGTTAGGTTTGATTAAGGACTATCAGACTATTGAATATCATAAATTTTCAATCAGCCTAAAAAGGAATAAATGAACGTTTCAACTTTTATTAATTTAATCAGAAAATCACAATAAGGACTTTACAAAGATTTATATATTACATCAATATGTAAATAAACAATGTTCTTGTGGGCATCTCTGCCAACAGTTTAAACATTTGTTCGCAATCTTAAAATCGATAAAGAAATCGAATCTGAGTAATGATTGTTTGAATGAATCATGATATCTTATCTTATGATATAGAGAGTTGTGACTTTGTATTTCATTCTTGATATCTTATAGAAGATATTGAACAAGACCAGTGATACTCTGAAGCTCGAGATAAAACCGTTTAATTACTCGAAGTTTCAAGATCACATACGAGGGGTATTTTCGTAGTTACCTAAATCCTGAAGTGAATTCTTAATCGATGTGACACCTTATGACATTTGATTTGTCAATGTACAATGTCTAAGTTATAGTTGCATTTGATCCGATGGTTTGTGTCATAACATTGTCATGTTGGGTTATGTGATTCGGAGATACAGAATTTGTGTTGAAACAATGTTAATGCATTAGTATCACACTATGTTTTTTTATGAGAGTGTCAATGAATAAACTTGGCCAGGTATTCAACGAATAAGAACATTCTTTGATTAAAACATGTGACATGTGAAGACATCTCATTCATAAATAACAAAGGAGTTAGTGAAATAATAACTCAGGGGTAAATTGGTGATTTTACATTCCTCTGACTTACTGATACACATGAAGGGTAATATCATAAAATACTCTGTCGATCGTGTGAAGAATTTTTTTGTCACACCAAACGGAAAATAAACGCATATGAACATAGATAGTTTCAATATTAGTCCTTTAGTGGAATCGACTAATATTAAGAATTAAAATTAGGAAAAAGTTTGTGAACTTTTGAGTCTTTCTTCTAAAGCTTCATTCATGTGGTCCATAAGGTCTCAATCATAGACTCTGGGACAAGATTTATTGAAATAGAACGATTTATTTTCTCATTAAATGTAAATTGTAATTTACACAAGGAATGTTATTTTATAAGTAATTAAATAATTTGTGATTTATTATTACATTTATTTAATGAATCATATTATGTTATTATAACTATGATGATATAATTTGATGATTCAAATAAATAAAAGATGAAAATAAATAGTATCTCCTTTCGTACTACTTTCAGAGGTATGAAAATAATTAATGACTTGTCATTAAATAAATGAGATGTTCTAAATTCATTAAATAATATTTTAAAATAAATCAATTAGGGAAATGTGTTTAATGTTGGACGGCCCTATTTAATTAAATAATGGCTGATAATTAAATAAAAAACTCATTAAAAGGTTGAAAAGGGCTTAAGTTGAATATTGGGTTTGACGTAACTTAAACCTGTTATCCCTCTAGTATAAAAAGAGCAATTTTAGTGTAACCCTAGACCTAATCAGATCATAGAAACTCGGCCAAGACCTTCCCCTCCCTTGTGAGCTTTTTGGCCGAGAGGTATGAGAGAGAGAAGTGATCAAGAAATAGTTTCTTGGTTTCTTGATTCAACCGTTAAGCGTTCCCTATTCCCGTTGTTCAATTAAAGAGCCCACACTCTTATATCTCCCACAAAATCCGAGATCCATATCCCAGAATCCATTGTGGTGTTTGAGTGGCCTAATTTTGCAAAAAATAAGGTCAGAACGTAAAGAATCAGACGAGGCACATCCGGGCGCATTTCAGCCGTCTGGCCGGCTGGACAGACCCGCCTTACAGCTCATAGGCCGGACTATGCCTCCAGGTGCGCCTAGACTCTCATCGACGTGTTGCGCCTGATCTGTCTTTTCCAGCGCATCCAGCACCTAGCCCTAGGTGTCCTTCAGGTCCTTGCACTCGTGTGGCACTCCAGATCGACTCGAGGAACTCGCAGTCTCTCAGGCGCATAGATCCCATCCGACATACCCAATCCGGGCCTGTGTGCCCATTTCGGCCGACGTGCATCTAAGGCAATCCGACGAGCTTGCTTCATGTGTTTAATTTGATGAGGCATTCCAGAGTTAGCGAGCAACGTCCGGGTTTGTTTACAATCTCAATTGTAAGTAGTTTTCAACGAATTTGATCAGCAATTATAAATTGTTTATAGGTTGCTAGATTGTTTGCTCAATTTGTTGATCACATGTTTAGAATAAAAAGGTTTATTTACATGTTTATAATTTTTAATGCGTACGTAAATTGAATATGTTAAAAAATGGTTTTTAATATAATATGTCGAATTATATATTTCCACCATATTTAGATATGTTATATAATTTTATTGTTTAATCGTTAAATAAAATCCAACAAATGGTATCAGACCTAATTAAAGGCATTAAAAACTAGGTTTAATGACTAGTTTTGAAACTTATTTGACTAGTTGGTGTTGGCGTTTTTGTATGATTGTTTATTGCATTATGAATGTTATGAATTATGTGAATGTGTTTTGTGGATGAATCCTCGTTGATATGGCACTAGGAATTTGTTTCCTGTTATCATCTCGATTTTATTTTAAATTTTAAATTTGCGATCCTCAATTTTCAAGGACAATTTAAATTATAATTTTATTTAATTGTACTCCGGCGACTAGAAGATACGGAAGGCAGCACCTCGGACTTGGCCACACATTGGAGAACGTGCGTGGACTGACCCAAGACATCCGATGACGTGTCACAAGGTTCCTTGGCCGGTCCTTCATTGAAGATTAAATACTTTAATTTTCAATTTATTTTTCCTTTTGGGTGTATTTTGAAGAGGGCCATTAGATGAGTTAAATATACTATGTTTTAATTTATTTAATATCATTGTATACAACGTCACATGTCATATAGCATAGAACGCCAATATCATATTAAAATGAATCGTTCATGTAGTTTATAATTTATAAAAGAGTTATAAAAATTGTAACTGTTTTTCAAAGAATATGATGTTTTGCAAAATCTAAGTGAGAGAGTTGTTTATCATTGAAGCAACCCGCGGTCCCCGACATGAGTTTAATGAACTAAATGTGTGATGGTCTAAGAGTCACATGATGTAGCCCTCCTTCAATTGAGTATTTCGGAAGCATGTTTTTTAATTAAACTATTGTGAACTAAGCCTTAAAGAGAAATGATGAAGCGGGGTCTCCACATAGGTGAACCGTTATGAAAGTGACTTGATTAAAGGCCCACATGTTGGGTATACACTTAGACTTATATTTTAAAGTAATCCTCACATAGAGGCCTTGTATTAAAAATAAGTGACCAAATGTTTATGGTAATTAGTAAGAACTAGAAGTTTTGACTTCTTGGATGTTTGAACTAAATAGTGATGTGTCCCGACTATGAAAGGTGGTTAATTACGGTTTCCCAATAGGAAAAGTAATTAACCATTGTTGTTCATAATACCATGAATTATTTAACGCTTTCCTCACCATATTAGGATTGTTCATGCATATAATTCGAAATTGTAGCACAAACTAAATTTATTTATTTTATTTATGTTTTCAGCAAAATGTGTTTTAACCCACTTCAAACAAACTCGAGGGTGAGAATTACGTTGACTGGAAACGTAACCTTGACACGTGCTGACGGTGGAAAAATACAAGTATGTTCTAACGACCCCGTGCCTCCTCCTCCAAATCTTGACTCGAGTAAGGAAGACAAAGACACCTACGATGCATAGATGAGGTATGAGGACATTACCAGATGCTATATATTGGCATCAATGAGAAATGTGTTGCCGCAATCTCATCGAGACATCGCCACTGCATATTAAATTTTGTTTAATCTCCATGAGATGCAGGATGAAACCATGATCGTCTGTTAGGGATCACATGCTACTAATCATGGGACACCTGAACGAAATGGAGATCATAGGTTCATAGATCTATGGAGAGACCAAGATAGACATGATCTTGGAAACTCTGACGAAATCCTATGATAGATTCCGTCTGAACTAATCCATGAACAAGCTAAACTACTCTGTTACTGAGCTCATGAAGGACTTGCAGACTGCCGAGGGACTTCACTTAAGAACAAGAAGAACTTTGGGGAGATCAATGTTTCTGAACATAAGGCCTCGACTTTTATTTCTAAGAGGGTGATGAGAGGGCCCAAAAACGCCAACCAAATGGGATCAAAAAAGGATGTGGATGCTAAGGGAAAAGGCAAAGCAAAGGTGGACAAGTCTAAGCACAAATGTCACCATTGTGGAGAGGTTGGCCATTGGCGAAGCAACTGTCCTGCATACCTCAAGACTGTCAAGGGGAAAGGTACGATCTTCGTCACTCAAGCTCGTTACACGAAAAACAAAGAATCGCCTTTGATATTATATTACGGGGCTTTTGACCATATTGTGTGTAATTTTAATGGTTTCAGGAAAACCAGGGGCTTAAGTTTATGGGGAGTTCGCGTTCAACTGGGGTAATGGAATGAAGGTCGGGTCAAGATCTGTCGAGACCATGCAGCTCAAGTTTGGAGATAAAATTTTACTGATGAAAAATGTTTATTTTGTTTCGGATTTTTGCAAGAATATGATTTCTTTTGATCGTTTGGAAGAAAAAGGTTTCAACTTTAAAATCAATAATGGTATTGAAAATTTTGTGGATGATTGATTTATCACTAAAGCTCATCGTGTGGATTCAAGTTATTATTTATATCCTAATGAGCCGACAATCTTGGATACCGAAGTGAATAGAAATTCAGTCGGAAGCATAAGACGTTTCATAGTGATGAAACTGACGACACATATCTATGGCACTTACATCTTGGACACATTGACCTAGATAGGATTAAGAGGTTAACACATGATGGTCCTTTGAAGAGTCTAACCGTGGGATCCATTCCCACGTGTGAATCATGTCTCGAGGACAAGATGACCAGGAGACCTTTCTCTTCGAAGGGTCTAAAAGCCACGCAGGTACCAGAACTCATACATAGTGATATGTGTGGTCCAATTGACATCCGTGCAAGAGGAACTTACAAATACTTCGTAACCTTCACTGATGACTACAACAGGATTGGTCATGTCTACCTTATGCGACATAACTCCGATACTTTTGAAATGTTCAAAGCGTATAATGCTTTAGTTGAGAAGCAGACAGAGAAACATATCAAAACCCTTCGATCAGATCGAGGGGGATAATACGTGTCTAGAGAGTTCGAAAACCTTCTTAAAGAAGAAAAAATTCATTCTCAGCTTACAGCACGTGGCACTTCACAACAAAACGGTGTTAGAGAGAAGGAATCAAACTTTGCTAGATACAGCGAAGTCGATGATGAATTAATCATCCCTTCCCGACTCGTTCTGGGGATATGCCCTATAAACGGCAACTTACATTTTGAACCAAGTTTTGTCAAAGACGGTTCCTGGTACTCCCTTTGAGAGATGGAGTAGTAGAAAATCTGTATTACACCATGTCTATATCTGGGGTTGTCCAGCACATATGCTTAGACAAAAGACGAGCAAGTTGGCTAGTCGTTCAAAATTATGCCTTTTCGTGGGATATTCTAAGGAGACGAAAGGGTATATCTTCTATAGTCCTGCTGATCAGAAAACGTTCGTTAGCAAGAACGCTAGGTTTCTGGAAGCAGACTATATGAAGAATTTTGTACCGAGAAGCAGATTGTTACTAAAGGAGCTCTTGGGTAGAGTAGTTGGTACTTCACAAGATAGGACGAGTCTTATACCAACAGTGGAAGAACCACGTTCGAAATCAGAGCCTCCTGTGATTCGACATAGTAACAAGATTGTACAACAACCTGGTCGATACATGGGTGTCGGATAGACTTTTACTACTGTCGCATACAAGGAGGAAGATGATCTTGTATCATTTTCCCAAGCGATGCAGGGTTCCGAAGAAAACGTGTGGTAAGAAGCTATGAACGTTGAAATGCATTCGATGTATGTCAACGACGTCTGGAAGCTTGTAGATCTACCTGAAGGCATCAAAGTTGTCGGATGTAAATGGATCTACAAGAAGAAAACAGGAGCAGATGGAAATGTTGAGACATTTAAGGCACGACTTGTGGTGAAGGGGTTCACACAGAAAGAAAGTATCGATGTTGAAGTCCATACGTACTCTTTTATCCATTGATGCCGCCATGGCTTATGAAATATGGCAGATGGATGTCAAGACTACGTTTATGAATGAGAGTCTTGACGAGCACATTTATATGGCTCAACCAGACGGGTTCATGGAGAAAGTAAAGCAGGGCGAGGTTTGTGAATTGCTGAAAGACCATTTATTGAAAGAAGCAAGCGTCTAGATCGTGGAATATCAGATTTGACGAGACTGTGAAAGGCTACGCCTTTGATTAGTCAGTAGATGAGCCATGCATTTATAAGATGATAAATGATGGCAAGGTGTTCTTCTTAGTCCTATATGTCGATAAATACTACTTATTGTGAATGATGTATTAAAGTAATAAGAGGTTAAGATCTGGCTGTCAAAGAATTTTGAGATGAAGGATCTAGGAGAAGCGGCTTACATTCCAGGGATTCAGATCTTTTAGGATCGAAAGAACCGGAAGTTAGCGCTTTCCGAAGAATCTTATATTGATAAGATCATGGATCGCTTGAGTATGCAAGACTCCAAGAAAGGACAGATACCTTTCAGACTCCTCAAGAAGTTGAGGAAATGAGACATATTCCTTACGCTTCAGCCGTAGGAAGTCTCATGTATGCTATGATGTGCACGAGGTCAGATATTTTCTACACAATAGGCGTGGTGAGTAGGTTTAAGTCAAACCCTGGACCCGAGCACTAGGTTGGTGTCAAACATGTTCTCAAGTACCTGATCCTCAATTTGCGAGTACAATTTAAATTGTAATTTAAATTAATTGTAAACCGACGACGAGAAGACAAGGAAGGCAGCACCTCGGGCTTAGCCACAAGTTGGAGAACGTGTGGGGCTGACCCGAGACATCCGATGACGCGTCACAAGGAGTCCTTGGCCGGTCCTACATTGAAGTTTATTTTCATTGTATTTTTTTATATGGGTTGTAATCAGAAATGGGCCATATGATGAGTTAAATAATTTATGCTTTATTTTATTTAATCTTATTTAATGAATCACCTCACATGTCAAATAGGATAGAACGCCAACAACACATTAAAATGAATTGTTCAAATAGTTTATAATTAATAAAGAGTTATAACACTTGTGGCCCTCCTTTTAGTGGGAGTACTTCAAAAGCATTAAGTTATTTAAATTATTACGAACTAAGTCTTAAAGAGAAACGATGATGCGGGGTCTCCCCTCGGTGAACTGTTATCAAAGTGACTTGATTAAAGGCCCACAATCGGTTGCACACTTAGACTTATGTTTTAAAGTAATACTCCCTCGAGGCCCTGCATTAAAAATAAGTGACCAAAGTTTATGGTAATTAGTAAGAACTAGAAGTTGTGACTTCTTGGATGGTTCGAACTAAATAGTGACGTGTCACGACTATGAAAGGCGATCAATAACGGTTTCCCCTCGGAAAAGTGATTGATCATCATTATTCATAATACCATGAATTATTTATCGCTTTCCTCACCATATTAGGATTGTTCATGCATATAACTCAAAACTTTAACACATAGTAAAATCATTTATCTTATATAATGTTTTCAGCAAAATGTCTTTTAACCCATTGCAAATGGTTTCGAGTTCAAACAAACTCGAGGGTGAGAATTATGTTGATTGGAAACGTAACCTCGACATCGTGTTGATGGTGGAAAATCACAAGTATGTTCTCACGACTCCATGTTCTCTTCCTCCGAGTGCTGACTCAAGTAAGGAGGACAAGGAACCCTACTATGCATGGATGAGATCCGACGAGATTGCTAGATGCTACATTTTAGCATCTCTGTGCAATGTGTTGCAACAATCTCATTGAGACATGTCCACAACATGCGACATAATTTACAATCTGGATGAGATGTTTGGATGTAATGGGCGTCAGGCAAGGCAGCAAGCTACCCGCAGTTTCATGAACTGCAGGATGAAGTCAGGATCTTCAGTTCAGGAACACATGCTACTGATCATGGGTTTCCTGAACGACATGGAGATTCTCGGTTCCGAGATCGACGGAGAGACAAAGATATACATGATCTTGGAAACTCTGACGGAATCATTTGATACCTTCCGTCTGAATTACTCAATGAACAAGCTCGAGTACTGTTACTGAGCTCATGAAGGAGTTGCAGACTGCCTAGTGACTTCTCCCTGAGAACAAGAGGAAGTCTAGAGAGCTCAATGTTGCGGAACACAAAGCCTCAACTTCAAGTTCTAAGAGGATGATGAGAGGACCCAAAAACGCCAATGGGATGAGTCTCGTTACTCAAGCGTGTTACATCACAAATAAAGAATCGCCATGGATATTAGATTGAGGGGCTTCTGACCATGTTTTGTGTAAGTTGAATGGTTTCAGGCAAACCAAACGCTTAGATAACGGAGAGTTCACGTTCAACTGGTGAAATAAAACGAATGTCGGAGCGAGATCAGTCGGGACCTTGATGCTTAAATTTGGGAACAAAAATTTATTATTGAATAATGTTTATTACGTTCCGGATTTTAGTAAGAACTTTGTTTGTTTTGGTCGTTTAGAAGAGCAATTCTTCAAGATTAAAATCAATAATTTTTTTGAAATATTTCTTGATGATTCGTCATTACTAAAGCTCATCGTGTGGAATCGATACATTATCTCTATCCAAATGAGCCGACAATCTTGGATACCAAAGTAACTAGAGATTCACTCGAAAAGCGTAAGACTTTTCATAATGATGAAACTGACAAGGCATATCTATGGCATTTACGTCTTGGACATATTAGCCTAGATAGGATTAAAAAGTTAACATAGGATGGTTCTTTAGAATCTCTAACCGTGGGACCCATGCGCAAGTGTGAATCCTGTCTTGAGGGCAAGATGACCAAGATACCTTTCTCATCGAAGGGTCTAAGAGCCACACAATTATTGGAACTTGTATATACTGATGTATGTTGTCCAATCAACATCCAAGCAAGAGGAGGTTACAAATACTTTGTAACATTCACTGATGACTACTCAAGGTTTGGTCACATTTTCCTTATGCGACACAAATCCGATACCTTTGAAATTTTCAAAGAATATCGGGCTTTGGTTGAGAAGCAGACATAGAAGCAGATCAAAACCCTTTGATCGGATCGAGGGGGAGAGTACTTGTCTGGAGAGTTCGAAGACCTTTTTAGAGAAGAAGGTTTTCAGTCTCAGCTTACAGCACCTAGACCTCCAAAGCAAAACGGCGTGTTAGAGAAGAAATCAAACTCTACTAGATATGCTAAGGTCGATGATTAGTTACTCATCACTTCCCGACTTGTTCTGTGGATATGCCCTAGAGAAGGCAGCTTATATTCGGAACCAGGTTCGGTCTAAGACGGTCCCTGGTACTCCTTATGAGAGATGGACTGGTAAAAAATCTAATTTACACCACGTTCGAATTTGGGGTTATCCGGCACATGTGCTGAGACAAAAGACTAGCAAGTTGGCTAGACATTCAGAATTGTTCCTCCTCATGGGACATCTAAAGGAAAGAAACGGGTAATTATTTATAGTCCTGCTGATCAGGAAACATTCGTTAGCACAAATTCTAGGTTTCTTGAAGCTGACTATATAAAGAATTCGGTGCCGAGAAGCAGACTTGCGCTGAAGGAGCTGTTGGATGAAGTATCTCGTACTTCACAAGATAGGACCAGTCATATACCAAAAGTGGAATAACCACGTTCGGAACCGGAACCTCCTGTGATTCGTTGCAGTAACAAGATCGTGCGACAACCTGATCGATACATGCGTATCGGTGAGACTTTGAATGAAGTCGCATACCAGGAGGAAGACGATCCAGCATCATTTTCCCAAGCGATGCAGGGTTACAAAGAAAACCTATGGCATGAAGCCATGAACTTTGAAATGCATTCGATATATGTAAACGAGATCTGGAAGCTTGTAGATCTACTCGAAGGCATCAAGCCTATTGGATGTATATTGATCTACAAAACGAAAAGAAGGCCAGATGGAAATGTTGAGACGTTTAAGGCATGACTTGTGGCGAAGGGGTTCACACAAAAAGAAGGTATTGACTATGAGGATACCTTCTCGTCGGTCGCGATGCTGAAGTCCATCTGCATTCTTTTATCCATTGATGCCGCTCTGGATTATGAAATCTGGCAGATGGATGTCAAGACTCTATTTCTGAATGGAAATCTTGATTAGCATAGTTATATGACTCAACCAGACGAGTTCATGGAGAAAGGCCAACAAGGCAAGGTTTGTGAGTTACTGAAGTCCATTTATGGACCTAAGCAAGCATCTAGATCATGGAATATCATGTTCGACGAGTCTGTGAAAGGCTATGGCTTTAATCAGTTAGTAGATGAGCCATGCGTTTATAAGATGATAAACGATGGCAAGGTGGTCTTCTTAGTTCTACATTTGGAATGATGTAAGAAAGTTACCAGAGGTTAAAATCTGGCTCAAAGCAGTTTGAGATGGATGATCTAGGAGTAGAAGCTTACATTCTAGGAATTCTGATCTTTAGAGATCGGAAAAACCGGAAGTTAGTTCTTTCCCAAGGATCTTATATTGATAAGATCATGGATCGCTTCAGTATGCAAGACTCCAAGAAAGGAAAACTACCTTTTGGACATGGAGTGCATCTATCAAGTGAGACGTCTCCCAAGACTCCTCAAGAAGTTGAGGACATGAGGCATATTCCCTACGCTTCAGCCGTGGGAAGTCTGATGTATGCTATGCTTTGCACGAGGCCAGATATTTTCTACGCAGTGGGCGTGGTGAGTAGGTTTCAGTCAAACCCTGGACCCGAGCACTGGGTTGCTGTCAAGCATGTTCTCAAGTATCTTTGGAGAACGAGAAACTACATGCTTGCATACTCAGGTGGTGACCTGAATATGACGGGATATACCGACTACGATTTTCAAGCGGATAAAGATTCCGGGAAGTCCACATCAGGGTCTGTGTTCACCTTGAATGGTGGATTCGTGGTATGGAGGAGTATAAAGCAATCTTGCGTTGCTCACTCGACCATGGAAGCCGAGTATGTGACAGCTTGTGAAGCTGCAAAGGAGGCTGTGTGGCTGAGAAAATTCCTTATGTATTTGGAAGTAGTTACAAGTGCAAGCGAGCCTATCACACTTTATTGTGCTAGTAGTGGGGATTTTGCTAATTATAAGGAGTCAAAAGTCACAATCGCTCTAAACACATAGAGCGGATTTTTCACCTGGTACTAGACATCGTTCACAGAGGAGATGACTGAAAGATCATTCGTATCTCCTTTGAGTCAAGTGGGAGTTTATTGGGATTGGTGCCCACAAACGAGATTTAAGACATTATAAATACTTTGTATTTGATTTAGCTGAGACATTAAATAAAGTTATATGTTTATTTTTCATTTAAGTTTGTGTTTATGTATATATGTTACGCTCTGAAACTGTCATCAACGAAACGGGTGCTAAGACTTGACAAGATAGCCCCTTATGACCAGTTTAAACATTTGTTCGCAATCTTAAGATCGATGGAGCGATCAAATCTGAGTAATGATTGTTTAAATGGATTATGATATCTTATCTTGTGATATAGAGAGTTGTGACTATGTGTTTCATTCTTGATATCTTATAGAAGATATTGAACAAGACATGTGATACTCAGAAGCTCGAGATAAAATCGTTTAAACACTCGAAACTTCAAGATCACATATGAGGGGTATTTTGGTACTTACCTAAATCATGAAGTGAATGCATAATCGATGTGACACCTTATGACATTTGATATGTCAATGGAAATGGCTAAGTTATAGTTGCATCTGACCCGGAGGTTGGTGTCATAACTCTTTCATGTTGGGTTATCTGATTCACAAATACAAAATTCATGTCGAAACTATGCTAATGCATCAGTATCACACTATGCTTTGTTGTGAGAGTGTGAACGAATAAAATTGCCCAAGTATTCAATGAATAAGATCATTCTTTGTTTAAAACATGTGACATGTAAAGACATCTCACTTTATGTTTTTCTCATTCACAAATAATAGAGAAGTTAGTGAAATAATAACTTATGGGTAAAACTGTAATTTTCCATTCCTCTGAGTTACTGATACACATGAAGAGTAATATCGTAAAATACTCTGTGGATCGTGTGAATAATTGTTTTGTCACATCAAACAGAAAATATACGCATATGAACGTAGAGAGTTTCAATATTAGTCCTGTAGTGAAATCGACTAATATTAAAAATTAAAAGACGGAAGATGTTTGTGAACTTTTGAGTCAGATCTTTATTCTAAAGCTTCGTTCATGTGGGTCCATTAGGTCTCAATGATAGATCCTCGGACGAGATTTATTGAACAAAGACAATTTGATTTTCTCATTTAAGTAAATTGTGATTTACACTAAGAAAATGTTTTTCTAAGTAATCAAATAAATAATTGGTTATTTATTATTACATTTATTTAATGAATCATATTATGTTAACATATAGATATTAACATACTTAAATGATTTAAATAAATAAAAGATGAAAATAAATATTTTCTCATTTCGTACTATCTTGAATAGTATGAAAATAATGATTTGTCATTAAATAAATAAGATCTTCCAAAATAATTAAATATTATTATGGAAATAAATCAAAATAAATATTTTTCGAAATATATAGGATTATACTCGGCCATAATTAATGAATTAGGTCAGAGAATTAATTTTTGAAATTAATTAAAAGTATAATGGGCTTAAGTTTGACTATTGGGTCTAACCTAATAAAAGTCCGCTCTCTCTCTATTTAAAGGGTCTTTTGAACACCAGAACCCTAACCCTAATGAAAAAAAATTTGGTCAACCTCTCTCTCCCCATTCTCCTTAGTTATTTGGTCGAAATTTTAGAGAGATAGAGATCAAGAAATATTTTCTTGATCTCCCGAAAGTTCTTGAGTGATCCCGAGTGTCCCTTGTTGTTCAATTGAAGAGACCACCCTCTTAATATCATCAAATCCCGAGGGAATTACCATTGACTCTTCTATTGGTGTTTGAGTAACTTTGTACACGTAGGTATCCACTCGAGACGCAAAAAAATCGAGCGAAACGGAGAGAGGCTCATTTCAGCCTGCTGGCCGGATTGGGTCGCCGGATTGGTCACCGGACTGCGAGCGTGCCTAAGCCACCACCGGCGACTCTGGGCGTTTATGTTCACGAAATTTTACAGGTTCATTCCTCTCGGTCTCTCCCACATTCCTAAAATATTTCACGACCAAATTCCACCGAACGAAGCCACAGCAACGCATGCACGTTTCTGTCCGGCGAGACAAATTCCAATCCGGCAGGTCTTGTCTTCCACTCCGGCAGGTTAGATTTCATAATATTGAAGAGGCGCTCCGACGTTAGCTAGCAACGCACAAGGTTGTTTACAACCTCACATGTAAGTGATCTAAACGAATTGGATAACAAAATTTTGGCTGACGTTATCTATCTCAACACCTTGAAGAAAATGAATATAACAAAATTTGATATAGTCCAAAACATATGAAAACTCACCCAATTCAATGGACAATCGACCTTAGCCATCAGATTGATTAAGCTGTCTGTATATACTGGATGAGAAAACAAGTTGGTGTTGACTTCATTGTGATGGATTATCTATAAACCTTCAACGCAAAATTATCGTAATGTAGTTTCTACTCTATGTTTTATGGATTATCGGCGATATTCATGTTTTCTAAATTTTGTTTTCTAAATTCACGTTTTATATCTTTTTCATTATACTTTATTTGAACTCAATTAGTATCTATATTTACTTCCTCAAAAGAAATATCTTATAGTTATGATTAAATTTAATATGTAATAATAATTTTAATTGATATAAATAAATATTTATATTAAAAAACAATTTTTGACATTCGAAGCGACAATCCGCTTTTAATACAATTTTGAAGCCAGATTTGAAGTTACAAGCCGCTTCAAAAATCGCTTGTAATATTTGACGGGTAAAGATTAGTTGTGTCTTGTTGCTTCTAAAGTCACTTTTAATACGTACTCTTCATATTTTAGAAACTATTTTATGCGCTTTTTGTTACCCTTAGAAGTGACTAGTTGCTTCTCATTTTTTTGTTTCTAATATTTACAAACGACTTATATTTAGAAACATGGTATTAGAAGAGACTTTGTCGCTTCTAAAGTCGTTTCTAAAGGTAAAATAGAAGCATTGTTTTTTTTACTTTTTGACGTAACTTTTGTTGCTTCTAAATGCTTTTTGTCTTATTGAAGTAATTTTGGTTCTTTTAGTGCTTCTATATCTAATCTTCCTCCTGATGAACATGTCAATATTGAAAATTCAAACTCCGTGTTTGACTCTGATGATGATATACCTAACAATATTCACGTTGAAGCTTATAATGTCTCTTCTAACACGTGGGCTGATGAGTTCAAAGTTTAAGAAAAAAAAAATTAGATGATATTATCTCACAAATAAATAAAAAACCAAACTTCTCGAGACTATTGTAGGGTTGAAATTTGATGTTTCTAGACTTGATAGTGAACTTGAGAAAATGTTCAAATCAGCAGGATGCTAAATTCGAGTGGTAAGGAGCTAGAAAAGAATCTTAAGTTGGGAAAAACAAAAAATAATATGTAAGGACTCTGGTTTTATTCATGCCGCTTTTACCTCCAAAATTAAGTTTGTACAATAAAATGGGGATATTACCACCAATCTATCACTCAACAGAAGTTAAACTTTTGAGTTCCCAAAATTTGTTTCTCTAAAAAAATCAAACTACATGAGGTCTCAAGTCAACATACCTTGTTGGGTATGTCATTACTTTGGACGTCGATGATACATTCACCCATATTGTTGTATGTATGGAGGGGTATTCATCAACATCAATCCTCCAACAAAGGTCAAGCCTACTCAGATTCCATCTCCCTAAGATATGGTGAGTGAAAACCAAAACTAGGGAGAACATTACCCGCACATCCTTTTCAACGTCAAACCATGAAGACTTGTATTTTGATCGTGGGTGCTAATGACATATGACATGTGTTAATCCTTTGGTGACGATGTTAAAAGAAAAGTATTGGCATAGATAAACTAAAATATCAAAGGTTGCACTGTTTAGGTGAGGCTTTACTTGTCAAAGGACTCACGTAAATCTCATTAGCGTTAGTTAACTATGTGATTTCGACCTAAATGTATATTTTACACATGATGCGCCCACACTGGCCTATAAGAAAAAATTTAGTTAATTAAAGGAACACAATCAGAAGACAACTACTATGTTCGATCTTTTCGTAAGAACTCCATGTCTGAATCATGCCTCATCTTCAAGGCAGATGAACCCAAATTGTGGCATCGAAGACCGGTACATCTGAATCACAGAAGCTAAAAAAAGATTATATTAGAAAAATCCATATTTAGGATTCTCGACATCAAATTAGCTTAAGGAAAGATTTGTGGTGAATGTAAGATACAAGAAAAAGGTAAAACTGTCGCACAATATGGTACAATATTTTACTACCGCAAGATTACTTGAACTATTACACATGTTCTTGATAGTGTTATGTAAAGTGAAATCATGAAAGATAAACGAGACACGTGTTGACAAGATTTACGTAGGTTCACTTCATACTTGAAAAGTCTAACAGTTTGTAAGTGTTTAAAGAATTGTGTAATCAAGTCAAAAGACAAAACAAGGAAATCCCTGGCAAAAATCATCATACTTCACTTTGATCATGGACGAGAATTTGGTCTTTATGTTCAAGCGAGGATATCTCTCATGTATTTGCACCTCCCGTCACTTCCTCAAAAATTAGGATAGTAGAGAGGAGGAATTAAACTCTCCTCACGAAATGGTTTGGGGCATGTCACTTGCTAAAAATATCCTCAGACACTTCGGAGATGAAGTTTCTTCACACGGCTTGTCATTTTCATAACAGAGTTACCATACGCCAAGGAACCTATACTACTCAATATGAAATTTGGTGTGGTCGTAAGCCGAACGTGAAGTACTTTAATATCTTTGGCACGATGTGTTACATACTTGTTCATCGCGAGCCACAAAGAAAGTTTGACCTAAAGATCGCTGGAGAAATTGTTCTTAATTTTTCTAGATATAATATTGCGTTTTGAGTTTTCAACACACAAACAAAGGCTATCATGGAATCAACAAATGTTGTGCGAAACGATATGATGTTATTGGTTTTCAATGAAACAAAGTTTAAATAAAGAAATCTCACCAACTACCTATGAAATTACATATCAAGGGATCCATCCGGGTGAATATGATTTAGTGAATGTTGATTATGGAAGGACAATACCTACAAGGATATAGTTCTTGATGTTTCTCCAACAAGAAGAACTCCTCGGCGCCTACCTATATTGTGAGTTTTTTAGTTTAAAATCTATTCGAAGGCTGCCTAGGCGTCCAGCCTCTTGATCGGCGATCTCCTAGACGCATAGATCCCTGTCTGGCGATCTCCTAGGCGCATAGGCCTCCCTGTCCGGCGACTCTCCAGACACAAGGCCAATCCGGCGAGGATCCGAGGCGCACGCTCCCTGTCCGGCAAAGGCATCCAGGCACGTCCCTGTCCGGCAAATCCTCCCAGGCGTGCGTTCCCAGTCTAGCAAAGGTCCTTCATTCCGGCGAGTCTCCTTCCCAGCGAGCCTCCCTGTCCGGTAAAGCTCCTGTCCGGCGAGCTCCTGCTCCCTGTCCGGCCAGCGTGTGCCCAAGCTAATCTGACGAGCCTTGTTCACCCGTTTGATGCAACGAGACTTTCAGGTGATAGCTAGCAACGTCGTGATTATTTACAATCTAAATTTTAAGTCATTCTCAACGAGTTAGAGAGAGAAGTTTCATCATCGGCAGCAGTTCATTCAAGAGTTGGAACTTCCTCCGGGGTTATGCCATCAGCTAGAAACCTCTTGGGGGTACTCCATCCCACAACGGCTGACTTCCGTGTCTTTTGATCAATAGATTTTATGAAGGCCCCATTTGAAAGTTCCAGTACACATAATTCTCACCATCGAGTAACGGAGCACGGCTCACCAACTAACCTTCTCTAAAAGTTTCCATTCTAGTATACTTAACACAGTTAACAAGAGAGAATCGTTTACCTAGTAAATTAGGGTTCCGGCTCTGATACCAATTGAAAAAAGGATATACACTATCTATGTGATGTTATACATGCACGCTCATTAACAACAGTAAATAGAGAAAAGTAAATAATGAACACAGACACGTTGATAACGCAGTTTGACAACTGCCTACATCTGGAGAATATTGCATTCCGGTTAAAAAAATATACTATATGAATGGAAGAACAAAGTTACAAAAGTTTTACAAGCGAATCAACTATTCCTTAATGTAACACTTTCTTTCTTCCAAAAGTATCACTCTACCTAAGACTCCCCCTAAGTGTGAGTTTCACTCACTATTTCACCCTAACAAGAACCGAGTCTTTGTCTGTGTCTTCAACATAGAAGGTATAAGAAATATGCGCTTACAGAAAAACTTTTCACTCAAGAAGCTATTCGTGAAACCGGACGCGCAAGAGAAGAGAAGTAGACTTTCTGTTTATCTTTGATGAAGCGACACAAGTAAAGAGAATGCATACACCCTAGAAAAGTACACGATAGGGTTTATATACTACACAAACGACGAAAGATCACTTCACTCGAGAAGTACAGTTGGAACTGAGGGCGCCAAATGAACAGCGAGGCAGGTACGCCGCGTCAAAAAAAGTATAGACACATGTTCTTAAACACATGATAAAAATATCAATAAGAATAACAGGGTTTTGACGAAGCAACAAGCCCAAGACCGTACTAACAATTACTTAATATTTCAGTCGGTGTAGTGTTGTAGCAAAACTTAAAATAACAGGCGTCACACAATTTAGATGTAGTTAAAACATAACTTTATTCAACACTTGTGTGTAGTTAAATTTTTTGCACTTCGAACATTTAATTGTATTTTGGCCGTTTTAAGTCAATTTGAAACTGAAGATGGATATTATACAGGATTTTGAACGAACAAATAACACACTAGAGGTGGTAGCTAAGGTAATTTAGTTGTTTATAACATATCACTTTCAGATCTTCTATTATAATATCGTGAGTTTGTGAGGTACGTATTTGATGCATTTATATTTTATGGTCCTACAGTGCACAAATTGTACGATTTCAAACATTTGTATGATGTACAAATTATATGTATTTTGTGGGTAACGAATCTGACTTGTAAATTTTTTACATTGTACATATACTAGGGTAATTAAATTCACTTTAATTATTCAATGTCTGCTTGGTTGTTATGTTTTTAAAAGTTGTACAACTCAGCTAGCAATGGGAAGTTTCTTACTCCTAATTTGTGTTTCTTCATTTGGTAAAAAAATATATGTGATCGTTTTGTAGATATATTAAAAAAAATTATTTTATAAAAATATATAGGGAAAAATTTAGGTGATAACCAATAGAATATATAGGTGACTACCTCAGTTCAATATCTATACCACAGTGCTGAAATGGAGTTGGACTTGGAGCCAAGGTTTTCGCAAAAGATTTTCGGGGGAGATGGAGGAGAGTACTACATCTGGTCAAGTAAGGATTTCCCATTGATTGCTGAGACCAAAGTTGGGGGTGGTCGTCTTGTTCTAGAGCCTCTTGGCTTCGCTCTTCCTCACTACGCAGATTGCTCCAAAATCGGCTATGTTCTCCAAGGTACATACATTATTATAATATTAATTTATAAACATCATTATAAATCATCACCTAATATCTCACTCGGTATACTTAACATAACAGGCGTCACGCAGTTTAGATGTAGTTAAAACACAGCTTTATTTAACTCTTGTTTGTAGATAAACTTTTTGCACGTCGAACATTTAACTGTATTTTGGCCGTTCTAAGTCAATTTGAAACTAAAGATGGACATTATACAGGATTTTGAACTAACAAATAACACACTAGAGGTTGAAGTTAAGGTAATTTAGCTGTTAATAACAAATCACTTTCAGATCTTCTATTAGAAGATCGTGAGTTTGTGAGGTACGTATTCAATGCATTTATATTTTATGGTCCTACAGTGTACAAATTGTACGATTTCATACATTTGTATGATGTACAAATTATATGTATTTTGTGTGTAAAGAATCTGACTTATACATTTTTTTACATTGTACATATACTAAGGTAATCAAATTTTACATTGTACATATACTAAGGTAATCAAATTCGCTTTAATTATTCAATGTTTGCATAGTTGTTATGTTTTTAAAAGTTGTACAACTCAGCTAGCAATGGGAAGTTTCTTACTCCTAATTTGTGTTTCTTCATTTTGTTAAAAATATATGTGAACATTTTGAAGATATATTAAAAATAATTATTTTATAAAATATATTAGCGAAAAGATAAGGGGGAATACCAACATAATATATTTGTTAGCAATATTACACACAATAATATTGAAAATTAATACATAGACGAAGTGAGATGAATAAAATTAAACCAGTAAAATAAGGAAATTCTGGTTGAGCTTGTCGAGGCCTGTTTGATAGTTATCTTGAATTTTTTATTGCCCACTCAGGTACGAGATGTCTGAATGAAAGCCTCCCAAGATACAACGACGGGAGGCGAGCTTGAAGTACCACTCAGCTCGACTTCGGCGAACTGACTACTTGTGTCGAACTCACACCGGACAACAAAGAGAAAAACCATTTCAAGTGGAGATATATGATTTCGCTATGTGAAAGTCTCTTCTTCAAATGAGAGAGTTCGACTGCGTTTTATAGGCACAGTTAACCCTCTGATGGTTTACAAAACCGTTCACTATCAATGAAAATTAATTTCCATTGATACACTTCAATAATCTCGCTCAAAACATTTTCCCAAAACGTTTTTTGTATTCAATACACATTGACCTCGTCAATAAATGACCGAATCAAAGTTAAATCAATTCTGATAATAACACAAAGTTAAATCTTTCCCGAAGTGAGATTTGTAATAAAAAAAATCATATTCATCACAAATAAATCAAGGCCGGCCCGCAAGCCCGAAAGCCCAAGAATAGCCCAAATTACCAAGACCCGAGTCCAAGCTCGCCACGGCACGGCACGGCGGCGACGCGTGAGATGTTAGAACTAACTCACCCACACTCTACTCTCTTATCCTTAGATGTCACCTAAATGAGGAGAATCCTTTATAAACACTACAACACACAACCTTCCTAACCTATGTGGGACTCTTTTACTCACTTCATCAGTACATTAATGACAACATTGATACACATATTAATGTGTTTTTTAACCATACTTTCATCAATTTCTCATTCATTATAGAGTTGTTTTTGAGAAACAAATATTTAATTTTATACTCGTCGCAACGAGAAATAATAATGCGAAAGAATTAATCAATTATGTTGAGTGTACCCCACTCAGTTATAATGCCTAAAAACACTGTAATACAAGTTATAAAATACTCTTTTATAACATTTATTCCAACAATATTGGTGAAATGCTGCTTATTAATTTATTATTTACCCATCAATTACTTTAAAAAAATTATACTGGTTCCTTATGGGGTTAAAATTCCAACGACGTACCCAACTAACATGGTATTAATGATCCCTGTACTATTTTGATATATGACGACGTTAACGTTGGCGGCAATAAACGCATAGGAATATCTTTGGAAGTGATCCATGCTATGCATATATCGTGTCGGTCATTATCGAAGCTGTCTACTCGCTATCAAATTAATTATGCTTGATTATACGCTTTAGGGGACCATTTTGTTTATTTATTTTACACGTATTTGGCAGGAAACAATGGACTAGCTGGCATGGTGTTCCCGAACACGGCAAAGGAAGTGGTGTTGAAGCTAAGAGAAGGAGACATAATCCCAGTGCCTTTTGGATCGCTGTCTTGGTGGTACAACGGCGAAGGAGATTCCGATTATATATTATACGTAGTTATAGTAACATATATAGTATATGATCTAATCATCTGCTAACACGTGAGGATTAAGCGTAGAACATAATTGGAGATTTAAGACTGCAATAGCAGATTAACTTCAGAAGACCATTGGATTATCATTACGTGGGCTAGGAGGGAGTTTGGCTCAACTTATTTTTATAGCGAGAACAAGCTGTAATTAGATTTCGTTCTGTTATCCTTATATCTTATATGTTTCCTAGAGACGGAAACAAAAGCTTAAGAGGAACTTGTGTCAGATAAATCATGAAAGACAGACGATACGTGTTTATGCGTGTTGACAGGATATACTTAAGTTCACTTCATGCAGAAAAGTCTGACACTTTGTTAGTGTTTAAAGAATTGTGCAATCAAGTCCAAAGACAAAACGGGGAAATCCTTAACAAAAATCATCCAAATTCATTGTGATCATGGACGCGAATTTGGTCTTTATGTTCAGGTGAGGATATTTCTCATGAAATTTCTCCTCCCGTCAGTTCCCCATCAAACCGGATAGTAGAGAGGAAGAATTAAACTCTCTTCTGAAAATGGTTTAGGGCATGTCACTCGCTAAATATATCCTCACACACTTCTGAGTTGGAGCTCTTGACACGGCTTGTCATATTCATAACAGAGTTACCATACGCCAAGGAGCCGCCACTACTCAATATAAAATGTGGTGTGGTCGTAAGCAAAACGTGAAGTACTTTAATATCTTTGGCACGACGTGTTACATACTTGTTGATCGTGAGCCACAAAGAAAGTTTGACCTAAACAGCGTTGGAGAAATTTTCCTTGGGTACTCTAGATATAATAGTCCGTTTTGAGTTTTCAACACACAAACAAAGGCTATCATGGAAACAATAAATGTTGTGGGAAACAATACTACCAATGACTATGTTCATGTAGATTTTGATGAAGTTAACGGTTTTTAAAGAATCGAAGATTGATAAAAGAAGTCTCGCCAACTGCATCTGACATTACTGATCAAGACATCCATCCGAGTGAATATGATTTAGTGAATGTTGATTCTGGAAGCTCAAATACATATGAGGATACAATTCTTGATGTTTCTCCGTCAAGAAAAACTCATAAGAAACTGCTTATCAACTAAAAAGGATAATAATATATAAAAGTTTGTTGGAAGGAAGTTTTGAATATATGGAGAAGTGTTTAAATATCTTGAGTGTTAAGGAAAGTTATTAGGAAAGTAGAGAGGTAAGTAAATTTCTTTATAGAAATAAGTATTCTTTATTTTAGATTGATCCAAATCTCGAGTACACGACCCCTATTTATACTAGTCTATGAAAATCTATAGATACATCAATTTCTAGAGAATTCTCCTAATTACTTAATATCCTAGAAAATATAAGATTATTCTAGAATTTTTTCTCTCTAAATTTCCAAGACATACCAAGAATATTCTAAAAAATACTACAACTAAAATAGGCCCAAAATATATAAGGCCCAAATAACAATTAAAATTACTAGGTCCAAAAACTATAACCTAATCAAATTTAATATTCAACAAGTTTTCAAGAAACTTCTTTCACCCACACACGAATGAATGAAAATTTCCGTAAAAACATGCTAGTAGAAAACCAAAGTAATTTGTTATTGTAAGCATAAAGAGTCTAAACAAAATACCAGACCTACCCGATTGATGTGAGATTCGTTACATTCACGTCATTTCCGCATAACAAATGTGGCCTTTAAAAATATTTTGAGCATTACTTTCTCAATGTGAAGAATTAAGCCTAATTTTTCACCATCAACTTAATCCTCCTATTACAAACATGGTCAAGACACTGAATGAAAAATTATTGGCGTTCAAACTTAGATTGTGTAGTTTTAAAGTAAAGAATAGTTGAAAATGATCGTCCATAGAGTTTAACTAGTACACATACTGGATCCCACAACCCTTAATAAGGGGCGTGAAATTTTTCCACAACTCTTATTAAAAATTGTGGGATTCATAGTTGTGGAATTTTCCACAACCCTTATACATCAGGTGTGGAATGTTCATACTTTCCAACCGGATGTATATTGATCGTGGAATATTCAACAATTATGTACTTATTTTTACTGAGTAGTGAAGTTTTTATTTCCACTAAAATTTTGAACTTTCAAGAGGACAGTTTGGCCGAATTGTATCATCTCTCTCTGTTATTATTTACAATTTTTACTTCACCACTGTAACATTACAACTGTAAATCTGCTATAATAAGTGATTGAAACATATAACAAGAAACAGAAAACAATAAATATGCTATTTGACTTTCTCTTACCCTTTCATCTGTACGTACATAAAGTCTTTATATACCTGGACTATATGTCGTCTACAAATATACAGTTGTATACGTTCTCCTATAATCTTTATTCTCTGTCAAAACGAACCTCAGTTCAATATCTATACCACAGTGCTGTAATGGAGTTGGACTTGGAGCCAAGGTTTTCGAAAAAGATTTTCGGGGGAGATGGAGGAGAGTACTACATCTGGTCAAGTAAGGATTTCCCATTGATTGCTGAGACCAAAGTTGGGGGTGGTCGTCTTGTTATAGAGCCTCTTGGCTTCGCTCTTCCTCACTACGCAGATTGCTCCAAAATCGGCTATGTTCTCCAAGGTACATACATTATTATAATATTAATTTATAAACATCATTATAAATCATCACCTAATATCTCACTCGGTATACTTAACATAACAGGCGTCACGCAGTTTAGATGTAGTTAAAACACAGCTTTATTTAACTCTTGTTTGTAGATAAACTTTTTGCACGTCGAACATTTAACTGTATTTTGGCCGTTTTAAGTCAATTTGAAACTAAAGATGGACATTATACAGGATTTTAAACTAACAAATAACACACTGGAGGTTGAAGTTAAGGTAATTTAGTTGTTAATAACAAATCACTTTCAGATCTTCTATTAGAAGATCGTGAGTTTGTGGGGTACGTGTTCAATGCATTTATATTTTATGGTCCTACAGTGTACAAATTGTACGATTTCATACATTTGTATGATGTACAAATTATATGTATTTTGTGGGGAAAGAATCTGACTTATATATTCTTTACATTGTACATATACTAAGGTAATCAAATTCGTTTTAATTATTCAATGTTTGCTTGGTCCTACAGCAATGGGAAGTTTCTTACTCCTAATTTGTGTTTCTTCATTTCGTAAAAAATATATTTCGTAAAAAATATATGTGATCATTTTGTAGATATATTAAAAATAATTACTTTTATAAAATATATAGCGAAAAGATTTGGTGATTACCAACAGAATATATTGGTGAAATGCTGCTTATTAATTTATTATTCACCCATCAATTACTTTAAAAAATTATACTTGTTCCTTATGGGGTTAAAACTCCAACGTTACCCAACCAACATGTTATTAAAGATCCCTGTACTACCAACATGTTATTAAAGATCCCTGTACTATTTTGATATATGACGATGTTAACGTTGGCTGCAATAAACCCATTTGAATATCTTTGGAAGTGATCCACGCTATGCATATATCGTTCCGGTCATTATCAAAGCTGTCCACTCGCTATCGAATTATTTATGCTTGATTATAAGTTTTAGGGCACCATTTTGTTTATTTATTTTACACGTATTTGGCAGGAAACAATGGACTAGCTGGCATGGTGTTCCCGAACACGGCAAAGGAAGTGGTGTTGAAGCTAAGAGAAGGAGACATAATCCCAGTGCCTTTTGGAGCGCTGTCTTGGTGGTACAACGGCGAAGGAGATTCCGACCTCGTGATCGTCTACTTGGGAATAACGGAAAAAGCCCACATCCAGGGAGAGTTCAGTTATCTCTTTCAAGCCGGCGGGATAGGAATCCTCGCCGGATTCTCCAACGACTTTGTCAGCAGAATCTATGGCCTCTCCGAAGAAGAGGCTGATAAACTGGCCAACAGCCAAACAGGTGTCATGATAATTGCTCTCTCGCCGGAAAAAGCCCTAAACCTTAAACCCAGCGATACCACTTGTGCCAAGAATCAATTGGTTTACAACATCGACGACGCTTATCCTGATTACAAAGCGAAAAAGGATGGAGGGTTTTGGACAAAGGTGAGTCAGACGAAGTTCCCTTTCCTTGGAGAGGTTGGTCTCAGTGCTAACCACATCGAGCTCGGTCCGGGTTCCATAAGCTTGCCAATTTATACCACTGATTCGAGTGCTCAGCTGATTTATTTCGTGAGAGGTCACGGTCACATTCAAATTGTTGGGATTCAAGGTAAAAGGGTTTTGGACAGCGACGTGAAAGCTGGTCATTTGGTTATAGTGCCCAGGTTTTTCGTTGTAGCTGCAGTGGCCGGAGAACTAGGATTGGAGTGTCTTTCTGTCATTACAAGTTCCGAGTGAGTACAACCAAAACCCTAATTAACACTTTCATGAGGCTTTTGGAGTTCAACGTGATTTTTTAAAATTAAAATCAGACATGAACATATTTATTTTCTTTGACCAAATTTTTTTCTAGATGACCCGAATGGGGTACTTAGTCACTTCTCATCCTAACCTATTCATTGTTATCGGTGCTTATGCATATCGTAATACTTCAAAACAAGTTTACAAATAGAAAAATCCGATAATTTTATAATTTCGTACACCTAAATTAACACGTTTTGCTACATTTCTTTCAAATTGTTAATTTGGTTGTTTTTGTAGGCCTGTTTTAGAAGACATGGCCAGTAAGGAGTCTACCTTGGCAGCTTTATCACCGGAAGCGTTAGCAATATCTCTGAATGTCTCTGCCGACTTTGCAATGCTGTTCATGTCAAAGATCAAAGAAAGAAACTTTATCCTCCCACTGGAACAACGATCATAAAAACAACATTTAAGTTACGTACTTTCAATTGTAGGGTCATATTGGAATTACAAATGTTAGTGTTATGTGTTTAGCTATGTGTGTGAAATAAGTGGCCTTACCTGTTTCCCATTTATCTAATATTACCTGTATTACATTACTAATACAAAAAATCACTAGTAGAAAAACTGGATCCAGCGACCCTTAATAAGGGGTATGAAATGTTCCCACAATCCTTATTA
This sequence comes from Urtica urens, assembly GCA_958296335.1. Lineage (NCBI taxonomy): Eukaryota > Viridiplantae > Streptophyta > Magnoliopsida > Rosales > Urticaceae > Urtica > Urtica urens. Next base: position 11,594,501 of record OY282520.1, on the reverse strand, counting down.
AGGGTTGTGGGATCTAGGGTTGTGGAATTTCTCACAATCCTTAGACATTCGTTGTGCAATGTTCATACTTCCCACACCGGATGTCTATTGATTGTGGAATATTCAACAACCAATCAATTATCGGTTGTAAAATTTAATTTTTTTTAACTTTCAGCACCGCGGCCCCGAGTCCCACAACGGATCCAAATATCCGTTGTGGGACTCGGGACCGCGGCGCTGGAAAGGGTCGCCCCAGCGCGGGTTGAGCTCCAAAGTGTCGCGGCCCCGCTTCCCACAACTATTCCATGGCGCCGCGGCAACGTCACTCAGCGCCGCGGCGCCGACTCCCACAACAGATGTTTGGATCCGTTGTGGGACATGGCGTTGCGGCTCGAAACATATGTCTCCGCAGCGCCGTTTTCCAGAGAGTGCTTTCTTTCAAAATTAATGGATTAAACCCCAAAAACCATATAATACCTGCAGAATACATGGACAATCAACCTAAAAAAAGACAATATATCCAAAATTCATCCAAAATCATCATATACATTCAAAATCATCCGAAATATATACATTCAAAATCACAAAATGTAACTAATCATCACATTCAATAAATGTTTGTACATAGTTAATCCACTCTTCTCTTACTCTCTCTATTTCCAAAGGTGTATACGTCTTTTTATTTTCTAATCTAATTATAGCTCCAACAACTATTTCTCGCATATAACATAAAACAAAATATCCACATTCCGAGTTACGGCTTTGTCTTGGAGCGGCCATTGACCTTATGTACGTTGATTGTCCGTGACCTAGAGTGTCTTTGTGTTCAAGTTTGAAATTTGAAAACACCCTACAAAACAAAAAGTATGAGTATCTCTTATAACAAACATTCAATATATAAGTAAAAAAATTACCTTTTTATCAACGAAAATAAGTCTTATGGAATCTGTTTATTCAATGGGTCAAAAAACATCGCACAATCTTTCCACAAGTCAAGAACAACAAGCATCCAATGAAAGTTTTGATTGTATGGCATGAAAACTAGTTGTCCAACATTCCATTCTCGCACCGCATTTCCAACCTCTTTGACTCGTGTTGACAATTTGTAATCTTTTTCATTTGTAGACATGTGAGAAGCTAACGCCGTGTTTACAAAGCCAAATTTCTTTTTCAACTTTGCCGTCGATGCGCGTATATGGCTATATTCCAAAGTATTCAAAAAGTAAAAACGCTCAATATTTAAGCATTAATAAAAAAAAAATATTCATGAAAGAAACACGTATTTCATGTAAAGCGATATGCTTGACACCCCAATTTCCGATAATTGTAAAAATTCGGAAATATCATCAAATCCCAACATAGTCAGGATAGGGAAGATTGTTGGACAAACGTTGGCTTGGATAAAGTGTCCTTGTGCTAACATCATTTTGTTAGCATGTTGAGTTAGCAATTTAAACTTTGAATTTATTATCTTGTAACCATTTAAACTTTGAATTAATTACCTAATAATTAATTTGAATAATCAATACATACTAAAGAGTAGGTTAAAATATATTACCTTGTAATTAATTCTTATGTTATCTTTGGGAGTAGGTTGACTCGTAGAATCGAGTTTCGAGCATTTGGTGTATCGACCGCGGCTCTCTTTTGTCGTCTCTGTTTTATTAATGTTCGTGGCCACGAGACAAAACCCCCCATTGCATCTTCTACGGTTATAGCTTTTTCGGTGGGAATCGGCAATTTGGCTTTTCTAACAAAAACGCCCGAAACGCTCACCCATGCATTTCCTTCCTCCAAAGTTGAGAATTAAATTACACCATCGTTCAAATAGACTCCCGCATTTGCAACATTGATTTTGTTCCCTTTCACGATATCGTCAATGTAGAGAAAAAACTTGACACTTTCATTCAAACACGGTGCCACCGGTGTGGTTGGATTCAATGACAAATTAGCCCGAACACTGGTTGGTTTTTCCACAATAATCGGATAAACTTTTGGACAATTATATACATCGTCATGTCCTATGAAAATCACTAATTTAATACCGAAACAAATAAACGTTTGAAGTAAATAAATAAGCATGAATAACGATTAGCTAAAGAGACGACCTCTTCGACGAGTTCATAAATCTTAACCTTCTCTTCATCACGAACGCCACTTCAACTTGATCAACACTATCTTCTCCAACACTTATACTACCACGACCATAAACGGCCTTTAATATTTGATTTTTAAACACCGTTAACTCGAGATGCATTTCGAGCCGCATCTTGTTAAGTTCTTCGTTTGCGGTCGGAGGAAAAAAAAATACTTGAAACGCTTGGCAACATATTTGGATTGACCGCAAACATATTTCTTTGTTCCCATAGCTTCTGTAAAGATACTTTTTTCCCGTTTCCGAGATGAAAGTACCTTCGGTTGTTTGTTGAGATAATATTTGCTACATATACATAAATATAATCATTTGTAAATAAAAATCTTATAAATATAACTTACATTATTAAAAATATTACAATTGATTCTCCCATTAGTCGATCTTTGTCATTCTTGAACTCTTTTCCATCTATCCCGTCTTTTTTTCGCGACTCAATCCATAATTCTTCTAACGTTGCCCATTGGCCGGTTTCATCATGCTATTAATTAAAAATTAATCATATTAATCATACATTAAATATAAAAAACATGAGTACAAAATAAATAAATGAAAAAACTAAACCTTTTGTTGATCTAGTTTTCGATATCCATCTCGGCCACATCGAGATTTGTATTCAACTTTAGCAGAATTAGTTATCCCTTGCTCTGACGTTTTCTTGAAAACTTCGCTTCGTCTATACTAAAAAAAATTCACCCAATCTTCCTCGGTGATACTCGTGTAAAATTTCAAAACACAATCGGGTCTTTTTAACGAGTTCGGTTCGTTGATTGTGTCTTTGAGAAGATCGTGATATTACTCGTGATGAAATAGCTTTGCGGCTTCTCCTAATCTCATGAGGCAATCGTGCTTATGTTCTGTTGGAATAAAAAATACTTCACATATTTTGTTCAAAATCCTCTCTTTTATTTTATCGTTTGTTTTTAATCTCTAATCACGGGTCGAAAGTGGACCATATTCCCTAGCTAATATGCCGAAGTAACTCAACAACACAACACCTTCCTTACCCTTTGGTTGCCCTTTGGAATCTAATTCTATCGTGATTTTTCTACCGAGAATTCTAATTTTATTAGCACGACTCATAAGGGTGTTTCTTCTCTTTCGTTTCTCATCGGGATTTAATGATAATAGTCGTCAAGGTTTCTTTTTCATATCGTCGCTAGAAGTAGTAGTATAGTAGTTGTAGTCGACATTGAATCTAAATTTCAACATCTAAATATGAACCTAAATTATATATCCATTCCAAACGCAAAGTATATCTGAATGTCAACCTAAACTAATTATCTATTCCAAACAAAAAATATATCTCAATGTCAACCTAAAACTAATTATCAATCTCAAACCAAAAGTAGTAATAAAAAAACTAACCGTGGAGGGGCGGAGGTGAACTTTCTGTTGGAATAAGTCTAGGGTTAAGAAAAATTATCATTAATCATATTAATGACAGAATATAAAATTTCTTAACAAGTAAACTATTTTACTAACCTAGGCTTAGTGCATATACATGTTATAATTAAAAACATTATTTAAACTTTTTGAATACTAACCTTTCTTGTATCTTCAAACTTGAAGCGTATTGGGAAAGGTGGATCTTCTTCCTTGGCTCGATTTCTTCACGTTTAGTTTTGAACTTGAGAAACCTAATGTTTCTATTATAATAGTCTATAGAGGTTTAGAAGGATTTGTGTGTGGGAACAATTAAACAATATTAACCAAGAACAATTCTTGGATCATAAGCTAATTCTCTAGATCAATTGAGAATTTAGGTGCCAAAATAAAAAGAAGTATTTTCTAGAGAGAGGGAGAGAGAGAGGGTCGGCCACAATGCAAGAGAGAGTACGAAAAAAAATTATTTTCACATCTTTATGTGATGGTCTATTTATAGGAGAAAGAAAATTCTATAAAGGTCAATTATGCATTCATGAAAGAATAAGGCATTCATGACAGAATATTTGATTTTCTCTTACCCTTTCTCTCCTAAGTTGGCCGGCCATACATTGTGCATTAGTGAGGATATTTGTTTCCTCACTTAGCACATTTTTTTTTCTTCTCAAGGAAACATTTTCTTTTTGCTTTAAGGTAATTGTCTTTATAATTAAAGGGAAATAAAACTCTCCTCTTTGATGGATGTTGGCCGAATTCTTTAGCTAGGGAAGGGCATTTAGATGCTTCCTTATTAATTTTAAGACAATTTTTAAAGTACCCATTGTAGAATTATTATTGCACAAATAATTAAATAAATTTCTTAATGCCTCAAACGATTTTTTGGCTTAGAAAATATTTAATATTTTCATACATTCACATCATTTTATGTCCATGTGGACAAAAATACCCTTTAGATATTTTCCAAGAAAAACTCTAGTTCAACATTTGAACTTATTTTGACTTAGCTTCTAATTTAACAATCCTACTCTAATGACTTGTAATAGTGACCTTATGGATCCAAATGAACAAAGTTTGAGTTTCTATACTCGGACTCAAAAGTTCACAAACTATTTCCGAGTATTAGCTTAATTTCAACCGACTCCAATAAAGAGTTGACCTTGAGAATCTCTCCGTTTAAAATGAATTTATTTTCTACTCAAATTAAACTTAATTATATTGAATGGATCCATTAATTGTTATCTATGTTTACCCTTCATGAATATCATCAACATAGATGGGATATAAAATTACCATTGTACCATTCTAATTTTTATTTCCTCAACTCTTTTGTTACTTGTGAATAAGTTAGAAACAATGTATTGACGAGGAGCTAACAAGTCACATTGTTTCATCCAAATAAAGTCGCTACTTAATTTTGGACACTGTGCAGTTCATTTATTCACAATTTAAGTAAATAGGATGAGGTGATATATATTGCATTTCAGCAATATTGTACACGAATTTCATATCTATGAGAACTTCACAAAGTTGGTTCATGACATCTTCATAACTTAATATCTCACCAATTGGTCTAGTCTAGATCACTTTATTGATCTAGAATTTGACTTTCTCAAATGAGAATATTAATGCTATAAAATGACATGTCTCATTTCAGAATTTAAGTAAGCATGATGCAATTCATACATAGTGACCTTTAGACAGAAGATGTTAAATGGTTTATTCTTCTATTGTCTCTAAAGGTGCAATGGTCAATTCATCTTCGAACGACTTTTCGGCTTAGAAAAAAATTATATTTTCATCATGAAAATATTCAAAATCTTATTTTGACATTCACATCATTTTATGTCCATGTGGACAAAAATACCCTTTAGACATTTTCCAAGAAAAAGTCTAGTACAACATTTGACTTTATTTTGACTTAGATTTCAGTTTAATAATCCTACTCTAATGACTTGTAATACTGACCTTATGGATCCAAATGAACAAAGCTTGAGCTTCAATACTCGGAGTCAAAAGTTCACAAAACTTTTCCGAGTATTAACTTAATGTCAACTGACTCCACTAAAGAGTTGACACTGAGAATCTCGCGGTTCAAATGAATTTATTTTCTACTCAAATTCAACCTAATTATATTGCATTGATCCATTGAATGTTATCTATGTTTACCCTTCATGAATATCATCAACTAGATCGGATTTATAAAATTACCATTTTACCCTTCTACTTGTTGTTTCCTCAACTCGTTTGTTAGTTGTGAATAAGTTAGAAACAATGTATTGACGAGCGGCTAACAAGTTACATTGTTCCATCCAAATAAAGTATCTACTTAATTTTGGACACAGCTCAGTTCACTTCTTTACAATCCCACTAATAAAGCATGAGGTTATATATATTACATTCCAGCAATCTTGTACATGAATTCCATTTCTATGAAAACTTCACAAAGTTGGTTCATGACATCTTCATAACTTAATATCTCACCAATTGGTCCAGTCCAGACCACTTAATGGACCTAGAATTTGAATTTCTCAAATGAGAATATTAATACTATGAAATGAGTTGTCTCATTTCAGGATTTAGGTAAATATGATGCAATTCATACATAGTGACCTTTAGACAGAAGATGTTAAATGGTTTATTGTTCTATTGTCTCTAAAGGTGCACTGGTTAATTCTGTATCTTTGAAAAATACACTGGAAAAACTATAGAGTTCCTAACTCTCTATGCCTCGTAACCAGACATCATAGGTTCTTCCAACAATCATACTGGGATCAATAGTCCGTTGATCTTTAGGTTGTTAATATATCGTTTTAGTCAAACCATGAAGAGTTTGTTCACGCAAATCTACATTTGTCTCTTCCTACGTTATTAGGTTTGATTAAGGACTATAAGACTATTGAATATCGTGAATCTTGAATCAAACTAAAAGGGAATGAATGAACGTTTCAACTTTTATTAATATAATCAGAAAATTATAATAAGGACTTTATAAATATTTATATATTAGATCAATACGTAAATAAACAATCTTCTTGTGGGCATCTCTTCCAACAAACTTCCAGTTGAGTAAAAAAAGATGAGAGTAGTCCTTCATGCCTAATCCGTCTCGATGTGTGTTGAAAACCTTGTTTCATATGGCCTTGGTGAAAGGATCTACAAGGTTTTCCACCGTGTAGATCTTCTTCACCTCCACATCCATGCGCTGCACAATCTCTCTAATCAAATGATGTTTTATCTCAATATCCTTAGAGCGCTTATAGCTTCTAGGTTCCTTTGAGTTAGCAACATCCACACTATTATCACAATAAAGTGTCATGGGCTCGTTGCCATTTGGAACAACTTCCAAATACTTAAGGAATTTTCTAAGCCATACAGCGTCTTTAGATGCTTCACAAGCAGCCATATATTCTACTTCCATGGTGGAGTCAGCAATGCAAGATTGTTTGATACTCCTCCAAACTACAGATCCACCATTCATGATGAACACAGATCTTGAAGTTGATTTCCTAGAATCCTCATCCGCCTGATTGTCGGAATCATTATACCTTGTCATAGTTAGGTTAGTACCTGAATATGTAAGCGTTAACATCAACCCAGTGCTCGGTCCAGGATTTGATTGGAAACGGCTAACTACGCCAATGGCGAAACATATATCCGGTCTAGTGCATAACATAGCATACATGAGACTTCCTACGACTGAAGCATAGGGAATCTTTCTCATGTCCTCCATCTCTTGTGCAGTCTTGGGAGACTGGTCCTTAGTGCGACTCCATGTCTAAAGGGGTTCAGGCCCTTCTTGAAGTTTTGCATAGCGAAGCGATCCAACACCTTATCTATATAAGATGCTTGGGAGAGCGACAGGGTCCAACACCTTATCGATTTCAAAAGATCTGAATCCCCAGAATGTATGCATCTTCCCCTATATCCTTTATATCAAACTTCTTAGCTAACCAGATTTTAACCTCAGATAATTAACCTACACCATTACTAATTAGTAGTATATCATCGACATACAATACCAAAAACATAACATTGCCCTTGTGTATCAACTTATAGACACAAGGTTCATCTATTAACTGTTCAAAACCAAAACCTTTTACAGTTTCATCGAATATAATATTCTGTGATCTAGATGCTTGCTTAAATTCAGAAACGGATTTAAGCAATTCACAAACCTTGTTCTCTTCATCACTTTCCATGAAACCGTTTGGTTGAGCCATGAAAATGCTCTTGTCAAGATTGCCATTCAGAAAGGCAGTCTTGACATCCATCTGCCAAATCTCACAATCGAGAGCGACAGCTATGGATAGAAGTATATGGATGGATTTAAGCTTTGGTGAGAAGGTTTCTTCATAATCGATGCCTTCCTTTTGGGTATAACTCTTAGCCACTTGTCGCGCTTTGAATGTCTCAACGTTCCAAGCCGGACTAATTTTCTTCATATAGATCCACTTACACCCTACAAGTTTAATCCATTCAGGTAGGTCTACAAGTTTCCAGACTTTGTTGACATACATCGAATGCATCTCAACTTTCATGACATGAATCCAAAGGTTTCATTCAGAACCAGCCATTTCTTGGCTGTAGGAAACAGGTCATCCATGTCGGCGACAGCTACGAGAGTATCACCATAAGACATGTACCTGTCGTGTTTTTCAGAAACCCTCCCACTACGTCGAAGTACCACTTGACGAGGTTCGGAATTGTTATGTTGCGTTTAAGTTGGAATAAGAATAGTTCTTACAGATGAGGTAGACGCATCCTCACCCAACTTTTCTTCAACCACAATTTTTCTTTTAGGTTTCCTATTCTTCATATAGTCCTCCTCAAGCAAACGAGTATTAGTGCTAACAAACGTTTTGTCGTCCTCAAGACTATAGAATGTGAAACCAATGGTTTCCTTTGGATATCCAACGAACACACATAATTCTGACCAACTAGCTATCTTGCTAGTTTTTTGCCTTAGCACATGTGCAGGGCAACCCAAAATTCTGATGTGGCTAGCTTTAGGCCCAATCCATCATTCATAAGGAGTACCAGGGACCGTCTTAGATGGAATTTGGTTCAGAATATATGTGGCAGTTTTGAGGGCATATTCCCAAAAGGAATTAGGTAGTGATGAGTAACTCATCATTGACCTAACCATCTCCATCAGAGTTTGATTCATTCTCTATGACACTCCGTTATATTGAGGTGTGCCAGGTGCTGTAAGCTGAGAAGCAATACCTTATTCTTTAAGAAAGTCATCAAACTCTTCAGACAAGTAATCACCACATCGATCGGATCGAAGGGTTTTGATCTGTTTGCCAGTTTGCTTCTCCACTAAAGCCCAAAAAACCTTAAATACGTTAAAGGTCTTGAATTTGCATTTGAGCAAATAGACAAATCCATATCTTGAGTAATCATCGATAAATGTAATGAAGTATTCGTATCCTCCCCGTGCCTAATTCTGAGCGGACCACATACATCAGAATGTAGAGAAATTGCCTAAAGTACCACCCTTTATTATTCATTTTCCCAAAATTCACCCAAACATGTTTTTTTTCGCAAAATACAAGTAAATTTTATGTGAAAAGACGAAATACACTTTAAAAAAGTAAAACTAACACAAATGTCCTACATTATACTACCGGTTAAAAAATTTAATAAAAAATTAAAAAAAATTAAAATGTGAAGTAATTTTTATGTTTTTAAGTTAAATTTTTTTAAAAAAATTAGACAGTAATTGGTTAATATGAATATGGAGTAAAATGTAAAGAAATTATTTTAGGGGTATTTTAGACTTTTGGAGTGGTATTTTGGGAAAAAATTAATTTTAGTGAATTTTAGGAAAATCAATTATAAATAGTGGTATTTTGGGCAATTTCTCCAGAATGTATTAGTTCCAGCAGTTCAGTGGCTCTTCGACTTTTATCAGAGAAAGGTCGTTTGGTCATTTTTCCTTCTATACAGGATTCACAAGTCTATAATTAGTGTATTGCAGAGGCTTTGATTGGACAATCCCTCACAAGTCTCTTAATCCTATCTAGACTAATATGACCAAGTCTTGAGTGTCAAAGATGTGTTGATTTTATTAAATCAGATGAGTCATTAAGTTTGCTCCTGTTTGGTTCCATAATTAGATCATTATTAATTTCAGTGTCTAACATCAAAGGTTGTGTTGGATAAAGATAGTATAAACCATTCTTCATACAAGCATCAGTGACAAATGAATTGAAAACAGAAATACGAATTCCATTATCAATAAACTTAATAATTCTGCAAAACAATTTAAGCTACAGATATTAAGTTTTTCCCAAAGGAAGGAACAAAATACACGCCATTCAAATTTAAAGTTCTGTCTTCGAAAGACAATGTCACGGATTCCACAACCTTAGCAGACATCAAGCTCCCATCACCCCACTTGAAGCAGAAGTTGCCATCGTCTAAGCTTTTGCTTTTCCTGAATCCATTCAAGGAACAACAAATATGGTTAGTAGCAGCGAAGTCAATAATCCACGATGATACATTATCAGCTACTAAACAAGCTTCGGTAATAAGTACAATACCTTTCCCTTTAGCCTTGAGGTAGGTAGGACAGTTCCTACGCCAGTGTCCGGGCTCATTGCAGTGGTGAAAGTTGTCCTTAGACTTGTCCACCTTAGCAGTCTGGGGCATCTTCTTCTTTTGAACCTTGGTAGGGTTCTTCTTGTCGGCTTTATGAGATCACTTCTTAGATCCAGAGGTGGAGGCTATGTGCTCAATAGCATGAGCTTCTCCAGTAGTCCTCTTTTTCTTTAAGAGTCCCTCAGCGGTGTAAAGCTCCTTCATTAGCTCGGTAACAGTGTACCAAAGCTTATTCATGGAGTAGTTCAGCTTGAAAGTATCAAAAGATTCATGGAGAGTTTCCAAGATCATATCTATCTTGGTTTCTCCATCAATCTCAGATCCAAGGATTTCCATCTCATTAAGATAAATTATGATCAGCATCATATGTTCTCTAACGGGAGTCCCTGCTTTCATACGACAGTTCATAAACTGTCGTACCGCTTGTTACCTAGCCTGACGCCCTTGCCCTCCAAACATCCCTAAGAGATTGTAGAGCATTTCATAGGCTGACCTGGGGTGGTGAGTACCCACTTGTGCTTGTCCACGGTAAGGACGATGTCTAGGTTACATTTTCAATCTACGTAGTTATCATCTTCTAGTTTGTTCGAGGTAAGGATAGTTGAGAGGGGGTTTAGAGACATGTTGCTAAAAGTTGAAACAATTTATGATTACTCTTTTGTTTAGGATTTAAAGTTTAATTTTATTTAGACAAGAAAAATCCAAAGGTGTTATGAACAAAATGACACTTTACTCATTCAAGGGAAGGCCGCAGAGAGTTGCCTTTTATAAAAAAATGACACATCATTAATGCATAGTCATGATGTTAATACATCAATGCTTTGACTAGCCTCCTTATAAAGAAGTTTGATCACTCAAAACTTTTCGCCGGATCTTGAGGGAGGATTACTAGAGTTTGAGTCTAAGTGTGTGACCAAGCACTTAGTTCAATAAGATCTACTTTGAAAACAATCCGCCGAGGGGGGGCCTTGTCTCATCGTTTCACTTTTTAACGTAGCTATAAAAACAATGTTACGAGCAATGCGTCTATGAGTACTCTCATTTAAGAGAGGGCCACGATGGTGACTCTTAGTCCGGTGACATATGCAGTTCACATTAGTGTTGGAGATCGGGAGTTGCAAACAATAAGTACAACCCTCCCACTTAGATTTTGGAAAATCAGGGGATCCTGGGTTGCAAACAATAAGTACATCCCTCCCACTTAATTTTTGGAAAAAGCACATCATCTCTTGTACGTTTGGAAACACGTTTTCAGGTGTAAAGAGAGATAGAGTGGATCACTAGAAAAAAGAACCCTAAAATCAATATTTTTGAGGGGAGAGCAGTGTCAATGCACTAAGGCACAAGGAACATACTCGGATTTTTTTGTCAATTAATTTATTTAGCCTAAGGAAAGTGTGTGAGATTAATAAATCTCACTTTTGCACTTGGAAGTTTTTGAGATTCAAAATCTCCTAAAACAAATATCTTCATTTTGGTTGAGTGCGTGAACGTCGGAAATCCACGATAGCATCAAGAAGAGGGGAGGAAGTTAGGAGTTGCAAAATTCGGATTTAAAATCCTCGACTCGCGGACTACCGTACACCTCGAACTTAAAAGGTCATAAATCACACTTCCTGTATCCGATTGAGCCAAAACCAATTGTATTGGATAACTAACTTCAACTTCCGAGCAAAGAGTTATGTCCGTTTTACTGAGCCATAACAATTTGTCCATAAATTGAAAAACAACTAAAAGTACGTCGGATCTAGGCGTAATTCGAAAGAGGTTTCTTGAAAATTTTTAATTGTATGTTTTGATTTCAATTGTGTGTTATATTAACATGTTAATAATTAAACACAATATGAAACATTCAATAAAAAATTTAAACTAGAAGCGCAATAAATTAGTTTAAACTATATACACAAATTTTCAAACTTGTCAAAATATTAATTTCGAGTATGCTAAAAATAAAATAATTAAAAACGGTTTTTAATGAATTTATATAGCATAATTAATAATTCGAAAATCAAGACAAAATTAATTTTAAACGTCGTACCAAAAAAAATTAAAATTTTGTAAGATATATAGTCTTTGAAAAACCATTATTCGAGCAAATTTAGAAAATAATTTTCTTATAATGATTTTAAATAACATGTACATGCTTATAATTTGATCATAGCTCTGATACCATTTGTTGGAACAGGTCTAAGGTTAAGAAAAATTATTATTAATCATATTCATGGCGGAATATAAAATTTCTTTACAAGTAAAATATTTTACTAACCTATGCAAACTGCATATACATGTTATAATTAAAAACATTATTTAAACTACTTGAATACTAACCTTTCTTGTATCTTCAAACTTGAAGCGTCTTGGGAAAGATTGATCTTCTTCCTTAGCTCGATTCCTTCACGTCTAGTCTTGAACTTGAGAAACCTAAGGTTTCTATTACAAGAGTCTATAGAGGTTTAGAACGATTTATGTGTAGGCACAATTAAATAATATGAACCAAGAACAATTCTTGGATCATAAGCTAATTCTCTAGAACAATTGAGGATCTAGTTTCCAAAATAAAAATGAATATTTTCTAGAGAGAGAGAGAGGGTCAGCCATAATGCAAGAGCAAGAAATTTTTTTATTTTCACATCTCTATGTGAAAGTCTATTTATAGGAGAAGGAAAAATCTATAAAAGTCAATTATGCATTCATGAAAAAATAATGTATTCATGACATAATATTTGATTTTCTCTTCCCCTTTCTCTCCATAGTTGGCCAGCCATGCATTGTGCATTAGTGAGAAAAAAATTTCCTCACTTAAAACATTACCCTTTTCCTTTTGGGTAATTATCTTATAATTAAAGGGAAATAAAAGTCTTATCTTTGATGCATGTTGGCCGAATTCTTTAGGTAGGGAAGAGCATCTAGATGCTTCCTTATTTCTTTTAAGACAATTCTTAAAATACCCATTGTAGAATTATTATTGCACAAATAATGAAATTAATTTTTTGATGCCTCAAATAAATTTTCGGCTTTAAAAAATAATTTATATTTTAATCATATGAAAATATTCAAAATCTTATTTTGACATTCACATCATTTCATGTCCATGTGGACAAAAATGCCCTTTAGACAATTTCCGAGAAAAAGTCTAGTTCAACATTTGAATTTATTTTGACTTAGCTTCTAGTTTAACGATCCTTCTGTAATGACATGTAATAGTGACCTTGTGGATCCAAATGAACAAAGGTTGAGCTTCTATACTCGTATCAAAAGTTCACAAACGTTTTCCGAGTATTAGCTTAATGTCAACTTACTCCACTAAAGAGTTGACACTGAGAATATCTCGGTTCAAATAAAATAAAATTCTACTCGAATTCAACTTAATTATACTGAGCGGATCCATTGATTGTTATCTATGTTTACCCTTCATGAATATCATCAACTAGATGAGATTTATAAAATTACCATTTTACCCTTCTAATTGTTATTTCCTCAACTACTTTGTTACTTGTGAATAAGTTAGAAACAATGTATTGACGAGGAGCTAAAAAGTCACATTGTTTCATCCTTATAAAATCGCTACTTAATTTTGGACACTGCGCAATTCATTTATTCACAATTCACGTAAGAAGCATGAGGTGGTATATATTGCATTTCAGCAATCTTTTACATGAATTCCATATCTATGAGAACTTCAGAAAGTTGGTTCATGACATCTTCATAACTTAATATCTCACCAATTGGTCTAGTCTAGATCACTTAATGGATCTAAAATTTGACATTCTCAAATGAGAATATTCATGCTATGAAATGACATGTATCATTTCAGGATATAGGTAAGCATGATGCAATACATACATAGTGACCTTGAGACAGAGTATGTTAAATGGTTTGATCTTCTATTGTCTATAAAGGTGCACTTGTCGATTCAGTATCTTCGAAAGATACAGTGGAAGAACTATAGAGTTCTTAACTCTCTATGTCTTGTAACCAAACATTATAGATTTATCCAACAATCATACTGGGATTAATAGTCCGTTGATCTTTAGATTGTGAATAGAACGTTTTAGTCAAACCATGAAGAGTTTGTTCACGCAAATCTATATTTGTCTCTTCATACATTATTAGGTTTGATTAAGGACTATCAGACTATTGAATATCATAAATCTTCAATCAAACTAAAAGCGATGAATGAACGTTTCAAATTTTATTAATATAATCAGAAAATGAAAATAAGGACTTTATAAATATTTATATATTACATCAATATGTAAATAAACAATCTTCTTGTGGGCATCTCTTCCAACACTTTTTGGTGAGAGAGAGATGACGAAGTGAAGATCGTGTGAGAGAGTTAGGGAGGGCAGAGTGAGAGAGTGAGGGAGAGAGCGAAGTGAGGGAGTGAGAGCGTTAGGGAGAGGGAGTGAGAGAATAGGGACGAAGGAGTAAGGGAGAGGGAGTGAGAGAATAGGGACGAAGGAGTGAGGGAGAGGGAGTGAGAGAAAGAGGGACGGAGGAGTGAGGCAGAGGGCGGAGTGAGGGAGAGGGAGTGAGAGGGTGAGGGAGGGCGGAGTGAGTGTGAGGGAGAGAGGAGTGAGAGTGAGTAGGAGGACAGAGTGAGAGAGTTAGGCAGGGCGTAGTGAGGGAGAGGGCGGAGTAAGAGTGAAAGAGAGGGCCGTCGGAAATGGAGGGACGTCGGAGTGCCCGGAGATGAAGGGTTGCCGGAAAAGATAGGTTTGAGAGAGAATGAGTTTGTGTTTTTATAGAGAATGGGAGCGAAAATGAAGAATGAAGAAGAAGAAGCCAAAAATTGGTTTTGTGCGAAATTTGGGCGGGGTTATTAAAAAAATTGAAGTTTTCCTGAAATTTAGACATCCCACAACTCATAGGGGGAAGGCTTGTGGGAGCGGCGCCGCGATGACGGCTTACAAACAGCCCCAACAAATACAAAAAATAGTGCCGCAGCGACTACAACCAGGGCCGCGACACGAGTTTCAGGGTTTTTCAGGGCCGCGGCCTTGTAAGCCGTCGCCGCAGCACCACAAGCGGAGAGCTTAATGAGCAACTCGTAGTAATCATCGGCTTGTTGAGACGTGAATATGCACGGTTCGTATTGTTCTTCTTCACTTTCCGACGATGAAGAAGACTCAATAGTTTTGCGGGAACGCTTTGAAGTTGTTGCCTTGGCTTTGCCCTTGGTATCCCGAGTAGCTTTCGGAGGCATTTTTACCTACATAAACATAAACACAAACACAAAAACAATTTCAATATATATAAACATAATTTCAACATAAACACATACTATTAGCCTACAATTTCAACATTTGCAATTTCTACATAAACATAAACACAATTTCAACATAACCTACAATTTCAACATAAACATAAACACAATTTCAACTTAACCTACAATTTCAGCATAAACACAATTTTGGATTCAATACATCGTAACAACAAATTCGGATTTAATTCACAAATTTAAACAAAATATGATAATCAAGAACATCGTAGAAACTCCTAAAAAAGTAATCGGGTAATTCCTAAAAATATTAACATAATAAACTCGGTTAATTCCTAAAAAATTACTCTAAAACCGTGGAAATCAAGAAAATCCTAAACACAAACCCTAAAAACTTAAAAATCAACAGTGTATTCAAATCAACCAATATAAAATCATCAAAACATACAAATCTACATGAACATACAACCAAAACTCGAGTAAATGGGTCGGATTTACCTTAAAGTAGGGAAGAATGACGACGACGTGAAGGCGCGGTAGAAGGGCAGAAAAGTGAACGCGCAGGAGAAGGCTAGCGACGTGAAGGGGAGGGAGAAGGGCGGCAAGATCTTAGCGATGACCAACGCGTGGAGGTATGGAGACAGAATCGGCCGAAAATGTGTTTGGGAGAGAATTCGAGTTTGGGTAAAGTGAAAATAACCTAAAATGGTCTATTTATAGTTTGATTTCGGCGGCGGCGCTGTGGCCCCATAAGCCATCGCCATGGCGCCGCCTAAGTTTTCGGGTCCCAGATTAGGTTTTTGACACAGTGTCGCGGTACCTAAATGCATCGCCGTGGTGCCGTCATTTTTTTGAAATGCCCCCCTGTTCTCGTAACCCTTACAGAACCGTTGTGGGATCGGCGTCGGGGCAACGCTTGATGGGGCTGTGACGCCATAAATTTTTTGACCATTTTCCCACACCGGATCTTTAGATTCGTTGTGGGACGTGGCGCTAAAGCTCCATAAGGCGTCGCCCCGGCGCCGCTCCCACAACGAATCCAGTAAGGGTTGTGGAACATTTTAAAATAATTAAAATTAAATAACCCTTAGAATAATGGTTGTAGAATAAGCTATAATCCACAAGCTATAGTATAAGGGTTGTGGAATACGCTGAAATTAAGGCATTCCCACAACGTTAGTTATAAGGGTTGTGGAATAGCCTGGAATCAAGCACTTCCCACAACCCTATATAATAAGGGTTCTGGGTTCTCGGATTCCACACCCCTTATTAATAAGGGTTTTAGAAAGTCAGTTGTTTGATCCAACATTTTTAGTACTGAATGGGCTCTTCACCAATATTATCTATAACGATTTGATAATACTCAACGTTTAGTAAATAGACATCTTTGATTTTGTGACATTGATTTAAATTGTTTGTTATGTCCATATTACTAAGAGTTAAGGCTTTGTAAACAAATTTTTCTACCTATTTATTATTCATTAATCAAACGTTGAGTATAGTCAAAACTACAGTAGTTTACTTGACTATATATTAGAATTACTCTTATTAATACTCATACATGTCTCGGCATATTGCATTACTAATATGGATACATGTCGGAAACTATATATTTCTCGAGTAAAACCAAGGATTAAAATGTTGACGAATTCCACAGAAACTATGGCGAAATTCAGTGATTCAGAGATAACTGGCCAGTTTCAGCCGTATTCATTGTTTCATCGTTTGTTTATCGTTGAAACTAGTTGTTTATGTAGCAAAAATTTATTTATTGATGTCGACTGTAATTTAATATCACTTTTGTTTGAATCTTAAAGGGCAATACTTTAGTTGGCAAAATACGTAGTTAGTGATTCGATCAAAATGTTAGGAAATTGTTGGAGCATGAGGTGCGACTAACTACTTGCTGGTATAAGAATATTTTGCATACGCGCATGGAGCTGGAAAAAAAAATCTGGAAATTAAGTTGGATTCGTCATGGATATATGAGACAATCATAAGTGCGAAGAATGTTGGAATCGTTCAACGGTTTTAAAAAAAAAAAAAATAGGCTCTTTACCCACTTTTATGTTTAGTTTTTTTAATATACCCAACATTTTGTAAATAACCACCCAGTTTTGTTTGCACGATTATTGGGTACAAACGACCCTCATCTTGCACTTTTATAAGCATTTTCAAAATAGTCCAAATAATTTTGTAAACAATTTGAGTTGAGTATTTATACAAGGTTTGCAAAGTGTTGAGTATTTCAAAATTTGTAAACGTTTTTATCGGTATATAGCTAAAAGACACTTTAAAAAATTAACGCTTCTTGAAGCGGTGTAATATAAAAAAATTCTATGTAAACAGTGTACAACCAAGACAAAGTGTAATCTAGATTAAATTAAACTATGACCATTATTTATTCCCGATATCAATTTTTTAATCTAAAAGGACTCATCTCCTCTCAAAACAAGTCTCCTCCATGTAAAAAAGAATATTGGTTATTCGTATTGTGTGTTTTACATTTACAATGCGGTGTGATATTTATAGAGAATCAATGCCTTGAATTAAATAAATCCAAAAAGAGCAAATTACCACTTTTCTATTATTACATAATATCTCATATTCATATGCAAAATATTCATTTCTCCTTCCTAACAAGTACATATCAGGACAATGATTGAGTTTGGTAACACTTTTCTTTTAAATATTACTTTTAAAAAAACTATTTTTCAAAATTATTTAGTGTTTGTTAAATTGCTTTTGATTTAACTTTTTTGTAAAGGTAGAAGTTGTTTTAACGATTGGTAAAACAACCAAAATTATAGAAAAGGACTAAAATAATGTTATAGATAAAAATTTAAATAATTATTATTATATGGTGTTTAAATTATATGCAAAGTTAATATTTTTAAATAAGTCTTATAATATACATGTATACAATAATGAATTGATATAATGCAATGCTAACTTAAAAGCACGAACAATGACTAGAAATGACCATTCCATATACAAAAGAATGCATCAATAAAACAAATCAGCCCATGGCCATTAAAACAAAATAAAAGAAATGAGCCTATAAGCATAACGAGCCAATAAACACGTAATTGTATAAGTTCAACACACATAAACAAGGCTCTATCGTTATATAAAGGGTATTTTAAGCATATACTCATATTTATGTTTATCAATTTCAATATACCAAACATTAGGTTAATTTTGTATAAATACCCAATGTAAATTGTTTACGAAATATTTTCGACTATTTTGGCCCTTTAATTTGAGTAAATTAAATAAATTATTTACACAAAATAGTTTTAATGTTTTCGTAAACAACTTAGAGTGGGTATTTTCACAAAATTAATAT
The DNA here is from genome assembly GCA_958296335.1 of Urtica urens. Taxonomy (NCBI): domain Eukaryota; kingdom Viridiplantae; phylum Streptophyta; class Magnoliopsida; order Rosales; family Urticaceae; genus Urtica; species Urtica urens. Next base: position 11,575,805 of record OY282520.1, on the reverse strand, counting down.
AACATTGGGTATATTGAAATTCGTAAACATAAACAGGGGTATAGATCTAATCTTTTCTTATATAAGCATCTAAACAAGGCCGAAAGATGCAGAAAGAGAAAAATATAAAAAGAAAATTGAAATATTGAAAGAGCAAGAAGAGAAACATAGATATAGACGGTTTGTTTTAAGTACGATTGTTCCTTTACTTTGTTAGCTTAAATTGTGTTGAAGATACCTAATTTTGATTTCCGTTTCAGATTTAAATTTGTTCTTAAGCTCCGACATCATTGACAACCTCAAGCCGAGAAAAGGCCAGGAACAAACTTGTAAATTTTGGATGTCAAGAAACAACTCAAAGATGGTCCTAGCCGACAACTGTTCGCAAATATGCCAAAAAGAACATTATTTATTTACATATTGATGTAATATAAATCTCTCACGAGTCCTTATAGTAATTTGTTGATCAAATTAATAAAAGTTGAAACGTTCATTCATTCCTTTTTCGTTTGTTTGAATATTTATGATATTCAATAGTCTTATAGTCCTTAATCAAACCTAACAACGCATGAAGAGAAAAATATAGATTTGCGTGAACAAACTCTTCATGGTTTTCTTAAAATGAAATATTCACAATCTTAAGATCAACAGACTATCGATCCTAGCATAATTATTGGAGGAATCTATGATGTCTGGTTACGAGGCATTGAGAGTTAGAACTTTATAATTCCTCCAGTGTAACTTTCGAAGATACTGAATTGGCCAGTGCACCTTTAGAGACAATGTAAGAGCAAAACCATTTAACCTCATTTATTTTATCGTGCTTACCTAAATCCTGAAATGAGACATGTTATTTCATAGCTTAAATATTCTCATTTGAAAAAGTCAAATTCTAGTTCCACTCTGTCATCTAGACTAGACTGATTGGTTAGATATTAAGTTGGGAAGATATCATGAACTAACTTTGTGAAGTTATCATAGATATAGAATTCGTGTACAAGATTTCTGAAATGCAAAGTATATCACCTCTTGCTTTACTACTTGGATTGTGAATAAATGAACCTCGCGGTATCCAAAATTAAATAGCGAAATAATTTGGATGAAACAACGTGACTTGTTAGCTTCTCATCAATACATTTTTTTAACTTATTCAAAAGTAACAAATGAGTTGAGAAAATAACAACTAGAAGGGTAAAATGGTAATTTTATAAATCTCATCTAATTGATGATATTCATGAAGGGTAGTTATAGGTAACATTCAATGGATTCACTCAACATAATTAAGTTGAATTTGTGTAGAAAATAAATTCATTTCAACCGAGAGATTCTCAGTGTCAACTCTTTAGTGTAGTTAGTTGACATTAAGAAAATACTTGGAAACCGTTTGTGAACTTTTGAGTCCAAGTATAGTAGCTTAAACTTTGTTTGTTTGGATCCATAAGGTCACTATTACATGTTATTAGAGTAGGATTGTTAAACTAGAAGATTAGTCAAAATAAGTTCAAGTGTTGAACTAGACGTTTTCTCAGAAAAAATCTAAAGGGTATTTTTTCAACATGGACATAAATTGATGTGAATGTCAAAATAGGATTTTGAATATTTTCATATGATGGAAATATAAATTAGTTTCTAAAGCCGAGAAGTCGTTTGAGGCGTTGTGAAATTCATTTCATTATATGTGCAATATTAATTCTACAATAGATATTTTAAGAACTGTCTTAAAAGAAATAAGGAAGCATCTAGAAGCTTCCCCCCCTTGTAGATAGAATTTCTTTGAGAAGGAAACATATGTGCAAAGTAAGGAAACAAATTTCATTCACTAATAGGTCGGCCGGCCATGTACAAGGGAAAGAGGTGAGGAAATCAAATATTGTGTAATGAATACACAATATGAAATAGTAATTACCCTTTCTTGTATTCCATTCTCCTATAAATAGAGCTTCACAGAGAGATGTGAAAATAACCTTTTCGCTGGCTCTCTATTGAATTTGGTTGACCACTACCCTCTCTCTCTCTCTAAAATATTTCTTTTATTTTTGAACCTAAGTCCTTATTATACTTAGGCTTAAATTAGTTCTTTAGCTCATAGACTTGTTCTTGAGTTATAGGGTTTTTATTGCCCACACACAAATCCTTCTATAGACTCTTGTAATAGAAACCTTAGATTTCTCGAGTTCACGACAAGGTGTGAAGGAAACGAGTAAGACGAGATGATATTCCTTTTCTACGGCTTTTCAAAGATCAAGCTACAAGAATGGTTAGTAAAAAGTAATTAAATAATGTTTTTAAATAATATGATGTTCATGCTCATTGTCTCGATTAGTAAAATTGTTTTCCTAATAAAGAAATTTTTATATTCCGTCCTTTAATTGCTAATGATAATTATTTCTTAATTCAAGACATAATCCAACAACTACAACATCTAGATTTAATTTGAGATAATTTTAAATTAAGTTGACAAGAACATGTTTATCCTAGTTGCGTTTTAACCTAATCTTTTTTACTTAAATGAAAATGTTTCTTGTTTCTTTTAGTTTTTAAAAAGACGGAGGTGGACTGCGACGATGGTGAATAATAACAGTACGACGGTGGTCTGAGTCTACTCTGTTAATAGAAAAAAATGTTATGAAAATATTGTATATTTAAGTATTCTTTAACTGTAAACTATAAATCTTACTAGTGAATATTTAATACAAAGATGTACGTTGAACAGTTAAATTTGTTTATATATACAAGGAAAAATATAAATGCTAGAGTAAGAATAGGAGAGATTGTTACATTGTGTAATTTGATTGATTCAAATAAGAGGTGAGATTATGAGGGTAATTTAGTTTTTAAACATTTTAGTGTGGTTTTTGGATGTCAAAAGTTTGGATTTTTAGCTTTTTAAAAAAGTTTAAATTTACGTTGGTTTTTCAAATGGTTTCAAAAGCGTTTTTAAATTTTTTTCTAAAATCTGTTTACCAGACAGCAAATAACAATGTAGCTTTTAGAAAAAGTCAAAAGCTAGCTAAAAAAGCATAACCAAACAGGCTCAATATCTTTCTTTCATTGCATAGTTATTGGCGGCCTCATCCATGCCTAAACAACATAAGTGTTTTCTCTTTTCTTATTTGGTGTGTATTCATAAATCTTTGTCCAACATAAATTATCACGTCCTCCATTGTATTATTTAGCCAGTTATATGCATGTAAAAACTCATTATAGATGCTTTTTTTAAAATTTCCAAGAAAATTACAGCAATAGCACTTGGAGAATTTTCATATATAATTCAACAAAATGAAAATCATATGAAAATGTCCAAAATCTTATTTTGGCATCCACACAAACTTTTTTTGAATGGATTAAAATACCATTTAAATAATTTTTTGGAAAATCACCTAGTTCAACACTTAAACTTGTGTTGACTTAGCTTACACTGTAAAAAAGTGGTATTTAGACCGCTTATGGCTTCTAGGTTTCTTTAAGTTAGCTATTGGGGTTTGTGCCCACAAAGGAGATATTAGACATTTAAATACACATTAGAACAAAAAAAAGGTCTTTAGAAGCGACACAAGTCTCTTCTTAAGGTCTAAAAGTCACGCTTCTAAATGACTTTTAGAAGCTACTTTGTCGCTTCTAATGATTCGCTTCTAAAGGTCTAGAAGCGACTTTGTTGCTTCTAAATGTATTTTAAGCGTCGAAATTAGAAGCGACGAGTCACACATAAATTCGCTTCTAAGGGTCCAAAAAAAGTGAAAAAAGGTGGGAAAATTTGGCGGGCAATGTTTAGAAGCGACTTTGTCGCTTTTATTAAATATTAAATTTTAAATTTATTATTAATTAATTATAATTTATATGGAATATAATTAAAATTAATCATAATTAAATATACTGATTTAATTTAAATAAACGATAACAATATAAATATTAAGTCAAAATGTTAAACATTCAAAATTCACATATCGATAATTCATAAACAAACATAAGCTAATAAAAATTATACAAAGTCGATAAGTCAACATGAATAAAACTAAGATCTTCTTCCGCATCATCGACTTCGTTCTCCGCGTCTTCCGCTAGGTCCGGAAGGAGGCTCGGTGTCGGGCTCGGGGTCGATAAGAAATGATGAAGGCGAAGGCTCGTCTAGGCGTCGACGTGGATGATCCGGAGTGTATTGCGAACCTGGAGCGCTCGAGGGTCCAAACCGAGACATTTATTGGTTCAATATCGCATTAAACGTGGGATCGACATTGATGCTCGGGTTTTGGCTCAAACGAGCAGCCATGCCGAACACAACATCTCTAAGAGCCGCCAACTCTTCCTTCTCATACGAGGACTTCGAACTCTCGTTCCCCAACGGGAGAAGATGAGTCATCGTAGGACTTGGCTTCAAGCAAGTCGGAGCGTTGGATGAATGGCCCAATGCCTGCAGCCTAGTCACGTCGCATCCCTAGGACTTTGGTCATAGCAATCTCCTCCAAGTTAGTCGTGTCCACTGGACCTCCCGAAGCCCGAGCTTGCTCTAGTAGATCAGTGACATGAGCTACTATCCGAGCCTGCAAACATAATATAAAATATATTATTTATTAATAAATTAAATTATATTATAAATTTAAAAAAAAATTATTTTTACGTGATACTCTCTAGCAGTAGGCGTAGTCCACTGACTATTATGTGTCGTAGGCATCCTCTCCCACGCGGCGAGTGGCCCTAGTGCTTGTCTCCAATCTCCGACCCTCTAAATTTAACACATTATGACTATAATATACAACTTATGTAAAATATTTATAGTTAATTGGCAATTGAATTAAAATATACGTGCGTGACTATGACGATACTCGAGAAATGAGATGGTGCCTTGTTGGCTATTCGTGGTCTTTTTTGTCTGATTCTATTTATTTTTTTTGGACAATTTATGTAAATAAACATTTGTTATGGTAAGAAAACTTGTTTTTAAAATTTAAATGATTCATTAAAGGTTTAATCGATCTAATTGATACCTGAAACTCGTCTGTGTTAATCCTAACTATCAGGTAAGACCATATTTGGTTCGACATGCCCTTGGGCATCCGCGTGATCGCCTCCTCTGGATCTCCACCGCAGCCGATCCGGTAAATCCGACTGTACTTTGCCTTCTCGTCACGCAGACGCTTCTTCGCGTCGCGAGAAATGGTCTTCTCGATGAGTCTAGAGTGGCACGCCGCCGAAATGAGTTCTCCCGACTCACCCTCGTACACAAAGTCGTACTTTGCGTAAATGCTAGACAAAATCGCCGCTTGTTGTTGCGGTAAGACGTATTCCAGTTTGGCGTCGTCGGAGGGATGTGCTCTCGCACCAAGACTCCAAGATTGTTGGTGAACGTCCCAACGCGCTCTCCTTTTTTGACACTCTCTCCTTCACCCCTACTCAAAGGAGGATAAAACTGGAGGCAAACGTGGTCGAAGACAATGACCACTTTCTTTCCTTGTCTAGACTTTTGCAAAGTTTGACAAATGGTCAAACCTCGTCCGGACGAAGGCGTCCGAGGGTCATCGCTGCTAGTCGACATACTGCAACACATAGAAGTTAATTTAGAATTTTAGTTTATGAAAAACATCAAATATAGTTTAAACAATACATTCAATTTAGTTAACAAAATTACTCACTCTTCATCATCATCTGTTATGAAGTCAGTTTGATTTATTTCGAGATCATCGTCAACAGTTTCTCCGAGAAAACAATCAACGTTGTTGTCATGATCATCGTCTATGAAGTCATCGATAAGCTCATCTTCGGTAGCATCATCCACCAAAGTTGGTTCACAATTCTCATGAAAATGACACAATTGATCAAAGTCATTATGTTGTACGTACAATGGAACATCAGCCGATGATGAAATGTCAATATCAGGCAAATCTCACACGAATCGGTGATTACAATCTTTAACGACATTCCATTCTCCTTTTTTAGGATTACTAGGATCGGGCAAGTAAAATACTTGTTTGGCTTCAGTATCGAGTATAAATGGTTCTTCTGGGAACCATTCTTTCACCACATAAGCACTCATCGTTACAAATACGCCATCCTTGTGAAAGCGTCTATGTGCATCGTGCTTGTCACCAAACCAACAACATTGGAATAGTACAACTCAGCAATCATGTCGATAGTTTACCACGACAACATCATCCATCCTTTCGTTGAAGGTCTAGTCTTCCACATGTACGCTAACGCCGCTATTTTGAGTAGAACGCATCTCATTACGACGAGAAGTAATAAATTTCACGCTGTTCACCGCACAACTCGGATAAATGTGAATATTTTGAAAGGGTTCGATCGACAATGCGTACAACTCGTCAGACACATTAACTTCACTGGTTTTCTGGTCGTAAACCTTTTTAGTGAACCTGACTCTGACTTCTTTCCGATGCGCTTCGTCAACATCACGGCAACGTTCAAATTCCATGAGATTCCATACGAAAACGATTAAATAGAGTACTCACGTCATATACAGATCAATTTCAGTACAATTTGTCAAGATGTTGGACTCTGCCATCTATCTTGACTTGTCGTCCAACCGGGTTGGAGTCATCTTCCCATAAGGCACACACTTCTTGGATTCGAAAAAGAGAATTTCTAAGGCTGAAGGAAATCAGTCAAGGCATCTCCTATTGTACCGTGCAACAAATGCAAAAGCTTCTTCTACAACATACGCTTCAGCTATAGTTCCTTCTAGTCTCGCTTTGTTTCGAACGAAATGTTTAAGTGTCTCGAGATATCTTTCAAATGGATACATCCATCTCATATGCACTAGACCACCTTCGAGAGCTTCCTCAAGTAGATGAATAATAACATGAACAATGATCGTAAAGAAAGCAGGCGGAAAATGATTTCCATTTTACACAATATCTCAATGATGGAGTTTTGGGCTTTCTCGAGACCCTCCACTAGTAACGTCCTGAAACAAATGAGCTTAAAAAATTACCCAAGTTCTGCAATCGTCTCTTGAATCTTTTTGAAACACGAGGACCGATACCCACTGCTAACAACCTTTGCATTATTATCACGTGCAACTCATGTGCCTTCAACCCCGTTACTTTTCCATCGAGAGTGACATTTATTTCAAATTTCCAGCGAGACCGTTGGGAAATTTAATGGACTTGAGAAATTTAGCATATTCAAATTATTAATTAACTTATATTCAACATATTCAAATTAATTCATATTCAACATATTCAAATTAAGATATTCAAATTCAACATATTCAAATTCAACATATTCAAATTAACATATTCAAATAAACTTAAAGAAATGAACTTACCGGAAGGGGCGCATGGCGGAGACTGGCGTCGCAGGGGCGGAAGGGCGGCCGGAGAGAGATAGGCGGAGTGGCGGCCAAAAAGAGAGATAAGGGGCAGAAGAGTGGCCGGAGAGAGAGAGAGAGAGAGAGAGAGAGAGAGAGAGAGAGAGAGAGAGAGAGAGAGAGAGAGAGAGAGAGAGAGAGAGAGAGAGAGAGGGGAGGGGCGGGAGATAAAGGAGCCGCAGAGAAAGAGAGAGGAGAGGCGGGAGAGAGAGATGGGCGGCTGGAGAGAGAGAGAAGGAGGGGCCGAAGAGATAGAGGGGCAGAGGGGACGAAGGGGCGGTAGAGAGATTGATAGAGGGGCGGCCGAAAAAGAGAGAGGGGTGGAGGGGCCGGAGAAAAAGGGACGGCCGGAGAGAGAGAGAGCGAGAGAGAGAGAGAGAGAGAGAGAGAGAGAGAGAGAGAGAGAGAGAGAGGAGAGGCGGGAGAGAGAGAGGGGCGGAGGGGCGGCTGGAGAGAGAGAGAGAAGGAGGGGCCAGAGAGATAGAGGGGCGGAGGGGCGGCCAGAGAGAGAGAGTGGGGCGGCGAGGCGGCCAGGAAGAGAGAGAGAAGGGGCAGGAGAGAGAGAGAGAGTGGGGCAGTAAAAAATGAGCGAGAGGACGAGAGGAGGAGGGGCGGTGGTATAAAGCCCTAAGGACATTAGTAGCGACATTAGAAGCGACTAGTCGCTTCTAATGTCCACCAAAACCAAAACGACGTCGTTTTGGTAAGTGGGGACATTAGAAGCGAGTAGTCGCTTCTATATTCGCTTCTAATGTCCCCACAAGTAAAATTTTGCCGGAAAGGTTTTGGAGACAAATATTGTGGGCATTAGAAGCGAAAAAATCTATACTTAGTGAAATTTTGGCAGAGAAATTTTGGAGCCAAATAATTTTGGTATTAGAAGCGACAAGTCGCTTCTAGTGCCCAAATATATTGAAATATTTTGCGTTGTGGATGCGAGCCAATATTTTTGGCCTTTAGAAGCAATTTGTCGCTTCTAATGTGTCGACTCGGACAATTAGAAGCATATAGTCGCTTCTAAATGTCAAAATTTCATTATTCGGGAAAAATAAGGGTGTTTAGGTTAGAAGCGACTAGTCGCTTCTAAAGGTGCAAATTCGCTTCTAATTAGATGCGATTAGTCGCTTCTAATGCCCCTCGTTGCTTCTAAAGGTTATTTTTCTAGTAGTGACATTTTGTATTTTGGTTTTGCTGAATCTTTAATAAAATTAATATTCATTTTTATTTAAGATTGTGTCTATGTATGTTTGTTACTCTCTGAAACTGTGATCAACGAAAGAAGTGCTATGTGCAGATTTGACAATTTACCTTCTTATGATCAGTTTAAATAATAGTTCGCAATCTAAAGATTGATTCGGCAATCGAATATGAGTGATGATTGTTTGAATAAATTAACAACATCTTATCTTGTGATATAGAGAGTTGTGATTATGTGATTTATTTTTGATGTCTTAATGAAGACACTGAACAAGACAAGTGACACTTTGAAGCTCAAGATAAAACCGTTTAATCACTCAAAAATTCAAGATCACATACAAGGGATGTTTGGTAATTAACTAAATCCTGAAGTGAATACATACTTTCTTGTAACACTTTATGAAATTTGATTTGTTAATGGACAATGACTGAATGAAGTTTCATTGACCCCAAGGTTGGTGTCATAATACAGTTTCGTAGAATTATGTTATAGAATTTGTGTTCAAACAATGCTAAGGCATTAGTACCACACCATTCTTTGTTATGAGAGTGTGAGTAAATAAACAGGGCCTGGTATTCAACGAATAAAACGTTCATTGAATAAAACATGTGACATGTAGAGACATCTCACTTTATCTTTTTCTTGTTCACAAATAACAAAGGAGTTGGTGAAATAATAACTCAGGCGTAAAACGGTAATTTTACATTCCTCTGAGTTAATGATACACAAAAGGTAATATCGTAAAATACACCATGGATCGTGTGAAGAATTGTTTTATCACATCAAATGAAAATTAAACATATGTAAAATTAGAGAGTTTCAAAATTAGTCATTTAGTTGAATCGACTAATATAAAGAATTAAAGTCCAAAAACGTTTGTGAACTTTTGCGTCCGAGCTTTATTGTAAATTTTTGTTCATGTGGGTCCATGAGGTCAACAATGATAGACTATCTAACGAGATTTAGTGAAATATAATATTTGATTTTCATGAAATGTAAATTGTGATTTACACTAAAAAAATTATTTTTTAAGTAATTAAATAATTAATTAGTTATTTATTATTACATTTATTTAAAGAATCATATTTTTAAGTAATTAAATAAATATTTTTTAGTCTCGTACTTGTTTGCATAGTATAAAAAGAAATAACGCCTTGTCATTAAATAAATGAGATGTTCTAAATTAATAAAATATTATTTTAGAATTAGATTAATTAAATTTAGGAATGAAATTAGTTGTATGATCGGCCATGATTAACGAAAAATAAAGGTTTGGGTTTAAGTTTTCCTAACGGGCCAAAAATAGATTTTGACATAACTTAAACCCGTTCTCTCTTATATAAAAAAAGGTAGTTTGTCACTCGAAACCTTAACCCTAATATAGAGTCTCGGCCAACCCCCACCCTTGTGTGTGTTGTGTTGGGATTGGTGCCCGCAAAGGAGATATTAGATATTATAAATACTTTTGTATTTCATTTTGCTGAAACATTAAATAAAATTAAATATTCATTTTTTATGAAGTTTGTGATTATATATGTTTGCTAGGCTCTTAAATCGTCATCAACAAAAGAGGTGCTAAGTACAGACTTGGCAAGATACCCTCTTGTGACTAAGTTAAATAATAGTTCGCAATCTAAAGATCGATAAGACAATCGAATCTGAGTATTGATTTTTTGAATGAATCGCGATATCTTATCTTGTGATATAGAGAGTTGTGACTTTGTGGTTTATTCTTGATGTCTTAAAGAAGACATTGAACAAGACATGTGATACTCTGAAGCTCGACATAAAACAGTTTAATCACTCAAAACTTCAAGATCACATACGAGATGTATTTTGATATTTATCTTAATCTTGAAGTGAATACACATATTCTTGTAACAGTTTATGACATTTGATTTATCAATGGGAAATGACTAATTAAAGTTTCATCTAATCCGGCGGTTGGTGTCGTAATGTGGTTTCGTTGGATTTTTTTATTCACATATATGTAATTTGTATTGAATCAATGCTGAAGCATTAGTATCACACTATGCTTTGTTATGAGAGTGTTAATGAATAAATCAGGCCTGATATTCATTAAATAGAACATTATTTAAATAAAACATGTGACATTTAAAAAAAACACACTTTATGTTTTTCTCATTCACAAATAACAAATGAGTTAGTCAAATAATAACTCTGGGGTAAAACGATAATTTTACATTCTTCTAAGTTAATGATACACACAAAGGCTAGTATCGTAAAATATTTTGTGGATCGTCTGAAGAATTCTTTTGTCACATCAAACGAAAAACAAATGTATGTGAACTTAGAGAGCTTCAATATTAGTTCTTTAGTGGAATTGGCTAATATTAAGAATTAAAAGTTGGAAAAGGTTTGTCAAGTTTTGAGTCAGAACTTTATTATAAAGTTTCGTTCATGTGAATCTATAAGGTCTCCATGATAGACACTCGGACGATATTTATTGAACAAGAACGATTGATTTTCTCATTTAATGTAAATTGTGATTACACTAAGAGAATTATTTTATAAGTAATTAAATATTACATTTATTTAATGAATCGTATTATGTTATTATATTGGAAATATTATAATTTGATGATTCAAAAAAATAAAAGATGAAAATAAATATTTTCTTGTCTCGTACTTAAATTGAGAATTATGAAAATAATTAATGAATTGTCATTAGATTAATGAGATGTTCTGAATTAATAAAATATTATTTTTGAAATAAATATAATATTGTTTTGGTCAAAATAAAATGTTTTAATCGGCAAAATTAATGAATTAGGGCTGAGTAATTATATTAAAATTAATTAAAAAGAACTTTGAGCTTAAGTTTGACTAACCTAAACCCGCTCTCTCGGATATATAAAGGGTTCTAAGAAATCCTTACCTTGATCACTAATACTCGCCAAAGTCGTCCTCTCCCTTGTGTGTGTTCTTTGGCTGAGTTATTTGAGAGAGAAAAAAATCAAGAAATCGTTTCTTCATTTCTTGGTTCAACTTTGAGAGTTTCCCTTGTTCGTTGTTCAATTTAAAAGAGTTCACCATCTTAGTCTCCGACTAAATTTTGAGATTAATATCATTGACTCATCTTGTGGTATTTGAGTCTTTTTTACATATAGAGAAACACCCAATAAATGAAGAGAATCAAGCTTGGCTCATTTTAGGCAAATTTGCCGGACAGGGAGGCCAGCCGACCAGACAGCATTCTGGTCGACCACTGAATCCCAGGTCGGCCTTTGCTCTCACGCACGTCCTGTTCTTTTTTCGAGCAGTCTAATGCCTCTGCCACTTGGGTGCACGTCTCCTCTAGCCTTTTGCACAGGTGTGGCGCTTTAGTTAGGCACGAGGAATCCATAGGCTCACGGGCCCACAGATCTAATCCGACAAATCATTTCTCGCCGGCCAACAGCCAATCTAGGGAGCCTATTCCAGCCTAATCCGACAAGCTTGGGCCTCATCTATCTAGATATAATTCTTCCACATTTAGATATGTTATATAATATTATTGATTAATTGTTAATTAATTTCCAACAAATTGTATCAGAGCTAGAAATGGCATTAAAAATTAGGTTTTAATTACTTGTTTTGAAATATTTTGATATCGGTCTTGGCCGCACATTGGAGAGCGTGTGGGAGCTGACCCGAGACATCCGATGAAGCGTCATAAGACTCCTTGGCCGACCATGCTGTGAAGATAATTTTTTTAATTTTACTTAGCATTTTCCATATGGATTGTAATTAGAAATGGGCCATTAGATGAGTTAAATGTTCTATGCTTTTATTTTATTTAACCTCACATGTCATATAGAATAGAACGCTAGCATCACATTAAAATGAAACGTTCATGCATATAGTTTAACGGTTATAGAAGGATTATAAAATGTAAACTATTTTCAACAAAAATATGATTTTTGCAAAAACTAAGTGGGAGGGTTGTTTATCGTTGAAGCAACCCAAGGTCCCCGACATGAGTTTAATTAACTTAGGTATGATGATTTAAGAGTCACCCGTCGTGGCACTCACTTTAATGAGAATACTTCGAAAGCACTTTGTTAATCAAACTGTTGTGAACTAAGCTTTAAAGAGACGCGATGAAGCTAGGTCTCCCCTAGGAGAACCGTTATCAAAGACTTGGATAAGGCCTACATGTTGGTTATAAATTTACACTTATGTTTTAAAGTAATCATCCCATAGAGGCTATGCGTTAAAAATAAGTGACCAACATTTATGGTAATTAGTAAGAACTACAAGTTGTGACTACTTCTTGGATTTGAACTAAATAGTGATGTTTCACAACTATGAAGGGGGATTAATTGTAGTTTACCCTAGAAAAAATAATTAATCATTTGTGTTCATAATACCTTGAATTATTTATCACTTTCCCCACCATATTAGGATTGTTCATTCATATAATTCAAATTTGTACCATATACTAAATATATTTATTTTATTTAAATTTCAGTAAAATGTCTTTTAACCCATTATAAACAAATTTCAGTTTGAACAAACTCGAGGATGAGAACTACGTTGATTAAAAATGTAACCTCGACATCGTACTGACGATGGAAAAGCACAAGTACGTTCTTAGGACCCCGTGCCTCCAGTTCCGAGTGCTGACTCGAGCAAAGAGGAAAAGGCTCTTATGATGAGGTCCGACGAGATTGCTAGATGCTTAATCTTAGTCTTTATGAGAAACTTGTTGCAAAAATCTCATCGGGACATCGCCACTGCAGGTGATATACTATACAATCTCCATGAGATTTTTAGATGTCATTGGCGTCAGGCGAGGCAGCAAGCTATCCGCGGTTACATGAACTACAGGATGAACCCATGAACTTCAGTATGGGAATACATGCTACTGATCATTTTTCACCTGAACAATATGGAGATTCTCGGATCACAGATTGATAGAGAGACCAAGATCGACATGATCTTGGAGACTCTGACAGACTCATTTTATAGCTTCCGTCTGAACTACTCCATGAACAAGGTCAATTATAAGTTGATACACGAGGCCAAGGTTGTGTTTCTGATATTGTATGTCGATGATATACTACTCATTGGTAATGATGTAGGCAAATTAGCTGAGGTTAAAATCTGGTTAGCTAGGCAGTTTGATATGAAGGATTTAGGGGAAGCTGCGTACATTATGGGGATTCATATTTTTCGAGATCCAAAGAACGGGAACTTTTCACTCTCCCAAGCATCTTATATAGATAAGGGGTTGGATCGATTCGCTATGCAAAACTCCAAGAAGGGCCTAAACCCCTTTAGACATGGAGTCTTACTCTCTAAGGACCAGTCTCCCAAAACTGCACAAGAGATTGAGGACATGGGAAAGATTCCCTGTGCTTCAATCGTAGGAAGTCTCATGTATGCTATATTGTGCACTAGACCAGATATATGTTTCGTCATTGGCGTAGTTAGCCGTTTCCAATCAAATCCTGGACCCGAGCACTGGGTTGCTGTTAAGCATGTTCGTAAGTATCTTCGGAGAACTAGGAATTTGATGCTTACATATTCAGGTACTGACCTGACTATGACGGGTATACCAATTCTGACTTTCAGGTGGATAAGGATTCCAGGAAATCCACTTCAAGATATGTGTTTATCCTTAATGGTGGATCTGTAGTTCGGAGGAGTATCAAGTAATCTTGCATTGCTGACTCCACCATGGAAGCAGAATATGTGGCTGCTTGTGAAGCATCCAAAGAGCCTGTATGGCTTAGAAAATTCCTTAAGTATTTGGAAGTTGTTCCAAATGTCAACGAGCCCATGACACTTTATTGTGATAATAGTGGGGCTGTTGCTAACTCAAAGGAACCTAGAAGCCATAAGTGCTCTAAGCATATTGAGAGGAAATACCATTTGATTAGAGAGATCGTGCAGCGCGGAGACATGGAGGTGAGAAGATCTAAACGGTGGACAACATTGCTTATCCTTTCACCAAGGCCCTATCCAACAAGGTCTTCGACCAACATCGAGACGGATTAGGCATGAAAGACTACTCTCATCTTCTTTGAGTCAAGTGGGAGTTTGTTGGCAGAGATGCTGTAATATATATAAATCTTTATAAAGTACTTATTGTAATTTTCTGATTAAATTAATAAAAGTTGAAACATTCATTCATTTCTTTTTAGTTTGATTGAAGATTTATGATATTCAATAGTCTTATAGTCCCTAATTAGACCTAAAAATGTATGAAGAGATAAATGTAGATTTGCGTGAAGTAACTCTTCATGGTTTGACTAAAACGATATATTTGCAATCTAAAGATCACAGACTATTGATATCAGTATGATTGTTGGGAGAATCTATGATGTCTGGTTACGAGGCATAGAGAATTAGGAACTCTATAGCTCTTCTAGTCTATCTTTTGATGTAACCGAATTGACCAGTGCGACATGTCACTATGTATGAATTGCATCATGCTTACCTAAATCCTGAAATGAGACATGTCATTTCATAGCATTAATACTCTCATTTGAGAAATTCAAATTCTAGATCCATTATGTGATGTAGACTAGGCAAATTGGTGAGATATTAAGTTATGAAGATGTCATGAACCAACTTTGTAAAGTTCTCATAGATATGGAATTCATGTACAAGATTGCTGAGATGCAATATATATCACATCATGCTTTATTACTTCGATTGTGAATAAATGAACTGCGGAGTATCCAAAATTAAGTTGCGACTTTATTTGGATGAAACAATGTGATTTGTTAGCTCCTTGTCAAAACATTGTTTCTAACTTATTCACAAGTAACAAAAGAGTTGAGGAAATAACAACTAGAAGGGTAAAATGGTAAGTTTATAAATCCCAACTAGTTGATGATATTCATGAAGGGTAAACATTGATAACATTCAATGGATCCACTCAATATAATTAAGTTGAATTTGAGTAGAAAATAAATTCATTTGAAACGAGAGATTATCAGTGTCAAGTCTTTAGTGGAGTCAGTTAACATTAAGCTAATACTTGGAAAAGGTTTGTGAACTTTTGAGTCCGAGTATAAAAGCTCAAGCTTTGTTTATTTTGATCCATAAGGTCACTATTACAGGTCATTAGAGTAGGATTGTTAAACTAGAAGCTAAGTCAAAATAAGTTCAAATGTTGAACTAGACTTTTTCTCGGAAAATGTCTAAAGGGTATTTTTGTCCACATTGACATAAAACGATGTGAATGTCAAAATAAGATTTTGAATATTTTTATATAATGAAAATATAAATTATTTTCGAAAGCTGAAAAGTTGTTTAAGGCATTATGAAATTAATTTCGTTATTTGTGCAATTATAATTCTAGAATGTATATTTTAAGAATTGTCTTAAAAGAAATAAGGAAGCATCTAAAATCCGCCCCCCCCTACGTAGTCTTTCGGCCAAAACATGCATCAAAATGAGAGTTTTATTTCCCTTTACTTATAAGGATAATTACCTAAAAGGAAAAGAGGAAATAAATTTCGTTAAGAAGAAAATAAATAAACTAAGTGAGGAAAAAAAATTCCTCATTGCTTGAGGTGTCTGGCCGGCCATATTAGAAGAGAAAGGGGAAGGGAAAATCAAATATTGTGTCATGAATACATTATTCTTTCATGAATGAATAATTGACCTTTATAGATTTTTCCTTCTCCTATAAATAGAGCCTCACATAGAAATGTGAAAACAAGTTTTTTTTCGTTGCTCTTTCTCAATAGTGGCTGACCCTCTCTCTCTCTCTCTAGGAAATACTCCTTTTTATTTTGCACCTAGATCCATATTTGATCTAGAGAATTAGCTGATGATCCAAAAAATGTTCTTGGTTCATATTGTTTAATTTTGCCCACACACAAATCCTTCTAAACCTCTATAGACTCTTGTAATAGGCACCTTAGGTTTCTCAAGTTCAAGATTAGAAGTGAATGAATCGAGCTAAGGAAGAAGATCTATTTTCTCAAGACGCTTCAAGTTTGAAGATACAAAAAAAGTTAGTATTCAAGTACTTTAAATAATGTTTTTAGTTATAACATGTGTATGCACTTTGTTTAGGTTAGTAAAAATTGTTTTATTAGTAAAAGAAATTTTTATATTCCACGATTAATGTGTTAATGATAAATTTTTCTTAACCCTAGACCTACTCCTACAGCGGATGCTAAGGGAAAATGTGTTAGAAAGGAGGAAAGTCTATGCACAAGAGTCACCATTGCGGAGAGGCTGGCCACTGGCAAAATAACTGTCCAACCTACCTCAAGAATGTCAAGGGGAAAGGTATGAGTTTCGTAACCAAAATGTGTTACACGACAAATAAATAATCACTGTGGATTTTAGATTGTGGGGCATCTGATCATAGTGTGAGTAACTTGAATGGTTTCAGGCAAACAAAGCGCAGAGGTTATGGAGATTTCACGTTGAACTGGGATAATGGAACTAAGGTCGGAGCAAGATCTTTCAGGACCATGAAGCTCAGGTTTGGAGACAAAAATTTATTATTGAATAATGTTTATTATATTCTAGATTTTTGCAAGAATTTGATTTCATTTGGTCCTTTAGAAGAAAAAGTTTCATTTAAAAAAAATTACGGTATTGAGATTTTTATTGATGATTCTTTTATAATTAAAGCTCATGTGTGGATTATATTTATTATTTATATCCAAATGAGCCAAAATCTTTGACACCGAAGTGAATGATAATTCACTCAAGAAGTGTAAGACGTTTATTAATAATGAATCTGACGACACATATATATGGTACTTACGCCTTGGAAATATTGGCCTAGATAGGATTAAGAGATTGACAAAGGATGGTCCTTTAAATTCTCTAAGTGTGTGATCCATGCCCATGTGTGAATCATGTCTTGAGGGCAAGATGACCAAGAGACTTTTCTCTTCAAAATGTCTAATTGCCACGCAGGTGTTGGAACTCATACATAGTGATGTATGTGGTCCAATTAACATCTCGGCAAGGGGAGGTTACGAATACTTTGTAACCTTCACTGGTGACTACTCTAGATTTGGTCACGTTTTCCTTATGCGACACAAATCCAATACGTTTGAAATGTTCAAAGAGTATTGGGCTTTAGTTGAGAAGCAAATGGAGAAACAAATCAAAACCCTTCGATCAGATCGAGCGGGAGAGTACTTATCTGGAGAGTTCGAATACCTTCTTAGAGAATAAGGCATTCATTCGTAGCTTACAGCACTTGACACCCTACAACAAAATGGTATGTTAGAGAGAAGGAATCAAACTCTACTAGATATGGTGAGGTTTTGTATCGAAGATGATTGCTGGTACTCCCTATGAGAGATGGATTGGTAGAAAATATGTTTTACACCACATCCGAACGCGGGGTTGTCCAACACATGTGCTGAGACAAATGACTATCAAGTTGGCTAATCATTATATAGTCCTGCTGACAAGAAAACGTTGAAGAATGTTGTGTCGAAAAGCAAACTTGTGCTGAAGGATATGTAGGGTGAAGTACCTGTTACTTCACAGGTTAGGACGAGTCCTACGCCAACAATGGAAGAACTATATTCGAAACATGAGCCTCTTGTGATTCGTCTCATTAAAAGGATTGTTCGACAACCGGAACGATACATGTTTATAGAAGAGGCCTTTACTATTCTCGCATACAAAGAGGAAGATGATCTGGTATCATTTTCTCAACGGATGCAGGGCTCTGAAGCAAACCTATGGCAAGAAGCCATGAACGTTGAAATGCATTCGATGTATATCAACGAGGTCTAGAAGACTGTAGATCTACCCGAAGGTATTAAGCCTATTGAGTGGAAATGGATATACTAGAAGAAAAGAGGACCGGATTGAAATTTTGATACATTTATGGCGCGACTTGTGGCGAAAGGGGTTCACACAAAAGGAATGTATCAACTATGAGGATACCTTCTCTTGAGCTTCGATGCTGATGTCCATCTGTACTCTTTTATCCGTTGCTGCCGCCCTAGATTATGAAATCTGGCAGATGGATTTCAAGAGTGCATTTTTGAATGAAAGTCTTGACGAGCGGATTCATATGGCTCAGCCAGATGAGTTCGTGGAGAAAGACCTAGAGGTTAAGATCTGACTGTCAAAGCAGTTTGAGGTTAAGGATCTTGGAGAAGCGGCTTACATTCTGGGATTCAGATCTTTAGAGATCGGAAGAACCGAAAGTTAGCACTTTCTCAGGCATCTTATATTGATAAGAACATGGATTGCTTCAATTTTTAAGATTCCATGAAACGACAACTACCTTTCAGAAATGGAGTGCATATCTCAAGTGAGCAGTCTCCAAAGACTCCTCAAGAAGTTTAGGACATGAGACATATTTTTTACGCTTCAGCCGCTGGAAGTCTGATGTATGTGATGCTTTCCACGAGGCCATATATTTGTTACGCGGTAGGCATGGTGAGTAGATCTCAATCAAACCTTGGACCCAAGCACTGGGTTGTTGTCAAGCATGTTCAAGAGTATCTCCGGAGAACAAGAAACTACATGCTTGCATACTCAGGTGGTAACCTGAATATGACGGGATATACCGACTCCAATTTTCAAGTAGATAACGATTCACGGAAGTCCACATCAGGGTTGGTGTTCGCCCTAAATGGTGGATCTGTGGTCTGGAGGAGTATAAAGTAATCTTGTGTTGCTGAGTTGACCATGGAAGCCGAGTATGTGGCTACTTGCAAAGTTGCAAAGGAGGCTGTGTGGCTAAGAAAATTACTTATATACTTGGAAGTAGTTCGAAGTGCAAGCGAGTCCATCACACTTTATTTTGATAACAGTGGAGCTGTCGATAACTGTAAGGAACCAAGAAGTCACAAGTGTGCAAAACCCGTAGAGTGGAAGTATCACCTAGTACAAGACATCGTTCACAGAGGAGACGCTGAAGTCATGAAGATCTCAACGTTGGACAACCTTGTTGATCCCTTCACAAAGCCTTTAACAAGTAAAGTCTTCGAGGGAAAACTCTAAGGCTTAGGACTGAAAGATCATTCACATCTCCTTTGAGTCAAGTGGGAGTTTGTTGGAATTGGTGCCCACAAAGGAGATATTAAACATTATAAATAGTTTTATATTTTATTTTACTGAAACATTGAATAAAATTAAATATTAATTCTTGATTGAGTTTTTGTTTATGTATGCTTGCTACGCTATGGAACTGTCATCAACGAAAGAGGTGCTAAGTACATACATGATAAGATACCCTCTGGTGACTAGTTTAAATAATAGTGCTCCAGTTAGGCGCGAGGAATCCGTAGGCGCACAGGACCATATATCCAATCTGGCAAATACATTACGGTCGGCCAGCAGTCAATCCAGCAAGCCTGTTCCAGCCTAATCCAGAGAGGCAGATTCATGCATTCCGGCGAGCTTGAGCCTCATCTATTCCGGAGAGTCAGAATCTCTAGTCAAGCGACGCAAATTGACGAGGCATTCTCGAGTGCTTACCTTCTTGAGTTCAATTCCCTTCTTCCCTCGTTCACTCAAAAGTAGCCCACCCTATTGATCTCTAAAAACTTTGAGAGTATTATCGTTGAATCCTTTATGGTGTTTGTGTGAGATTTTTATTTACACAGGGCCGACAAAAATTTGACTCAAGGCGAGAACGCTAGGAGCGCACGAGGAAATCCAGCGAGAAGGCTAGGCGCGTGCGAGGCAATCCGGCAAGGAGCAAAAGGGCGAGGGACTTAAGCGCGCGATTATGACCAGATTCTTAGAAAATCTGAGGTCCTACTTAGGGAGGTACGAGGTGCGTCTAACCGGCCGGCGAGAGGCAGGCGTATAGGCGTGTTCCAAGCAGCGAGTGGTTAGGCTGATCAGCGCATCCTTTTGGTGAGCCCTGGTGTTGCTGTAGTTTTACGCGACAACTCTAATATATTCCTCCTCCATCGTCCTCCAGTCGACCAAGATACGGAACCCACGCCAAGTTTACTCAGACACGCCGTAGACCCTCCGAAGAGGTTCCGGACACGCCCGGGCAAGCGCCTAGCTCCAGGCGGTCATATAAGTTCCTATAATGCCCCTAGCCGGCTGGCGAACCCAATCCCACCGGCAACCTATGTCCGGCCGGTGAGCCTCAGTCCGGCCGGTCGGCCCCAGTCCGACTAGCGAGTCCAGTCCGGCCGGCGACCCAGTCCAGCCGACGAAGTCTAGTCCGGTCGGCGAAGTCTAGTCCAGCCAGCGACCAAGTCCGGCCGACGAAATCTAGTCCGGCCGGCGACCCAATCCGACCGATGAAGTCTAGTCCGATCGGCGACCCAGTCCGGCAGGCAAGCCCCAATCTTACCGGCAACTATGTTCAGCCGGCGAAATCTGTCCGGCCAGCGACCCCAGTCCGGCCGACGAGCCTCTCCCTGGCCAACCAGACCTCTCCCACCTGGCCACGCCTCTCCCAAGCCAACCCTAGGCTCTCCAAAGGGCTATAAATAGCCCTACTAATCCGAAACTCAAGGTACATATGTTTTCCCAAGAGAAAAGTACTCTCTCTCTCTCTCTCAAAACACAAGAATTCTATACTGACGGGAAGAATTCTCACTAAAAGATCTGAAACTCGAGCTCCGAAACGCCGGCGATCCAAGTATTCTCGTTTTACTCGGTCTCGACAATCTCTCCTCGTTATCTTATAACTCCGCCCACATTCTACTAACGTTGAGCGTTGGAGAGCTAAACAGAGGACCCCCCCCCCCTTGGTTTTCCCTTCTTAGTTCACGTCTATTCATCTGTTTCAGGTACTAGAAGAACTCGAAGACTCCAAGATAGCTAAGTGACGATCCGGACACTGGATCCGACACGCTAAGGCCGAAGCGAGGGTCACTCGCCCCGAGCGGAGATCTGGCTGCTTAGGTCTCTGAACGTTATCCAAATTTCAGCGACAACATTTTGGCGTTAGAAGGTGGGGCTTTTCAGCCTAGAAATTTCTCTCACCCACATCATTCATCTCCTTTTTTTTCATCTACTTCTTATCCACCCACATAAATGAGTGACATTACGGCAACCTATGCGGCTGTCCGATCAAGCAATCCCATTGTTTGAGCGACTAGCTAACAATATGAGTTTCAGCAACTCCCTCACCGAGGGACCAGGCGACAGCTGCGGTGAAGAGTTTCGGGAACGCCGCCTCTGCCCTTCGTGACAATGAAAGTAGCCTAAGAGACTAGACCAACCGCCTCCTACAAGAGTTGCTAGCGCTCCCGGGAGTGCACAAAGGTTTACTTGTCAACTTCCTCGGATGCGAGGAAGAGTATAGTTCGACCCGGGATGAGAATTATGTCAGAGACGACATGGTCCCGGAGATGGACATGAAACAAAGCTTCACTTGCTCGCCCCAGGCAAACGCAGGTGACATTCCGCTGGAACCATCGGTTGGTCGAGTCCAGGCAAGCTCGCGGCGCAAGTGTTCAAGCAACCCTCGAACGAGGGTGGATTGCAACAATTCCCACGACCGACGATCCCGACGTGTGCGCCATGCCTCGTCTCGACGGGGAGAAGACAACGCGGACAGTCGCAAGATCCGTCGCGAAGGCCACCTGTCATTGGCTAGACCCTCGCACTCCGTCGGGGAAGACCTTCGGACCCGACTCAAATCGCGACGGGATCCTCGCGAGGAGACCTGAGGGGAAAGTTGGGCACCCGCCGGGCAGTTGTAGGGGCCAGAACTCTCAGGAACCTCCTCCCAACGTCATGGACCAAGGGTTCAATGAACTACAGGTACCCATGCTAGTGGGGACGGTCGCAGAGACCGCTACCGGGCTCAAGGTGATCACCATGATTTAGGGACTCACGAATCTGATCATCGAGCTTCGAGAAGCAGGCTCAGGGGGCTCCAGACCTTACAACGATCTGGAGGGATCATACTCGCCTTTCACGGTTGTAGTGCTCACGACCACCGCCTGGAAGGGGGTTCCAGCTCCCCACCGTCCCTTCATATGACGGGCGTTCTGACCCCAATTTCCACATTCAGCACTATGAAACCTAGATGATGATGAAAGAGTAGTCAGACGCAATACTTTGTCATGCGTTCAGCCTGACATTGACCGGATCGGGCTTTGAGTGGCTCAAAAGCCTGAAACCGGGAGTATCGGCTTGTTTTGAGCTCTCCAGGAGGCTTTCCTTGCCCGATTTGCCACCTTCGTGGCTCAGAAGAAATCCAAATCATACCTTTGGACAATCGGGCAAAAGTCAGGCGAGAGCCTTCGCTAATACCTGACTTGGTTTAGTGAGGAATCCCACAAGATCAAAGACTTCGACGACCGGGATTTCATACTGTCCATCATTGAGGGCGCCAAACCCAGCAACTTCTTAAAGTCGATTGCGGGAATGTCCCCCAGGGACATGCGGAGCTCATGGCGTGTACCAAGACTCATATGAGAATCGAGGATTACCTTGACGGTAGAAAGGGCGAGGGGTGGAACAACCGCCCTCGGACCGATGACCGTCCCGACACTCGAAGCAAATGGGGAAGGAATAATTATGTCACCTAGGACACCCCCCCTGTCAAGACCGAAGAGGCCTTTCACCGATGAGTTCCGGGGAGTAGCCCTTACTCCGCTAAATTCATCTCCAGCCATAATCTTGACTCTTTACCAAGATGAACACGGGTCGCCCGCTCCATTGAAAAAGAGTATGCGATGCAGGACAAGAGCAAGTTTTGCGAATACCACCGCGATCATGGACACTGACCCTGACTGTTCCAAACTAAAGAAGTGAATCGATGCACTGGTGCAAGATGGAAAACTCAAAGAATTCATCACATGCTCTCCCAAATATAGTAATTCGGTAGAAAGCTCGCCCACAACTACACCCGCCGGTTCGGTGACATAAGGGGACGCACGCTCACCCTATAGCGAACTACAGTTTCTTGGTTTCCATGAATCCATGAGACTCGGGGGTCTTGTGTAGCTCAACGGCAAAGTCGATAATCGACGATGAAAAAAAAACGACGCTCCAAAAGCGACATCCGAGTTTGCCCCTCGAGGAAGCTCCATGAAAATACGTAGCTCCAAAAGCAACATCCGAGTTTGCCCCTCGAGGCGACTCGATGAAAATACATTGTTCTGAAACAACGTCCGAGTTTTCATCTCACGGCTACTCGATGAAAAAAAAGTCGCTCCAAAAGCGACATCCGAGTTTACCCCTCCAGGCGACTCGATGAAAATACGTTGTTCCGAAACAACGTCCGAGTTTACTTCTCAGGCCACTAGATGAAGAAAATGTCACTCAAGAAGCGACATCTAAATCTTCCCCTCCAGGCGACTCGATGAAAATACGTCGCTCCAAAAGCGACATCCAAGTTTGCCTCTCGAGGCGACTCCATGAAAATATGTTATTTCTATAAACCTTCCGAGTTTGCCTCTCATAGCCACTCGATACCAAAATACGTCACTCCGAAAGCGATATCCGAGTTTTCCCCTCGAGGCACTCGATGAAAATACGTTTTTTCCGAAAGAACGTCCGAGTTTGCCTCTCACGGCCACTCGATGAAAAAAAAGTCGCTCGAAAAGCGACATCCGAGTTTGCCCCTCGAGGTGACTCGATGAAAATACGTCACTCCAAAGCGACATCGGAGTTTGCCCCTCGAGGCGACTCGATGAGAATACGTTGTTCCAAAACAACGTCCGAGTTTGCCGCTCACGGCCACTTGATGAAAATACGTGGCTCCGAAATGACGTCCGGGTCAGCTAGTCATGGCTACTCGAAGAAAATACATTGCTAAGAAAAACATCCAAGTCGGCCCCTAACGGCAACTTGAGGACGATCATGTAATAAAATTGTGACGACTATCGTAATTCAATAGTCATTCATGTACTTTGAAACATCGAATAAAAAGTCTCCTTATGTCATCATAACTTGTTCCCGAAATTTATAAAATTTATAAAAATACGTTCCTATCGAATTTCATGAAACTTGGGGGCTAGGGTGAATTGATAACAAAGCTGTCACAATCTTGCATTCGAGAAAATCAAAACCCAAAAAATGGACGAACCGATAATGAGGCATCACAACTTTGCATTCGGGAAAATCAAAGTCCATGAAATAAAACCACGAGGCGTTAACCCTGTGGCCGGAGATATCTCCGTAAAAAACAGTAACAAAGCACCAACCTTACTTCTGAGCGTCCATGGATTTGAGGAAAATTGACAAACCTCGTCTGAGGAATAGTTGGGCCAATGTCAAACCCAATCCTAAGGCGTAAAACGAATGACCTTGAGATAAATGCGTGCGACGCCTTACAAGGAAAATCGTAAACCAATAGGTCATCGATCAAACGCCTTACAAGGCAAATCGTTAACCGATGTGTCATCAATCGAGCCAATTCTTGGCATTCCTACACCGTAGAGCATAGTCATAAGCTGAAAGGCCGTTGATGAAGGCTCACGGTAAATACGCCTTACAAGGAAAATCGTAAACGAACAGGTCATCAATAAACGCCTTACAAGACAAATCGTAAACCAGAAGGTCATCGATCAACACCTTACAAGGAAAATCGTAAATCGACGTGTTATCGATCGAGCCAATTCTGGGCATTCCTTCACCGTAGAGCATAGTCGTAAGCCGTAAGGCCATCAACGAAGGCTCACGGTAAATACGTTGCTCCTAAACGAAGTTCGAGTCAGCCCTTAACGGCAACTCGACGAAAGTACGTTGCTCCTAAACGATGTGCGAGTCAGCCCCTAACGGCCACTCGATGAAAATACGTCGCTCCTAAACGACATCCCAGGCAACCTTTAACGACAACTCGACGAAAATAAGTCGCTCCTAAACGACGTCCGAGTCAACCCTTAACGGCAACTCGACAAAAATATGTCGCTCTTAAACAACCTCCGAGTCAGCCCCTGACGGCAACTCGATGAAAATACGTCACTATTAAACGACGTCCGAGTCAGCCCCTATCGGCAACTCGATGAAAATACGTTGCTCCAAAAGCGACATCCGAGTCTGCCCCTCGAGGCGACTCGACGAAAATATGTCGTAGCAAAACGATGTCCAAGTTTTCCTTTCACGGCCACTAGATGAAAACACGTCGCTACAAAGCAACATCCGAGCCAGCCCTCCAGCCGGTCGATGAAAATACGTTGTTGCAGACAACATCCAAGTAAGTCCCAAACAACAACTTGAAGAAAATTAGTTGCTCGAGAGCGACATCCGACTTAGGCTCTTATTGAAACTCGCGCGCCTGAATAAGGAAGAAGAACAAGCTTAGGGTGATATGCATACGACAACGCATATGATGATGCTCGTCGGGAGATACTCAGTGGTCTGGCTCGAACGACAGTAGGATCATCCTGATTCTGAGTTCATTCTCGATCGCACGTTCGACATTGAACTCGGGGGGCTAATTTTGTCGCTGTATTTATATGCAGCAACTCGAATATATGCCTCCCCTATTGTCCTCCGATCGACCAAGATACGGAACACACGTCAAGTTTACTCAGGCACGCCATGGACCCTTAGAAGATGTTCCGGACACGCCCAGGCACGCGCGTAGCTCCTAGCCTTTGTATAAGTCCCTACTAGGCCCCTCGCCGGCTGGGAGGCCCTTGTCTACTCCATGTCCGGCAGGCAGGCTCCCAGTCCGGCCTGTCGGACCGAGTCCGGACGGAAACCCAGTCCAGCAGGCGAAGTCTAATCCGGCCGACGACGTCTAGTCCGATTGACGACCCAGCCTAGTCGACGAAGTCTAGTTTGACCGTCAAGCCTAGTCAGGCAGGCGACCCAATTCGGCCGGCGACTCTATCCGTCCGGAGAACCCCAGTCCGGCCGGTGAGGCTCTCCCTGGCTGCCCAGGCCTCTCCCAGGCCGACCCTAGGCTCTCCCAAGGGCTATAAATAGCCCCACTAATCCCAAACTAAAGGTACACGAGTTTTCCAAAGAGAAAACTACTCTCTCTCTCTAAACAGAAGAGTTCTATGTCGATGGGAAGAATTCTCAATAAAATATTCGAGGCCGAAACCCCGAAACGCCGGCGATCCAAGTATCCTCGTTTCACTCTGTCTCGTCGATCCCTCCTCGTCATCCTATAACTCTGCCAACATTCTACTAATGTTGAGCGTCGAAGAGGTAAACGGAGGACCCCCCTCTCTTTTTTCTTCTTAGTTCACGCCTATTCATCTGTTTCAGGTACTAGAAGAACTCAAAAACCTCAAGAAAACTAAGAGACAATCCAGAAGACGAAATTTCAGCGAGGCGCGCATGCGTGCTTTAGGCGTACATTATGGCGATAGCTAGCAACGCACGTGATTTATTACAATCTCAGATGTAAGTCCTCTAACAAGTTGGATCTGTAACTATATGTTTGATATAGGTTGTTAGTGTGCTCAATTTGTTGATCAACATGTTTAGAATAAATTTATTGACATGTTAGTAATTTTTAATGACAAGGTTAATTGAACATGTATAAAATGAGTTTTAACATGTTAGGTCTTATTGCGTGCTTCCGCCATATTTAGATATGTCACGTAATATATTCAGTTAATTGTTGAAAAATTTCCAATAAAAGCTATCAGAGCTAATAATGGAATTGAAAATGGGAATTTTGAATAATTTTGAATTTGTTGACGAGTTTGAGTTTGGCGTTTTTTGTATGATAAATTGTTGCATTATGAGTGTTTTGAAAGTGTTCTATGGATGGATCTTCATTAATATGGCCCTAGGAAAGTTTCCGGTTATCGTCCCGGATTTGATTTTAAATTTTAAATTTTAAATTTGTTATCCTCAATTTGCGATGAAAATGTAAGTTGTAATTTATTCTTTTGTAATCATAGAGCGACAAGACAAGAAGAGAAGAGGCAGCACCTCGGACTTGGCCGCGCGTTTCTGAAAGCGTGGAAGCTGACCTGGGACATCTAATGACGCGCCAAGATTGTCTTGGACGTTGTTTACTAGCAAAGAAGAATAATATGTATTTTCTTTGTATTTTTATGGGTTGTATTTTCAAAATTGGCTATTAAATTAGTTAAATTTATTTTGTTTTAATTTATTTAATATCATTGCAAATCACTTCACATGTCATTTGGATAGAAACGCTAAATTCACATTAAAATGTATCATGCATTATATAGTTTAATGTTTATAAGATTAGTTATAAAATGTAAACTGAATGCAACAAAAAATTGATTTTTGCAAAAACTAAGTAGGAGGGTTGTTTATCATTGAAACAACCCAAGGTCCCAACATTAATTTAATTAACGTAGTGTGTGATGAACTAAGAGTCACCCATCGTGACCCTCCATTCAATATGAGTACTTCGGAATCACTTTGTTAATCAAATTCTTAATGAACTAAGATGAAGCGGGGTCTCCCTACCGTTATCAAAGTGACTTGGATAAAAGCTCAAATGTTGGTTATACACTTCTTATTGTTAAAATTAATCCTCCCATAGAGGCTATGCGTAAAAATTAAGTGACCAAAGTTTATGGTAATTAGTTAGAGCTAGAAGTTGTGACATTTTGGATAGTTCGAACTAAATAGTGACGTGTCACGACTATGAAAGGCAATTAATTGTGGTTCCCCTAGACAAAATAATTAATCATTTGTGTTCATAATATCATGAATTATTTATCGTGTTCAAGACATATTAGGATTCACCACCTCGATCGGATCGAAGGGTTTTTATACCTTCTTCTTTAAGGAAGTCATCGAACTCTTTAGACAAGTACTCACCACCCGATTGGATCGAAGGGTTTTGATCTGTTTGCCAGTTTGCTTTACCACTAAAGCCCGAAAAACCTTAAATACGTTAAAGGTCTCAGATTTGTGTCAGAGCAAATAGACAAATCTATATCTTGAGAAATCATCGGTAAAGGTAGCGAAGTATTCGTATCTTCCCCGTGCCTGAATTCTGATTGGACCACATATGTCATAATGTATTAGTTCCAGCAACCTCAGTGGCTCTTCGACCTTTATCAGAGAAAGGCGCTTGGTCATTTTTTTTTCTACACTAGATTCATAAGTAGGCAGTGAGCCTATTATAGAATATTGGAGTGGACCGTCCCTCACAAGTGTCTTAATCCTATCTAGACTAATATGGCCAAGTCTCAAGTGCCAAAATTGTGTTGATTTTATTAGATGAGAGGAGTCATTAACTTTGATCTTTTTTGGTTTCCTAAATAGATCCACTACTACAAAAGATACTTTTAGAAGCGATAGGTGGAATTAGAAGCGACTTTTTACCTTTAGAAGTGAAAAGTCGCTTCTAATTGTTGGAGTCGACATATTAGAAGCGATTTGTCGCTTCTACATGCCAAAAATATTGGCTTGCACCCTCCGCGCCAAATATTTCAGTAAATTTGGGCATTAGAAGCGACTAGTCGCTTCTAATGTCGCTTCTAATGCCCCAAATTTTTGGCTCCAACATTCCTCAGCCAAAAATTCGCTAAGTACATAAAAGGGGGCATTAGAAGCGACTAGTCGCTTCTAAAGTCGCTTCTAATACCCCAATTTTTTTGCTCCAACATTCTTCAGCCAAAATTTCACCCCGGGGACTATTAGAAGCGACATTAGAAGCGACTAGTCGCCTCTAATTGTCCCAACTTAACAAAACGATATCGTTTTTGTTCTGACAAACATTAGAAGCGACTAGTCGCTTCTAATGTTCGTAGAGCTTTAAATCGCCCAACCCTCCCTTCCCCTCTCATTTCACTTTCATTTCTTCTCTCCCTTCTCTCTCCCTTCCTTCTCTTGCCTCCGACCAACCTCCGACCAGCCTCCGACCTCCGTCGTCCTCCCGCCGCCTCTTCTCCGGCCGCTGCCCCGCCTTCGCCGCCCTCCTCCTCCCCCTCACTCTGCCGCCTCACTCCCCCTCCCCCTCCCCCTCTCACTCCACCCCGCCTCCCCCTCCCTCCGCCCTCTCCCTCCACCCCGCCTCCCCCTCCCTCCGCCCCATTCTCCTCCCCCTCCGCCCTCTCCCTCCACCCCGCCTCCCCCTCCCTCCGCCCCCTTCTCCTCCCCCTCTGCCCTCTCCCTTCACCACCGCCCCCTTCTCCTCCCCCTTTTACCTCTTCCTCCACCTCCGCCCCCTTATCCTCCCCCTCCGCCCTTGCACCGCCTCCCCCTCCCCCTCCGCCTCCTAGCTCCTCCTCCGATGCCGCCTGCACTGCCGCTGCCTCCGCCATCGCCGCCGCCTTCGCTGCCTTCGGTAAGGTTTCAACGTTGTAGATATCGTTTACGTAACAACATTCTATAACTTTATTTTTATTATTTTTAGTGCTCCTCCGGCAAGGACTCCGATCTCCACCCCGTCTTCAACCGACGATCTCTCATTCAGCCATATCTCCGTCGAAACAATTGGTAAGTTTTAAAAGTTTAGTATTTAATTTGATTTTAATTTTTATATGTTATAGTATATTGTTTATGATTTTGATATTTTTACAAGTCTCGCAGCCCGGTTTTAAATTCGTTTTGCATCGGATCATTTTGTATCGTCTCGGATCATTTCGCATCATCTCGCAACAAAGGTTAGATTTTACTTATCTTTTATATTTAGTTTGCTTAAATATATTTAGGTAATTTGTTAACAAAATAGTAACTAAGTTAATTTGTTAAATTGTGTAAATAATTGTTAGTAGTTAGTTTCAAATGTTGTTAGTAGTATGTAAGTTGTAAGTTAATTAATTTGTTAGTAGTATGTTAATTAATTTGTTAAGTATAGATATGGAATTTGTTTAGTCATATTAATTTGAATGTAATAATAATTTACTTAATTTGAGTATGAAATTGAATTAGTAACTACTTTTTTAAACTTGAATATGTCGTTTGAAAGATAATGAATGTTTAGGATAGTACTGGCTGATATATATATTTTAATTCGGTAAATATTTAAAAAATTAAGTGAAATAAACAATTTTAATCTCTAATAGTTATCTAAATATCTAAATTTTCGTAGATCAAATCCTTATCTGTCTTCTAATTGATCATAATGTCACAAATTTCCTAACTTTAGAAGCGACTTATCGACTTTCGGTTATCTTATTAGTTGAACTTATGTTATTATCGACTTTAGACGTTGTCGATTATGTTAATATCGACGTTCGATTATATTACTACCGACTTTTGATTATATTTAGTTTATGTTTAATTTGATTTAAATTAGTAAATTTAAATATTATTAAATTTCATTAATAATAACAATATTTAATTAATTAATAATAAAAAAAATTAATTAATTTAATTAATAATAAACCAGAAATTTTATTTTTTAAAAATTAAATTTTACAGTTTTAGAAGCGACTAGTCGCTTCTAAAATATGGCGGGTAACAATTAGAAGCGACTAATCGCTTCTAATGTCGCTTCTAAAATATGACGGGCAACATTTAGAAGCGATTAGTCGCTTCTAAAGTCGCTTCTAATTGTTACCCTCCATCTCTTCGCACGCTTTTTTGGCCGATTATTAGGGACTTTAGAAGCGATTAGTTGCTTTTAATTTTTTCGCTTCAAAACATTAGAAGCGACTCGACATTAGAAGCGAAATATTAGAAGCAACTTTGTTGCTTCTAATGCCTGTTTAGAAGCGAATTTTTGGCCTTTAGAAACGACTTTTGTCGCTTCTAAATGCCTTTTTTCTCCTAGTGATCATTATCTATTTCAGTGTCTAACAGCAATTGTTTAGTAATCATTATCATTAATTGTCTATTGTGAGTGCATTAATAATATTCCACATTTAATACGGTTACTAAGATGAATAAATCATCAACAATCGGTTAATTTGCAGCTGCCAAGATGTCAGCAATCAACCGAATTTTCATGAAAAAATCGCTGATACTCATTGTGCCTTTCTTCAGGTTTTGCAGTTGACAACGAAGTTGCAGTAGACATGCTTTGCCACTATCTGCGAAGACTTGAGTTAGCGTGATCCAAATTTGGTGACAATTTGT
The DNA here is from genome assembly GCA_958296335.1 of Urtica urens. Taxonomy (NCBI): domain Eukaryota; kingdom Viridiplantae; phylum Streptophyta; class Magnoliopsida; order Rosales; family Urticaceae; genus Urtica; species Urtica urens. Next base: position 11,544,450 of record OY282520.1, on the reverse strand, counting down.
GCATCTGGCTATGTGTCCGAGCATTGACATCGATACAGAGGACATGAGCCAGGACATCACTGTCTGTTGTGTGCGACGCCAGATTCCATAATCGTGGTTAATTTCTCTTCTTTTTTGCGGAATTGAACTTGAATGGCCAGTTGTTTCAGTTGCAGGTTCGGAGCTTTTTTCGAGCTCGACGAATAACGGTCGATATTGCTATGTTCCATCAATGAAATCTTCTAGGTCAGGAGCTCGAATTGTTGCATGAACTTGTGATCTCCAAAATACATAGTTGTCGCGATCAAGCTTGAGTGTTGGTGGATTGAGATTGGCGGCAAAAAGAAAGTACTTGTTGGATCGCCATTGACGCTGGTCTTTGCTCGGATATCAAGTGAAGATTTGATAATGATAACAAAGGAGGAAGTGGGTAGAGAAAGTATATATGAGAAGGTTTCTTCATTGAGATAAACGAATTCTCATTAAACTTGATCAATTACATTTTTGGTTTTTATATCGAATCTAATACACCAACAGAAATAACAAAATTTTGTCATTTCAAGAAGAGCTTAATAAGTTTACAGTAAGATCAGATGTAGTTGATTCATACATTAAGCGATCTATTCATCACACGAGTAGTGATTAATTAATTACACTTATGCTTTAAGGACATAAGTCCTAATTCCAATTGAAGCATCATGATTAACTTAATATGTTATATCTCAAAAACAAAAACCTTGATAAACGATTATCATTTATTCACCTCTCATTTCCTAGCATTATTGAGTTAACAATCTACCAAAAACAAACTAAAATTTCGACCACCGTCAAATATGGTTTAACGTGAAACGTGTCAAAATTAGGACCTCAAGTGTGTGCTTGATTGTTGATAGTTAAAACTAAAATCAAGCTTCGTAGTTGTTGGGAATTCAAAGCGCAAATGGCTATGACATGCACTCGAGGAAGAAGAAAAAACAGAAGTGGTTCAATAATGTTAGTAAGTTAGGTTAACTAAGTCAATACCTCTTTTGTGCTTCTATTTGTGTACCATGTGATATGATAGTGTGATATTTTCGGTCCTATTTTAATAGCTATATGCCTGCTTTTTAATTAGCCACACACGTCCGTGACATTGGAAAATACGAAACACCTTCCGTTGCTTTCATGTGCACGTAGTCACGTAGTCTTTTCATACACAGTTCCGTTTTCCTATATTATTGGCCAGAAAAAGCGATTTCTTTTGCTGATCCAACAACACATAGATGAGTTTTGTGTGTCCAAAAGTTGCCACTTGAGTAGTTGCTGTGTTGACTAAATAGTATATGACCTTGTCAAAAGAAAAAGTATGTGAGTTTGGCCGCAAATCGGTCCAAATACAAATTTCAAATCTTTTAGTGTAAACATAACATAATATAAATTTAATATTCAAATAATATTTCATGTGAAATATGTTGCATTAAAGACTTGTGCTCTTTTTTGTTTGTCGCCGTTTTTCTTTTGCGTGAGTTTGACTTGCGAGTTATATATATATATATATATACATATATATATATATATATATATATAAAAGTAGTAATATATACTCATTTGACTATCCACTCCATCTCCGAGCAAAAAATATATCATTAGTAAATAAGCCGAGAATTAAAAATTTAAACTACAATTTTTAGCAATAAGTTAAATGCACTTTTTTTCCTTGCGATTCTATTGAAAATCAAACACCTCTAAATTTTGCGTTTCAATATACAAAAGACTCCTTCCTAAAAAAATTATATATATATATATATATATATATATATATATATATATATATATACATACAAAAGACTCTTATTTGCTTAAGTTTTGTGTCAAAAGTAAAGTTAAACAGTTGTAACATGGAATATCACTACTAGAACAATTGAATGTCACAACTCTTAATAAGAGATGTAAAATTTTTCCACAACCCTTATTAAGGGGTGTGAGATCCATGGTGTATAATTTTTCACAATGTTTAGACATCCTGTGTAAAATATTTATACATTCCACAGCGAATGTATATTGGTTGTGGAATATTCGACAACCAATCAATTTTCGGTTGTAAAATTCAAATTTTTTGAACATTTGCTCCGCGACCACGTTATACGGAGGAGGTGACAATTCAGACGGCCATTCTGGGGCTGGGTAGGGTATGTAATTGTACTGAAGGTATGGAGGAAACCGCCACTCAATACTGTTGTTTATGTCCAACTGACTTATGACATCGTTGAACACCTGGTAGGATAAGGCCAACTATTCCCGTTGATGGTGGAGGTAGTTTTGGGTCTTTTGATACATGGAAACGAGGCAGTGATTGGTGTGAGCAATATACTCTATCATCGGATCTCACGTTGGAGGTGCGCGTAGCTCAAGACCGTCGATCTACGCGGTCATGCCGCCGCCGCCTCCTCCTCCTCCACCTCCTCCTCCTCCTCCTCCTCCGCCGCCTCCTCTCGAATCTTGTACCGATCGATGATAGACTTTGTGCTTGGCCCCATTGGACCCATGATCGTGTCCCCCATCTCAATTTTGACCCCCGATCTCATGCAAAGCGAAGTGATGATCGACGGATAAGGTAAACCGGTCTTTTTAGTTTTGATGTCGATACTCCTCATCCTACCGAAGATGAATCGACAAATGTTTATCTTGAGTTCCTTCACGATGCAATACATGATTTGAATGCGACCCTCGTCGAGACTAGAAAAGTGCGTGATCGAAAATATGCAAGCGCACACAAAGTAAAGTCACACTTTGGCAATCCTATCATAACAAAATTCAAAAAAATATTAATTTAATTATAAAATCCTACCATATTTCTATTCAATTCAATTTATAAAATCAATATATAATTATGTATCTTGTGAGTTGATCACGATACAAGACTTCTCCACCTTATCCGCATGCCTTATGAATTGAATGTAGTCCTCCATATCGACTGGAATGTTGGGGTATGAAGATAATTGTTGAAGGCCTTAACACTCACACCTTCTGACCGCGAACCGTGATTACATTATTCACTGCATCCGGTAGGTTTGCGTAAAATTCTTTCCACACAAACATAAACCTAAAAATCCATATTTTGGGTCAAATTTACCTTTGAAATATAGAATAAAGACGGCAACGTGAAGGCACGGTAGAAGGGCAGCGACGTGAAGGCGTAGGAGAAGAGAGGCAACGTGAAGGCGATGGAGAAGGGCGGCAAGAGCTCGGCGACGACCAGGGCACAAAGGAATCGAGACAAAACCGGCCGAAAACGTGTTTGGGAGAAAAAACGTTTTCTATTTATAGTCAGATTTTGTCGACGGCGTCGCAGCCCCGTAAGCCATCGCCGCGGCGCCGCCTTTATTAACGGGTTCTCAGATACGTTTTTTAGCCGGCGCCGTGGCCCAATAAGTCGTAGCCGCGGCCCGATAATCCGTAGCCGCGGCCCGATAATCCGTAGCCGCGGCGCCGTCAAATTTTTGTTCACCCCCAGGTTCCCACAACCCTTCTAGGATCCGTTGTAGAAGCAGCGATGTGGCGATGGCTTCTAGGGCCGCATCGCCATATTGTTTTACCCTTTTTCCACACCAGATCTTTGGATCGTTGTGGGATGGCGCACTGCGGCCTCATAAGTCATTGTGGGCACTGATCCCATAACGAATGCATTTAGATTTGTGGAATTTTTTAAAAGAAGTAAAAGTTTACAACCCTTAGAATAACGGTTGTAGAATAACCTATAATCCACAATCGATATTTTAAAGGTTGTGAATACCCTATAATTAAGTACTTCCCACAACTCTTACTAATAAGAGTTTGCACGCTCTAAATCCATAACCCTTACTAATAAACGTTGTGTAAAGTTGGTTGTGGAATCCAATCAACTTAATAAAATCAACTTAACATTTTCTTCTTTAAAATACACAAATTGTACCGTAGCATAAACTTAATATTTTTGGGATCATGCAATTAAATTTCAAATTATTTTTTTCTTGCAAAACAAATAGAGAAAAATTAAAATAATTACTTTCAGCTGCATGCGTTACTAAGTTGTAGTTACAGTCTTAACAGAAGTACAAGTATCACAATCGTATGTAAGAAATGTGCCCATTTAACAATCGTATGAATTTACTATATAGTTAAACATTTTTATTTTGAGGTTTATATTCAATAATGATGGCGTGTAAATATTGTGCTTTTTATTTTTACTAATTTGTTCTTTTACGTTTAATAACTGATTTTTTTTAATATAAATTAAGGATAATTTAGTCATTTTATTACGATTTATTTAGGATAATTCTTAGAAACAAATTTTATTGAAACATTGTTTAATTTGCAATTATAGTGTTTCAAAGTATTATTGTACTAACCTATAAAAATATACAATAAGATAAAATAATCAATTAAAAATTATACGCGAATTTGAATTGTGGTGCATAGTAACTGTTGGTTCTGTTCTTAATGGTTAACAAATATATGCTTTTATAAAACTTTAACCTAATATAAAAAAGAAAATAAGTAATAAAAAACACAAAAAAAATCGTAAGAAAAAATATAGTGCCAAGAGAGAGAGAACATCTATGACTATTACAAAATCTGTTTAATCATTGAAAAATTGTCTTGTGATCTTGCATCTTCATCTTTCTTGTTCATTTTTTTATCACCCCAATACTTAATAAAAATAGATTAATGTACAAACAAAAAATTTAATAAAAAAGTATTCATTTAAAATAAATTTACGTAACATTTTATGATACAAACAAATTAATTAAATTTGTTAATTCAATTTCACATTACATATTATTTTTCAACTGACAACATTGCTGACAACATTGCTAATCTGTTTAAACGTTCTTGGAATATAAATGATTTTAAGTAAGATTTTGTCAATATCAATCTTAAAAACCTCTTTTCGGTGGAAGCCAATAGTTAGTTATATATTATAAGCATTGCATGCATTTTGAAAACATTTAACATTTTAATATAATCTAGTGTTTCTACCGGAATACTATTTTCTTTCACTAAAATTTATTGTATCATTTTTAATTCACCAAATTAATCCAGCCCATCAATTTCAGAAACTGTTGAAAAAGATCTACGATTGAGAACAATTTGTCGCTCTTTATAAGCAGCGGAATATAAAAAAATTAAAACAAGTAATACAATTTTATTACCGAGACAAAATGCATGAACTGTTAATCTCTAAAATAAAACTAGAAAGAGTATTTATTCGGTTCCAACTTTTCTTGAAGAGCTCGTTTCCCCCACGCGGTTAACTTCCTTCGTGTCTCCTTGAATCCGAGCAACCTCGATAGTTTCTACCACTAGAGTCTTTCGAGTTTGATTCAATTTAATGTGTGGGCACTATTCTATATGATGACTCAAGAACTAGTCTTAAAACCAAAAATCTAATACAAAATCCTAGGTTTGATAATGACTTAGGTGCCAAAACAAAAGAGAGAGAATAAGAGAAAGAGAGCGGGGACGAGAGCGCTTGAAGATAAGGCTGGTACCGAGTTTAAATAGATTTCACGTTCACGCACTTTGTCTAGGTTGTAAATGTGTTTAAAATCTAATTTTTATATTCCGCTGCTTCAAGAAACATTAAACTATTCTATACCCTATAACAATTTTAACAATACTTTCATACATCTATGCACAAAATAACTTATTGTTTGCAGAAATACCCACAAGAACATTATTTATTTACATATTGATGTAATATAACTATTTATAAGTCTTTATTTTAATTGTTGATTAAATTAATAAAAGTTGAAACGTTCATTCATTCATTTTTCGTTTGTTTGAAGATTTATGATATTAAATAGTCTTATAGTCCTTAACCAAACATAATATTGTATGAAGAGACAAATGTAGATGTGCGTGAACAAACTCTTCATGGTTTGGTTTAAATGAAATATTCGCAATCTAAAGATCAACGACTATTGATCCTCGTATGATTGTTGGAACTATCTATGATGTCTGGTTACAAGGCATTGAGAGTTAGGAACTCTATAGTTCTTCCAGTGTATCGTCTGAAGATACTGAATTGACCAGTGCACCTTTAGAGACAGTGTAAGAACAAACCAGTTAACATCTTCTGTCTCAAAGTCACTATGTATAAATTGCATCGTACTTAACCAAATCCTGAAATGAGACATGTCATTTCATAGCTTTAATATTCTCTTTTGAGAAAGTCAAATTATAGATCCATTAAGTGATCTAGACTAGACTAATTGTTGAGATATTAAGTTATGAAGATGTCATGAACCAACTTTCTGAAGTTCTCGTAGATATGGAATTCATGTACAAGATTGTTTAAATGCAATGTATATCACCTTGTGCTTTATTACTTGAATTGTGAATAAATAAACCACGCGGTATCCAAAATTAAGTAGCGACTTTATTTAGATGAAACGATGTGACTAGTTAGCTCCTCGTCAATACATTGCTTATAACTTATTCACAAGTAACAATGGAGTTGAGGAAATAAAAACTAGAAGGGTAAAATGATAATTTTATAAATCCCATCTAGTTGACGATATCCATGAAGGGTAATCATTCGATAATATTCAGTGGATATGTCCATCACAAATAAGTAGATTTTTTAGTAGAAAATATATTCATTTGAACCGAGAGATTTTCAGTGTAAACTTTTTAGTAAAGTCAGTTGACATTAAACTAGACTTGAAAAAGTTTGTGAACTTTGGGTCGAAGAGTCCTAGTCAAAACTTTGTTCATTTGGGTCCATGAGGTCACTATCACAAGTCCTTAGAGTAAAATTTGTTAAACTAGAAGTTAAGTCAAAATAAGTTCAATTTTTTTACTAGATTTATTTTCCGAAAATGGTCTAAAGGGTATTTTCTTCCTTAAGAATAATTGATGTAAAATTTCAAAGTAATATTTTGAATTTTCTCACAAGTTAATTTAAAGTCACACGGCTGAAAATTGGTTTTCATGCTTAGTGAATTAAATTTAGTGACATGTTATTGTATGGGAAATAATTTGAGGGCTTTTTCGTAATTTGTTATAAACAAATTTAGAAGTAAATATGTGTGTAGACACTCATATGGCCGGCCTCTTTACATCAAGAATGGGAGAAAAATATCTTCTTTTATTTGGTGCATTATTGCATATTGGTAATTGCCCAAAAGAAAAGAGGAAATAAATTTCTTTGAGAATGAAACAAATGTGCTAAGTGAGGAAACAAATTAATTAAATGTTAATATAACACACAATTGAAATCAAAACATACAAATAAAATGTTTCAATAAATTTCTTTCTCGATACGCCTAGATCCGACGTACCTTTTAATTGTTTTTCAATTTTTGGACAAGTTTTTATGGCTTTGTAAAACGGGCATAACTCTTTGCTCCGAACTTGAAAATTAGTGGTTCTTGAACCAAATTAAAGTTAAGTAAGTTAGCTATCTAATTCAATTGGTTTCAGCTTAATCGGATAACCGAATATCTCATGTATGACCTTTTAAGTCCAAGGTGTACGGCAGTCCGCGAATCCAGGATTTTGAATCCGGATTTGCAGCTCCTACCTTCTTCCCCTCTTCTTGATGCAACTGTGGCTTATCGATGTTCACGAACTCAACCACCAGGAAGATGCCTTGAAGGAAGATTTCATGAAGATGAAGAAATTAGTTTTAGGAGATTTTGAATCCCAAAAACTTTCAAGTGCAAAAGTGATGATTCGAGTATGTTCTCTGTGCCTTAGTGCATTAACACGGGTTCTTTTTTCTAGTGATCCACTCTATCTTTTTTTACTCATGGAAACGTACAACAAATGATGTGCCTTATTCCAAAAAAAAGTGGGAGGGTTGAACTTATTGTTTGCAACCCAAGATCCCCAACACTAATGTTAAGTGCATATGTCGCCAAACTAAAAGTCACCCTTGTGACCCTCTCTTTAATGAGAATACTCAAAGACGCATTGCCCTTAAAATTGGTTGTATAGCTACGTTCAAAAGTGAAACTATGAGACAAGACCTTCCCTCGGCGGATTGTTTTCAAAATAGATCTTCTTGAATTAAGTGGTTTGTTACGTACTTAGACTCAATCTCTAGTAATCCTCCCTAGAGGCTCTGCAAAAAGATTTGAGTTATCAAACCTTTTTTTGTAAGGTGGATAGTCAAACGATGATGTATTGGCATCATGACTATGCATTAATTATGTGTCATTTACTTATAAAAGGCTACTCTTTGTAGTCTTCCCTCGAAGGATTAAAGTGTCATTTTTGTCCATAACACCTTTGGAATTTTCCTATCTAAACTTAAACTTAAAATCCTAAACAAAAGACTAATCATAAATTGTTTCAACAATCATCAATACGTCTCTAAAACATGTTCTCAATAATCCTCTCATCAAATAAACTGGAATGGAAAATCTACGTAAATTAGAAACGTAACCTAAACATTGTCCTTACAATGCACAAGCACAAATGGGTACTCACCACCCCATGTCTTCCTGAAACGAATAGTGATTCGACTCAAAAGGACAAGGACACCCTAGTAGCCTAGATCCGATCCAATGAGATTGTGATGTGCTATATTTTAGCATCGATGAACAATGTGTTGAAACCTCAATTTTGGTTCAGCCTATAGCATGCTCTTCAATCTCTATGAGATGTTTGTAGGGCAAGGGCATCAGGCTAGATAAAAAGCGGTTCGATAATTTGTGAACTGTTGTATGAAAGCTAGGACTCATGTTAAAGAACATATGATGCTGATCATAAGTTATCTCAATAACATGGAAATCCTTGGAAACTCTTCTTGAATCATTCGATAATTTCAAGCTGAACTACTTCATCAATAAACTAGGGTACAGTGTTATCGAGCTAATGAAGGAGATTCACATTGCTGAAGAGCTCTAGCATAGAAAGTTTCATGCCGACCTCAAGACTAAAGGGAAAGGTATTGTACTGCTTACCAAAGCTTGTCTAGTAGTTGATATTGTATCATTGTGAATTCTTGACTCCACTGCTACTAACCAAATTTGTTGTTCCTTTAATGGGTTCAGGAAAAGCAAAAGCTTAGAGGATGGCAACTTCTGTTTCAAGTGGGGTGATAGGAGCTTGGTGTCTGCTAAAGCTGTGGGATCACTGACACTGTATTTCGAAGACAGAACTTTAAATTTGAATAATGTATATTTTTTTCCTTCCTTTGGAAAAAACATAATATCTGTAGCTCAAATTGTTGAGAAGAATTATTATTTAAAGTTTATTGATAATGGAATTCGAATATCTTTTTTCCAATTCATTTGTCACTTATGCATGTATAAAGAAATGTTTATATTATCTTTATCCTACACAACCTTTGCTATTAGACACTGAAATATATAATGATCTAATTACGGAACCAAAGCGGTTCAAATCTAGTTATTCCTCTGATCTAATAAAATCAACACATCTCTAACACTTAAGACTTCGTCATATTAGTCTAGATAGGATTAAGAGACTTGTGAGGGATGGTCCATTCAAAGCCTCTGCAATAGGCTCATTGCCGACTTGTGAATCCTGTATACAAGGAAAAATGACCAAGCAACCTTTCTCTGATGAAGGTTGAAGAGCCACTGAGTTGATGTAACTAATACATTCTGATGTATGTGGTCCACTCAAAATTTAGGCACGGAGAGGATACGAATACTTCGTTACCTTTACCGATGATTACTCAAGATATGAATTTATCTATTTGCTAAAACATAAATCTGAGACCTTTAACGTATTTAAGGTTTTTCGGGCTTTAGTGGAAAAGCAAACTGGCAAACAGATAAAAACTCTTCGATCCGATCGAGGTGGTGAGTACTTGTCTGAAGAGTTCGATGACTTTCTTAAGGATAAAGGTGTCGCTTCTCAGCTTACATCACCTGGCACACCTCAACAGAACGGAGTGTCAGAGAGAAGGAATCAAACTCTGATGGATATTGTTAGATCAATGATGAGTTACTCATCACTCCCTAATTCTTTTTTGTATAGCCCTCGAATATGCCGCATATATTCTAAATCAAATTCCGTCTAAAAGGGTCCCTAGTACTCCTTATGAAAGATGGACTGGGCGTAAAGTTAGTTTAATCTAGATAAAAATTTGGGGTTGCCCTGCACATGTGCTTTAGGAAAAAGACTAGCAAGTTGGGTAGTAGGTCATAATTATATGTGTTTGTTGGATATCCAAAGGAAACCAAAGGTTTCACATTCTATAGTCCTGAGGACGACAAAATGTTTGTCAGCACTAATACTCATTTCCTTGTGGATGACTTTATGAAGAATACGAAACGTATAAGTAAAATTGTTCTTGAAGAAAAGTTGGGTGAGGATGCTTCTACCTCATTTGTAAGAACTGTTCTTACCCCAACTTAAATGCAACCTAACAATTCAGAACTTTGTCAAGTAGTACTTCGACGTAGTGGGAGGGCTTTTGAAAAGCCCGACAGGTACATGTCTTATGGCGATACTCTTGTAGCCGTCGTTGACATGGATAACCCTGATTCGTACAGCCAAGCAATGGTTGGTTCTGAGTCAAACTTTTGGCTTGACGCCATGAAAGTTGAGATGCATTCGATGTATGTCAACAAAGTCTGGAAACTTGTAGACCTGCCTGAAGGGGTTAAACCAGTAGGGTGTAAGTGGATCTATAAGAAGAAAAATGGTCCGGATAGGAACGTAGAGACGTTCAAAGCGCGACTACTGGCTACGGGATACACCCAAAGAGAAGGTACCGATTATGAAGAAACCTTCTCGTCTGTCGCAATGCTTAAATCCATCCGTATACCCATAGTTTTCGCTCTCGATTATGAGATCTGGAAAATGGTGTCGGTAGAGATGCCCACAAGAAGATTATTTATTTACATATTGATGTAATATATGTATCTTTCATAAAGTCCTCATTGTAATTTGCTTGATTAAATTAATAAAAGTAGAAACTTTCTTTCATTCCCTTTAAGTTTGATTGAATATTTATGATATTCAATAGTCTTATAGTCCTTAAATAAATCTAACAATATATAAAGAGACAAATGTAGATTTGTGTGAACAAACTCTTCATGGTTTGGTTAAAAAACGATATATTAACAATCTAAAGATCAATGGACTATTGATCTCAATACGATTGTTGGAGGAATCTATGATGTCTGGTTACGAGGCATAGAGAGTTAGGAACTCTATAGTTCTTCCAATGTATATTTCGAAGATACTGAATTGACCAGTGCACCTTTAGAGACAATGGAAGAACAACCCATTTAACCTCTTCTGTCTCAAGGTCACTATGTACGAATTGCGTCGTGCTTACCAAAATCCTTAAATGAGACATGTCATTTCATAGCTTTAATATTCTCATTTGAGAAAGTCAAATTCTAGGTCCATTAAGTGATCTGGACTGGACCAATTGGTAAGATATTAAGTTATGAAGATGTCATGAACCAACTTTGTGAAGTTCTCATAGAAATGGAATTCATGTACAAGATTGCTGGAATGTAATATATATCACCTCATGCTTTATTACTTGGATTGTGAATAAATGAACTGCGGAATGTCCAAAATTAAGTAGATACTTTATTTGGATGGAACAATGTGCTTGTTAGCCGCCCGTTAATACATTATTTCTAACTTATTCACAACTAACAAAGGAGTTGAGGAAACAACAACTAGAAGGGTAAAATGATAATTTTATAAATATCATCTAGTTGATGATATTCATGAAGTGTAATCGTTCAATAATATTCAGTGGATCCTCTCATAACAAATATGTAGATGTTTTAGTAGAAAATATATTCATTTGAACCGAGAGATTATCAGTGTCAACTCTCTAGTGGAGTCAATTGACATTAAACTAGACTTGAAAAACTTTGTGAACTGTGAGTCCAAGAGTCCTAGTTAAAGTTTTGTTCATTTGGGTCCATGAGGTCACTATCACAAGTCCTTAGAGTAGAGTTTTTTAAACTAGAAGCTAAGTCCAAATAAGTTCAATTGTTGAACTAGACGTATTTTCTGAAAACTGTATAATTGATGTAAAATGTTAAAATAAGATTTTGAATGTTAAAATAATATTTTGAATATTCTCACAAATTAACTTAAAATCACACGGCTCAAAATTGATTTTCATGCTTAGTGAATTAAATTTTGTATGAGCAATAATGCGAGGAATTTTCCGTAATTTGTTATGAACAAATTAGGAAGTAAATATGCGTGTAGACACCCATATGGCCGGCAACTTTACATCAAGGGAGGGAGATAAATATCTTCTTTTATTTGGTGCATTATTGCATATTGGTAATTGCCCAAAAGTAAAGAGGAAATAAATTTGTTTGAGAATGAAACAAATGTGCTATGTGAGAAAACAAATTTCCCTCACTTATGACATATGTTTGCCGGCCATGTAGAAGAGAAAGGGAGGAGGGAATCAAATATTGTGTCATTAATAGATAATAGGAAAGTGTAATTACCCTTTCTTGTATTTCATTTTCCTATAAATAGAGCCTCACATAGAGATGTGAAAATGAGCATTTTGGTCTTGCTCTCTCTCTTCTAGCCGACCACTTCTCTCTCTCTCTCTCTCTCTCTCTCTCTCTCTCTCTCTCTCTCTCTCTCTCTCTCTCTCTCTCTCTCTCTCAAATACTCTTTTATTTTGGCACCTAGATCCTAACTGGATTTAGAGAATTAGCTTATGATCCAAGAATTGCTCTTGGTTCATATTGTTTAATAGTGCCCACTCACTAAACTCTTCAAACTCTCAAAGACTCTAGTGGTAGAAACTTTCGTGGTTGCTCGAGAATGCAAAAACGAAAGACAATGAGACAATGAGAAGGATCTTCATCCAAAAAGGGACTCCAAGATCAAGCAACAAGAGAAATGTTAGTATCAATTATTTAAATAATGTTTTTTAAATATATACATGTTCATGCACTTTGCCTTGGTTAGTAAAAATTATTTTACTAATATAAATTTTTTATATTCCTCCATTAATTTGTTAATGATAATTTTTTCTTAACCCTAGACCTATTCCAATATATACTTGGAAAAAAGAGTTTCACAAACTTTTCTTGTTCTAACTTAATATCAACTAACTCCACAAAAGAGTTGACATTGGACATCTTTCGGTTCAATTGAATATATTTTCTAAAAATTATATTTAATTGTGATGAGTGGATCCATTGACTATAATCTATGTTTAACCTTCATGAATATCATCAACTAGATAAGATTCATAAAATTAACAATTTTCCCTTCTAGTTATTATTCTCTAAACACATTTTCAATGGTTAATAATTTAGAAACAATGTATTGAGGATGAGCTAACGGTCTTATTGTTTCATCCAAAAGAGTCATGATTCAATTTGAACATTGGCCCGTTCATAGATTCACATTTTAGGGAACAGATCATTAGGTGGTATATATTGCGTTTAAGCAATTTTGTACATGAATAATATATCTATGTGACATCGTCATAACTTAGTACTTCGGTGATAGATCTTATTTATACGTAATGGTGACTCTAGAACTCGAACTCTGCCTTTCTCAAATGAAAATATGTAATATATGAAATTGCATTTCTCATTTCAAGATTAAGGAGAGCATTATACAATTCACCACAATCAACATTTTCTCCCCCTAAAAAAATCAACATTTTCTCCAAATTGTTTTTCCTATAATCATACCTTTCTTATAAAATCTTATAAAATTTCCATCTCATTGCAATCTATTTTGTCGAAACAATGGCATTTGTAAATCCATTTTGTATAACAATCTCGATATGCATATTTTCACTATGTAAGATTTTACTCGCAACATTAATAGCAAATAAGATATCATATCAAATAGTCATGCTTAGGAAAAAGTTAAGATTTTCTAATTTATACTCTAATAAACAATTGACTTCACTCTTTATTTTAGTACCGTCACAAGTCTCTCTTAACTTGAGAAATGCATCTCTAATTAGTTTTTTGAGCTTGGTACCTAATTGATTTAACACAATCAAAATGTTGATCCAACGAGTTTGTGACAATAATTTAACACTCAATTTAGATATGTTGTCTATTAGTACTTTTCAACACTAGGTAGAAGAAAAAAATAATGAACATATGCGTTAAAGAACTCTTAAAAACGAAATAGCCTAATACAAGTTTGCAACATCACAAAGTACTAAATTAAGACGACAACAATCACAATATGTAGGATTTGTATCTAATAATATTTTTGTACTTCTAGATAGTTTCAATTCATATTGGATATATTATCATACCATTATCCTCTTATATCATGTAAGTGAAGTCCTCATTTTTTTTTTAATTTCTTTTACAAGTGTACAAAAATATCATCACCAGAAGTATCATCAATTACTAAAAATTCCAAAAAGTATTCCTCTATGGCTATTAGATTTTTTATATACATATTCTCCTTAATATGATAGATATTTTTTTATATGATTTGAATTCATAGTACAATCAAGTATGATCGAAATATATTTTTTCTTGTTTTATTGTTTTCAAAATTTGACTTTTAATTTAAAGTCCTAACTTTTGTATAACATCATTTGAAACTTATGTCCTAAGGGAGTATGAATATCACGAATTTGAATATTTCAAATAATTTCTTGCATTATACAATCAAATTCCACTAACATTTCAACAATACTCAAATTATTCGCATTAATTTTGGATAAATATTTTTCATTAGTTACACAAAACGCTATATTATTATTAGCTATAAATTCCACAATTGCAATTATTCTTACCAAACATTCATCCAATGTTCCTTTTACTTATTGAATCTTTTTTTAATATGTTTGTCTTTATTTTTTTATTTTGTGCTAATTTTTGTTTTAATTGAAACCAAAAACTCATATTTTAATGGGATCTTTGCTTATCTCGCGACTTTCAATTTTTTACTAAAGATTTTTTCAATCATTTATCCCTTCATCACCAAATTGATAAAATACCTAAACATGAGTGCTATTGTAGTATATCTATGTTTTAAATAGACTAGTTTACTATGTTTGTCTTTTTTGTACCTCTTAAAATGCAATATTTAGATTCATTCGATCGGTATAAGCGTGGCAGTTGGAGCTCTTAAAAATATATCACCGAATTACTATGGATGGCAATCAACTCGAATACAAGAGAAGATTCTAGTATATACTAAAAGCAAGATGTAAGATGACAAGCATTATAAATATTGCCATGTTCAGTTGGTAAGTACTTTGCCATTTCTGCACCTACGTTCTTGTATAGAATACTATTAATCGACGAAATAAAATAATGAAATCTGAATAAGTTAATTCCCGAAGTGCGTACTTCCACTAACTTAGAGCAAAACGAATTATTCTGACATTATAGCGGGTATAATTCACGATGATGTATAATTTTTTATATCTCAACCTTTTCCTACATCTTACGTGGCAAGTAATATACACCGACTCACTGATCATAATCTTCTCAATTATTGAATACAACAAATAATAATCATATAACTATAACATATACCTAGGATAAGTTATATTCCAGTTTTCTAACAATCAATATACAATTTTTTGGTGGTCCGTTGTTAATATATCAAGTTGTAACTTCCCACTTTGTTTCGACTATTGGCTCTTTAGTGAAAGCGACACTCACAATTCAATACACTCAACAGCTACGTTTTTTTTTTCTAAAAGAAACACAGCTACTTTTTAACACGCACGCATGTGAATACAGCAAGACACCTGTTTATACTACATACGTACTATGTGCGTATATATATATGTATTATAATATTATAGTAAACATCTCAAACCCATGATAGTGGAAGTTTGGATTTTACTTATCACCGCAACAAAACCCACCATAAAATAAAAAAAATTCCCAATCATCAACACTACTTATAATAGTATCTCTCTCATATTAAATATTATTGTTTCTCGAACACAAAACCAAAGCCTGTTTCGTTGCAATTGGCTAGGCTAAACAGTAACGTAAAATAACAAAAACAATAGTAACTATAAATGGTTCCAAAAGTTCATGCAGGCATAGAAGTGGAAGCCAGTAATAAGATGGCGACGAAGAGCAGCGACTGGAGAACAAAGATGATGGGGTTTGTGGAGAGAGGAAAAGGGATTCCGGGTCGGGCTTGGAGGGCCACGTGGCGGGTCGGGAGAGAAGACCCGAGACGTGCGATCCACGCGCTCAAAGTCGGGTGTTCCCTGACTCTGGTGTCGCTCCTGTATTTGATGGAGCCTCTGTTTGAAGGTGTTGGACAAAACGCCATGTGGGCTGTTATGACTGTTGTAGTTGTTCTCGAGTTCACCGCAGGTATATATTATTATTCTTGTTGGTGTTATTATTTGATTATTACTAACACCTACGTACTATTCTTATGGAATTATATATATAATATATATTAGGGGCAACACTATGCAAAGGACTGAACAGAGGATTAGGGACTCTTCTAGCCGGATCATTGGCGTTCTTCGTCGAGTACATCGCAAACGAGTCTGATCGTGTTTTTCGAGCTGTTTTCATCGGTGTCGCTGTTTTCCTTATCGGTAATTATTCTAATTTAATTAGCAATAAATGTATTTGATACCTGTAGACTGTAGTCCTTTAATTCGCAAATGTATTTTAATTAGCAATAAATGAATGCTAATTTATCGGTTAACTTTTTGTTTTATATAGGAGCTATGGCGACGTACATAAGATTTTTCCCGAAGATAAAGAGGAACTATGACTATGGTGTGCTTATATTTATATTGACGTTTAACCTAATAACGGTCTCAAGTTACCGAGTTGAGAATGTGTTAAAGATCGCTCACGAGCGATTCTACACAATCGCGATCGGCTGCGGAATCTGTTTGCTCATGAGCCTTCTCATCTTTCCAAATTGGTCCGGCGAGGAATTGCACAACTCCACCGTAGTCAAGCTTCAAATCCTAGCCAAGTCCATTGAAGGTTATTATTGTTAGTAAACTGGAATTGTTTTTGGTATCAATTTTTATTTATTTATTAAAAGAATTGTCGTGTTTTGCAGCTTGTGTGAATGAATATTTCCATGACAAGGAAATATTGGACGAGGAAAGTTATAAGAGCTCGTCCGAGGATGAAGATGTGTACAAAGGATTCAAAGCTGTTTTGGAATCCAAGTCTATTGACGAGACAATGGTACTTTAACAGAGATCAAATTTAAATTATTCTAATTTATGTTGGGCAAAAGAATTAATTAATGATTGCAGGCTTTACATGCAAGTTGGGAACCAAGACACTCAAGGCATTGCTATAAGTATCCATGGCAGCAATACGTTAGACTTGGGGCTGTTATTCGCAGCTTCGGATACACTGTTGTGGCTCTGCGCGGATGTTTGCAAACAGAAATACAGGTGTATATCTAATGTCTATTCCAAGTATTATACAACATCATATACGTATAGTTCTGCATGGTAAGAAAACTGAGTAGTAAATAGGGATCCTCCTTAGCTTTTTTTCTCCCTTTATTGGAGACGTTTCAATCACACTTAATCTAATTAATCTGCCTACCCAACACTGATGTGATTCATCTATAGCCACAAAAAAACATAATTTGATGCAGAACAAGTGCATATTTACATTATTCCAGCGCCTATGATTAATATATATTAAATAAATATTTATATTTTTGACGTGACTATTGTAATTTGCATTAATATAGAATTTTTTAACGAAGTTGTTTCTTTTGTTTTGACAAATAATTTAAGACTTTTTATTCGTTTGGTGTCATGATGTACAGAAATCTATAGTAAAAATAGTCCATCTTTTTTCGTTATATGCACATGGAAACATTTAAGACCGTAGGCAATCAATATTTCAACTTCTTAAGTTTCACGGATTTTAGCCAACCCCTTTTGAGTTATGGATTAAAAATAAAGAGAGGACAGTTAAAATTCACGCAAAAGGCTCTCGAGTTGCCATACTCCATTAATTTCAGCTACCAGCAGCAATAAGTTAAGGAAATGTCTAATTTAATACCATAATTAAAATATAAAGAAATGTCAAAATCGGATTTCGACTAACCAATTATCGTTTCTCACAAAAGTAGGGCATCACATCGAAGTAAATTAAATTAATCTAATCAATCAATTACTTTACTTCGGCGCTAAGATCTATATTGCTGGTAAACTAAAACATAAGCTATTATTTTAAAAAGAGGGAAGCTATTATCATCTATATATATTTTAAGTAGTAATTAAAGTGTTTACATATTAGGCTCAATTTTTTTATTAGTATAATTTATTTGACAATCTCACTTTGGGTAAATACCCATAAACCTCTTTTCTAATTAATTTGCTTAATTTTATAATTACCTACCTGACTTAATTATTTATGAATAAAACTGAAAATTAATTAGTAATAATTATCTTCAGACGCGGAGATCCGTCCGGGCGGTGTTCAAGGACCCATGCACCCGACTCGCCGTAGAAGTTTCAAAAGTCCTGCTCGAGCTCGGAAACAGCATCCGAATCCGGCGACACTGCTCGCCGGAGCTCCTCTCCGACCACCTCCACCAAGCACTCCACGACCTCAACGCCGCCATTAAATCCCAGCCCCGCCTCTTCCTCGGCCCCGGAAAACCCCAACAACTAAACAACAACGAAAAACTCAGCAGATACGCCCTAACGAGCGTGAAGACCGACTCGTCGGCGCTGATGGAGTGGATGAACAGCAAGAACAACATTCACGGCAGTCACAACCAGAACAAGAGTCTGAGGAGTCAGACGAGTCGCTTGAGCGTGACGAGCCTCGAATTCTCGGAAGCTCTTCCTCTCGCGGCGTTCGCGTCGCTTCTGGTCGAGACGGCGGCGAGGCTCGACCGTGTCATCGAGGAGGTTGAAGAACTCGCTCGCTCCGCCGGATTCAAGGAGTTTGACTACGACTCCGACGCCGTGAAGGTTAACGTTGACCAGCTCGCTGTCCCTCCTCCTCATCAGATGACTTCGACTGACTGATCAAGGTTTTTAATACTTTATGGATTATAATGTTTTTGATCTACGGATACTACTATTATGAGATGTCGACGTCGACATTTATAGAGCTCTCGGTATTATTCATACCAGAAAGCTGCGATGGGCATCGCAGAGCTTAGTATTAACTCTGAGGACGATTTACCATATGATTATAATTAGTTTCATGGACATAGAATATATAATTACAGATGCATGATTCTAGAGTTTCTTGAGAAACCGACTGAGAAAATAAGTCAAAAATTAATATAACTAAGGGCCCAACCGGGTTCGAACCGGTGACCTCTTGATCTGCAGTCAAATGCTCTACCACTGAGCTATGGACCCATATGTTGCTATGACTTACAAGGTCTGCTATATACTAATTTCAGACACGTGTCAAGATCTTATTGATAATAAAATCAAGGATAAGATATGTCTTACTTTAATAGATATCATGAAGCGTGTGGGAGAAACAAAAGAGAAAACACATACAAATATTTTTAATTATTTAGTCTCAAAATTAAAGCTATTGATGGCTTGTTTCATCCCAAACACTCCAGTCTATAATGGCAATCGGATTAAGGTATTTAGAACTGGTCCGTACAACTTGTTTGGCTGGAACTTTGGTAAGAGTAAACCTGACGATGACTTACCAAGAACCAAATACCATGACATTGATCTTCCTTTCTCACTCTCGTTGGTCGACAAAACATTCTTAAGAGGTACTCTCTCTATCTCTCTCTCATGATGTCACTTTGTTTGCAATTTGCGATAATCAATTGTAAATAAGCAGGCAGGGAATTGAAGTGCTGTTATAGGGCCACTGTAGATGGATTCAGTGCGGCCGATTTTCACAAATATTGCGATTTCAAGGGACCTTGCGTTATAATTGGCTACACAAACACGTCCTTCAAGTTTGGTGCTTTTAACCCGGAGGGCTATAGAAGCACCGATGATTACTACGAAGCGTTTGATCCTTTTCTCTTCTATTGGGCCCAAGATGATGAGCTTGGGCCCATACTTTTGCCCAAAGTCGGGGGAAGCGGAGCGGCCCTTTTCGATTATGCTCGGGGTGGGCCTCAATTCGGGGCAGATGGGCTTCTTATTGGGCCCCCACTGGCTCCCGTTATGGGAGGGTTTGCGGGTCCAGATACGAATTCGGGTGTGGGAGACTTGAGGCAAGCAAAGTCGAGGTTGGGATTGTCATATGCAAAGAGGGAAGATGGGAAGGACTCCATTTTTGGAGATGAGTATAAGGCCTCGCTCGAGGAAGTTCAAGTATTTTGTAGTCCTAAAATTGCAAGTCTTTATTAGTCTATTTTATTTTGGCCATAAGTAAGACTTCAAAAGAGGTGCTTATATAAAATTGTATCAGTTCACGTGTTTATATAGAATAGGTAACATCTTTTTGTCCCTTTAGCTATGGCGATTTAACAATCGTCTCTCGAAATTTTGAAAACTGCATTTTCACTATTTAATATCAGAGTACTAGTATTTTAGATTTTCTTTTGTCATATTAAGCATCCAAAAAATCAATTAAATACCATTTGTTTGTCATGTGCTTTTCAATTTCGTTTATTAGCCGATAGAAAGGGTGGAATGTTAAAAGGTTAATAAAGTTTTGCATATAAATTTGAGATTGAGTTGGTTGTGATAAAATACCATATAAATAGTAAAATTGGTGTCAATAAAGAGCCGGCCGATGTGTATAGAGGCCTTAGACAATCTCCAACCCACCCTTTATTTGGGTGGGGATGAGACATATTTGGTATAAGAGAGCTCCAACTCACCCCAAATATTTACCCAAATTTGATTAAAATGAATAGTATCTACCCAAATTTGGGGTACAACTATTTATCACTTAAATTTTGGTTCCAACTATTTTTAGTTACAAATTCATCCACAAAAGGGTAATATTGTAAAATACACCGTGTACCGTGTCTAGAATAGTTTTATCACATGAAACGAAACTATAAACGCAAATGAACTTAGAGAGTTCAATATTAGTTCTTTATTGGAATAAAATAATATTAAGAATTAAAAGTCGGAAAACGTTTGTGAACTTTTGTGTCCGGCTTTATCCTAAAATTTCGTTCATATGGATCCATAAGGTCGCAATGATAGACTCTCGGACGAGATTCAGTGAACAAGAATAAATGATTTTCTCACTGAATGTAAATTGTGATTTACACTATGAAAATTATTTCCTTCGTAATTAAATAAATAAATAATTATTTATTATTACATTTATTTAATGAATAATATTGAATAATTATATTGATAATAATAAAATTTAAGGATTTAAATAAATATTTTCTCGGTTGGTACATGTTTGCATAGGATGAACGTAATTAATGACATGTCATTAAATTAATGAGATATTTTAATGTAGTTAAATATTATTTTAGAAATAAATCAAATAAATTTGGAGTATAAAAATAATGTTATGGCCGACCATATATAGTGATATGCGGGCTGGAATTATATATTTAATCTCATTTAAAATGATTAATGGGCTTCAATTTGATTAACGGGCCATTATGAAATTTTGACGTAACTTAATTATGTCCTCCCTAATATAAAAGGAGGCTTTCTCTCTCAAAATCTTAACCCTAATCATAACACTCGGCCAAGAGGTTTTTCCCCTTTCCCCTTTGTGAGACTCTCAGCTGAACACCAAAGAGAGAAAGAGAGAGGAAAATCGTTTCCCGAAAATTAATCCTTTAATCCTTGAGTTTATCATTCTCCCGTTGTTCACAAAAAGAGCACGCCCTCTTGATCTCCCAAAAATCCCAGAGTTATATTGTTGAATCAACTTGTGGTAGTTTGAGTGAATTTATGTGTATATGACCGGCCACCTCCATTCAAGGAGCGAAGGTGATTTCATTCTTCTCTCAGGCGCAAGTGAAGCAAACCCGAACAAGCGGAGACTCGGCCAAGGGAGGCGCACACAAGGCCAGTCCGACCAAGGAAACTCCCAACAAGGTAGGCGCATACAAGCCCAATCTAATCAAGGTTGTTCTCGGCAAAGGCGCGTGCGCGTGAGGAAAATCCAAACTGAGGGAGTAGGCGCGTGTGAGGTAGCTCCAATGGTAGGGAGTCTCGGCCAAATCAAAGACACGTGACCTTGATTCTATCTTCGTGTTAGTTCTCTTTAAACGAATTGTATCTGCGATATATAAATGTTATATGTTGCGAGTGTGCTTGATTTGAATAGTTTTATCACATGAAACGAAACTATAAACGCAAATGAACTTAGAGAGTTCAATATTAGTTCTTTATTGGAATCAACTAATATTAAGAATTAAAAGTCGGACAACGTTTGTGAACTTTTGTGTCCGGTTTTATCCTAAAACTTTGTTCATATGGATCTATAAGGTAGCAATGATAGACTCTCGGACGAGATTTAGTGAACAAGAATAAATGATTTTTTCACTGAATGTAAATTGTGATTTACACTATGAAAATTATTTTCTTTGTAATTAAATAAATAATTGGTTATTTATTATTACATTTATTTAATGAATAATATTGAATAATTATATTGATAATAATAAAATTTAAGGATTTAAATAAATATTTTCTCGGTTTGTACATGTTTGCATAGGATGAACTTAATTAATGACATGTCATTAAATCAATGAGATATTTTAATTTAATTTAATTTTATTTTAAAAATAAATCTAATAAATTTTGAGTATAAAAATAATGTTATGGAAGAGCATATATAGCGATATGCGGGCTGGAATAATATATTTAATCTCATTTAAAATTATTAACGGGCTTCATTTTGATTAACGGGCCATTATGAAATTTTGACGTAACTTAATTCTGTCCTCCCTAATATAAAAGGAGGTTTTCTCTCTCAAAATCCTAATCCTAATCATAACACTCGGCCAAGAGGTTTTTCCCCTCTCCCTTTGTGAGACTCTCAGCTGAACACCAAAGAGAGAAAGAGAGAGGAAAATCGTTTCCCGAAAATTAATCCTTTAATCCTTGGGTTTATCATTCTCCCGTTTGTTCACAAAAAGAGCACGCCCTCATGATCTCCTAAAAATCCCAGAGTTATATTGTTGAATCAACTTGTGGTAATAGAATATGTTACTTTTAATTTCATGGTAATAGAATATGTTACAAAATGAGCTTCACATTTTAGCTTTGTGATTATGAGTTTTGCCATATATTGATATTTTTAAGAATTTAATAAGTTAATTGTTAACCAATTTTCAACAGCTTTTTCAACGTACGCCTGCACACTCGCAATGAAGTGCTCCTAAACAATGTTCCCCTAAGGAAACCCGTTGAATTCACAAGGGTCGTTCACCATCTTCATAAACGACTTTTTTTCAACGCCACCATGCGTTGCTCGGTAGAAGAATGTTGTCTTGGTGACCGATATACCTTAGCAACCATATTAAATGCGGAAAGGAATAAATTGCGCTAATATTAGCCAATTATTAATAATGATTGATAAACAAGATCTAGATTTAGTGATTTAATTTAATTTATAAAAAAAAAATTAGCAATCGATACTAGCCAATGCGTTGGAACACTTAAATGGATTTTTGCTCAGCTACAAAAAGCACGTATCCAGCGTGTGCACCGTCTTTGTGGTTCGTCTAACTTGAGTACTCGGGGATGACACAGTAGTCTTCCAAAATGTAATCTCCGAGACGAATAAGAATATGAGTTGTGAAAATCGGTCTCACCAGATCTCAAAACTAGAAATTTTCAAGATCTTACTCCTATTATTTAAGAACGTAATTTGCAAATCATAGGGAAGGGGAAGAGAAATTTTGTCAAAGTGAGAGAGAGAGAGTGGACAAGTATCTTCAACGAATTAAAGTGAATTTTCTCTTCTCCTTTGATACTTATTTTTAGCATTTGGAAAGGAGATAACCCCTGAGAGATTTTCTCTCATTTCTGAGAGATATTCTCTTCTTATGAGGATATTCTCTCCTCTGAATTGAATATGGGCCATTAGATTCCACTACTTAATCTATAGTTCTCTCATCCATTATATCAATATATATGAAAGAGATTTTCTCTCCTAACAGAGAAATTCTAGGAGGACTTTGAAAATGCATAATCGGCCACCCCTAGGGCTTATTTTGATACATATTAGCCCTAAGCATTGTTGATTACCCAGCAAAAGATTCTTTCGAACGTTAACTTACTTCAAAAGTGCGCACAATTAATCGGTTTAGGAATCAACCCTTAGGTGAGTGAACATTAACATTATTTAGGATAGCTAGATTCCGGATCTGTAAATCACTTCCCTCTCGAATCATACTCCGAGAAAACTTCCAAAATATAAGATGTGATTAGCATGGATAGACTTTTAGCGAATGATGGAAAAAGCTCAGAAATATGATCCAGTGCTCATGATCACTTCAGAATTTAGATCGAGTTTCACTGTGACCATCATAGAGCGTAGGTTAGTGCATCCTAACGGGTTTTAAATAGCACTTCTACCCCAAGGTCTGCCCGGGATGTACTGTTGGTGAATCCACTGTGGTATCATACACGAACAATCACTCTGATACCACTCGTTGGTGAATCAAGCACGTATCAGACACACACAATAGCTTTAATATTGCGTCTTGGGGAAACTAGTGAGTATCAGACACGAAGAATTGCTCTGATATCACTTGTTGATGAACAATTCACAAAGGTAACCATATTAAGTGCGGAAGAATATTAATTACGCTCACAATAGCCAATTAATAATTATAGTTACAAAAAAAGATCAGCATTTACTTTATTATTAAAATAATGAAAGAAATTCAGCAACCGGTATATAAGAATAAGTTTATTTAAAAACTTACGGGTTTTGGATCTACTCAAAATGCTCTGATGCAACCCTTTTTTCGTTTCGTCCTTCTTCTAAACACGAGTACTCGAGAATGAAACCACAGTCTTTCAAAACTTAATCATCGAGACGTATAAGAAATATGAGTGGGCAAAGTCGATATCTCAGTAGATCTCAAAAGTAGATTTTTTAAGGATCTCACTCCTATTTTCTAGGAACGAAATTTGCAATTCCAAGGAGAAAGGGGAATGACAAATTCGACCAAGAGGGAGAGAGACAGTGGCCGAGATTTTTAGAGAGAGATTTGAATATTCTCGAATTCAATTGAATGACTTTTCCCTTCTCCATCAATCCCTATTTATTGTTGGCGGAATATAATTTATCATTAATACATTAATGGCGGAATATAATTTTTTTTTACTAGTAAAACATTTTTTACTAACCTAAACAAAGTGCATATACATGTTATAATTAAAACATTATTTAGAGAGCTTGAATACTAACCTTTCTTGAACCTTGATTTGGATGGATCTCGAGAAAGGTTGATCTTCTCTTCTAGCTCGATTTCTTCAAGCCTAAACGTGAACTCGAGAAACCTAAGGTTTCTATTACAAGATTCTATAGAAGTTTGGAAGGATTTGTGTGTGGGCACAATTGAAAACACAATAGCTCAAGAACAAGTCTATCAGCTAGAGAACTAATTAAGCCTAAGTTGAATGAGGACTTAGGTGCCAAAATAAAAGAAGTATTTTCTAGAGAGAGAGAGAGAGAGAGAGAGAGAGAGAGAGAGGTTGGCCAAAATTGAGAGCACAAGAGCAAGGAATCTTATTTTTCACATCTCTATGTGAGGCTCTATTTATAGGAGCAGGAAAATAAAAAAGGGTAATCACTTTTTCCTATTATGCATTCATGACAAAATTGAATACTAACCTTTCTTGAACCTCTTCCTTTATGTATATGGCCGGCCATTCTATGACATAGTTGATGGAAATTTGTTTCCTCACTTAGCATATTTGTTTCCTTCTCACTTACCACATTTGTTTCCTTCTCACTTACCACATTTGTTTCCTTCTCACTTAGCACATTTAGACATTTTCCGAAAAAAAGTCTAGTTCAACACTTGAACTTATTTTGACTTAGCTTATAGTTTAATAATCTTACTCTAATGACCTGTAATAGTGACCTTATGGATCCAAATTAACAAAACTTGAGCTTCTAAACTCGGACTCAAAAGTTCACAAACTTTTTCCAAGTATTAGCTTAATGTCAACTGACTCCAGTAAAGAGTTGACACTGAAAATCTCTTTGTTCAAATGAAGTTATTTTCTACTCAAATTCAACTTAATTATATTGAGCGGATCCATTGAATGTTATCTATGTTTACCCTTCATGAATATCATCAACTAGATGGGATTTATAAAATTACCATTTTACTTTTCTAGTTGTTATTTCCTCAACTCCTTTGTTACTTGTGAATAAGTTAGAAACAATGTATTGATGAGGAGCTAAGAAGTCACAGTGTTTCATCCAAATAAAGTCGCTACTTAATTTTGGATATTGCGCAGTTCATTTATTCACAATCCAAGTAATAAAGCATGAGGTGATATATTTTGCATCTCCGTAATCTTGTACATGAATTCCATATCTATGAGAACTTCACAAAGTTGGTTCATGACATCTTCATAACTTAATATCTCACCAATTGACCTAGTCTAGATCACGTAATGGATCTAAAATTTGACTTTCTCAACTGAGAGTATTAATGCTATGAAATCACATGTCTCATTTCAGGATTTAGGTAAGCATGATGCAATTCATACATAGTGACCTTGAGATAGAAGATGTTAAATAGTTTGTTCTTATATTGTCTCAAATGGTGCACTGGTCAATTCAGTATCTTCGAAAGATACACTTGAATAACTATAGAGTTCCTGACTCTCTATGCCTCGTAACCAGACATCATAGATTCGTCAAACAATTATACTGGGATCAATAGTCCGTTGATCTTTAGATTGTGAATATATCCTTTTAGTCAAACCATAAAGAGTTTGTTCACGCAAATCTACATTTTTCTCTTCATACATTGATAGGTTTGATTAAGGACTATAAGACTATTGAATATCATAAATCTTCAATCAAACTAAAAGGGAATGAATAAACGTTTCAACTTTTATTAATTTAATTAGAAAATTACAATAAAGACTTTATAAAATTTATATATTACATCAATATGTAAATAAACAATGATCTAGTTGGCATCTCTGCCAACAAACTCCCACTTGACTCAAAGAAGATGAGAGAAGTCCTTCATGCCTAATCCGTCTTGATGTTGGTCGAAGATCTTATTGGATAGGGCCTTGGTGAAAGGATCTGTAAGGTTGTCCACCATTGAGATCTTCTTCACCTCCACGTCTTCATGCTACACGATCTCTCTAATCAAATGATATTTTCTCTCAATATGCTTAGAGCGCTTATGGCTTCTAGGCTCCTTGGAGTTAGCAACAGCCTCACTATTATCACAATAAAGTGTCACGGGCTCGTTGTCATTTGGAACGACTTCCAAATACTTAGGGAATTTTCTAAGCCATACAGCTTCTTTGGATGCTTCACAAGCAGCCACATATTCTGCTTCCATGGTGGAGTCAGCAATGAAAGATTGCTTGATAATACTCCAGACAACAGATCAACCATTCAGGATGAACTTCCTGGAATCCGTATCCACCTGAAAGTTGGAATCGGCATAACCCCATCATAGTCAGGCCAGTACCTGAATATGTAAACATGAAGTTCCTAGTTCTCTGAAGGTACTTAAGAACATGCTTAACAGCAACCCAGTGCTCCAGTCCAGGATTTGATTGGAAACGACTAACTACGCCAACTACAAAACATGTATCCCGTCTAGTGCACAACATTGCATACATGAGACTTCCTACGTCTAAAGCATAGGAAATCTTTCTCGTGTCCTCATGATCTTGTGCAGTATTGGGAGACTGGTCCTTAGAGAGTGAGACTCCATGTCTAAAGGGGTTTTGGCCCTTCTTGGAGTTCTGCATAGCGAATCGATCCATCACCTTATCTATCTACGATGCTTGAGAGAGCGACAGGGTTCGGTTTTTTCGATCTCAAACGATCTAAATCCCCAGAATGTATGCAGCTTCCCCTAGATCCTTCATATCAAACTGCTTTGCTAACCAGATTTTAACCTCAGATAATTTACCTACATCATTACCAATGAGTAGTATATCATCGACATACAATACCAAAAACACAACCTTGCCCTCGTGTATCAACTTATAGACACAAGGTTCATCAATTGACTGTTCAAAACCGAAGTTTTTTATTGTCTCATCGAATCTAATATTCCATGATCTAGATGCTTGCTTTAATCCATAAATGGATTTAACCAATTCGCAAACCTTGTTTTCTTGATCACCTTCCACGAGACCGTCTAGTTGAGCCATGAAAATGCGCTCGTCAAGATTTCCATTCAGAAAGGCAGTCTTGACATCCATTTTCCAGATCTCGTAATCGAGAGACGCAACTATGGATAGAAGTATTCGAATGGATTCAAGCATTGTGACTTGCGAGAAGGTTTCTTCATAATCGATACCTTCCTTTTGGGTAAAACCCTTAGCCACTAGTCGTACTTTGAACGTCTCAATGTTCCCATCTTGACCCCTTTTTCTTCTTATAGATCCACATATACCCTACAAGTTTAACCCCTTCAGGTAGGTCTACAAGTTTCCAGACTTTGTTCACATACATTGAATGCATCTCAACTTTTATGGCATCAAGCCAAATGTTTGATTCAAAACCAGTCATTGCTTGGCTGTAGGAAACAGGGTCATCACTGTCAGCAACAGCTATGAGAGTATCACCATAAGACATGTACCTATCGGGCTTTTCAAAAACCCTTCCACTACGTAAAATTACTACTTGACGAGGTTCTGAATTGTTAGGTTGCGTTTCAGTTGGGGTAAGAACAGTTCTTATAGATGAGGTAGAAGCTTTCTCACCAAACTTTTCTTCAAGCATAATTTTGCTTCTTGTTGTCGATGTTATCCAGCGATATAAAAGATGACCGATGGGCGTCGGAAATACATATGGTGTTTTATAATGACGGCCCGAGACCAGCATCCCGGGGGGTGCCTAGCCTGCCGAGAACCTCCCCGGGCGTCCCTTCAGGCCGACCCGAACATTCTCCTGGCTCCCCAGGGGCCTGGACATCCTCCTACCTCCCCAGGGGCCTGGACGTCCTCTTGGCCCTCAGGCCGGCCCGGACTTCCTCCCGGCTCCCCAGGGGCCTGGACGTCCTCTTGGCCCTCAGGACAGCCCGGATGTCCTTCTGGCTTCCCAGAGGCCCGGATTTCCTCTCAACTCACAAGGGCCCGGCCGTCCTCCTGGCTCCCCCGAGGCCTGGACGTCCTCTCAGTGGCCACAGGCCTAGACGTCCTCCCAGCGACCAACGGGTTCAGACGTCCTCCCGACTCTCAGCAGCCCCGGATTTCCTCCCGACTCTCAGTAGCCCCGGACATCCTCACAGCCGGACGGTCAACCCCCCCGGATTACCTCCCAGCAGCCACCGGCCTGGATTTCCTCCCAGCGGCCAACATTCCTGGATGTCCTCCCGGCTCCTGGAGGCCTGGACATCCTTCCGTCTCCCTAAGCAGGCCCGGACGTCTACACAAGGTGGCTCGGACGTCCATTTGCTTGACACGCCTAGGGGGGTGTTGGTCGGCCTCTGAAGGATATAAATACCCTCCTCCATTCACCAAGAAAGGGGCTCGATTTGGGACTTTCTTAGACAACCCAAAATAGTAAACTCTCTTTCCCATTCACCCTCGGCCATACCCTCCACGAGAAGTTGAGTCTGGAACAACTTCCGATCGGAATTGTTCCCTAAGATCCGAGATCCAGACGTCGAAGCGACGTTGACGCCTTAGTCTCCGTTTTCGCCCGATCTTGTCGATCCCTCCTCGTCATCTTATAATCTCCACCCACATTGTACTAATGTTGAGCGTCGAAGAGGTAAACATAGGACCCCCCCTCTGTTTTCCCTTCTTAGTTCACGTCTATTTACTCTTTTCAGATAACAGAAGGACTCGAAAACCCCAAGACAGCTAAGGGATGATCCGGGATACCGGATCCGATACGCTAAGGCTGAAGCGAGGGTCACTCGCCCCGAGCGGGGATCAAACCTCTAAAGTCTCTGAACGTTGTCTAAATTTCAGCGACAACATTTTGGCTCTAGAATGAGGGGATTGTCCTATCTAGGATACATTTTATCTACATCTCTCTTTTTCTTCTCTCCTCTTATCCACTCACGAAAATGAGTGACGTTCAGGTAGCTTCCGCGGCTGCCCGATCGAGCAATCCCACAGTTCGAGCCAGTAGCTCGCGATACGAGTTTCGGCAGCTCCCCCATCAAGGGACTAGGCGGAAGCCTAGGGTAAGGAGTTTCGAAGATGCCACCTCCGCCCCTCGTGACAACGAGGGAGACCTGAGGGAAGAAACTAACCGCCGCCTGGCGAAGATACTGGCCCGGCCGGGGGTGAACAAAGGTTTGCTCTCGAACCTCCTCGGATACGAGAAAGAGGGTAGTTCGATCCAGAATGAAAATTATGTCGGAGACGACGCAATCCCGGAGACATCGCAAGCCAAACGTTCACCCTCTCGCCGGTGGCAAATGCGAGCGACGCTCCATTGGGCCCACGGGCAGGACGAGCTCAGGGAAGCTCGTGACGCGAAGGATCGAGCAACCGTCTGGCGCGGATGGTAGGAAATAGCTCCCACAGCGGACGGTCTCGACGTGCGCACGTGCATCTTCCCGAATGGGAGACGTCGGCGCAGATAGTCGGAGGACCCGCCGCGAAGGTCACCCTAAGTCGGCTAGACCCTCGCACTCCGCCGGAGAAGACTTGCGAACCAGCCTTAACTCGTGGCGAGATCCTCGTGAGGAGAACTTGAGGAGGAAGTTGGACGCCCACTGGGAAGTTGCTGGGGGCCACCACCCTCGGGAATCCTCCTCAAACACCATGGACCAAGGGTCCAATGAGCGACAGGTTCCCACACCGGTGGGGCCGGGTATAGGGGCCGAAAACTAGCTCGAGGTCATCACAATGATTTAGGGACTCCAGAATCAGATCATTGACATGCGTGAAGCAGGCTCGGGAGGCTCCAGATCCTACAACGGGCTGGAAGGATCGTATTCGCCATTCACAGCGGTAGTGCTCATGCCGCCACCCGGAGGGGAATTCAAGATCCCCAACGTGCCTCCGTACGACGGGCGCTGCGACCCTAACTTCCACATCTAGCACTACGAGACCTGGATGATGATGCAGGGGCTGCTAGACGCGATGCTCTGTCAGGCGTTCAGCCTGACATTGACCGGATCAAGGTTCAAGTGGTTTAGAAGCCTAAAACCCGGGAGTATCGGCTCGTTCCGCGCTCTTAGGGAGGCTTTCCTCGCCCGGTTCGCCACTTTGGTGGCGCATAAGAAGTTCAAGACGCACCTTTGGACAATCAGGCAGAAATCGGGCGAGAGCCTGCGGCAATACGTGGCTCGGTTTACCAAGGAATCCCACAAAGTCGAAGACTTCGACGATCGGGATGCCATAGTTTCCATCACGGAAGGCGCCGAACCAAGCGACTTTTTAAAGTCTATTGTGGGGAGGTACCCGAGAGATATGGTCGAACTCATGGCTTGCGCTAGGACGCACATGGAGGTTGAGGATTACCTCGCCCGAACGACCGCCCCGACGCTCGGGGAAAGCGAGGGAGGGACAACCGCGTCACCGGAGAAGACCCCCTGCCAAGGTCGAGGAGGCCTTTTACCGACCAATTTCGCGGAGAAGCTCTCACTCCACTCAACGCGTCCCCGGCCCAAATCTTGGCTCTTCATCAAGACAAACTCGGATCCCGGCACCATTGAAAAAAGGTTCTGCGACGCGGGACAAGAGCAAGTAATGCGAGTATCATCGGGATCATGGACACGTGACCTCCGAGTGCTATCAGTTGAAGCGGCAGATAGAGGCCTTGATTCAGGATTGCAAACTCAAAGAGTTTGTCATGAGGGCTGCCGCGGTGACAATCCCGGAATATCGGCCGTAGGCCCAAAACAGAGGCCCAGCCAAAGACAAGGCCGTCGCAGTCGCCACCATCAGCGACGAGCCCGAAACCTCCAAAATGAACATCGTGAGAACGATCACCGGGGGACTCGATTGTGGCGAGTCGAGCAACCAAAGGAAGAAGTATTAGAGGGCAGCGACCAACGAGAGGGTTAGAAATGGCATTAACCTCACTTTCGTCGCTCCCCCACCTACTCCATTTGAAGAGATGTGCTTCACCGAAGAGGAAGCAAAGCGGATCCTCCACCCGCATAACGACGCACTTGTCGTATCTGCGACCGTGGCCAACAACAAGGTCCGACAGATCTTGATTGATAATGCAAGCGCGGTGGAAATTGTGTTCAAATCGGCGCTAGAGCAAATGAAACTCGACAGAGTAAAAATCGCCCCCCGATACGAACCCCCCTCTACGGCTTTTCTGGGGAAAAAGTATGGACAGAAGAATCGATAGATCGTAACATTTCTGATCATCGACGAACCGACGCCCTATAACATAATAATCGGCCGACCAACCCTCGTCGACCTCAGGGCTATTACCTCGATATACATTGTCATGATGAAGTTCCCCACCGAGAGAGGAATCGAATTCATGATGGGGGACCAACCTATGGCGCGGTCATGTCATGTACGCGCCGGCGGTGAAAAGACCCCCAAGCCCGAGGGAAAGAAGGAGGTTTGCACAAATTATCAACTTAACGACGAACTCCCGTGCAAACCGGAGGAGGGAGGGATCGTCGGTGAGTTGGACAAGCGTGACAAAGTAAAACGTTGACGCGTGGAGACTCTCGACGACTTCATCACGGTCGCCTTGGATCCCGCCAAACCTGACCAAACGGTCAAAATTGGCGCACAACTCTCCGCTGAAAGGCGAGAGTCGATGGCTTCCTTTCTCAGGGAGCATAAAGACGTCTTTTCGTGGACACACGCAGACATGCCGAACATTGACCCAAAGATTATGGTACATCGCCTAAACGATGACCATAACGTACCTGAAAGGGTATAGCCCAGAAGGGCATTTAGCATAGAAAGATATCTCGCCAGAGGAGAGGAAGTTGAAAAATTCCTCGTCGCCGACTTCATAAGAGAGGCAGAACACTCCAAGTGGGTGTCAAATATGGTAACGGTAAAGAAGCCCAACGGGAAATGGCGCATTTGCATAGATTACAATGATTTTAACAAAGCCTGTCCTAAGGATAGTTTCCCCCTTCCCCGGATAGAGCAGCTCGTCGATGCGATAACGGGCCACGAGTTGCTCAGTTCATGGATGCCTATTCAGGTTATAACCAGATCCGGATGCACGAAGACGACTAGTTAAAGACGACATTTGTGACCAACAAAGGTCTATACTGCTACAAGGTGATACCATTCGGCCTAAAGAACGCCGGCGCCACCTACCATCGTATGTTCACTGATCAGATCGGCAAGACTATGGAGGTCTATGTAGACGATATGTTGGTAAAGAGTCGACTGGCTCCCGACCACGTCCATGACCTCAGAACCATGTTCACAATCCTCCGCAAGTATGAGATGCAATTAAATCCCAACAAATGCGCGTTTGGGGTCGAATCAGGGAAATTCCTCGGTTACATGGTGAGCAAGAGGGGGATCGAGGCCAACCCCGAAAAGATCACGGCCATCCTCGAGATGAGATCCCCTCAGAAGCCAAAGGAGGTGCAAAGCCTGGCCGGAAGAATCACGGTTTTGCCAGATTTGTCTCCAAGGCTACTGACACGTGTTACCCTCTTTTCCAATCTCTGAAGAAGAGGGACGGGTTCGAGTTGACCCCAGAGTGCGAAAGGGAATTCCGCGAGATGAAGTCATATCTCGCGACTCCACCATTCTTGTCAAAACCCATCGACCACGAGGTCCTCATACTGTACCTCGCAGTGTCCGATAGGGCAACGAGCGGAGTCCTCAGACGGGAAGAAGGCCAATGCCAACAACCAGTATACTATGTCAGCAAATCTCTCCTGGACCCCGAGACGCGGTATCCAGAGATCGAGAAGCTGTCGCTAGCCTTGGTCATGAGTGCACGAAAGCTGTGCCCGTATTTTCAAGCACACCAAGTGGTCGTGCACACGGGGCACCCAATTGAGAAGGCCCTACAGCGAGGCTCCTTGACGAGGATAGCCATCTGGTCAAACGAACTCAGCAAATACGGGTGAAGTTCCACCCACGAGCCGCCATCAAAGGCCAGGCCCTAGCCGACTTCGTGGCAGAATTCGCACCAAAGGAAACCGAGGTCGAATTGGGCGGAACCCCGTCGGCTCCCTTGAAGAAGCGGGACGTCGGGCCGGTAGGTCCGGTATGGTCTCTACATGTCGACGACGCATCCAACGCCCGGGGGGTTGGCGCCGGAGTGGTTTTAACTAACCCCGATTGGGAAAAACTAAAGTATGCCCTCCTTTTCGAATTCAACGTATCTAATAACGAGACCGAATATGAAGCCCTAATAGTCGGTTTAAAGCTAACTCACCGACTCGGGGTCGAGAACCTGCGCATCTTTTGCGACTCGCAACTGATAGTGAACTAGGTAAAAGACGAATACATCGCCAAAAAGCCAAATATGATCGCATATTTGTCCAAAGCCCTCAAGAACCTAGAAGCGATAGCTCGGTTCGAAGTCATGCAGATCCCTCGAGAAGAGAACGTCGAGGCCGACGCTCGGGCGCGCCTCGCCTCGGGAATCGACGAGGAAGAAGATGGAAGTGTCCCGATCAAAGTCCTGACTCGCCCCTACGTATACATAGGCGACGTAGGGACGGTCGGCGACTCTCCGGCCCCATCTTGGACGACCCCCTTAACGGAGTATATCGCGAATGGAAAACTGCCCAAAAATCGCGATGACGCGCGAAGGCTAAAGGGCCTAGCGTCGAGATACACCATGCACAGAGACGTGTTGTACAAGCGAGGCTTCTCGATGCCACTCCTATGCTGCCTTCACGAGAGTGAAGCGAAGCGGGCTATGAGTGAAGTGCATAAAGGGTTGTGTGGAAACCATGTCGCAGGGCAGTTGATGGCGCTAAAACTCTTAAGGTTAGGCTATTTCAGGCCAACCTTGAAGAAGGATGCGCACGACTGAGCCCGATGATGCGACAAGTGTCAACGGTTCGCCCACGTACCCAGGCAGCCTCCGGCCCCGCTCTGCCCCGTCATCGTTCCCCGGCCATTCGCCAAATGGGGGATTGATCTAATCGGGGAGCTCCACATGGCACCGAAGCAGTTCCGATTTGCCATAGTGGCCATCGACTACTTCAAGAAGTGGGTCGAAGCGGAACCTTTGGCAAGAATCACAGAGGTGAACACAACAAGCTTCATCAGGAAGAGCATCATATGCCGCCATGGGATTCTGGAATCCATCCTGACGGACAACGGTCGGCAATTCGACAATGCCCGCCTGTGCGAGATTTGAGAACAACTCGGGGTAAGCAAAACTTATTCTTCCCCAAGGTACCCCCAAGCCAATGGCCAGGTGGAAGTAGTCAACCGCACGATAAAGGAAAATTTGAAGAAGAAGTTGGAGTCCCAAAAGGGTGCCTGAGCGGACGAGCTGCCGCTTGTGTTGTGGGCTTACCGTACCACAGCTTGGAACGCAACAGGAGAGACCCCATTCACCCTTACCTTCAAGGTTGAAGCGGTGGTCTCGATAGAGGCCACGCTCCCCACGTTTTGTATCGAGACATTCCGCAAAGAGGAAAACGAAGAGGCAATGCGGGCAAATCTCGACCTAATCGACAAGAAAAGGTCCGACGCACTCACCCGTCTCGCCGCTCAGAAAAGGAAGGTCGAGCGATACTACAACTCGAAGGTCAAGATACGAAGCTTTTCGAATGGGAGCCTGATGCTAAGAAAGGTGTTCCCTAACACCAAAGTTCAAGGCACCGGCATCCTGGGTCCGACATGGGAAGGACCATACCGAGTTTGAAAGGCCATTCACAACGGCACCTACGAACTCTAGAACATGGATGGCCTTATACTCACTCACCCATGGAACACCGAGCACCTGAGGCAATATTACCAATAGCGGCAGCGACTTCGCGCCCGATTCCATTCCATGTAAACACAATAATTGTCGTAATTCAATGTAGTCCAAATGTACTCCTTTGAACATCGAATAAAAATTTATTCGTGTCATCACGTGTTGTTCCCTATTTTAAAAGTTTCTAAAAATTTATGACATATCGAAATTTCATGAAACTTGGGGGGCTAGGGTGAACCGGTAGCAGCGCCAAACGGCCTTGCATCGGGAAGAATCCAAGTCAGGGAGAACCGATAACAAGGCCTCACAACCTTGCATTCGGAAAAATCACACCCCACGAAGCAGAATCATGAGGTGATAGCCCAATGGCCGGAGAAATCCACCAAAGTCAGTAATAAGGCAACAACCTTGGATATAGACGCCCATGGACCCGAGGAAAAATTGACAAATCCCGGCCAGCGCACGGCTGGGTCAATGTCGAACCCAATCTTAAGGAGGTATCCGAATATCCGTAAGATGAATGAGCGCGACGCCCAAAATGGCAAATTGTAAACCAACAAGGCATCGACCAATGCCTCACAAGGCAAGTAGTAAACCAACAAGTCATCAATCGCACCAGATCCCGGGATTTCCCACCCTCCCTAGAGCAGAATTGCAAGCCGATATGCCATCGATGAAGGCTCACAGACAAAGTGCACAAAACACGGTTGCGGAAAAAACGCCCGAGCCGAAGAAAGCGAGCTCGGATGTCACCATGTAAGTGAGGCGTAAGTAGGCGACACGACTATCGCTCCTAAAGTTCGAGTGCCCTCGAAGTTACTTGGACGAGTGACCTAGCAAGATCACCCACTATCGATCACATGAAGCGAGTGACATACCGCCAACTTTCCCGATCGCATGGGTCATGGGTCCTACGGATCATTGAAGGCAGGAGAGGATTCCGCGAGTCCTCAGGAGCCACCGCTAGGACCTGCAGACGAATCGATCGGGCGCGGAGCGTTGGAAGGCGTCTCACTGGCGGACAAGGCAGCGGGGAGTTTCCGAGGCGAGCTGTTGCCCCCTCCTGTATGGGCCGTTGGCGCGACAGGAGTCGGCGCCCGCCTCCCTGCGCTTCTAGTCTCCGCGATCTCCGGCACATTCAGAAGAGAGTTTTGAGTGTCTGTGTCTCCGTGGGAGCCTTCCCCTGGTAGAGCACCTGGAACATGAAAGGGCACGGTTAGGAGACCCTAAAGGCAACAATAAAACGCACGTGACCCATAGCACAGGGGGTATCTTCGTTGGAACCCGAGTCGGGATCTCGTCGCCCCCGCCCCCGCGATCAGGAAAGCAGTGGAGCGGAGGAGGCAAACCACTCAGTGGCAGCCATCATGTCCGACGTTTCAAAGATGGAAGCCTGACGCCGGGCATCCGGAAACTTCTGAACCACCTTCCCAAGCTTGGGAAGGTCGGGGTCCTTCGCCGATTCAGGGATCTTGCAGGGGCCAAAATTGAGTGGGGCGCGCCGAAGGCCTATTCGGAGACCCACACCCATTGATATCGAAGCTTTGTCGGCCCGTTCGTGACAATGCTGAGCTATTTTCGATGGTATGCCTTGTACGACCCGACTCGCGCAGGAACCTCGGCAATGGTGAGAAACTCCAAAACCTCACCGGCCGTCACGGCCCGCCTCTTGTCACAGAAGTACATCATGTGGCAAGCGGAAACCGCCCGATAAAATGAAGGCGACATCTGAATCGCGTGCACGACCGGCTGAAAGGGTAGTCGGAGTCCACCACGGAGGCTCGCCAAGTGAACGGCGGCAAACCCCTCTCGGGGTCGAGTCGGCCGATTGTTGGCAAGGGGACGCAACATGTCGATGGTTGCGGGAATGTCGTACATGCTGTGAAGTGCTCCGAATGTCGCCAATGACGGGGGCAATAGGGCGTCAATTTCTTCGCACGCGAACGATCCCAGTATCCGCGAGTCCAAGACTGGGAAAGCGCTCGTCCTCTCCCCCTCTTCGAGCGGCGTTAGAAGCGGAACTCGCTCCTCTCCCACTGGTTTACGCCCGCCGACAACGGTCATCTCGACATCGCCGGCCTGGACGCCCTCCGAGGGTTGGGTAGGGGCCCGGATGTCCCCCGAAGGTTGGCCAGGGGCCCGGACGTCTTTCGGAGGATGGGCGGTAGCCCAGACGTCCTCCGAGTACAAGGTGATGGCCCGGACGTCCTCCGGCCCCGAGGTGACGCCCTAGACGTCCTCGAAGCTCCTGTCGTGGGCCCGGACGTCCTCCAAAGACAGGGCGAGGGCCCGGATGTCCTCCGAGCACAAGGCGAGAGCCCAGACGTCCTCCGAAGACTGAGCGAGGGCCCGGACGTCCTCCGAGCACAAGGTGATTGCCTGGACGTCTTCCGGCCCCAAGGCAACGCCCCGGACGTCCCCTGATACTCCAGCGTGGGCCCAGACGTCTTCCAAAGATTGGGAGAGGGCCCGAACGTCCTCCGCGGGGGCCCAGACGTCCATCGGGCAAAGACGTCCCCCAAGACGAGGAGGACCGACTGGCCTTCCTGTAGGCGAGGCCTCGAGGCCCGGAAATCCACGCAGGTCGGACCCATTGGGTCGGGCCCGACGTCTCCTAGGGTTCCCTGGGTGGGACCCATTTGCACGGCCAAGGGGAGAAAAGGGGCGGCCGACGGGGCAGGCGCCTCCTCGCGGCTGGCACCCGCAGCTTCCGGCTCCAGCTCTGCCGCTGCCGCTGCCGCCAACGACGGCATACACCGATTCGCCCAGCGCCCTTGGCTCCCTCCGCCGAAGCACACGAGGCTAAGCTCGCCCTCGCTCGCCCGCGCCTCCGACGCCGCTCCTCGGCCGATGGCGACCTCGCAGACCTCCAACAAAATCGGAAGGGGAGGGCTTACCTAGGATCGGGAACAAGGTTGGGGCATGGGAAGCTAGAGGGCGGTAGAGAGATAAATTGTGAGATAAATAGAGATGCATATGATAGAGAGAAAGAGAAAGATGATAGAGAGAGAGGTCGTGTAAAGTATGAAGAAGAGAAAAAAGAGGCGAGTTGGTTTTGTAATGAAGCCCTAATTCGCATATGCGACTACCCGCATATGATACTCCATATAGATGCGTCTATATAACTATTAGATGTGACTAGTCGCGTTTGATAATTAAAAAATGTACTGGCATGCTCAAAATTTTAGAAAAATATAGATGCGACTAGTCGCTTATACTCAATACGAGACTTTCATATACAGCAAGTTGCATATAATAGTGTGCAAGAACATAATTATTTCTTTAGTTTTTGCTATTACATGAGTAGGCACGTCTAAAAATCAATATATATGCAAATTATTGATACGAAACTCCATATAGATGCGAGTATATATACAATTAGTCGTATATAAAAATCAATCATATAAAAAAAATGTTATTTGTAGCGGTGATATTTTAAAATTTTAATAAAAATAAGTGAATTCATAACTATTCTTTCATTGTACTCATCCTTGAATACTGAATAGACAAACAATAACTTTTGGACTTTACAAGGCTGACAGTGTTGAATTATAGTATATATGTGTTTATATATAATGTACGTAGAATTTGAAAATTAGAAAATTAATATAAAGAGAGACGCGAAGAGATAAAGATTTAAACTTATGTAGTTTGACATTTGCAATGGAGTTTGAGGTCCACCCCAGAGAAGTTGAGATAGTTTAAAGAGTTTATTATTATATATGTTTTTGTGTTTATAATGTCACAACACATAATCTATCACGTTAATTCAAGTACGACTGAGATGAGATTTATCTTTTTTTGTCTGAATAGACTATTAGAGTCGATGATCACGCACGATAAGGTCGTTCCATCTATATTTTAGTTTTAATTTTATTATGCGTGGTTTCATTTTTTTAGTCTTCTTTATCTGTTATATCAATAGCTCTATCATACGGGATATATATTTTTGTGGCGTTGACTACGTTTTTTTTTAAATTGATCCAAATAGTTACTTTAAAACTCGGAACTAACCTTACTTCTATAGTACATTCTAAAACTTTTCCATTTTATAATTTTCATTCATTTTTCTCTATTTAATTTGTTTAATGTGATGGGGCATATATTATCCGGAGTTTTGAATGATGATTGCTTCTTCTCCACCGCAACGTCGATCATCTTTTATTTATTTAATGTTCGCACATGAAAGCTTTGCAAAGTAAATTAATTTAATCAATGTTCAATTTATAATCGTACTAATCAATATACTGCATTATTCAGTTCAAGCTAAGTCCGATTACATTTACTATTAGTTAAAATTATTTATTCAGATTGAGATATATGATTCCTTGTTATGCATTATAATGTGCGGAATATTGACTTATTTTTTTCGTTTGTATTAATTTTTTAACTGTTTGATGATTATGCTAAATATTCAAAATATTAGAGATTCAATTGGGCTAAACGTAAAAGTCCGGTTTTCAGAAATCTCATTTCATTGGCTCTTACAAACGAAAAGATGTTTCTCTATCTAAATCAGAATAAACATTGTAATTGTAAAATATCTAATCTTTAACATCTCTTAAATAAATAAACATTAGACTTACATGGCAAATTCTCTATCATCTGTATTTACAAATCTACCCTTTCTTATTATTTTTTATCTTAAATTCGAAATCTGGAAAATAGCCTATATTAACGTAAATTAACTATGATTTTTTAAGATTTACATGATTTTAATTCCGTTTTTAGAATTGAAATAGTTAATTGAATTCACGTTTTTTGGGGAATTCAAATTTATTTTTAATATATTTCATTAATATTTTTGTTATTCATAGTAATTCTTGAGATTCAAATATGTCGAATATTGTATTGAAATTGTATTGTCGTAATTTAATTTTTGTTTTTATAGTTGGATATCGTGTTAATTTATGTTAATATACACTCATAACTTCATAATCTAACAAATAATATATATTCTATGTTAATTGATGGATGTGATTAACATTATGTTCTGTTTTTAGAATTGAGATAGTCATTTAATCAATTTAGGCATTAATTTGAAAAATTTATTTAAAATATATCTCATTATTGTTTTGATCATTTATAGTAAAATTCTTAAGATTATGTTATGGTGATTGATTTTACAAAATTTAATTTTATGGTGATTAGTTTTATAAATTGATGATAAGGTATATAACCGTTATAATATTTCCTTATCTTTAACTTTTATTTTGGCAGTTTTTAATTCTTTTTTTAATTATAATAATTAATGTTAATAACTAAAAATATTTAAAATTCCATATTCTGTTTGAGCTCGAAATTT
Organism: Urtica urens; assembly: GCA_958296335.1. NCBI lineage: Eukaryota > Viridiplantae > Streptophyta > Magnoliopsida > Rosales > Urticaceae > Urtica > Urtica urens. The sequence goes on along the minus strand of OY282520.1, from coordinate 11,503,308 downwards.
TAAAATTAAATTTTCCTTTTACAAATTCAAATTTTAAAATTTAAATTATCATGTATTTTTTCTCAAAATAATTTGTTAATTTCAATTAATTTTCGACACTGTTTAGTATAACAAATAATTATAAAGAAGAGGTAGTGATGCATCCTTATATTACAAAAGAACCTGAAATTAACAACAATTTTTCAGCACCAAAAATGAATACTGATTTATTCGCAAAAACTACAATTGATTCAATAGAATTATAAAAAGAAAATTAATCATTGATGTCTATTCCGGTCTTCTAATCTAAAACCTTAACTTTTTCGACATCGTCGTCATTGATAATCGAGTGAAAAATAGAGTAAAAATCGAAGATCGAGAGGATAGTGTGAGAATCAAAATTTTAATATGAAAGAGAGAGAATCTGAAGAATGAGAGTTTAAAGAGAGAAATTTATTTTCGATAGAAATGGGTTTGAGGATTGAGAAAATTGATTCCATATAAATGACTTCTCAAACTAATTTCTCCCACCCAAATACAGTCTTTATTTTACCATAAATGTTTTCAATTTTCTATATAATCCGGCCTAATTAATATAATTATTTTTATTATTTTAAATTTCCAAAATTATTTAGTCATTATTAGAAAATGGTATAAATTTTTCTTATTTCCATTAATTTCGTATTAACCAAATTTTTTGAATAGTTGATTATTTTGCAAACCAAACATGATCGGGTAACAATTTCAGCAAAATGCTTTAATTTAATAACTTTTTTTAAAGGTGAATCACATAATCGTCACCGCCATGGTTAACTTCTTACGATACCCTTAATAAACTATTTGTTAACGTGTTACAAAAAAAATGATATACGTTTAACTTAATATTATACGTTAAAATGTGATATTTGCACCCCTAATAAAAAAAACCTAAAACAGTTTATAACTCCAATCATCATAATCCAACTGTTACAAAAGATACAAATTAACAATCAAAAAATACGAGAGAAATTCCATTTTATGGACTCAGAAGTGTTATAAATATCGTCAATCTCGGATAACTTCCTAACCGGTGGTGGAGATGACCGTAAATCTCAAGAAACCTCCCAAAAGAGAAAATCTCATAAAAAGGTAAGATTTTTTATTTTTTCTTACTTAAATGTATTGCATGTAGTTTAGATAGTGTTTTTGACTATAACGTATGTTAAATCGGCTTGATTTAGGAAGATTTGAGCTAATTTAAAGATTTAAGGTTTTTTGGAAACGAAGAACACATTGAATGCCATCGTCCGGACAATAGGATACGATGGAATACGATAGGTGGAAGATAAATTTCGAAAGGCTTCAAACGAGACAAGGTATCGTCCGGACGATAGGGTACGATAGGTTACGATAGGTAACTTGAAATTCCTTGTCAAAGACACATTCTCGGGGAGAATCACGTATGGTGGATCCCGGGTGCTAAAAAATGTGAAGCAGCGCTTCGAAGAGATGAATTTGATCGAGCAACTCGGAGGGACGGTGTTCGAGCAATTCTTCATAACCTCCGACTTGAACTTCGCTCCAGTCATTGAACATTCTCTGTTGGAGAGGAAAGTTGAGTTAATCAAAGCCGGAGAGATCCAATTCGGCTTAGGAGGAAAAAGAGTGAGGTTCGGACGCCTGGAGTATGCCCTAATCTCGGGGTTAGACTACATAGACAATCCGACAAAAGAGGAGAAGGACGCACACTCTTCCCGCAGACTCATTGACGAGTATCAATTTGAGTCAGCCAACATCAAATTCAGCATTCTCGTCAACAATTGTACAGTGTGCAAAGCTCCGGATGACATCTACAAACTCGGTTTGTGCGTCTTTGTTCTCGGTTATTTGTTTGGACAACCGGGAAAAAAACAATACCTCCAAAGTGGCAACCGATCTTCCAGTGGGTCGAAGATCTCCCCTTCTTCTACACCCTACCATGGGGGAACATGAGCTGAGGGGAGATGATTCTATCCCTCTCTGTGGATTTGAAGTGTCACCGGGAGAGCCTTGATGACAAGCAGAAGAAGAAGCCCGACGTCGTCCAAAAAGAGACGAAGTACACGCTGACTGGCAATCTTCATGCCTTTCAGTATTGGACATACAAGGCTATCCCGGAGATTTGGCACGCCTTCGGAAACGGCTTCGGAAATCGAATCGCGAGAATGCATTTGTGGTCAGGAACCATCGTCGTTCTTAGCAAGGACGTTGAGAAGATCCTGAAAAAAAATCATTAAATTTTATCGTTTTTAATAATGGTCTTAAAAGTTACGATTAAATATTGACATTGTTTATATGGTTCCAGTTAGGCGTCCTTCAAATGCTGCGACCGCGGCCGGGAGAAAAGGGTTTCTTTCAGACCCTTGAAGAGAAAATGCGGAAATGTCTATGTCCGATAGACATCAAAGGAGCGGATGCGGTAGAGACGAAGAACATCGACGAAGAAATTAACATCGTCGGTTCTGCCGCAGAAGAAAGAGACGTACTCGGCCACGACGATGACGAGGACGATGAAGAGGATCACATCTCTGATACTCCTCGGGAAGCTCGTCCGACGAAAGAACCTCAAGCTCGTCCTCGTCCTACTTCTCCTCGTCGTCAACCTACGCCTCTGTTGGCAGAGATGCCCACAAGAAGATTGTTTATTTACATATTTATGTAATATATAAATCTTTGTAAAGTCCTTATTGAAAGATTGTTTATTTACATACTGATGTAATATATAAATCTTTGTAATTTGCTGATTGAATTAATAAAAGTAGAAACGTTCATTCATTCCTTTTTAGTTTGATTGAAGATTTATGATATTCAATAGTCTTATAATCCTTAATCAAACCTAACAATGTATGAAGAGACAAATGTAGATTTGCGTGAACAAACTCTTCATGGTTTAACTAAAACAATATATTCACAATCTAAAGATCACTGGACTATTGATCCCAGTATGATTGTTGGAAGAATCTAGGATGTCTGGTTATGAGGCATAGAGAGTTAGGAACTTTGTAGTTCTTCCAGTGTATCTTTCGAAGATACTGAATTGACCAGTGCACCTTTAGAGACAATAGAAGAACAAACCATTTTACATCTTCTATCTCAAGGTCACTACGTATGAATCGCATCATGCTTACCTAAATCCTGAAATGAGACATGTCATTTCATAGCATTAATACTCTCAATTGAGAAAGTCAAATTCTAGGTCCAATGTGTGATCTAGACAAGGCCTATTGGTGAGATATTAAGTTATGAAGATGTCATGAACCAACTTTGTGAAGTTCTCATAGATATGGAATTCATGTACAAGATTGCTGAGATGCAATGTATATCACCCCATGCTTTATTACTTGGATTGTGAATAAATGAACCGCGCAGTATCCAAATTTAAGTAGCGACTTTATTTGGATGAAACAATGTGACTTGTTAGCTCCTCGTCAATACATTGTTTCTAACTTATTCACAAGTACTAAAGGAGTTGAGGAAATAACAACTAGAAGGGTAAAATGGTAATTTTATAAATCCCAACTAGTTGATGATATTCATGAAGGGTAAACATAGTTAACATTCAATGGATCCGCTCAATATAATTAAGTTGAACTTGAGTAGAAAATAAATTTATTTGAACCGAGAGATTTATTAGTGTCGACTCTTTAGTGGAGTCAGTCGACATTAAGCTAATACTAAGAAAAAGTTTGTGAACTTTTGAGACCGAGTATAGAAGCTTAAGCTTTGTTCATTTGGATCCATAAGGTCACTATTACAGGTCATTAGAGTAGGATTGTTAAACTAGAAGCTAAGTCAAAATAAGTTCAACTGTTGAACTAGACTTTTTCTCGGAAAATGTCTAAAGGGTATTTTTGTCCACAATGACATAAAATGATGCGAATGTCAAAATAAGATTTTGAATATTTTGATTTGATGAAAATATAAAATACTTTCTAAAGCCAAAAAGTCGTTTAAGGCATTATGAAATTAATTTCGTTATTTGTGCAATTATAATTCTACAATGGGTATTTTAAGAATTTTCTTTAAAAAAAAATGAGGAAGCATCTAGATGCTCCCCCCCCCCCCCGGGGGTAAAATTCGGCCAACATAGCATCAAAGAGGAGAGTTTTATTTCCTTTTTCTTATAAGGATAATTACCCAAAAGAAAAAGGGAAATGAATTTCCTTAAGAAGAAAACAAATGTGCTAAGTGAGGAAACAAATTTCCTCACTAATGCAACATCATGGCCGGCCAAACAATGAGGGAAAGGGGAAGGGACAATCAAATATTATGTCATGAATACATTATTCATTCATGAATGAATAATTGACCTTTATAGATTTTTCATTCTCCTATAAATAGAGTCTCACATAGAGATGTGAAGGTTAAGCATTTTTCTTCTTCTCTCCCTATTGTGGCCGATCCTCTCCCTCTCTCTCTATACAAAATACTCTTCTTATTTTGCACTTAGATTCACATTCAATCTAGAGAATTATCTTATGATCCAAGAATTGTTCTTGGTTCATATGGTTTAATTGTGCCCACCCACAAATCCTTCCAAAACCTCTATTGACTCATGTAATAGAAATCTTAGGTTTCTTGAGTTCAAGATTAGGTGCGAAGGTGACGAGCGAGCCAAGGAAGAGGATCTACCTTTCTCGAGACGCTTCAAGATCAAGCTACAAAGAAAGGTTCGTGTTATAGTAAATTAAATAATGTTTTTAATATATAACATGTATATGCTTTTTTCTAGGTTAGTAAAATTGTTTTACTTGAAAAAGAAATTTTTAAATTCCGCCATTAATTTGATTAATGTTAAATTTTTCTTTAACCCTAGACCTATTTCAACAAATGGTATCAGAGCTATGGTAAAAGCATAAACATGTACATGTTATTTAAAATCATTATAAGAAAATTGTTTTCTAAATTTGCTTGAATAATGGTTTTTCAAAAGACTAGATCTTACAAAATTTTAATTTTTTGGTACGACCTCTAAAATTAATTTTTTGTTGATTTTCCACTTGATATATATGCTATATAAATACATTAAAAACAGTTTTTAATTATTTTAATTTTAGCATATTCAAAATCAATTTTTTGACAAGTTTGAAAATTTGTGTACATAGTTTAAACTAGTTTGTTGCACTTCTAGTTTAAATTAGTTATTGAATGTTTTATATTATGTTGTTTATTTTATATTGTGTTTAATTATTAATATGTTAATATAACACACAATTGAAATCAAAACATACAATTAAATTTTTTTCAATAAACATCTTTCTCTTTACACCTAGATCCGACGTACTTTTAATGTTTTCAAATTCTGGACAGATTGGTATGGCTCAGTAAAACGGGCATAACTCTTTGCTCCGACCTTGAAAATTAGTGTTTCTTGAACCAAATTAAAGGTACGGATGTTAGCTATCTAATGCAATTGGTTTCAGCTTAATCGGATACCGGATGTCTCATTTATTACCTTTTAAGTCCGAGGTGTACGGCAGTCCGCGAATCTAGATTTTTTAATCCGGATTTTGCGACTCCTAGCTTTCTCCCGTCTTCTTAATGCTATCGTGGATTTCCGACGTTCTCACGCTCCACCACCATGAAGACGCCTTGAAGGAAGATGTCATGAAGATATATATATATATATATATATATATATATATATATATATATATATCGATATACATATTAGTTTTACGAGATTTTTTAATCTAAAAAACTTTCAAGTGCAAAAGTGACGATTTATTAATCGCACACACTTTCCTTAGGAAAAATAAATTAATAGACAAAAAGATCCGAGTATGTTCCTTGTGCCTTAATGCATTAACACTGCTCTCCCCTCACAAATATCAATTTTAGGGTTCTTTTTATCTAGTGATCCACTCTATCTCTCTTTGCTAATGGAAATATGTTTCATATATGTACAAGAGTAGACGTGCCATTTTTCCAAAAATTAAGTGAGAGGATTGCACTCGTTTGCAATCCAGTGTCCCCTTATTTTTCCTAAAAACTAAGTGGGAGGGTTGTACTTATTGTTTGCAACCCGCGATCCCCAACACTAATGTGAAGTGCATATGTCGCCGAACTAAGAGTCACCCTCGTGGCCCTCTCTTAAATGAGAGTACTCATAGACGCATTGCTCCTAACATTGCTTTTATAGCTACGTTCAAAAGTGAAACAATGAGACAAGGTCTCCCCTCGGCGGATTGTTTTCAAAGTAGATCTTGTTGAACTAAGTTGTTGGTTATACACTTAGACTCAAACTCTAGGAATCCTTCCTCGAGGCCCTGCGAAAAGTTTTGAGTGATCAAACATTTTTATAAGGTGGCTAGTCAAACATTGATGTATTGACATCATGACTATGCATTAATGATGTGTCATTTACTTATGAAAGGCGACTCTTTGCAGCCTTCCTTCGAAGGAGTAAAGTGTCATTTTGTTCATAACACCTTTGGATTTTTTCCTTGTCTAAATAAAATTAAACTTAAAATCCTAAACAAAAGACTAATCGTAAATTGTTTCAACTTTTCAGCAATGTCTCTAAACGCCCTCTCTACTATCCTTTCCTCGAATAAACTGGAAGGTGATAACTACGTAGATTGGAAACGTAACCTAGACATTGTCCTTACCGTGGACAAGCACAAGTGGGTACTCACCACCCCATGTCCTCCTGAGACGAATGATGATTCGACCCAAGAGGACAAGGATGCCCTTGCGGCCTGGCTCAGATCCGATGAGATTGCGAGATGCTATATTTTAGCGTCGATGAACAATGTGTTGCAACAACAACATCATGATATTGGGTCAGCCTATGAAATGCTCTACAATCTCCAGGAGATGTTTGGAGGGCAAGGGCGTCAGGCTAGGCAACAAGCGGTACGACAGTTTATGAATTGTCGTATGAAAGCAGGAACTCCCGTTAGAGAACATATGATGCTGATCATAAGTTATCTTAACGAGATGGAAATCCTTGGATCTGAGATTGATGGAGAAACCAAGATAGATATGATCTTGGAAACTCTCCCTGAATCTTTTGATACTTTCAAGCTGAATTACTCCATGAATAAGCTTGGGTACACTGTTACCAAGCAACTGAAGGAGCTTCACACCGCTGAGGGACTCTTAAAGAAAAAGAGGACTACTGGAGAAGCTCATGCTACTGAGCACAGAGTCTCCACCTCTGGATCTAAGAAGAGATCTCATAGAGCCGACAAGAAGAACCCTAGCAAGGTTCAGAAGAAGAAGATGCCTCGGACTGCAAAGGTGGACAAGTCGAAGAACAACTGCCACCATTGCAATGAACCCGGACATTGGCGTAGGAACTGTCCTACCTACCTCAAGCATAAAGGGAAAGGTATTGTACTTATTACCGAAGCTTGTTTAGTAGCTGATAATGTATCATCATGGATTATTGACTCCGCTGCTACTAACCATATTTGTTGTTCCTTGAATGGGTTCAGAAAAAGCAAAAGCTTAGAGGATGGCGACTTCTGCTTCAAGTGGGGTGACGGGAGTTTGGTGTCTGCTAAGGCTGTGGGATCCGTAACACTGTCTTTCGAAGACAAAACTTTAAATTTAAATAATGTGTATTATGTTCCTTCCTTTGGGAAAAACTTAATATCTGTAGCTCAAATTGTTGAGCAGAATTATTATTTAAAGTTTATTGATAATGGAATTCGTATTACTTTTTCTAATTCATTTGTCACTGATGCATGTTTAAAGAATGGTTTATACTATCTTTATCCTACACAACCTTTGCTTTTAGACACTGAAATAGATAATGATATAATTAGGGAACCTAAGAGGATCAAACTTAATGACTCCTCTGATCTAATAAAATCAACATATCTCTGGCACTTAAGACTTGGTCATATTAGTCTAGATAAGATTAAGAGACTTGTGAGGGATGGTCCACTCAAAGCCTCTACAATAGGCTCAGTGCCGACTTGTGAATCCTGTTTAGAAGGAAAAATGACCAAACGACCTTTCTCTGATAAAGGTCGAAGAGCCACTGAGCTGCTAGAACTAATACATTAAGATGTATGTGGTCCGCTCAGAATTCAGGCACGGGGAGGATACGAATACTTCGTTACCTTTACCGATGATTACTCAAGATATGGATTTGTCTTTTTGCTCTAACACAAATCCGAAACCTTTAACGTATTTAAGGTCTTTCGGGCTTTAGTGGAAAAGCAGACTGGCAAATAGATCAAAACCCTTCGATCTGATCGAGGTGGTGACTACTTGTCTGAAGAGTTCGGTGACTTTCTTAAAGAAGAAGGTATCGCGTCTCAGCTTACAGCACCTGGCACACCTCAACAAATCGGAGTGTCAGAGAGAAGGAATCGAACTTTGATGGATATGGTTAGATCAATGATGAGTTACTCATCACTCCCTAATTCCTTTTGGGGATATGCCCTCGAAACTGCCGCATACATTCTGAACCAAGTTCCGTCTAAGACGGTTCCTGGTACTCCTTATGAACGATGGACTGGGCGTAAAGCTAGTTTAAGCCACATCAGAATTTGGGGTTGCCCTGCACATGTGCTAAGGCAAAAGACTAGCAAGTTGGCTAGTAGGTCAGAATTATGTGTATTCGTTGGATATCCAAAGGAAACCAAAGGTTTCACATTCTATAGTCCCGAGGATGACAAAACGTTTGTCAGCACTAATACTCGTTTCCTTGAGGAGGACTATATGAAAAATGCGAAATCTAGAAGCAAAAATTTTACTTGAAGAAAAGTTGGGTAAGGAAGCTTCTACCTCATCTGTAAGAACTGTTCTTACCCCAACTAAAACGCAACCTTTAAATTCAGAATCTCATCAAGTGGTACTTCGACGTAGTGGGAGGGTTTCTGAAAAACCTGACAGGTACATGTCCTATGGCGACACTCTCGTAGCCATCGCAGATATGGATGACCTGTTTCCTACAGCCAAGCGATGGCTGGTTTCTGAATCAAACCTTTGGCTTGATGCCATGAAAGTTGAGATGCATTCGATGTATGTCAACAAAGTCTGGAAACTTGTAGACCTACCTGAAGGGGTTAAACCCGTAGGGTGTAAGTGGATCTATAAGAAGAAAAGGGGTCCGGATGGGAATGTTGAGACGTTCAAAGTGTGACTAGTGGCTAAGGGTTATACCCAAAAGGAAGGTATCGATTATGAAGAAACCTTCTCGCTAGTCGCAATGCTAAAATCCATCTGTATACTTCTATCCATAGCTGCTGCTCTCGATTATGAGATCTGGCAGATGGATGTCAAAACTACCTTTCTGAATGGCAATCTTGACGAGTGCATTTTCATGGCTCAGCCAGACGGTTTCGTGGAAAATGATCAAGAGGACAAAGTTTGTGAATTGCTTAAATCCATTTATGGATTAAAGCAAGCATCTAGATCATGGAATATCAGATTCGATGATACTGTTAAAAGCTTCGGTTTTGAACAGTCAATAGATGAACCTTGTGTCTATAAATTGATACATGAGGGTAAGGTTCTATTTCTGGTATTATATGTCGATGATATACTACTCATTGGGAATGATGTAGGTAAATTATATGAGGTTAAAATATGGTTAGCTAAACAGTTTGATATGAAGGATCTAGGGGAAGCTGCATACATTCTGGGTATTCAGATCTTTCGAGATCGAAAGAACCGGACCTTGTCGCTCTCCCAAGCATCTTATATAGATAAGGTGATGGATCACTTTGCCATGCAGAACTCCAAGAGGGGTGAAAGCCCCTTTAGACATGGAGTCTCACTCTCTAAAGACCAGTCTCCCAAGAATGCACAAGAGATTGAGGACATGAGAAAAGTTCCCTATGCTTCAGCCGTAAGAAGTCTATGCTGTGCACTAGACCGGATATATATTTCGCAGTTGGCGTAGTTAGCCGTTTCCAATTAAATTCTGGACCCGAGCACTGGATTGTTGTTAAGCATGTTCTCAAGTATCTTAGGAATACTAGGAACCTGATGCTTACATATTCAGGTACTGACCTGACTATGACGAGGTATACTGATTCCGACTTTCAGGCGGATAAGGATTCCAGGAAATCCACTTCAGGATCTGTGTTCATCCTGAACGGTGGATCTGTTCTTTGGAGGAGTATCAAGCAATCTTGCATTGCTGACTCTACCATGGAAGCAGAATATGTAGCTGCTTGTGAAGCTTCCAAAGAGGCTGTATGGCTTAGAAAATTTCTTAAGTATTTGGAAGTTGTTCCAAATGCCAATGAGCCCATGACACTTTATTGTGATAATAGTGGGGCTGTTGCTAACTCAAAGGAACCTAGAAGCCATAAGCGCTCTAAACATATTGAGAGGAAATACCATTTGATTAGAGAGATCGTGCAGCTTGGAGACGTGGAGGTGAAGAAGATCTCAACGGTGGACAACCTTGCAGATCCTTTCACCAATGCCCTATCAAACAAGGTCTTCGACCAACATCGAGACGGATTAGGCATGAAGGACTACTCTCATCTTCTTTGAGTCAAGTGGGAGTTTGTTGGCAGAGATGCCCACAAGAAGATTGTTTATTTACATATTGATGTGATATATAAATCTTTGTAAAGTCCTTATTGAAAGATTGTTTATTTACATACTGATGTAATATATAAATCTTTGTAATTTGCTGATTGAATTAATAAAAGTTGAAACGTTCATTCATTCCTTTTTAGTTTGATTGAAGATTTATGATATTCAATAGTCTTATATTCCTTAATCAAACCTAACAATGTATGAAGAGACAAATGTAGATTTGCGTGAACAAACTCTTCATGGTTTAACTAAAACAATATATTCACAATCTAAAGATCACCGGACTATTGATCCCAGTATGATTGTTGGAAGAATCTAGGATGTCTGGTTATGAGGCATAGAGAGTTAGGAACTCTGTAGTTCTTCCAGTGTATCTTTCGAAGATACTGAATTGACCAGTGCACCTTTAGAGACAATAGAAGAACAAACCATTTTACATCTTCTATCTCAAGGTCACTACGTATGAATCGCATCATGCTTACCTAAATCCTGAAATGAGACATGTCATTTCATAGCATTAATACTCTCAATTGAGAAAGTCAAATTCTAGGTCCAATGTGTGATCTAGACAAGGCCTATTGGTGAGATATTAAGTTATGAAGATGTCATGAACCAACTTTGTGAAGTTCTCATAGATATGGAATTCATGTACAAGATTGCTGAGATGCAATGTATATCACCCCATGCTTTATTACTTGGATTGTGAATAAATGAACCGCGCAGTATCCAAATTTAAGTAGCGACTTTATTTGGATGAAACAATGTGACTTGTTAGCTCCTCGTCAATACATTGTTTCTAACTTATTCACAAGTACTAAAGGAGTTGAGGAAATAACAACTAGAAGGGTAAAATGGTAATTTTATAAATCCCAACTAGTTGATGATATTCATGAAGGGTAAACATAGATAACATTCAATGGATCCGCTCAATATAATTAAGTTGAACTTGAGTAGAAAATAAATTCATTTGAATCGAGAGATTCTCAGTGTCGACTCTTTCGTGGAGTCAGTCGACATTAAGCTAATACTCGGAAAAGTTTTGTGAACTTTTGAGTCCGATTATACAAGCTCATGCTTTGTTCATTTGGATCCATAAGGTCACTACTATAGGTCATTAGAGTAGGATTGTTAAACTAGAAGCTAAGTCAAAATAAGTTCAACTGTTGAACTAGACGTTTTCTCGGAAAATGTCTAAAGGGTATTTTTGTCCACAAGGAAATAAAATGATGTGAATGTCAAAATAAGATTTTGAATATTTTCATTTGATGAAAATATAAATTACTTTCTAAAGCCGAAAAGTCGTTTAAGGCATTATGAAATTAATTTCGTTATTTGTGCAATTATAATTCTACAATGGGTATTTTAAGAATTGTCTTAAAAGAAATGAGGAAGCATCTAGATGCTCCTCCCTCCTCCCCTCCCCCCCCCCCCCCCCCCCCCCCGGTCAAATTCGGCCAACATAGCATCACATATGAGAGTTTTATTTCATTTTTCTTATAAGGATAATTACCCAAAAGAAAAAGGGAAATGAATTTCCTTAAGAAGGAAACAAATGTGCTAAGTGAGGAAACAAATTTCCTCACTAAATGCAACATCATGGCCGGCCAAACAATGAGGGAAAGGGGAAGGGACAATCAAATATTGTGTCATGAATACATTATTCATTCATGAATGAATAATTGACTTTTACAGATTTTTCCGTCTCGTATAAATAGAGCCTCATATAGAGATGTGAAGGTTAAGCATTTTTCTTCTTCTCTCCCTATTGTGGCCGATCCTCTCCCTCTCTCTCTCTACAAAATACTCTTCTTATTTTGCACCTATATTCACATTCAATCTAGAGAATTAGCTTATGATCCAAGAATTGTTCTTGGTTCATATGGTTTAATTGTGCCACACACAAATCCTTCCAAAACCTCTATCGACTCATGTAATAGAAATCTTAGGTTTCTCGAGTTCAAGATTAGGTGCGAAGGTGACGAGCGAGCCAAGGAAGAGGATCTACCTTTCTTGAGACGCTTCAAGATCAAGCTACAAAGAAAGGTTCGTGTTCTAGTAAATTAAATAATGTTTTTAATCTATAACATGTATATGCTTTTTTCTAGGTTAGTAAAATTGTTTTACTTGAAAAAGAAATTTTAAAATTCCTCCATTAATTTGATTAATGTTAAATTTTTCTTTAACCCTACACCTATTCCAACAGCCTCCTCTTCAATCTCCGCCTCATCTTGAAGGTCATCCCGAGGATGAACCTATTGTCATCACGGCTGGCATGTGGGCAGACCTTCGTCAAGGAATCGGGTACATCCTCTAGAACATCGCGACCATAGGGCGCGGCGTGAACGCACTTAACAAGCGATCTAAGCACGTTCAAGATCGTATTGAGCGTATACGCTATGATCAAGTAATAAGGTCATTTATTTCGTTTAGTAGTTTATTACATATGCTTAACTAACGCTTTTTGCAGATTCGTCAACGGGAGCGTCTGAACTACGTATTCCGAGATGTTACTGGGATGCCTGGTGGACCTATTCCTACCACGCAAGCCCGTGGTCTGGATACGCATAAGCAGCAGAATGTTGAGGCTGCTCAACCTCCTCCCCCTCCAGCACCTTCTAGTAGGCCTCCTTTGCCGTTTATGCCTGTGAGCAGTCGCAGTCCATTACCAGAGATCCCGGATAAGCAAGTCGGCTTATTCTAAAGGTCTACGAACGCTCCTGTAGAGGAGAAGGTGAAGCGTCAAGACGAGAAAATGAAAGCTCCTGTAGAGGAGAGACCGTCGAAGCGCAAGAGGAGCAATTTCCTCAAGTCTCCAACTCAGCCACCCCCCCCCATCGGTCGAAGAAGTGGGATGACTTCACCGATCCGACGAAGCCAAAGTACACTCGAGCATTGTCTTCTTTCAATTCGCTAAAGGAGCCTAACAAAAAGGAATACACAGACTTCATGATGTGGGTTAAGACGGGGAAGTATCTAGGGCGTTACAGGGATAATGTTCGTCTACCAACATGTACCGCATCACCGAAGTTCTTCTCCTCGATCACCGACACAGAGGCTTGGATGACTGATGAGGTACAATGTTTTTATTTGGTAACGTACAAATTATATATATATATATATATATATATATATATTCATTATTTGTTTTATATTGCAGCATATCGACATGATCGTTCATATGCTCATGAACCGACAACGTGATCTGAGTGGTTATCACCAAGATGTCTGCATTATGGACAATGTATGGGTTCAAAACGTGTTCGGGAGGTATAAGCAAAAGCGGATGAACCTCGAAAAGGCGAAAGAGTTAGGGACGGAGCCGGAGAGAGTCGAGTGGAAACAGAGGTCTATCATTGTGCCAATGATGGGATTCACAGACAAAAAAATCAAACCGTGGAGGGAGGCTAAGGAGATTCTCTTTCTCGTCAACTTAAGGAATGTGCACTGGTTCACATTCAAAGTAGACTTGACGGAGTGGACGATAACGGTTCTTGACTGTCAGAAGAATCTCACGGAAGCGGAGCAGCATGAGACATACTTTACGACGTTCATGTAGGTATAATTCTATTTTACAAGAACGATATGTTAAATTATAATAGAAATTTCTTAACTTAACAATTTGTATAGGATTGGAGTCTCGCATTGCCACGGGTGATGATGTTGAGCAGCATGTTCGACAACTACCCGAAGATGTATCCACCTCTCTCATCCGACCGACCGGTGGTTCATGAGTTCCCTTGGCTCATTAACCAGAATGTTCCTCAGTGTTGTCTAAAGTAAATGTTAAGAATTAATTTTAGTGAAAAACGTTATATGTTGACACGTTTATCATCTATCATTATTGCAGCGGTGTGGAATGTTCGCCATCAAATATATTGAGCATCTTCTAGCTGGAGCTCCATTCGACACACTCATAACGGAGAACATGAAGATATTCCAGAAGAAATGGGCTGTTGACTTATTTTTTTGGTCGAGTTGCGCGATGAATGTACTAACATTTTGTTATTTATTACAGATTATTATTATAATAACATTTCTCTTTGTTTATTTATATTGAACTTGTCAAACCACTAGTTGAACTTGTCAAAAAAACATCGAATTGAACTTGTCAAAAAACCTCTAAATGAACTTCTCAAAAATTTCTAATGTCAAAAAACCTCTAATTGAACTTGTTCAAACAACTTGCTTAAATATAGTCAACAACACACAAAAATAACAAATAAAAATAACATTGAAGTTGTCAACAACAAATAATTCACACTCTATTTTCGCCACGTGCATGTCTTTCTGTTGTGACCTAGGCCGCCGCATTTCCCGCATTTTCTCTTTACAACAATTTTTTCACCTTGAGATGGATATCGTTTTACCCTTCGCCTTCCTTGCTAACTTTTTCTTGGACGACCGACTTGTTTCTTCTCGACTGGAACCAATACTTTCATATTTTTAATTTCGTCCAGAACGTCCCATTGTTCTTCATTCTCAACTAGATAGATGGCGTATTTAAACATTTCGATCCACATTTTATTCACGTAAAAATGACTACACAAAGAGTATACGTCCACCGAACGATGTTGAGATGATGCAATAGCATGTTCGCAAGGGATACCTAAGAGATGAGGAATTCCACAAGTGCAAGTATTTGCTTGCAAGTTTACGTCGTATTCACCACCGCCATCTTTAACGTGACATTCATACAAACCAAGCCCATACACGTGCACGAATTTTGCTTTGTTGTTCATATTCACAAAGTCAGCTTGCCACCTCGGTGTAAGTTCCGTGTTTAACTTGTTCGCAATGTGCTCTCTTATGAAAAACCGATTCTGTAGCGTGAATCTTATGTACTCAAGGAGTGTTCTTATCGAAAAAGACCTTGCATGCCTTGTTTTAGCTTTAAAAATTTCGGCGTTGTTACTCATCATAATATCATATCTGTAAAACATAACAATTAACACTTTAGGTAATGAATATTATATTAAAAATTAATGAGTTTTACCTTTTCCCAAGAAAGATTAGTCTTGCCCATCGATTGAACCCGATATCTTCAAGATATTTCGCCATCTCGACATCTTTGTGCCTCAGTTACTTGAAATGAGCTTCGAACGAAGTCTTATTGAAACAATAAGCCGCTTCATACAATTCACCGTGATCGTGATATGTCTTAAACTTCTGTTGGACGTTGAGCTGCATATGATGGTAGCAGTAACCATGCGGTCTTCCTGGAAAAGCAACTTCGACACCATGACTAATACTAACATGTCGATCAGATATGAATGCCAAATCAGGTACATCTTCACCAATAACTTCTTTCAACTTCAACAAAAACCACGTCCATGATTCATGACACTCACTGTCGACAACGCCAAAAGCGATTGGATACAAATGTGAATTCGCATCCAATCCAATAGCGACAAGCAATTGTCCCCCGTATTTAGTCTTAAAAAATGATCCATCCAAAGATATGACCGGTCGACAATACTTAAATCCTTTAAGACACGCTCCAATGGCAAAAAACGAATCCTTGAATTTGTCACTGTCTCTCACAAAATCAGTAACCGTGCCGAGTTTTTTTTGCTTCAACATGTACAACCACGAAGGTAATTTCTGATACGACTGTTCAGGTGTACCACAAATGGGTGCAGTAGCTACTTCCTTTGACCTCCACGCCTTCAAATAAGATATGTCCAAACCCCATCTTGTCTTCACTTTTTCCCTAACGTTGTGCGCTGAATAATTGGCAATTGAGTTGATCGAATATTTTTCTTTAAACACGTGTCCAATAACCCAAGGGGCAGGTCCTCGTTGACCTTTTTGTCGATTACGGGCGAGCAAGAGTGAGCTTTTTCAAGCCACAATCTCCCACATTCCTGACCATTGTACGACGCTCTGGAGTTTCCACGTACAAGTCTCATCTTTGCAAAGAATGTACCACCTTTTTGTCGAAGATGATTTAACTCGAAACTCGAAATTATTTCTCATGACGAACAAGTGCACGTGTGTCTTCATTTCCGATTTGTTCTCGAACTGTTTTCAAAGGTACAAGTCTTCTGAGCTACCTATTACATTAAATGATAAACGGTTAAGTTCACGACACAAACAAATTTAGAATCTTTAACCGCGTAAACAGTTAAGATATATTACGTGTAGAGGATTGACTTGGTTTTTCACAATTTTCTATCTTTTTAACTACTTATTCTTGCGTGAATTCATGATCTTTCCAAGTATAAGTTTCAGAAGATCCTTTACAAGGATTAACTTCAGAATGGTAGTCGCCTCAAGGAACTTCGAAGTTCTCAACAAACTCTTCATCATTTGCAAACTCTTCGAATTCTTCAGCGTCTCCAACGTCATCATTGTCGTCGTGATCTTCGTTTCCTTCAAAATCTTCAAAATCAACGTCAAATGGATCTATATCACGTCTATACGTTTCATCTTCGTCGTATGCAAATCGTTCATCATTTGGTTTCAGATTACTTTGTGAGACTTCAATTGCGAGATGATGATATTGTCTTCTGCTCTCAATGCGATGAACCTTCAACACTTGTTTTCCTTTTCGCTTCGGATCGACATCGTTAACAATCGGTGACATGATTCGTTTTAGTTCCAAGCTCACGCAAATAGAAAATTTACTCCAATAGTTGTGTTTCATATAATATGCGACATCATCATCGGTTTCCTAGATTGCAGGCGCTAACACAACGGTACCTAAAGTGTACGGAAACTTCAATTTTCAAGTCATATGCCATCCTATCGATCTTGGAAATATCGTAAATCATATCGATCAACTCATGATATGCCGTTTCTTTTGTAGCTTCCACCGTATACATACGAGCTTTACTAAAATCCCATATGTCGCTCAATCTCACCCACTTTCCACCAACACTAACGATAACTAAAAAAACATCACCCATAATTGTCAATAACTATTCAAAGTTGTCAAAAAACTATTCAAACATATCAAAACCTTAACAAATTTATGATAACTTGTCAAAAACTAAACAAATTTGTCTAAAACTAGTCAAACATCTAACCAAAACATCAGAACTTATCACAAAACCATCTTAAGTTGTCCAAAAACATCTTCACTAGTCAAAAAACCAAATTTTTTAAATTCCATCGTATGCCATCGTCCTTCATCGTTTTCTATCGTACACCATCGCATGTTATCGACCACCATCATAAGTTATCGTACGATGGAGTATGATAACGTGCGATGGTGTACGATAGAAAACGATGAAGGACAATGGCATACAATGGAATTCATGCAGCCTATCGTAAAAAATTTCCCAGATTTTTAGACAAACTTTTTCTTTTTCGACTCGAAAACGATTTTACCACCCAAAATGACTACGAAAATAATTTAAATACAAGGAATGAAGTAACATACCCATTATGACGAAGATCTTAAGTAATTTCAACGGATTTGGAGAGGTTTTTAGTGAATTCAAAATTCAAAATGAGATTAATATGAGACATAAACCCTATATATGAGTTGAAGGGTATTTCTGTCCAATTTTGGGCCTAAATTCCAGTTTTAGATACTTTTAAATCTTATCCGGATATTTTTAATGTTTTTAGGTATACAAAATGAAATTTCTCAAATACAAAGCCTATAAAACAATTGCAAAGCACAGACAACTCTCACACCCAACACTAAAAAACAAACAAAATGTGAGAAATAATAATATAAAACAAAAACATAAAAGAAATGGACACAAAGATACGACAAGTGGACTTGGCCTGTTGCCATGCTACGGGCTTGAGTGAGGTATTCTCTGTCCCTGGAGACTTCAACCTGAACCTTTTATTTCAAAATCTTATTTTGACATTCACATCATTTAATGTCTAGGAAAACGTCTTGTTCAACACTTGAACTTATTTTGACTTAACTTCTAGTTTAACAATCATACACTAATGACCTGTAATAGTGACCTTCTGGATCCAAATGAACAAAGATTGAGCTACTATTCTGGGACTCAAAAGTTCACAAATTTTTTCCGAGTATTAGCTTAATGTCAACTGACTCCATTAAAGAGTTAACATCGAGAATCTCTCTATTCAAATGAATTTATTTTCTACTCAAATTAAAATTAATTATGTTGAGTGGATCTATTGAATGTTATGTATGATAACCTTTCATGAATATCACCAACTAGATGGAATTACCATTTTACCCTTCTAGTTGTTATTTTCTCAACTCCTTACTTGTAAATAAGTTAGAAACAATGTATTGACGAAGAGCTAACAAGTCACGTTGTTTCATCAAAATAAAGTCGTTACTTAATTTTGGATACTACGCGGTTCAATTATTCAAAATCCAAGTAATATAGCATAAGTTGATATACATTGCATTTCAACAATCTTGTACATGAATTCCATATCTATGAGAACTTCACAAAGTATACTCATGTCAAATACATATCTCAATACATTACCAATAGAGCGCATCTAAATCGCAAACTTGGTTCTAGAGTATAACTTTCTCAAATGAACATATTGAAGTTATGAAATGACATGTCTCATTTTAGGATTAAGGTAAGCATGATGCATTTTATACGTAGTGACCTTGAGACAGCAGAGGTTAAATGGTTTGTTCTTACATTGTCTATAATAGTGCACTGGTCAATTCAGTATCTTCGGAAGATACACTGGAAGAAATATAGAGTTCTGAACTCTCTATACCTCGTAACTAGACATCATAGATTCTTCCAACAATCATACCCTAATAGTCCGTTGATCTTTAGATTGTGAATATTTCGTTTTAAGAAAACCATGAAGCAAATCTACATTTGTCTCTTCATGCGTTGTTAGCTTTGATTAAGGACTATAAGAGTATTGGATATCATAAATATTCAAACAAACAAAAAAGGAATGGATGAACGTTTCAACTTTTATTAATTTAATAAGAAAATTACAATAAAGACTCATTAGAGATTTATATTACATCGATATGTAAATAAAAAATCTTCTTGTGGTATCTCTACCAATAGTTTAGTCGTCTAAATCGAGACAATTTTGGAGGGTTCCGGCTCCTTTATTCATACTATTTTAAAGGTTATTTTCCAAGGAGAGGATGATGTTGTCGCTGATATGTAGACAGCCTTTAGAGACCTAAGAGGTTAGATCCTCGCTTGGGGGGAAGGTGACCCCTGCTTCGGCCTTAGCGTGTCAAATTCAGTGTCCCAAATTATCCCTTAGCCAATTTAGGGTCTTCAAGCTCTTATGCTATCTGAAAGGAGTAACAAACGAGAATTAAGAAGGGAAAACAGAGGGGGAGGTCCTATGTTTACCTCGCCGACGCTCAACATTAGTATAAGTGTGGTCGGAGTTTGTGAGATGAAAGAGGATAGATTGACAAGATCGAGCAAAGCGGAGGTGCTTGGACCAACATCGTTTCTAAACTCAAGACTTTGATCGAGGGAGAATTCCTAATAGTGAATTCTCTTTAGAGAGATTTGTACATTTTTTGATATGAAGAGTGGTTCGACTATTTATAGCCGAACCAGGTAGGAGAAAGTGACCAAGGCCGGTCAGTACCGGCCAGGGCGAGCCAGAGCCGGCCGGAGCGTGGCAGGGCGTGTCGGGGCTGGCCGGGGTGAGGCAGGGCGTGCTGGGGCCGACTAGGAGGAGCAAGGCCGACCAGAACGAGCTGAGGTCGGCCAGGAAGAGGCAGGGCCGGCCAGGGGGAGCCGGGGCCGACCAGGGTGAGGCAGGGCCGACCAAAATGTGGTAGGGCTGGCCATGTGCTCTTGGCAGGAGTGCGGGTCGGCGTTCTCCCCGGGGAGGCTTGTGGCTCTCGAGATGGCCAAACTGGTGGTGGTTGGATGCCCACCCTTGCGGTAGGCTCCGGGGGCAATATATATATATATATATATATATATATATATTTATATATATATAAATATATGTATATATATGTATATATCGAGTCGTTGCGAAATCGACGATATTGGATGACTTTGAACAACCCCTATAAGCATGGGAAACCTTGGCCAACCCTAGAGTCGTGGACAAAGTGGTGTTGGACACACTCTATAGGTGCGAGCAAGCATGACCAGCCCCTAAAGGCGCATGCATGTACCGACTTTGGGGGGCCCCTCGCGGAGGGGGCAAGGGAGCCGGCCAACCCTTGTGGGAGGGGGACCACATGGCTGGCCCCTGGAAGTGCCGATGAGGAGGAGAGGCCGGCTAGGTGTGGTCGGCAGTCTCCTCGCAGCGCGGGTGAGGAAGTTTCGTTCGGCCCTTCGTAACGCGGACAAGTTCGCGACACGGCAGACATTTCGAGAACGATTTGAAAATCCTTTCCAAGGATTATAAATTTAACTTTAACTATCGTAATCAAATTTACTCAGTTTCAATAATCATTGTAAAAAAAATTGGCTCTATAGCCTTATAAAAAAACGTTAGAATTTAGATATATCTAAGGTATTGTTAATAAATCTAAAATTGCCACACGAATTCTTTTACAGAATGTAGCAGTTTATATCGTTCAAATATACCCTTTTATTTACTAATTTAATTATTATAGATTTTTAAATTTTGTCTTTGTGGAATTCAAATTTCAAATGTAGTTTGACCAATTTGTGCGAGATTTTTTTTACTAATTATCTATAATATCTACTTTTCTAATTAGTTATGATCCTATATTAAATGAAACTATTAATTTATACTTAATTAATCCTTATTTCTTGATATTCATTTACCTTTTTTTTGTTTCTCTCTCATTTGGCCGACCAAACAAAAAATAACGTGTGGACAAAAATTGATATGTTTCATGAAGATGATTTTTCACTACAAGAATCAGGTATATTTTACATCATGTTTACGTCTTATTATCAATGTAATGTTAATTGTTTGTTTCGTCATAATCGGTTTACATCGTGTTCACGTCTTATTAACACTGTAATGTTATTTGTTTGTTTAGTCAGAATTGGTTAACATCGTGTTTGCGTCTTATTAACAATGTAATGTTATTTGTTTGTTTAATCAGAATCGGTTTATATCATGCTTACGTCTAATTAACATTGTAATGGTATTTATTTGTTGCAGAGAGGATTTTGTTATTTATTTGTTCCAAAGAGTGTTTTATTTTTTTCGGAAATCAAAATCTGGAAATGAAAAACGTCTTTTGATGAAAATCATAATTACTATCGACAGCTGCGTCCTTGATTTACGGGATCATCTATTGATTTTTATTTATTACGTATATTAAATATAGGCGGTAATTAATAGGCGAGAAGGGTTTTTTTGGGTAATTTCGTCTCAAAAATGATATAAGGGAATGTCAGGATATTTCCGACCTATTTAAACAATATTAGGTTAAACCAAATTAGATATACATGAAAATTCCCTTACAAAAATTATCTAGTAACAACTACGACTACATGTTTTTATTTAACAAATATTGTAAAACATTGGACGTGAACCACATAATCGTTTCCGTGGTTAACATCTAATGACATCCTTATCTAATAAAATATTTGTTCACGTGTTACATAAAATATATATAAATATATTATATTTAACTTAACATTATAAGTTAAATCATGTTATTTGTACCCAAATAACAAATAAATAAATAAATAGAACAGCTAATACCTTACGAAGTCAATAATTCTAACCGTCATCCAACTGTCACATAAACTACAAACTGACAATGAAAAATATAACAGCCTATAAAACAAATCGAAAGCACAAACATCTCTCAACCCACGAACAAAGCACAAACAAAAGCGTGGAGATTAAACAAAAAAAAAAAACAGAAAAGAAATGGACACAAAGATAGGACAAGTGGACTTGGCCGGTTGCCATGCTGCGAGCGCGTCAGCGCCGTCGTTGGGCAGTGCCACGATGGGAGGGCACTTGGCGCGGAGGCTTGTCCAGGTAGGCGTGAGTGAGGTATTCTCCGTCCCTGGAGACTTCAACCTGACCCTTTTGGACCATCTCATCGCCGAGCCGGGGCTCACCAACGTCGGTTGTTGCAACGAGCTCAACGCCGGCTACGCCGCCGACGGCTACGCTCGGGCGCGTGGGGTTGGCGCGTGCGTGGTCACCTTCACCGTCGGAGGGCTGAGCGTCCTGAACGACATCGCTGGAGCGTACAGCGAGGATCTTCCTGTGATCTGCATCGCCGGAGGCCCCAACACCAACGACTACGGGACCAATAGGATACTCCATCACACCATTGGCCTTCCTGATTTCTCTCAGGAGCTTCGCTGCTTCGAGACCGTCACTTGCTATCAGGTTTTTGGAGCAAGATTATCCGACGAGTTTTATGACCAGTCGTAATTACTATATGGATGCATTTATTTCGTCTATTTTGTGGAGTGCAGGCAGTGGTGAATAACTTGGACGATGCTCACGAGAAGATTGATAAGGCAATTGCGATGGCGCTGAAAGAAAGCAAACCGGTTTACATCAGCATCAGTTGCAATCTTCCCGCCATTCCTCATCCCAGTTTTATCCGCGATCCGGTCCCATTCTGCCTCTCTCCAAAGTAAGTTTTGCAAATACGTTACAAAGTATACGATCAATGACTCATACAAAGAATTTGAAAGTAATATTTATAGTGCTACGTCTGACATGGCAATGGTTAGTTACATATTTATATTAACATGACTCCTCTAAATAAGCGACTTTGCGCCCCCTGTTTATTACCATGTTTAATTAATCATTTGTTAAATTAGTAGATCTTGATCTTAATTATTTTTACATAGATCCTTATTAACAGAATCAATTGGTGTTATATGACTTTGGGTTAGATTATTTATCATTTTTAGGTTGGCAGAACTCATGTCCTTTTTGTCCTCAAGCGGCAACATATATGACAAGAAAAAAAATAAAGATTGCTTTGAAATTAAAATACCTAATCTAAGTTTTGCTTAATGAAACAAATAATAAGAGCAGAAGCACTTGAAGCGATCCAAGATGATCATACAAAAGGTCTTTGACAATTTATAAGATACACCTTTTCTCCTCGTGGAGTTCTTAATTTTTTTATGGCAACTTTTTGTCGTTAGTGTGCTGGAGTTATTAAGTATTTATAAATATAGTGCATTTTTACTATAAAATATTTGTTATTTACCTATTTTTATTTTTATTGTTTTCAAAATACTCAACATTTTATAAATTTTTTGTAAATACCCATTGTTCACACGAATATTGAATTCAAACACCATCATCTTGCAGCTTTGTAAACAATTCCAAATTCGAGCTAAAATAGTCCAAATAATTATGTAAACAATTTGAACTGATTATTTACACAAAGATTACAAAACGTTGGATATTTTAAAATTTGTAAACGTTTTTATGTTTTTATGGGTCCACGTTTAGTTAAATTTGTGTTAATGTTCAATTTCAAGAAAAATTATTGATTGTCCGAAATTTATAAGTCAATCTAATAAAACAAATATAGATAATTAGTTTGACACGTAATCTCTCGAGTCATTAACATAAGTTCAACAAAACGTTGGACGTATCGAGTCATTTCGCAAATTTTTATTGTTATATATAAACAATAAACATGTTAATTTAAATATTTACTATAATTTTCCTATTTTTTTTTACAAAAATATCATTTAAAATTTTTGTACATCATCGTGGACACCATATTTTAGATTTTAGGTTAAAATAAAATGTTTCATTTTAATAGTTTATTAAATTATATAATAAAAGTTCTCGTTCTTAATTTTTTTTTCTGAACCGACTCGTTGTTGAATATTCAGTAGAGTGTTTAGTGGGGGACGACAACATCTAATGATTCTTTTCAAATAAAATTTCTCATTAACTGCTTAGTTTCGACGGCTACTGGCTAATCATAAAATCAATATTGAGTATTTATAAATCGAAGCGTCCTCAAAATATAAACACGATTTATTGCACCAGCACATTAAATCTTGACATTTGAATCCTCAGGGTGAGCAATGAGATGGGTTTAGAGGCGGCGGTGGAGGCCGCGGCAAAGTTCTTGAATAAAGCAGCGAAGCCGGTCCTGGTGGGTGGGCCGAAGCTGCGCGTGGCCGGCGCGTGCGAAGCCTTCGTCGAGTTGGCGGACAAAAGCGGGTACACCATAGCAGCAATGCCGTCGGCGAAAGGGCTCGTCCCGGAGAACCACCCCCGGTTCATAGGGACCTACTGGGGATCCGTGAGCACCGCTTTCTGCGCCGAGATCGTCGAGTCCGCCGACGCCTACCTCTTTGCGGGACCCGTCTTCAACGACTACAGTTCCGTGGGTTACTCTCTCCTCCTCAAGAAGGACAAGGCCGTCCTCGTCCACCCGGATCGGGTCACCATCGCCGGCGGGTCGACTTTCGGATGCGTCTACATGAGGGATTTTCTCTGCGCTCTCGCGGAACGCCTCGAGCACAACGCCACCGCCTTCGAGAACTACGATCGGATCTTTGTCCCTCACGGGAAGCCCCTGATGCGCGGGCTCTGGGAGCCACTTCGGGTCAACGCCCTCTTTCGGCACGTCCAGAGCATGTTGACTTCCGACACCGCCGTGGTCGCCGAGACCGGCGACTCGTGGTTCAACTGTCAGAAGCTGAAGCTCCCGCTTGGATGCGGATACGAGTTCCAGATGCAATACGGATCCATCGGCTGGTCCGTAGGAGCGACTCTTGGCTACGCACAGGCTCTGCCTGATAAGCGGGTCATTTCGTTCATCGGGGACGGAAGTTTTCAGGTATGTACGTGTAATTATAGCGGCCCAAAAAGCTAAGGAGAAAAGGCAATATAGACATTGCAAACATCAAAATTGTTAAATACCCAAAATTTTGTAATTATTCATTTACAGCAATAAACCGAAATAAACCATTTACGTTGACAAAATTACCGTACTCAGGAAAAAAAAATGAGAACTCTAGAAAATAAAAAAGGAAATTAAAAACGGCCATTTATAGTAAACCACTAACTACATTTAAAAAAAAAAAAAAAAAAAAAACCCCGCTAACGGCGGTTATTATTCCAAATATGCAGGACTTTTGAAACATTTACTCTTCATTTTTGAAACACTCTGCCTCAAAATTCGAAAACACAACGTCTCTCACTAAAAACTCTCCATCTTCTGAAATAAACCAAAATAAATCACTTATGTTGACTAACAGCATAAGAAGCATAAAGAACAAAACTATTTTTGATAATAATTTTAAAAAGAGAACAAAATTGTTTTGTGTAACCGATGTATATCCAAATATAAATTTAAATCAATTAATTAATAATTCGAATAAAAAATAAATAAAAAATAAAGCAGTTAATGTCGAAAGGAAAATTTTTAATTGGTAAGACACATCTCTTGACGATGCCACATCACTACAAATCGGCTATAATTTTTTTTTAAAAAAAAAGTATGGCTAATACACAATAACAAAGTTTCATAAGGGTATTTGGAACAATTTTTTAATAAACTAAAAAGACAAATCGTTAAAAAAAACAAAAAATCTCAAAATAAATATATCACGTAACGACATTTTTACAAAACATCGACTAAATTCAAATATTTTACGTTTAGATCGCCTTTTTCGCTTAAGTAACCATAGCTTGTTGACCGGATTGATAGGAATGTTTTACGATGCAGGTTTTATAATGATGATTAAATTCATGTGTGGTTTAAAGTATATTCTTGCACGACACCAGCTAGTACCATTATTGTAATTTAAATTTGCTGGCATTCTAAACAATCTGTATTATTAACTCTTTACATATGTCTCTATGAAAGCTAATCAAGGCATAGAAGTTCAATTCTATTAAAAAAGTTGTAACATAAAGAGTTCTATAATGTTAGTGTTATAGTTGATCTTATTTTTTCAAACTTGTTTTTTTGTATTATTATATTTTAATATAGGTAACGGCTCAAGACATGTCGACCATGATGAGGTGTGGACAAAAGAGCATCATCTTCCTTATAAACAATGGGGGATACACGATTGAGGTCGAGATCCACGACGGTCCTTATAATGTCATTAAGAATTGGAACTACACTGCGCTCGTTGATGCAATCCACAACGGTGAAGGCAAATGTTGGACTACCAAGGTATAGGGTATCCACAACATATCAAAGATACACACTAATACAAAATGATGCTAAAAATTTAGTATGTTGTTGATGAATATTGTTTTGTTTAAATCAGGTCCGAAACGAAGAGGAACTGATTGGAGCCATTGAGACAGCAAGTGGTGAGAAGAAAGACTCGCTATGCTTTATTGAGGTGATTGTTCACAAGGATGATACAAGCAAAGAGCTTCTTGAATGGGGATCTAGAGTCTCTGCTGCCAATTGTCGCCCACCAAACCCGCAGTGAAAACTAATGTCAATAGAAACAAATTAATAAATGTAAATGATTACCTCACGCTATTCTTATTCTATAGGTGTTATCCCTTGAAATATATGTTGTATTGATTCAAAAAAGAATGAACGAATTGCAAAAGATATCAGACATTCGAGAAGTTCGTACTCTCGCAATTTGAAATCTATTCTTTAAAAATGACCAAAGAATTTTCAGTTTCTATTCTATCCCGTTTTCCTATTTATGGAGGATATGCTTTATAGGATATTGTTATCCGGCAAATTAGCATGGCCATGATGATGCTCGGTACAGCGAGGAGAAGTTAAGTCCCCAACACTAAGGTTCGAGTCTAATAGGTCTGAGAGCCACTAAAAGTTAAGTACCGCCACATTCATAAGTCAAGAACGGACCATATTGAACAAAATTTCGAAGAGAAGAAAAGACAATAGGTCAATGACTAATCAAAAATATAAAACACGTGTAGAACAACCTAACAAGTTACTCGAACAAGTAAACTTTGAGGACTTGCGTCCTTAAGGCATCCAAATCGTCATGACGTGAGTCTGATCACTCCACGATCCACTAAAGCCACAAACCCACTACTCTGAATAACCAAAAAGCAGTTATTCCGAATACAACTATAAATAGAGAAGGGAACATACAATCACGAGGATATTTTTTTTGACTTACTTATTAACTATTATTGATCTATTCTATTGAAACCTACATTTGTATTTACTCTCTTGTATCATATTCGTCTATATTAAAGGAAGTCTTGTCCTTTTTTCGGATTACCACTGATATACCAAGACTTTCGTGAGATATTGTTGTACTAATCTTACAGGTCAACATATATAATATTATACTGTGTTATATCAAAACCATTAATTAATTCATATCACTAGTTTATCCTCAAAATCTAACACCCTAACATTCTGGTTATGGATAACTACTTTTTCAAATTACCTAGATCACACACTCACTCCAAAATGGTGCTGTTTTTCTCAAAATTTATTTGTAGCCCAAAATCATCGTCAGGCAAGGTAATAATCTCATTATTACAATCATATTATATGTATTTGGACATCAGTTCTGAGCATAACGCCAGCCTCCCATCATGGGTCAAAAATTATTGATCCAGATATTAAAACTTATCACAATTATAAGTTACCTTACACTTTTCATAAGTCCGAAACCTAATTTTAAATGAAGACCAAAACTAAGCGGCTGCGCATTTTGCAACATGTACATGCTCTACTATGTAATATCAATGTAAACTAAACTTGAAAGCCGTTTCAATTTTGTTTATTGTGATGTTACTAGCGCTTATAAACACGATCAACAAATAACCAGAAAGAAAATGACATGCAGAGTTGATTAACCAATTCGACACTTACCTACATCTGAGAAATATCTACATCGATGAAAGAGTATTTTGAATCGATAAAACAGGGAGTTAGAATGGTGTTAGAAAGAATCTCCACTTCCTAAACCTAACTTTCTCTTTTCGATAATACTACTAACTTAATGCTCCCCATAGGTGTGAGCTCCACCCGTTTCAAACTAACATTCACATAGTTAGAAAGAACTTAGTATAAAATAAATGCACTTACAATTTTACTCTCCATCAAGAAGAAAAAAGTTCACAATAATGGCATTAACGAAACCTTCTTTAGAATGGTTTTCGGTGCGTTAAAAATAAACGTGTAACTTATCAAAAGATTTACACTTGTATTTGTACAACACATCAAAGGAGAACATCATTTGTATCGAAGAACAACCAACTGGCGTCTAACAGTGACAGTAGAAACCTAAGAGATGTCCTCTGGACATATTAAATACACCTTACTAAAGAACAAGTTTGACTAAAGGAAATAACCAAAACACTTGCACTGACAAAACTAATGTGCGTAAACACAATATACATAATCTAATCTAGCTTGTTTTAAACTCTTTGTTCATGACCTTTGAAAAAATGATGTGTGATGGGGGGATCCTAATTTTACACGTACAAGGTTCCAGAATTCAAAAGGCTTACAAAATTTGCTCTCTTGATAAATATTAAGCCATTAGACCGAATGTATTTAATAATAAGCTAAGGGGTAAAACTATAGAGCGATTCATGACATAATAGGGAGATCATTTTTGTCCATAACAAGTAGAATAAGCATAATCACATAATAGAAGTGAAAAAAGCAAAGATCAGAGATTAAAAAATAATCAAATTAGTTTAAATCAAGGATAATTTCCTATATACCCAACTAAACTATAGGTAAATTTGATTTTACCCAAACTTTTGGTAATAAGTCGTAAATACCCATCATAATTCGCTAACGTCATTTTCGAGACAGGAATATCCAAAAACCCATTTCCCGCTTACTGCTTACTACCTATTATTCACAAAATATTAGTTATTTACCCACTTTTTATGTTTAGTGTTTTCAATATACTTAACGTTTTGTAATTTTTATCTAAATACCCACACAGTTTTGTTCACACGAATATTGGGTTCAAACCACTTGTTGGAATTTGTGCCCACAAATGAGATATTAGACGTTATATATACATTTTTTATTTCGTTTTACTGAAACATTAAATAAAATTAAACATTCATTCTTATTAAAGTTTGTGTTTATATATGTTTGCTACGCTATGAAACTGTCATCAACGAAAGAGGTGCTAAGTACGGACTTGACAAGATACCCTCTTATGACTAGTTTAAATAATAGTTCACAATCTAAAGATCGATATGACAATCAAATCTAAGTATTGATTGTTTGAATGAATCAATTATATCTTAACTTATGATATAGAGAGTTGTGACTCTGTGATTTATTCTTAGTGTCTTAATGAAGACATTGAACAAGACCAGTGATACTTTGAAGCTCGAGATAAAACCTTTTAATCACTCGAAACTTCAAGATCACATACGAGAGGTATTTTGATAATTACCTAAATCTTTAAGTGAATACATATGTTCTTACTTATATCTCGAAAGAAAGATGAGAGGGCACATATCCGAGGCGAATAAGAAAGATGAGTGCGCACAATCGATATCTCACTTATATCTCGAACCAGATTGTTTCGGAATCTCGCTCTTATTATTTAGGATTGGAATTAGAAATTCCGGAGAATATGGGGAAGGTAATTTTGGCCACTTAGAGAGAGGGAGAGGCCGAGTATCCTTGAAAGGATTGAGATGATTTTCCTCTTCCATTCTATCCGTATTTATAACATTGGTAGAGAGATAACCCCTGAGAAATTTTCTCTCTTTTCTGTTGAGATATTCTCTCATTTGGGGAGATATTCCCTCCTTCTAGAGATATTCTCTCCTTTGGATTTAATATGGGCCATTAGATCTCAACAGTGAATCTAAACTCTTTCTCATCCATCAGATCAATATCTATGGTTGAGAATTCTTCTCTTCAAAGAGAAATTCAGGAAAAACTTTAAGGGAAGAAGTTCTGCCATCATAGGGCATTCTCCTAGGGGTAATTTCGACCACCCTAGTGCCAAGTCCCAACCCAAGAGTTTCCAAAGCCCAAAAATACAATTAATTATTTATTCACTTGATACAACAATAAATAAAGAATTATGCTATAAACATTTAGTTAATTCTAAGAATACCCGTTTTCCAGAATTAATGATGTCAATCACTATTACAGTAAGCGAGATTAAATAATGAACAAAATTATTCTAAATTTATTATCCACCTTTATCAGAGCCAAATAGGAGACTATGGGCCTAGTAGTAGAACCTTAATGAACTTGATGAAAAGACGATATAGTCCTATCTCTTTTTCATTGATTCGTCTAGTCTTTATGAATATTCCACCGTGTAATCAAAGATTGGACCCTTCTTTAATACTAGAATTATATTTACTCATCGTGACGATGTCCACTAATTTAAACAGTTCGTGATCAAGATACTTTGAGTTGCACCCATGCCAAGAGAAGTCAATTTATTCTGTTATACTTCTCTTGATACATATCAACTCTAAACATTGTTGCTACCCCAGCAAAAGATTCTTTCGAACGTTAACTTACTTCGAAAGTGCTAGCAATATATCGGTTCAGGAATCAACCCTAAGGTGAGTGAATATTGACCTCCTTTCAGGGAGGCTTGATTCCGTATCTGTAAATCACTTCCCACTCGAATCATGCTATGAGAAGACTTTCATGGGAAGACTCCTAATACATAAGCTGTGATTAGCATGAATAGCCTTTTAGCGAATGAGTTAAAGAGCTCAAAGACATGATTCAGTTTCCATGAAGCCTTCGGGATTTAGATCAAGTCTCACCGTGACCATCATAATGGCCTCGGTTAGTGCGTCGTAACGATCCTTAAACGACACATCAACCCTAAGGCATGTCCAGGTCGTACACTTACCACAATTGTAGAATGCTCCCACATAGTGATCAGCCTTCACTCATGCGTTCCACATATATGACTTTTGATATAGCTTTCAAGGCGTATATCAGTCAACGACCTTACACACCACCCAAACTCAGGTGCCCAACACGTGACTCAGTTTAATACGGAGCCTATGGAAGATAGTTGTTATTGATTCTAATTTATTATTTAGAACTCAATCCACTAATCATGTAATTCTTATATAATAATCTAATTATCGAATTCTGTAATTATTCATACGTCATATTCAAGTGGGAAATATTCCTAACAATCTCCCACTTTGACCATAGAAGATCCCTCGAGCCAATTTAATTTTTTTACATCTTAGTAGACGGTTTAGACTTTGACCCATGATTGGGATTCCATCATATGGATTCTCAGTTTACTCTTTACCTTTTCATTTATGTCGATCAGACATAGGTCCCATTTTGTATGATTCTAGTTCATGCATTCTTGCAAATTAATTAACGTAGAACACATTAACACTTTGCATACTTTCATATTATACACCAGACTGTGTATAACAAGTCTCCCTATATTTGTGTACATTCTTTTGGTGCCAAAACAGGTTGCACATGCATGTTTGATCTCATCACCACTTACTATAGTGTGATTTATTAAATGTGTTTTAATAAGAACTTTATTGTCCCTTTTCCAGTATTTTAATTATTTTTTCTAGTCCATCCTTGTTTGTCTTGTTTATATTTAATATACACATGAGTTCAAAGATCTTCTATATTTAAATAATTAAGTATCTCACTATTTCCTGAAATAACAATGTTTATAACATATGTTATTATTCTCATAAATTCAACATTTTCTAGGGTCTAATTTATTAGTCCTTTTACAGACAATGTCTCCAGCTTCAACATTGAGGTTATACCATATTTAAAAAAATTATGTTTGAGACATAATGGAACGAGCTTGTCGTTTCTAAATGTTTTAGAAATAGTTAGCTCGGTCAATTTACTTGTGTCATAATGAGGTCTAGTTCTTCATTAGTAATGACTCTATTCATGACACTTATTTAGGAGCTACACATACCGATCATTCTAAAAAATATCGATTATAACAAACATCCATGTAAGAATCATGATCAGTTTGTTAATTACTTAGGATCGACTTTTCATATTACAAAAGGTTTGGTAGTTTTAACTACTTTGATCCATGTCTTAGGTTATTGGAACTTTATCCTCAAAGGACAGTTCTTCTTCATCTCTGAAGATTCTCAAAGAAGTGGTTTGTGGTATCTTAAAGAAAGAAGAGTATCATTATTGACAATGATCGTTCTCAAGGGCTCAATCCCTTAGAGCCTAGTAAAGCTCAAACCATTTTATTCATCTATTTATAGATGACTCCATTCCTTTAAGCTAGTAGCTTAGTTGGAAAATATATCAAACATGTGATAATAACTTTTAGACAAGTTAGTTTGATCGAGAGTGAAATCCCAAGATCGTGTATTTCCAATAAAGGAAAATTCATTGTTGATGAGTGACAAGGATCCTTGTTAGGATGCTTCCACTAGTATCTTAATTTCATTGGCAAGACAATTCCAAATTTTCCTTTCTTTCAATTCATTGATTCATGTGTCAAGATAATCATTGATTCCTCTTCCAGTTAATTATTGAATAATAGCATATTCATTCGGTTTAAAGAATGCCATCCTCAATGATGGATTCAATCCTGTGAAGGATGTTGCTATTCATTTAGCAACAAGTGGCTAAATTTCATTAATGAAAACTCCCACTATTTTATTGAACAATGGTGACTTGAATCCTATTAAGGATGCTTCCACCTAATAATATTTGTTTAGTGACTAGGTTCTACTTAAAGATGCTCCCACTAAATCAATGGACTAGAGTAGTTAGGTTCAGACTAAGTATGCTCCCACTCAATTAGTGAACTAGAGTAGCTAGGCTCCATTCAAGGATGCTCATACTCA
This sequence comes from Urtica urens, assembly GCA_958296335.1. Taxonomy (NCBI): domain Eukaryota; kingdom Viridiplantae; phylum Streptophyta; class Magnoliopsida; order Rosales; family Urticaceae; genus Urtica; species Urtica urens. Next base: position 11,470,161 of record OY282520.1, on the reverse strand, counting down.
ATTTATTGAACTAGAATGGTTAGGTTCCGATTAAGGATGATCTCACTTAATCAACATAAAGTTTCAGTGACTAGGTTCCGATTGAGTAAGCTCTCACTGATTCATCAACTGTAACGTTTTGGTTGCGTTTCCTCTATTACTTCTTATTCGCACAAACTATTGTCGAACAAATGTAATAGTAATTTAGACGCTTTCTTAAGCTCTAAATATATCTTAAACAATAAAACATATATAACATAAAAATTTAATAGAGAAATAATAGCTAATCACAATTCTTATAGAGATAATAACTTAAAACGTATATTGCGCTTATATATCTCTAAAGTACTTGATAATGAGAGATGAATCAGTTGATTATCACATAAAATTTATATTTATGTACCTAGTGATGATCAATTAGTTGATCTCATTATCAAGTACTTGCTTTTACATTTTTTACACCACGTCGTCGATGATCTCAAAAGACAAAAATTGCTCTGACGGATAAAAACTCGGACGAAAATAATATGGAAATTAATACTCATAAAATTAAAAATAGTTCACTTGAATTATGAACAGAATTGCCTTTGTGGACTATTTTTCTCTCGCGCACTGAGCCAGTTGGGGTTTTATGGTTTGCCAAGAAAACAAAATCTTTATTGAAACAGAAATAACCAGCCATCTTCATCAAGTAAATTTGAGCTTTTTCTTGATAAACAACAGTAGAATTTGAATCTCAGAAATGGCGAGCGAGGAGAACGCAGTAGCGACAGTGAAGGAGAAGCGTCGCCGTCTGGAATCCCGAATCGCGTGTGGAAGAACCTCTCAGCTGGAGCTTCTCTCTTCCGTCCGATCACTCATCGAACCACGCCTCGTCTCATCTCTGGACCTCTCTGTTCGCCTCGTCTCCTCCTTCGAGAATCGGCCCTTCGAGCCCACCCCTCCGCTCCCGGAGCCCAAACCCAAGCCCAAGCCCACCAACCCACCGCCCAGCTCCGAGCCCGTCACCGCTCTCAAGTCGGAGGAGAAGAGAGAGGAAGCTGAGAAGACTGTGGATGCTGACGTGGACGCTGACGTGGGTGGGCTGGGAAGCCCGCTGGCGGTGGTGCGGTCCATGGTGGCAGTGGCGCTGTTGGAGCGGGTCCCGTTCACGCCGGTGGACTCGTCGGCGGTGCTGCGGAAGCTGGAGAGCGACCAGAAAGCCAGCCCTGCGGAGAGGGCGGCCCTGCGAGAAGTCGGCGGCGAATCCGGAGCGATCCTGGCCGTCGAAATGGCTCTGAGATCAATGGCGGACGAGAACGGGTGCGTCGAGCTCGAGGAGTTCGTGGTCAGCGGAAAATCGAGAGTGATGGTTCTGGGGATCGATCGGACGCGGCTGGTGAAGGAGCTGCCGGAGAACGCCGGGTCAGCGCAGGGGCAGATGATGGGGTGGATGTTTCCGGCGAGAAGACCTCCCATGGGGTTTCAGCACCACCACGGGCGGCTGCCCCCCATGAAGCCCCGCACTGAGGACGAGGATCTGAAGGATGTGGAGGCCTTGCTCAGCAAGAAGTCCTTTCTTGAGCAGCAGAAGTCCAAGACCGGCGAGGAGCTCTTGGACCTCATTCACCGCCCCACTGCTAAAGAGACCGCCACCGCTGCAAAGGTTTCATCTTTTTCATTTTTCATTTCCTGGTGTTATATTGCTCAATTGACACTAATCGACTGCCAAATTAGCCCAGGTTTTGTCTAGAACTGTGAAATAGCCAAAATTTACATATCTGGTGATTGAAGGTTTTGAAAGTGGTAACATTGTTTAACCAACCCGGAATCTTGTTATGATTTTAGTTTAAAACAAAAGGCGGTTCCCAGCTGAAAGAGTATTGCTCGTCTCTTACAAAAGAAGATTGCAGGCGTCAGTTGAGTTCCTTCATGGCGTGCGACAAGGTGAGTAGAGTACTATTGAGTAAGTATGCAACTTTCGAATGTTTTTGCCTATATAATGAAGCTTGCTTCTTTCAGGTTCATTTTAGGCGTATAATCGCTCTTCACACCGATGTCAATTTAGGGGATTGTTCATTTCTAGACACGTGTCGTCACATGAAGGTAGAACGAAATGTTGAATCTTCCCGAGTTCGGATAGATTTCAATCATGAAATACTATGTTTGTGCATTGATAAGGGTGTATTTTGGGCATTGGCATATAGACTTGCAAATACGTGCATTATGAGTTGGATCCAACGCCGGACGTGGCACCGATGGTACCAGGAACGATTCCGAAGCCGCTGGCGAAGCCTCAGCGTGCGGAGTATTGCTCAGAAGTGGAACTCGGGGAACCGCAATGGATAAACTGCGATATACGTAACTTCAGAATGGACATTCTAGGGCAGTTTGGAGTGATAATGGCAGACCCGCCATGGGATATTCACATGGAGCTTCCGTACGGGACAATGGCCGACGATGAAATGCGCAATCTCAATGTCCCTGCACTTCAAACCGACGGCCTGATATTCCTCTGGGTCACAGGGCGGGCAATGGAGCTCGGGCGTGAATGGTACCTATGAATCCCCGCTCCGTTTCAATCTCATTCAACCATGAAAAACATGCGTGTTCACGTACCTGTGCTTGTTTTCAGCTTGGATCTTTGGGGGTACAAGCGCGTGGAAGAGATCATATGGGTGAAGACGAATCAGCTGCAGAGAATCATAAGAACGGGGAGAACGGGACACTGGCTCAACCACAGCAAAGAGCACTGCCTGGTTGGAATAAAAGGGGATCCGCTGGTGAACAGGAACATCGACACGGACGTGATTGTGGCCGAAGTTCGAGAGACGAGCAGAAAGCCCGACGAGATGTATCCGCTTCTCGAGAGAATCAGTCCCAGGACGAGGAAGCTTGAATTATTTGCCAGGATGCACAACACACATGCTGGGTAAGTACATATGTATGTACGTATATATGTAGGGTAATAGTAAGTACTAGCCATTTAAACTATATGAGTTTTGGAATTAGCCCAGGTTTTGTAAATTATTGGTAAATAGCCGGGTCAATCTATTTACAACAATTCAATGACGAAACTAGCCAAAAAAAACTTTCTCAATCTTTGTCTTAACCGCAGGGCCGGTAACAAATATTCAAAAATTTGATGACACTAGCAGTTTGGCTATTTACTACTAATTAATAAAACGTTGGCTTTATTCAACCAATTTTTCTATGTATGTAACGAGTCGTCGGTGTTCAGATGGATGGCGATGGGGAACCAGTTGAGTGGAGTACGACTGGTAGATGAGGGGCTACGAGCACGCTTTAAGGCTGCATATCCCGATGTTGAAGTCCAGCCTTTTTCCGATGATGCTGACATTCTCACCTGACATCTTTCTTTTCAGAAAACTTTTCATGGAACCTTCGACTGTCCACGGTAGCCATGGAGAACTTCCGCAATTAAACAGATGTTCTTTTCTGACGTCTTTCAGCGTCTTTTTTTATAGAAGTCTTTCAGACTCTTCAAATCGCCGAAATTGAAATTCGATCGATGGAATTTATTTAGTAGTTTCTCGTTCAACGTGAATCACTATATATATAATTACTTTAAAATGATTTCAATTTATTTGGTCCGGCAATGAATCTTCAATGTGATAAACCTCGAACGAATTCGTACAACAACTCAAACGGATACAAAATTTGTTATGCTTTAAGAGAGAGATGGTTTTGAAGAAAATGACAAAACTGCTATTGTTGTAGTAAGCTCAATATACAAATATTGTTTATTTTATTTTATGATTTTTTTTCTTTCTTTCTTTTTCTCTTTCTTTTTTCGTCAAATATAAAAAACAAAAAAAACCCAGTTTTTCTGCATGAAAAACTTAAAGTACAAATTTCTTATGAGACTTGGAGAAAGAAGATAAAAAAAAGTAAAGAGAAAAATCAAAATGTATTTATAAATAAAAAGATTATCTTTTTGTTATGAAATTTCTATTAAGAAAAACCTACGCCTCGACTCTCTCGTAACCTTAGCTAATTAATGTGTGAACAAGGGATATGGAACGAGAAGAGAAATTTCATTTTGTAGACCTAAAAATATTAAAAATATCCACATTAGGCCCTTCTTGTTAATAATATCTAAAAATGGACTTTTGACCTAAAATCGGACAAAAATACCCCTTAAGTTCATATCTCCCTTCTCTCTCTTCCTTTCCCTCTCTTTCCTTCTCTTCCTCTTCTCTTCTTCTTTCACTCGGCCGGCTCTTCACCTTCTTAAAAAAAAATTCAAACAATCCAACTCAACGTCCCTAAACAATCACACCGAAGTTATCAACATCATACAATGTCATCAAGCTCGGATAACATCCTAACCGGTGGTGGCGAGGACCCGAAAACTCAAGAAACCTCCCAAAAGAGAAAATCTAAAAAAAAAGTTAGATTTCTTGTTTTTTCTTACTTAAATCTATTGCATGGAGTTTAGATAGTGTTTTCGACTATAGAGGAAGTTAAAACGGATTGATTTGAGAAGATTTGAGCTAGTTTAGAGATTTTAAGTTTTCCGGAAACGACGAACACGATGAATGCCATCGTCCGGACGATAGCCTACGATAGGTTACGATACAGTACGATGACTTGGACGATGGTGTACGATAGGCTTCAACCGATACCCGGGCAATAGCGTACGATAGGGGATGATGAATTACGATAGGGTACGATATGGACGATAGAGGATGATAGGATGCGATAGTGGACGATAAGATGCGATTGCTTTGAATTTTTTTTGAAAAAAATTGTTTTTTGATGTTTTTTGTTGTTTTTTTGTGCAGGATCACTTGAAATTCCTTGTTCAAGACACTTTCCCGGGGAGAATCACGTATGGTGGATCCCGGGTCCTAAAAGATGTGAAGCAGAGCTTCGAGGAGATGAAATTGATCGAGCAACCCCGAGGGACGGTGTTCGAGCAATTCTTCATCACCTCTGATTTGAACTTCGCTCCCGTCCTCGTCCACTCTCTGTTGGAGAGGAAAGTCGAGTCAATCAAACCTGGAGAGATCCAATTCGGCTTAGGAGGAAAGAGAGTGAGGTTCGGACGCCTCGAGTATGCCCTAATCTCGGGGCTAGACTACAAAGACGGTCCGAGTAAAGAGGAGAAGGACGCACGCTCTTCCCGCATGCTCATTGACGAGTATCTCAATGAGTCTGCCAATATCAAATTCAGCATACTCGTCAACAATTGGACGGTGTGCAAAGCTCCGGATGACGTTTACAAACTAGGTTTGTGCGTCTTTGTTCTCGGTTACTTGTTCGGACAACCGGGAAACAAAACCATACCTCCGAAGTGGCAACCGATCTTCCAGTGGGTGGAAGATCTCCCCTTCTTCTACAGCCTGCCATGGGGGAACATGAGCTGGGGGGAGACGTTTCTATCCCTCTCAGTGGATTTGAAGCGCCACCGGGAGAGCCTCGAGGACAAGTTGAAGAAGAAGCCCGACGTCCTCCAAAAAGAGGCGAAGTACACGCTGACGGGCAATCTTCATGCCTTTCAGTATTGGGCGTACGAGGCTATCCCGGAGGTCGGGCACGCCTTCGGAAACGGAGTAGGAAATCGAATGCCGAGAATGCATTCGTGGTCAGGAACTATTGTCGTTCTTAGCAAGGACGTTGAGAAGATCCTGAAAAAAAAATCGGTAAGTTTTTTCGTTAATTAATAAAGTTCTTTTACGATTAAATATTAACATTGTTATTATGTTTTGCAGTTAGGAGTCCTTCAAATGCTGCGACCGCGGCCGGGGGAAAAGGGTTTCTTTCAGACCCTTGAGGAGCAGACCCGAAAATGTCTATATCCGATAGACATCGAAGGAGAGGACGCAGCAGAGCCGAAGGACATCGACGAAGAAATTAACATCGTCGGTTCTGCCGCAGAAGAAAGAGATGTGCTGGGTCACGACGTTGACGACGATGATGACGAGGATGCGGAGTACATCTCTGATACTCCTCGGGAAGGTCGTCTGACGAAAGAATCTCAAGCTCGTCCTCGTCGTCCTCCGCCTCCTCTGGGTTCAAAATGTGTTCGGGAGGTATAAGCAAGAACGATTGAACTTCGACAAGGCGAAAGAATTGGGGACGGATCCCAAGGTCGTCGATTGGGATCAGAGGTCTGTCTTTGTGCCGATGACGGGATTCAGAGACAAAAGGATCAAACCGTGGAGAGAGGCGAAGGAGATTCTCTTTGTCGTCAACTTCAGGAATGTGCATTGGTTCACATTCCAAGTAGACTTGTCGGAGTGGACGATTACGGTTCTTGACTGCCAGAAGAACCTTGCGGAAGGGGAGCATCATGAAGCGTACTTTAAGACCTTCATGCAGGTAAAATTCATATCTTAAAATAACGATACTTTACTATGGAATATTATAAATTTCTTAACTTAACAATTTGTATAGGACTGGAGTCTCGTGTTGCCACGGGTGATGATGTTGAGCGGCATGTTCGACAACCATCCGAAGATGTATCATTCTCTCTCATCCGACTGACCGGTGCTCCATGAGTTCACTTGGCTCGTTAACGACGATATACCTCAATGTCGTCTAAGGTAAATGTTAAGATTTAAGTGTAGTGAAATACGATATATGTTGACACGTTTGTCATTTGTGTATTGCAGCGGTGATTGTGGAATGTTCGCCATCAAATATATCGAACATAGTCTAGTTGGAGCGCCTTTTGACACGCTTGTAACGGAGAACATGAAGATATTCCGGCATAAATGGGCCGTTGACTTATTTTTTGGACGACTTAAGCGATAAATGTAGTTGTTTAACATTTATTTTTGGTACTAACATTTATTTATTTATTTGTTTATAAATATTTCTCTTTATTTATTTTAATTAAACTTGTCAAAAAATAACTACTTGAACTTGTCAAAAACATTAAAACATCAAAACATAAAAACATCGTTAACAACACGTAGTAACAAACAAAAATAACTTTGAAAGTGTCGAAAGCTTCTAATTAAACTTGTCAAAAAATAACTACTTGAACTTGTCAAAAACATAAAAACATCAAAACATAAAAACATCGTTAACAACACATAAACGTAACAAACAAAAATAACTTTGAAAGTGTCGAAAGCTTCTAATTAAACTTGTCAAAAAGTAACTACTTGAACTTGTCAAAAACATAAAAACATCAAAACATAAAAACATCTAAACAACACATAAACGTAACAAACAAAAATAACTTTGAAAGTGTCGAAAGCTTCTAATTAAACTTGTCAAAAAGTAACTACTTGAACTTGTCAAAAACATAAAAACATCAAAACATAAAAACATCGTTAACAACACATAAACGTAACAAACAAAAATAACTTTGAAAGTGTCGAAAGCTTCTAATTAAACTTGTCAAAAAGTAACTACTTGAACTTGTCAAAGAACATAAAAACATCAAAACATAAAAACATCGTTAACAACACGTAAACGTAACAAACAAAAATAACTCACACTCTATTCTCGCCACGTGCACGTCTTTCTATTATGACCTAGGCCACCACATTTCCCGCATTTTCGCTTTACAACAATTTTTTCACCTTGAGATGGATATCTGTTTATCCTTCTCCTTCCTTGCTTACTTTTCCTTGGACGACCGGCCTGTTTCTTCTCTACTGGAACCAATACTTTCATGTTCTTAATTTCGTCCGGAACGTCCCATTGTTCTTCATTCCCAACTGGATAGATGGCGTCTTTATACATTTCGATCCACGTTTTCTTGACGTAGAAACGACTACACAAAGAGTAAACGTCCACCGAACGATGTTGAGCTGATGCAATAGAATGTTCGCAAGGGATACCTAAGAGTTGAGGAATTCCACAAGTGCAAGTATTTGCTTGCAAGTCTACGTTGTATTCACCACCGCCGTCTTTAACGTGACATTCGTACAAACCAAGTCCATACACGTGCACGAATTTTGCTTTGTTGTTCATATTCTCAAAGTCTGCTTGCCACCTCGGTGTAAGTTCTGTGTTTAATTTGTTCGCGATGTCCTCTCGTTTGAAGAACCAATTTTGCAGCGTGAATCTTATGTACTCCAGGAGCGTTGTTATCGGAAACGACCTTGCATGTCTTATTTTAGCGTTAAAAATTTCGGCATTGTTACTCGTCATAATATCATACCTGTAAAACATAATAATTAACACTTAAACATAATGAATATTCTATTAAAAGCAAATGAAATTCACCTTTTTCCAGGAAAGAACGGTCGTGCCCATCGATCGAATCCGATATCTTCAAGATATTTCGCCATCTCAACATCTTTTCGCCTCAGTTGCCTAAAATGAGCATCGAAGGAAATCTTATTGAAAGAATACGCCGCTTCATACAATTCACCGCGACAGTGATCTGTCTTAAACTTGTGTTGGACGTTGAGCTGCATATGATGGTAGCAATAACCATGCGGTCTTCCTGGAAAAGCAACTTCGACACCATGACTGATACTAATATGTCGATCAGATATGAATGCCAAATCAGGTACGTCTTCACCAATAACTTCTTTCAACTTCAACAAAAACCACGTCCATGATTCATGACACTCACTGTCGACAACGCCAAAAGCGATTGGATACAAATGTGAGTTCGCATCCAATGCAATAGCGACAAGCAATTGTCCCCCGTATTTAGTCTTCAAAAATGATCCATCCAGAGATATGACAGGTCGACAATACTTAAATCCTTTAAGACACGCTCCAATGGCAAAAAAAGCATACTTGAATTTGTCACCGTCTCTCACAAATTCAGTAACCGTGCCGGGGTTTTTTTGTTTTAACATGTACAACCACGAAGGTAATTTATGATAAGATTGTTCAGGTGTACCTCGAACGATGTCAGTAGCTACTTCCTTTGACCTCCACGCCTTCAAATAAGATATGTCCAAACCCCATCTTGTCTTCACTTCTTCCCTAACGTTGTGCGCTGAATAATCAGCCATTGAGTTGATAGAATATTTGTCTTTAAACACGTGTCCAATAACCCAAGGGGCCGGTCCTCGTTGACCTTCGGGTCGGATAACGCGCGAGCAAGAGTGAGCTTTTTCGAAAGTCACAATCTCCCACATTCCTGACCACTGTACGACGCTCCGGAGTTTCCACGTACAAGTCTCATCTTTGCAAAGAACGTACCACCTTTTTGTCGAAGATGATTTAACTCGAAACTCGAAATTATTTCTCATGGCGAACAAGTGAACTTGTGTCTTCATTTCCGATTTGTTCTCAAACTGTTTTCCAAGGTATAAGTCTTCGGAGCTACCTATTAAACGATCAACAATTAAGTTCACGATATTTAACAACGATAACAATTAAGATATATTACCTGTAGATGATTGACTTGGTTTTTCACGATATTCTATCTCTTTAACTACTTGTTGTTGCGTGAATTCAGGATCTTTCCAAGTATAAGTCCCCGAAGATCCTTTACAAGGATTAACTTCGGGATGGTAGTCGCCCGAAGGAACTTCGAAATTCTCAACAAACTCAGCATAGTCTTCATCATTTGCAAACTCTTCGAATTCTTCTTCAACGTCTTCAATATCATCATTGTCTCCGTGATCTTTGTTTTCTTCGACATCTTCAAAATCTTCAAAATCGACGTCAAACGGATCTCTATCACGTCTATACGTTTCATCATCGTCGTGTGCAAATCGTTCATCGTTTGGTTTCGGATTACTTTGAGAGACTTCAATTGCGAGAGGATGATATTGTCTTCTGCTCTCATTGCGTTGAACCTTCAACACTTGTTTTCCTTTTCGCTTTGGATCCACATTGTTATCAATTGGTGACATGATTCGTTTCGGTTCAAAGCTCACGCAAATAGGAAATTTACTCCAGTACTCGTGTTTCATATAATATGCGACATCATTATCAGTTTCCAAGATTGCAGACGCCAACACAACATTACCTAAAGTGTACGGGACTTCAACTTTCAAGTCATACGTCATCCTATCGATCTTGGAAATATCGTAAATCATATCGACCAACTCATGATATGTCGTATCTTTTTTAACATCCACCGTATATGTACGAGCTTTAGTAAAATCCCATCTATCACTCAATCTCACCCATTTTCCACCAACACTAACGAAAACTGAAAAACATCACCCAAAATTGTCAGCAACTATTCAAAATTGTCAAAAAAAACTCCTGAAACTTGTCAAAAAATCAAAATTTCGAAATCTCATCGTCCTGCATCGTATACCATCGCACTCCATCGTCGGCCATCGTATCCCATCGTCCTCCATCGTAACTCATCGTCCAGAAGACGATAAGTTACGATGGAGGACGATGGGATACGATGGCCGACGATGGAGTGCGATGGAATTCATCAAGTCTATCGTATACTTTTTTTCCAGATTTTTTACGAACTTTTTTCTTTCGATCCGAAAACGATTCTAACACCAAAAACGACTACTAAAATGATTTAAATACAATAAGTGAATTAACATACCCATTATGACGGTGCCCTGTAGTGATTCCAACGGATTTGGAGAGGTTTTTAGTGAATTGGAAGATCAAAATGAGATTAAAATGGAGACATAAACCCTATATATGAGTTAAAGGGTATTTTTGTCCGATTTTAGGTCAAAAGTCCAGTTTTAGATATTTTTAACAAGAAGGGTCTAATGTGAATATTTTTAATGTTTTTAGGACTACAAAATGAAATTTCTCTATGGAATATGCAATTTCGAAAAAATTATTTCTTATATGAAATTATTTCTTGATGTGTGAATCACTATATAATTTCTTGATTCATATATGAAATTCGATCCGATGACGCTCCATAGCTTAATGTGTGAATCACTATATATGAAATTTGAAATAATTAAATTTCAATTGCTTCACGGTCCTTCAAGCTATACCGAGTTACTTGGCGAGTTGCTTTCGCCTTTCCCGTAATCTCATCAGCAAGATTCATAAAGCAGTTCACAAGGTTTTGGTGGGATGATAATGAGAAGGGTAAAAATATTCATTCGAATAAATGGAACAGTTTCTTACCCACAAGTCGGATGGCGGTCTCAAATTATGAGACATTCATAAGTTCAATAAAGTGCTCTATACTACGAGTATGTGGACGGATTATTTCATCGATGATGATGCTCATCATGCTAGTTGTAGGTCGAATGGGTCTTTGGTGTGGGGTAATCAGTTGTAGAGGAACGAAGTCATATTAAGAGGTACGAAGTGGAGGATTGGTGATGGAAAGATATTGATTATGGACGATAAATGGATTCCTCATTCTCATAATTTAACTTCATTGACCTCGATCTAATTCTCCCGTACATGAGAGTCTCTGAATGGAAGTCCTTGACGGACAAGTAAAGTATGCCACTTATTCGTGATATGTTTTCCGAAGAGGACACGATGATGGTCTTAGAGATTTTGGTTAGCGGTTTTGGATGTCGAACACCCTAAAGACGGTGAATAAATGTGGGGGGGGGGGGGGGGGGGGGGGTGAAGAGTGGTTATCGGACTGTGATGTCTTTCTTAAATGTGGCGGGCCCTTCCTCTCCTTATGGCAACATTATTTGCAAGAAAACATTTTGGGGTTACTACTTGTCCCTAAAGTCAAGCTCTTCACTTGGAGGGTCTGTAAAGGGTGAATTTTGGTGGGGTTGGTGCTTGAGCATAGGAGGCATGTGACAAAGTTAAGCGCAGTAAAGGCGAATTTATGAATGGTTCATAACCACTATTGCCTTGCTATAAAAGGTTTTGTGTTCTCTCATTCTAACACAAAGAAACACATAAAAAATACACGTTCATCTCTCCATGTCTTCGAAATTATTATCTTATCTCGCAGTCCGGTAGTAGTTCGACACGTGTGTTGTAGTTCACTGAAGTTAAACCGAGTGATGCTAAGTTTGTTGTGTATTTGTCGTATTTTGAGAAGTTTTCACTCAACTTTCCCGCACATGTATAGGGAGATAAGAAACTTTAAAGAAATCGATTAATAAGATTCAACGAAATTTCTTCTTCCCTTTCTTTTTCCATTTCTGATTTATCACTACTACAAAACAAGAAGCGACATGTACCTTCAGAAGCAACTAGTCGCTTTAAATTAAAAGCGACATTTTACCGCTAAAAACGCATAGTCGCCTCTAACGTAAACACCCCATTTAATTTGAAACAAGAATTTTTTTGGCTTTTAGAAGCGACTAGTCGCCTCTAAAGGTCTGAGTCGACAAATTAGAAGCGACTAGTCGCTTCTAAAGGCCAAAGGTTTTGGCTCTCTTTTTATCTGCCAATATTTTCAGTGTTTTGGAGCATTAGAAGCGACAAGTCACTTCTACTGCCAAAATTATTTGGCTCGAAATTTTTTCTGCCAAAATTTCACGATGTAAAATTTGGGCATTAGAAGCGACTAATTGCTTCTAAATGTCCCTTCTAATGCCCAAAAATTTGGGCTCCAAAATTTCTCTCCCAAAATTTCACTTATCGGGACATCACGAGTTCAGCCTAACGACTTCTCTACTTTCCAATCTTAGAAGTGTGTGCATTATGGGAAGATGAGTCCGATCCGGTTGGACGGCAAGTTGAGAGAGATGGCAGAGTGGTACATCTTGATAAATTGTACCAAAATTGATCCTAATATGACGTGAGTCTTTTTAATAATTTCCATATAGTCATAGAAATTTATTTTTTTATTCCTCTAACTTCCCGAATCAATAATGTATAAAAAGTGATCATTGGAATCTCACGGTATTTGAACGTCGCGATGATTTTTTGACAAAGCGCATCGGAAATAATTTAGAGTCTGGTTTGCTAAAAAGGTTTGCAACTAGAAAGCTCGTGTAGTCGATGTGTCTAACGAGTTGTACGCATTGTCGGTCGGACCCTTTCAGAATGTTCACATTTATCTGAGTTTTGTGGTGAGCGGCATAATTTTTATTATTTCCAGTTGCGATGATATGCATACTACTCAAAATAGTGACGTTTGCGTCCTTACACATTCTACGGAAGGATGGATGATGTTGTCGTGCTGAACTGTCGACATGGTTGCTGAGTCGTATCAGTGTGGTTACGTTGGTACGGTGACAAGCACGATGCACGTAAAAGCTTTCACAAGGATATATAACGTATGTGGAACGACGAGTGCTTCTGTCGCAAAAGAATGGTTCCCAAACGAACTATTTATACTCGCTACTCAAGCCAAACAAGTTTTTTACTTGCCCAATCCTCGAAATCCTAGAAAAGGGGAATAAAATATCGTCGAAGATTGTAATCACCGATTCATATGGGAGTTTCCTGACATTGAAATTTCATCATCGGTTGTACCTCCATTGTCCGTACAACATAGTGACTTCGATCGTTTGTCTCATCTTCACGAGAATTGTGAACCAACTCTTGCGGATGATACTACCGATGATGAGCCTATCGATGACTTCATAGACGACGATGGTCATGACGACAACGTTGATCGTTTTCTCGGAGATATTATTGAAAATGATCTTAAAATAGATCAAATTGACTTTATAAATGATTATAATGAAGATTGACTAATTTTTTTAAACTAAATTTAATGTATAGCATCAACTAAATTTAAAGTATTTTATCGACTAAATTATAAATTACCTTTTATGCTCTGTAGGATATCGATTAGCGGCAATGATCCTCGGACTCCTTCATATGGACGAGGTTTGACCACGGGTCAAAGCTCAAAAAAGGCTCAAAGAGGGAAGAAATTGGCTACTGTCTTCGACCTCGTCATCCTCCAATTTTATCCAGCTTCGAGTAGAGGTGAACAAGAAAAAGTGAAAAACGGAAAGAGGATTGGCACGTTTGTCAATAGCTTTGGAGTTTTGGTGCGAGAGCACATCCCTCCGACGACGCCGAACTGAAATAGCCTCTCGCGCGCAACAACAAGTGGCGATTTTGTTTGTTATGTACGCAGAGAGAGACTTTGTGTATGAGGACGAGTTCAAAAACTTGTTCCAGCGGCGTGATACTCGAGTCGTATCGAGAAGACCATTATCCGCGACGTGAAGAAGCGTCTGCGTGATGGGAATGTTGGGATTTAAGCCCACAAGGAGATATATGACATTGAATACATTTTTGTATTCTTTTTGCTTAAAGTTAAATAAAATTAAATATTTATTCTGATTTAAGATTGAGTTTATGCATGTATGTCTACACCTTGAAACCATCATCAATGAAAGGAATGCTAAGTATAGACTTGACAAGATACCTACTTATGACCAGTTTAAATAACATTTTGAAATCTGAAGATCGATTGCGCAATCGTATTTGAGTGATGATTGTTTGAAAAGAATTAACGATATCCTATCTTCAGATATAGACAGTTGTGACTCTGTAATTTATTCTCGATGTCTTGATAAAGACAATGAACAAGACCTCTGCAATTTGAAGTTCGAGATAAAACCTTATTATCATTTGAAACTTCAAAATCACATACGAGAGGTATTTTGGTAATTACCTAAATCCTGAAGTGAAAACATATTTTCTTGTAACACTTTATGAAATTTGTTTAGTTAATAGGAAATGTCTGAATGAAATTTCATTGACCCAACGATTGGTGTTATAATAGTGTTTCGTTGAATTATGTGATTCACAGATATGGAATTTGTATTGCAAGAATGCTAATGCGTTACCATCACACCATGCTTTGTTATGAGAGTGGGAGCAAATCAACTAGACTTGATATTCAACAAATAAAACATGTGACATGTTGAGACATCTCACTTTATGTTTTTCTCGTTCACAAATAATAACTCAGGGGTAAAATGGTAATTTTACATTCCTCAGAGTTAATGATACATATAAAGGGAAATATCGTAAAGTACACCGTGGACCGTGCGTAGAATATTTTTACCACATCTAATGGAAATATAAACGCATATGAACTTAGAGAGTTTAAATATTAGTCCCATAGTGGAATCGACTGATATTAAGATTTAAAAGTCCGAAAACATTTGTGAACTTTTCTTCCTGACTTTATTTTAAAGCTTTAGTCATCTGGGTCCATAAGATCTCAATGATAGACTCTCGGACGAGATTTTAGTGAACAAAATAAGTTGATTTTTACATTTAATGTAAATAGTAGTTTACACTATTAAAATTATTTTCTTCGTAATTAAAAAAATAATTGGTTATTTATTGTAACATTTATTTAATGAATCATATTGTATAATTATATTGATAATAATATATTTTTGGGATTCAAATAAATGAAAGATGAGAATAAATATTTTCTCGTTTCGTATATATTTGCATAGTATGAACTTAATTCATGACATGTCATTAAATCAATGAGATATTCTAATTTAATTAAATATTGTTTTTGAAAATATATAAACTAAATGAACCATAAAATTAGTAATGTGGCCGACCATATATAATGATATATGGTCTAGAATATTATTTAATCTCATTTGAAAAGGCTTAACGGGCTTATGTTTGACTAACAGGCCATTATTTGATTTTGACCTAACTTAAGCCCGTCCCAGATATAAAAGTATGCCTTCACTCTGAAAACCGTAGCACATACTCGGCCAAGACTTCCCCTTCCCTTGTGTGAGGATCTCGGTCGAAACCTAGAGAGAGAGTGCGAGGAAATTAGTTTCTCAAAAGCCATTCCTTTGATTCTTGAGTTTCTCCTTCTTCCTTTGTTTAGAGAAAGAGTCCACCCTCTTGATCTCCCAAAATTCCCAAAGATATATCATCGAATCTCTTGTGGTTTTTTTAGTGAATAATTGATCCATAGGGCCGGCCATATACATCAAAGGAGGATGAGAAAATTTCATCATCTCATAGGCGCGCGTATAGCTTGTTCTAGGCCGAAGAGGATTTTTCGTGCGTGCGCGAGGCGACTCCGGTTCCAGAAACTATGCACAAGATCAAGGAGTATGATGCATACGATGTCCCAGGTTCACTCCGCCAAGGAGAAGACGAGTGACGCAGATCCGTCTCGAAGCAAAAGACAAGCGCAGATTCAACCTCCTAGGCATGCGCGTATGTGTCTCTCGGCCAAGGGCTGAATTTGCATTCCGGGATCTAATCTCACAGTCCGAAGACGGAAGAACGACTCCTGAAATTTTCGACGACGACCGTAAGTTTCCTTCTAATGAATTAGATCTGTGAATTATAATTGTTATAGGGCTGTTAGTGTGCGTGATTTGTTTTGTTGACATGTTTAGAAATTTATTAACATGTTAGGTTATTTTTAATGCCATGGTGATAGAATATGCTACGAAATGAGTTTCACATATTAGGATTGAAATTATGAATTTCAGCAATATTTTGATATGTTTCATAATTTTATATGTTAATTGTTGACCAATTTCCAACAGGGAAGGCAAAGTACAGTCGGCTGTACTAAATTTAGTGCAGCGGAGATCGGGAGGAGGCGCTGGGGTGGAAGCCTAAGGGCATGTCGGAGTAGTAGTGGTATGAGTTGTTAGATATGAGGGACTCAGAGGCATTTCAAGTATTAATTAGATTAAACGTTTATTCAATCGTTTTATTCTTAAGAACTGTTTTTTTACTCTAACTAATGTTGATTTACAGAAAATGTCTAAACGAAACAAAGAGAATATAAAAAAGAAGACCACGTAGATCTGGCTAGGCACGATCTCATTTGTCGAGTATCGTCACAGTCACGTACGTATAGTTTTATTCAATTACAAATTAGTTCTAAATAAATTACATAAGTTATATACAATAGTCATACTGTCTTAAATGTAGAGGATGGGAGAAGGCGGACAGATGTTATGGCTGCTCGCTGGGTGGGAGAGGATGCATACGACTCATGATGGTTAGTGGACTACGTCTGCCGTGTTGGAATAAGTCTAGGGTTAAGAAAAATTATCATTAATCATATTAATGGCGGAAGAAAATTTCTTATAATGATTTTAAATAACATGTACATTCTTATACTTTGACCATAGCTCTGATACCATTTGTTGGAATAGGTCTAGGGTTAAGAAAAAATTATCATTAACTCATTAATAGCGGAATATAAAAATTTCTTTATAAGTAATACAATTTTACTAACCTAGGCAAAGTGCATGAACATGTATCAATTAAAAACATTATTTAAAGTGCATGAATACTAACCTTTCTTGTACCTTTAATTTAGAGGACTCTTGAAAAATGTTGATCTTCTTGCTTGACTCGATTCCTTCACGTCTAATATTGAACTCGAGAAACCTAAGGTTTCAACTACAAGAGTCTGTAGAGGTTTGAAGGATTTGTGTATGGGCACAATTAAACACAATAGTTCAAGAACAATTCTATGAGCTAGAAAGCTAATTAACTCTACGTCTAATGAGAACTTAGGTGCCAAAATAAAAGAAGTATTTTGAGAGAGAGAGAGAGTATTATGGACTGCCAAAAGAGAGAAAAATGAGAGCAAAAACTTCTTTTCACATCTCTATGTGAACCTATATTTATAGAAGAATGAAATCTATAAAGGTCAATTATGCATTCATGATACAATAATGCATTCATGACACAATATTAATTTTCTCTCCCCTTTCTATTCTAATATGGCCGGCCATCTCATTGCTCAAGTGAAGGAAATTTGTTTCCTCACTTAGCATATTTATTTCTTTATCAAGGAAATTCATTTCCTCTTTTCCTTCTAGATGCTGCCTTATTTCTTTTAAGACAATTCTTAAAATACCTATTGTAGAATTAATATTGCACAAATAATGAAATTAATTTTATAATGCCTCAAACGACTTTTCAACTTTAGAAAATAATTTATATTTTCATTAAATGAAAATATTCAAAATCTTATTTTGACATTCACATCATTTTATGTCCATGTAGACAAAAATACCGTTTAGACATTTTCCGAGAAAAAGTCTAGTTCAACATTTAAACTTATTTTGACTTAACATTTAGTTTAACAATCCTACTCTAATAACCTGTAATATTGCCTTATGGATCCAAATGAACATATCTTGAGCTTCTATACTCGGGCTTAAAAGTTCACAAAACTTTCCCGAGTATTAGCTTAATGTCAATTGACTCCACTAAAGAGTTGACACTGAGAATGTCTCGGCTCAAATGAATTTATTTTCTACTCAAATTCTACTTAATTATATTGAGTAGATCCATTGAATGTTATCTATGATTAGACTTCATGAATATCATCAACTAGGTGAGATTTATAAAATTACCATTTTACCCTTCTAGTTGTTATTTTCTCAACTCCTTTGTTACTTGTGAATAAGTTAGAACCAGTGTATTGACGAGAAGCTAACAAGTCACATTGTTTCATCCAAATAAAGTCGCTACTTAATTTTGGATACCGCGCGGTTCATTTATTCACAATTGAAGGAATAAAGCATGACGTGATATGCATTGCATTTCAGCAATCTCGTACATGAATTCCATATCTATGAGAACTTCAGAAAGTTGGTTCATTACATCTTCATAACTTAATATCTCACCAATTGGTCTAGTCTAGATCACTTAGTGGACCTAGAATTTTACTTTCTCGAATGAGAATATTGAAGTTATGAAATGACATCTATCATTTTCGGATTTAGGTAAGCATGATGAAATTCATACATAATGGCCTTGAGACTAGAGAGGTTAAATGATTTGTTCTTACATTGTCTCTAAAGGTGAACTGGTCAAATTAGTATCTTCGAAAGATACACTGGAAGAACTATAGAGTTCCTAACTCTCCATGCCTCGTAACCAGACATCATAGATTCTTCCAACAATCATACTAGGATCAATAGTCCGTTGATCTTTAGATTGTGAATATTTCGTTTTAAGCAAACCATGAAGAGTTTGTTCATGCAAATCTACATTTGTCTCTGAATACATTATTAGGTTTGATTAATGACTATAAGAGTATTGAATATCATAAATATTCAAACAAAGGAAAAATGAATGAATTAACGTTTCAATTTTTATTAATTTAATCAGTAAATTGCAATAAGGACTCATGAGAGTTTTATATTACATCGATATGTAAATAAATAATCTTCTTGTGGGCATATTTGCAACATCATCTTCAATGCTCAATGTGTCGATATGACTGGAAATTTCAATTTTTGATATGAACCTTGGAACTGGAAAGGTTCAAGCCTCGGTTTTTGAAATAAATTTGACTTCTTCTTATAATCAATTACTACATAATGCTTACTCAACCAATCTAGTTCGACTATCACATCATAATCAACCAGTTCAATCAAGTCTTCTTTAAAACCACAATTATTAATCTCGATAGGCATATCTTTACACATGAAAATGACTAATATCTATCCCTGGAGGGTGTAACCGTAACAACCAGATGTAAGACAATTTCTTTTGTTCTATTGAACTAGTATGTTCTTCTATATGCAGACATAGAGTCAATGAAATTTGACATGTGATGACGATAGAGGTTCTCGAATGAACTTCATCTTCATAGATCAAGTAGACACTAGCGTTGGTCTTTGGGTTCTCCATAGGCACATGAGCCTTCTTGTCAAAACTCTGAAAAACACGTGATATATGACCTTCTTTCCGCATAAAAAACATACCAATGCATGAGCAAAACAATTGTCGTCGTACATTCCTCCGCATCTACAACATTGAGATGCTGCCTAGTTCATGGAGGTTCTTGGCCTCTTATTAGAAAGATTTAGACATCTGTTATCCACTCAGTTACTTTCCCGATTCACTGATTGTGATCGATTGGTAGAACTTGTCAAAAATCAGTTACTAGATTCTTGTTGGGACCTATTTCTGAATGATTATTATTAACGGTTCTCCCAGCGTGGATGAAACATGGTATTCTCCGGAAAGTTGCCTTGTCTAGCTCTAGGAGAGTTGGAAGTCGATGTGGCAACTGCCTCCAATTCAAGAGTCTATCTACTTTGACGCTAACAAGCAATGCAGAAAGCTCTATGTAGAGCATTGGCGTAAGTATGAGTTCCGGTGTCACCACTATCCACTTGGCTCACGATATCCGCGTTCAGCCCATGGATATACATCATTTTGCAAGCTTAGTCAAAAGAGACAAAGGAAGGAGAAAACTTTATTAAGGTATCAAACTTAGGTTTGTATTGAGAAACATACATTGAAGCCAGACACAAGTCAAGATGGACGACGCATGTTCCCGCTATATGTATATACTACCATAAATAATATGCGATTGGAAGAATACAAAGTGTGGTAAGTCTAGACAGATACGTCGACGACCTGATACCATTGTACAAATTTTCTCTTATGAAGTAATAAGTATTGACTTTGTAAGGTACTAGAAAAATATTGCGGATCCGCTAATAAATGGGTTGAATAAAGACAAGTAGAGAAGACATCAATATGAACGATTTTAAAGCCAATGATATAAAGTTTTAAGAAAGGAAACTCAACCATGATCATTGTAGATTCCAAAAACTTTGTTTAGTCGTTTGTTTAGTCGTTTTTTTTAAATATTGTATCTTGAGAGCCTTATCGTTTATCTAATTTAAAACTCGTGAGAGGGCGATATAAGTTCTAGGAAAACCGTCGAACAATTCTCAACGTTTTTTTTTGTGTTTTGGTTAAAACATTTTTATTTTATTATTCTTTTCATAATTTTTCTACTTTTTTACATTATAAATATTAGCTGCTCTAATATTCGTAAATCAAACTTTGTTAATTATGTAGTGGATAATGTTGTATTGACCTCATCTTCTTGGGTCAAAGGTTTTAAGTAAAAGTTAGTTATAATGATTAAGTGATTTTGTAATCTTATTTGCTGTGATATATAAACACTAGTAAGGACTTTTATGTTTAGAGGTGTTTTTAGACCGGGAAACACTTTAGAGAGAGAGAGAATGAAAGCTTGGAAAAAAATTGTAAAGGGATTTGATTTATCTTTCAAAAGGGTTGTAAACAATTGAACTCTGAGTTCTCATAGTGGAAACTATCTAAGGAGATCGAGGCTGGATGTAGGCATATTGCCAAACCAGGATAAACTTGAGTTGTTCTTGTTTTTTGCTGAGAGTTGTGGTTATGTGTGGTGCAAGAAATCGATCGAAAATAAACAAGAAACTGGTTTAGGTTCAACAATTGGTATCAGAGTCGATCACCACTAACACCATGGGTTTTGCAAAGATTGAGGTGGAGAGATTCAACGGCAAGGTTGACTTTAGCCTATGGAGAAAGAGAATAAAGCGGTGATGGTTCAAATAAATATCACAAAAGCTCTTGAAGGTGATAAGGCTTTCCCTGCAACAATCACACCAACAGAGAAACAAGATATTCAAGAACAGGCTTACAACACACTCACTCTTCATCTCGGAGATCGAGTTCTGCGTGAAGTTGCTAAAGAAACGACGGCAGCTGGAATATGGCTAAAGCTCGAATCTCTTTATATGACAAACTCCTAACAAATAGAGTTTCATTAAAGGGAAAGTTGTTTGGTTTTAAGATTGCAGAAGACAGGTCAATTTCTGAAAGTCTCGACGAGTTCAATCGTCTGATCATAGAAGAAGACCAAGCCATTATGATTATCAATGCTCTACCAAAATCATACACAAATTTAGTTGAAGCCATGAAGTATGCAAAGGATTCATTAACACTGGAAGATGTTATTGTTACCCTAAAGTCCAAGGAAAAGGAATCCACATCAGAAAAGAGGCAGGTCTCAGAAGGACTCTTCATCAAAGGAAGTTCAGACAAGAAGGGATTCAAACAACGAAATAAGGAATCGAAGAAACTAAAATCAAAGGAAGGTATTGATTCAAAAGAATTCCCTTATAAATGCTGTCATCAAACAGGACATATGAAGAGAGACTGCCCAAATAAGAACAAAACATTCAAGAAGGAAGTCAAAAATGGAAATGCAACCATGGTTGAAGAAAAAGTCTATGAGAGTGCTGAAGCACTAAATGTTTCCCGTGAAGACTCATCCAAGATTTGGGTTCTTGATACTGGTTGCACCTTCCATATGTCACCAAATTGAAACTGGTTTGAGGATTATGTGACAGAAGTTGGTGGGATGGTCCTTTTAGGCAACAACAAGGCCTACAAAGTTATTGGAACCGAAAATATTCGAATACAAACTGATTATGGTGACGAAAGAATCTTGAAAAACGTGAGGTGTGTGCCTGAACTGAAAAGGAATTTAATTTCTCTAGGAACACTTGAAGAAAAAGGATATGTCTTCAAATCTGAAAATGGCATGCTCACAGTGTACAAAGATTCATATGTTCTTTTGAAAGGAATCAGGAGAAATGGACTATATTTTATACTTGGAAGTACAATTATTGGTTCCTCGACAGCAATTGAAAGTCTCAAAGATGATTGTGCAAAAATATGGCATTTGAGACTAAGTCATGTGAGTGAAAAAGGAATCACATAGTTGTCCATGAAAGATTATTTTGGGTTTGAAACATTGAAAAGCTTAAATTTATGTGAAGATTGTGTCTTGGAAAAAGGATAAACTTGAGTTGTTCTTGATTTTTTGCTGAGAGTTGTGGTTACGTCTGGTGCAAGAAATCGATCGAAAATAAACAAGAAGTTGGTTTAGGTTCGACAGATAATATAAGGACAATTTTATTATTTTGTCTTGGTATATCATTATCTTTTGTTAGGTTTGATGGATATGATTTTACGTGTTGATGATTTTTGATATAGATTTTGTATTTATCTTGCTTGCCTTTATGCGTTAGTTGGATAACATAAAGTCAAAATAACTTAAATCGTATGGGTTATTATTATTTTATTTTTGCAATGTATACGATAGGAAAAATAACCCTTTTGTAACCGCATAGTGGTGATACTTTATTCAAGTTAGGGTATGCTTGAATGAATTTGAAATACTTCTGCTTCTTTTAAATGTAATATCTTATTTACAATATATCGCAGCAGTGGTATAGTGGTTGAATAGTAAAATAGTAAAAATTAAATTAATGCTATAAACAAACAATCGACTCCAAATTTTATTTAAATGGGCATGGATGAGATAAACTAGTTTGAATATGCTTATTAATAGTAATGAATATGAATTAAAAAGAACTTTTTAGTGCTCGTCAGTTTGGATAGTGAGTCCTTCGATTCAAATTTTTTTTTTTTGGCCGCCGGCGCAGTAAATTTATAAATTTTATTTTTTAGATTTAGAGTTGGCTGACATATATCACCATTAGTTTTTTCATTGCATTTTTATTCCAAAATACCTTTTGAGAATTTTTGTTATATTCTATTTATTTATGTACTGATGAGGTAAACTTGTTTGCTTGACCAATTTGCTTACCGACGATAATGGCGCTTTTGAGCATTTCTTTATAACTTTTCTTTGTCACCCATGGACATTACAAGAAATTCATAAACAACAAATAATAAAAATTAAAATAATTCTATAAATAAACAATCGACTCCAAATTTTATTTATTTGGGCATAGATGAGATAAGTTAGTTTGATTGAGTTCGCTTTGTGCCAAACGATTCAGAAGCGATCGAGATCTAGGTCGTTATGTGCTTAATAGTAATAGATATGAAACAAAAAGAACTTTTTTAGTCCTCCTTAGTTTGGATGGTGAGTCTTTCGATTAAATTTCTTTTTTGGTGGTGCAGTCAATTTGTAAATTAAAATTTTTATTTTGTAGATCTAAAGTTGGCTAACATATATCACCATTAGTTTTTTCACCGCATTTTGATATATGTGATAAAAAAAATGAATCGGTGAATGATTGTTTCTTGTTATTACCTGGTGTAGTTGAAGCTTATACGATTAATGGATTGAGTTAATCGCTCGAAGAATATAGAGAATTCATAAATGGTTTTTGTTTGGAAGAGGTAAGTAGAAAGAGAGCAGCGAGAGAGGAGTGAGAACAAAGATAATTAGAGTAGTGAGTATGTTTCTATATGACTCGGAACAAAATAATTAGAATTAGTCGGTCAACTGCAAAACGTATTTATAAGGGATTCTTCAATTGAGAAGATCTGCTGACCTAATATGAAGAAAAAAAAGTTATTTCTTTTCTTTAGTTATATAAGGCCACATCTTGACCTAATCCAACAGCTGAGAATTGGTTTGGGGTTCATTTGTTATATAAGGCCACATCTTGACCTAATCAAAGACTAAGTCGTTATCTCTTCATCACGTTTTCTTTTTCTTTTTTTCTGAAGTTCTAGGCTTTATAGAACTTCTTTGTATAGGAAGATGTGTTCATGTTCTTCGAGATATTGTTCTATAGAAGGTATAATTTGTACACTAGAGATGTGGAGCTTGGTATTCAGTTTTATTCTTGGTTTGGTTATTATAACTTTCAATACTGCGAGATTCAAGGTTTTTGTTCTTGAGCGGTTTTAAAATGGAACCCCTAATTTTAGTTACCAAGTTTCTCGCCGGAGCTCAACCTGCAGTAGTGTGTTTTATACCGGAGCACATTAAAAATTATATGCGTTCTCCGTGGTTATTTTTGTTTTGATTCTTGCATGTTTCCGATCTGATTGTAAGGCTGATGATTTTCTTTTAGGATTTGTAAATCGATCTAAATTCGTAACAGTGGTATCATATCATTTTAGGTTAAATATTTACAACGCTAAGTTTTTTCATCGAAACCATTTTCCTACCTACTTAGATCTATAGCTTACTTTTCTTTTTGCGTTGATTAGCTCTACTAGACCTATTCTTTATTATGTTCTTGTTCATTCTTGGTATTGTTTATGTTTCTTCTTTCTATACATAAACAAACTGACATCCTCGCAGTCACATAATGAGTTCGCTGAGGATGAAGGTCTTTGTCTTCGATGTCAAAGGTGATTTTGCTAGTTTATTGAAGGGGATCCGTGAATTTATGTCTCACAAAAATTTCCTCGCCAGACATGAACCTGATGAGGAACCATGGCTAGATGAGACCTTGAATAAGGCAGCTAAAGTCATAGAAGAGGCCTACAACCTACTCGTCTTGAACCTCTCAAATCACTCTTGCGTAAGATTGACGTAGACAAATCGGCTATTGAGGTATGGAATAACCCAAACTCTATTTATTTTGTACAATCTGTTCTCAATATTGTGTTCTTAAAGGTTTTCAATTTTTAACTATAAGATGTACTGATCAAAATCCATCGAAGAAAACTCAAATGAATTTCTTAAAATGAACCAACTATTAAAAGGAACTAAACAAGCTCTTGATGAAACCGGTTTAGCTATCATTTAACTAATTTCACTACCTGATTTGATTTCTATTGTTCAAAATGCCCATCAATATTCAGGAATTTTACCTTCATTAGACCTAATTATATCTAGACTTCAAACTCGTGATATGGAATTAAAAAATCAAAGAAGAGGTACGTGATCGGCTTGTTTAGTAAGAATAGATCTCATTCAAATTTTGGAAACAATCCAAATAAATAAAAAAAAGGTAAAAGTACAACTGAAAATAAAACTAATAGTTGGAAATCTTTCTACTGCAAGAAACCCGAACACATGAGAAGTGATTGTTTTAAATGGACTGATGTATAGAAAGAAAGAAGGAACAAATGAAACTAACATTGGTGTTAAAGAATAATAAACTAATAACATCATGGAAATTTTAAATGTAACAGTAAATGTTATAACTTATGAATGGATTCAAATGTCTCCTGTAAAGGATTTTTTTTTTTCTGATTTAAAACATGTTTACTCTGAATCTGTTTTCATGGGAAACAATCAGTTGTGTGAAGTTGAAGGAATTGGAAATTTAATGCTTAAGCTAAATGACAATTAAAACGTAATTTGTGGATACCATATCTTAAAAGAAACTTGATATCTCTAGGAACACTAGATACAATGGATTTATCTCAAATCTAAGACAAGGGATCTTTACTATTTCTAAGAATAATAAGGCTGTTCTAATTGGAAAGAACTGTAATGACTTGTACATCATGTGTGGATCTCAATACTTGTTGTATAGTGATGCGTCCTTGGTATCCACTAACAATTCAGATTCTGATAAGTGGTATTTAAGACTTGACCACATGAGCCAAAGGGCCTAACTATTCTTCAAAAAACTATATTGTTTTGATAACAATAAATTAAATACAATAAGTTTTTTGTGAAACTTGTATTCTGGCTATATGAGATAGACATAAATTCTCCATAGGAAATCACTTGTGAAAACATGTTTTAGAATATACTCATGCAAATTTACGGGGCCCTAACAAAAGTCCAACTGACGGAGATTTTAGATATATTTTTTGATCTATAGCCGATCATTTTAGTAGAATTGTTCGGACTTTCTTTTAAAATCTAAGGATGTGGCTTTTAATATATTTTTTAAAATGAAATGTGTCAGTTGTACCAATCAAGTCAAAAACATAAATACTTTAAGACAAACAATACTTTAGAAGTATGCAATTATGTATTTGATGAGTATTGCAGGAAAAAAGATGTGATAAGAATCGAACTATTTTAGAAAAAGTATGTGGTTTACTATTCACTTTTTGAACTGTTCTGGGGTAAGGCATTTGCCACAACTTCTTACTTAATAAATTTGAGTCATGCTATTGCTTTATATATTAAATCATCTTTTGAATTGTGGTACGGTAGAGCGCCTAATTTAGGCCAGTTTAGAGTTTTTGGATGTGCTGCTTATACACACAACTGGGATAGAAAATTAGATCGTAGGTCATTGAAATGTATGTTTATAGGTTATCCAGAAGGAACTAAAGGGTATAGCTTATGACCACTAGATTCTAGGAGAAAAAAATTGCTTCGTAAACGGAAGATTTGTTTATTTTTGTACAATATATTTTTGTATAGAAGGTATAATCTGTATAGTAGGGATGTTTAGGTCGGTATAGAGTTTTATGATTAGTTTGGTTATTGTATCTTTCAATATTGTGAGATTCGAATTTTTTTTCTCTTGAGTGGCTTTTGAATGCCACACCTCAAGTTTTTCGTTGGAACTCAACGTAAAATAAGTGTGTTTTACACCGAAGTACGGTGAAAATATCGTGCGCTCTTTGTGGTTGTTTTCTTTTGATTCTTGCATTATTCCGATCTGATTCTGCTGCCGATAATTTAGCATTAGAGTGTACGAACCAATCTAAATTCTTAACTCTTAGCAAGGTAAAATGCATTAATGCAATTTCTTGAAGAGTCAATTGTTATCACGTCACTTGGTTGAAGAGTCGTCATTCCTTATATACACATGTTGAAAGAAAGGAAGGACATCTGGTATATTAAAATATTAAATGTTTGCACATTATCAATAGATATATGCATTAGTATATATTCACACAGAAATAAAATATAGTTTAAAGCTAATGCATCGTTTTTACAAACGCACTATTCGACCAGATTTTTTATTATTAGAACTGGCAAAAAATACCTAATGTGTATTGTGGATATCGAAATTCATTCTCAACAATTACGAAATAAAATATTAAAAATTTAACACTATTGTAAATTTATAAGGAAATAAATATCGGTAAAATGTCGCATGTATATTATCAAATACACGAAAAATATAAAAGAAACGGAAGATAGATGACTTTATTAAATCAAACTCGAGAAGTCGAGCTAAAATATTACAGAGGAAAAAGACAAATTAAATAGAATAATTGAGGTGTCAGTATGCGTGCGTTCATCCGGCTAGAATCTCCTATTTATAATGCGTTATTGAACTGATAATCTTGGAGGCATGTTTTTGGGATCGACAGAGATTTCTCCACGTCGCTGGTAGCAGCTAAAGTTGAGATCTCTTCTCTGTTTAAGATTCGGTTTTTTCGGCGAGATAACTGTTTCAAATTTGTCGTAATGTTTGTATTTTATCGCTATTTTTGTCTGCAATTTTTATCGAATTTACGTTTCAAAATTTTCACAAATTTTTTATCGTAATTCTCGTCAAACGTAATCTCCGTATTTTAGGATCATTGATTAATTATCGGTCATAGTAATTTCAAACATTATTCGAGATTGACTTTTGAGTCAAAAATGGACTAAAATACCCTTATAAGCGAAAAGGGTTTATTTTTTCAAATTTCTTTAAAAACTTCCAAAAAAACTGGTCTCTATATCTCTCTCACTAGTTACTTAGGAACATGATAGTCCACGATTGTGTTGAATGGTGCACTATATAATATGATGACAACGAAATTATAGGAGCTTAAAACCGGCGTGTGGAGGTCCAAAAAGTCAAGAGCACGAATCATCTAAAGGGTATGTTTTGAAAGATTTTGCTATTTAAATAGTGTATACTGTTTCTATAGTGATTACCAGTAAAACAGAAGTTAAAACATCCTTATTTCATTATATTTGTTAAGAATTTGAGTTCCAGTAAATATAGAACAAATTGAATCTCATCGTACAAATGATGGCGTATGAAAATTTATACGATAGAATATGATAATATATGATAAGAAACGATATTCGATCTTCAAAACCACAAGCGCCAATAAATAATACTCATTGTGCATGTGACTTCTAATTCTAAGTCAAACAAGAATGCGATGTTAATCATCTTATATCTCTTATCCACCAATTCTGGATAAGTTGTCTCGGTAGCTTCTATGCATATCGATATGGGTGAACTTGCCTTCAAACATGATAAAAACTGCAAAATAAGTTAAAAAGACATTAGAAAAAATACAAAATTTCAATAACCTATTGTATGCCATCGGCGTACAATATAATCTATCGTACACGATCATATAGTATCATAGATTTCAAACATTTTATCCTAAACTTTATTTAAATTTATCACATCTCATTCTATTGCATCGTACATATTTAATAATTTTGGGGTTTTGACGAACCAAATTTTTTCTATATATTATGTGCGTCTAACATCTGCGAACATATAAAATTATAGTCAAATTTGAGTTCTGAAGTGGAGTTTCACATAACTAAAGATGATTTGAACGAATTGAGAGAGCTTGACAGAGAAAATGAGCAAATTTCCTTACTTATTAGGAGAGTTATGTTTAAATGGGTGAGAATGATATTTTAGTTCTTTTTAAAACCAAGCTTAATTATGAATATAACTGATTAAAATTCGTTTATCACGTACTTTATAAAACAAAATTTCTCCGGTAAATATTTTTGACCTAGAATAATTTGTTCTTTGTGGTCGTTATGAAAGCTTAATGATAATATCACATCATGAGTTCGATCTTTATGTTGGAAATTAGTTAACGATTAATATATTATAAACATATTTATATATGGCGGAAATACGTAATAAGACCTAATATGTTTAAAACTATTTTCAGACATATTTAATTAACTATGGCATTACAAAATCACTAATATGTCAATAAATTATTCTAAACATGTTATGCAACAAATTGAACACACTAGTATCCTATAACATTTAAAGTTGCATATCCGATTTTTTTAGAATACTTACATATAGGTTGTAAACAACCTCGTGCATGGCTTGCTTTCGTCGAAATGCCTCGCCTAGTCCTCGCCGAAATGAACCCACACGTACCTTCGCCTCGCTGGACGCAGCCTATGCGTGCACCTCGCCACGCCGGAGTGGATCTGCGGGTCGCGTGCGTGTATGCCTTGTCGGAGGACAGACCTGCGCCTCACTTTGAGGATCATCTTTTATTTATTTGAATCATCAAATTGTATTATTATCAATATAATTATACAATATCATTCATTAAATAAAATATAATAATAATATCAAATTATTTATTTAATTACTTAGAAAATAACTTTCTTAGTGTAAATCACAATTTACATTCCATGAGAAAATCAATTGTTCTAGTTCACTAAATCTCGTCCGAGAGTCTATCACTGAGACCATATGGATCTACATGAACGAAACTTTACAATTAAGTCTTGACACAAAAGGTCACAAACTTTTTCCGACTTTTAATTCTTAATATTAGTCGATTCCACTAAAGGACTAATATTGAAACTCTTTAAGTTCCTATGCGTTTATATTTTCGTTTGATGTTATAAAACTATCCTAGACACGGTCCACAATGTATTTTTAAATACTACTCTTTGTGTGTATCATTAACTCAGAAGGAATGTAAAATAACTAGTTTACCCCTGAGTTATTATTTCATCAACTCCTTTGTTATTCGTGAACGAGAAAAACATAAATTGAGATGTCTCAACATGTCACATATTTTATTCAAGGAATTTTTTATTCGTTGAGTACCAGGCCCGGTTTATTCGCTCACACTCTCATAACAAAGCATGGTGTGATATTAATGTCTTAGCATTGTTTCGATACAAATTTCATATATGTGAATCACATAATTCAACGAAACAATATCATGACACCACCCACCGGGTCAATGAAATTTCATTCAGTCATTTCCCCTTGACAAATCAATTGACATAAAGTGTTACAAAAAAATATGTATTCACTTCAGGATTTAGGTAATTACCAAAATACTCCTCGTATGTGATCATGAAGTTTGGAGTGATTAAACGATTTTGTCTCGAGCTTCAATGTGTCACTAGTCTTGTTCAATGTCTTCATTAAGACATCAATAATAAATGATAGAGTCACAACTCTTTATATCACAAGATAAGATGTCGTTGATTTATTCAACAATCATTACTCAGATTCGATTGCTCAATCGATCTTTAGATTGTGAACTTTTATTTGTGTATATCTAAAATAAATTCAAAATAAAAAATACAATATATATATATATATAATATCATATTTCATTAATAAAAATATCAATATACAAATAAATGTGACATTTTATGTTTTAAATGCCTTGTAAAACATTAAAATCTACATGAATTTACTTAAATTACACATACACTTTAAATTACTATGGACAAGTAGAAAGAGCGTCGGGTCGAGGTTTGCAGCAGGGCGTCGGGACAGGTTCGCAGGAGCTCAATACCCACATACCACAATACATAATTAAAACATGTTAAATAATGTTAAAGGATGAAAAAACAATAAACAAAATACTCAATACAATTTAACAATATAATTTTCATTATTGAACAATCTCAAACAAACACGTACATGTTGTTGGCAGAGATGTCCACAACAAGATTATTTATTTACATATTGATGTAATATAAATCTTTATAAGTCCTTATTGTAATTGCTGATTATATTAATAAAAGTTAAAACGTTCATTCATTCCTTTTTTTGTTTGTTTGAAGATTAATGATATTAAATATTCTTATAGTCCTTAATCAAACCTAACAACGTTTGAAGAGACAAATGTAGATTTGCATGAACAAACTCTTCATGGTTTAGTTAAAATGAAATATTCGCAATCTAAAGATCAACGGACTATTGATCTCAGTATGATTGTTGGAAGACTCTATGATGTCTGGTTACGAGGCATAGAGAGTTAGGAACTCTATAGCTCTTCCAGTGTATTTTCCGAAGATACTCAATTGACCAGTGCTCATTTAGAGACAATGTAAGAACAAACCATTTAACCTCTGCTGTCTCAAGGTCACTATGTATGAACTGCATCATGCTTACCTAAATTATGATATGAGACATATCATTTCATAGTTTTAATATTCGCATTTGAGAAAGTCAAATTCTAGATCCATTAAGTGATCTAGACTAGACTAATTAGTGAGATATTAAGTTATGAAGATGTCATGAACCAGCTTTGTGAAGTTCTCATAGATATGGAATTCATGTACAAGATTTCTAAATGCAATATATATCACCTCATGCTTTATTACTTGGATTGTGAATAAATGAACCGCGTGGTATCCAAATTTAAGTAGCGACTTTATTTGGATGAAACAATGTGACTTGTTAGCTCCTCGTCAATACATTGTTTCTAACTTATTCACAAGTAACAAAGGATTTGAAAAAATAACAACTAGAAGGGTAAAATGGTAATTTTATAAATCCTATCTAGTTAATGATATTCATGAAGGGTAATCATAGATAACATATTTAAGGTCTTTCGGGATTTAGTGGAAAATCAAACTGGCAAACAGATCAAAACCCTTCGATCCGATCGAGGTGGGGAGTACTTGTCTGAAGATTTCGATCACTTTCTTAAAGAAGAAGGTATCTCTTCTCAGCTTACAGCACCTGGCACACCTCAACATAGTCTGGAAACTTGTAGACCTACCCGAAGGGGTTTAACCTGTAGGGTGTAAGTGGATCTATAAGAAGAAAATGGGTTCGGATGGGAACGTTGAGACGTTCAAAGCGCGACCAGTGGATAAGGATTACACCCAAAAGGAAGGTATCGATTATGAAGAAACCTTCTCGCCATTCGCAATGCTTAAATCCATCCGCATACTTCTATCCATTGTTGCCGCTCTCGATTACGAGATCTGGAAAATGGATGTTAAGACTGCTTTTCTGAATGGCAATTTTGAAGAGCGCATTTTCATGGCTCAACAAGATGGTTTTGAGGAACGTGGTCAAGAAAACAAGGTTTGTGAGTTGTTTAAATTCATTTATGGATTAAAGCAAGCATCTAGACCATGTTATCTAAGATTCGATGAAACTGTAAACGGCTTCGGTTTTGAACAGTCAACAGATGAACCTTGTGTTTATAAGTTGATACACGAGGGCAAGGTTGTGTTTCTGGTATTGTATGTCGATGATATACTACTCATTGGTAATGATGTAGGTAAATTATTTGAGGTTAAAATCTTGTTAGGTACGCAGTTTGACATGAAGGATCTAAGGGAAGCGGCGTACATTCTGGGGATTCAGATCTTTAGAGATTGAAAGAACCGGACCCTGTCACTCTCCCAAGATTCTTATATAGATAAGGTGATGGATTGCTTCGCTATGCAAGACTCTAAGAACGACCAAACCCCCTTTAGACATGGAGTCTCACTCTCTAAGGACCAGTCTCCCAAGACTGCACAAGAGATTGAGTACATGAGAAATATTCCCTATGCTTCAGGCATGGGAAGTCTCATTTATGCTATCCTACGCACAAGACCCGATATATCTTTTCCCCTTGGCGTAGTTTTTTGTTTCCAATCAAATCCTGGATTCGAGCACCGAGTCGCTGTTAAGCATGTTCTGAAGTACCTTCGGAGAACTAGGAACTTGATGCTTACATACTCAGGTACTGACCTGACAATGATAGGTATACCAATTCTGACTTCCAGGTAGACACTGATTCCAAGGACTCCAATCAGTATTTGTGTTCGTCCTCAATGGTGGATCTTTTGTTTGGGGAAGTATCAAGCTATCTTACATTGCTGACTCCACCATGGAGGCAAAATATGTGGCTTCTTGTGAAGCATCCAAAAACGTTGTATGGCTTAAAAAATTCCTTAAGTACTTGGAAGTTGTTCCGAATGTCAACGAGCCCATGACACTTTATTATGATAATATTCAGCTGTTGCTAACTCAAACAAACCTAGAAGACATAAGCGCTCTAAGCATACTGAACGGTGAAACAACCTTGTAGATCCTTTCACCAAGGTCTTATCGAACAAGGTCTTCGACCAACATCGAGACGGATTAGGCTTGAAGAACTACTCTCATCTTCTTTGAGTCAAGTGGGAGTTTGTTGACAGACATGCCCACAAGAATATTATTTATTTACATATTGATGTAATATAAATCTTTGCAAGTCCTTATTGTAATTGCTTATTAAATTAATAAAAGTTGAAACGTTCATTCATTCCTTTTTCGTTTGTTTGAAGATTTATGATATTAAATAGTCTTATAGTCCTTAATCAAACCTAATAATGTATGAAGAAACAAATGTAGATTTGCGTGAACAAACTCTTCATGGTTTGGTTAAAATGAAATATTCGCAATCTAAAGATCAACGGACTATTGATCCCAGTATGATTGTTGGAAGAATCTATGATAACTGGTTACGAGGCATAGAGAGTTATGAACTCTATAGTTCTTCCAGTGTATTTTTTGAAGATACTAAATTGACCAGTGCTCCTTTGGAGATAATGTAAGAACAAACCATTTAACCTTTTTTGTCTCAAGGTCACTATGTATGAATTGGTTCATGCTTACCTAAATCTTGATATGAGACATATCATTTCATAGTTTTAATATTCACATTTGAGAAAGTCAA
Source organism: Urtica urens (assembly GCA_958296335.1). NCBI lineage: Eukaryota > Viridiplantae > Streptophyta > Magnoliopsida > Rosales > Urticaceae > Urtica > Urtica urens. Next base: position 11,436,270 of record OY282520.1, on the reverse strand, counting down.
ATTCTCGATCCATTAAGTGATCTAGACTAGACTAATTGGTGAGATATTAAGTTATGAAGATGTCATGAACCAACTTTGTTCATTATGATCCATAAGGTACTATTACAGGTCATTAGAGTAGGATTGTTAAACTAGTAGATAAGTCAAAATAAGTTCAAGTGTTGAACTAGACTTTTACTCGGAATATGTCTAAAGGGTATTTTTGTCCACATGGGCATAAAATGATGTGAATGTCAAAATAAGATTTTAAATATTTACTTATGATGAAAATATAAATTATTTTCTAAAACCGAAAAGTCGTTTGAGGCATTAAGAAATTAATTTCATTATTTCTGTAATAATACTTCTACAATGGGTATTTTAAGAATTGTCTTAAAAGATATAAGAAAGCATCTAGATGCCCCTTCCCTAGCTATATAATTCGGCCAAGACAGATCAAAGTAGGAGATAATTCTTTAACTTTAATAATAAAGATAATTATGTAAAAGGAAATGAATTTTCTCGAGAAAGAAATAAATAAGCTAAGATGTGAATTTTTTTTTCTCCTTCTTGTGCTTGAGATGGCCGGCCATGTTAGAAGAGAAAGGGGAGAACAAAAATCAAATATTGTGTCATAAATGCATTATTCTTTCATGAATGCATAATTGACCTTTATATATTTTCCGTCTCCTATAAATAGAGGCTCACATAGAGATGTGAAAACAAGTATTTTTCTCTTGCTCCTCTCTTGTTTTTGGCCGATCAAAACCTCTCTCTCTCTCTAAAATCCATTTTATTTTTGGCACCTAAGTCCTCATTAGACTTAGGATTAATTAGCTCTCTAGCTCATGGAGGTTTTCGTGAACTATTTTGTTTAATTGTGCCCACACACAAATCCTTCAAATACTATATAGACTCATGTAATAGAAACCTTAGGTTTCTCGAGTTCAAGATTAAGCGTGAAGGTAACAAGCGAGACGAGACGATCTACCTTTCACAAGGCTCATCAAAGATCAAGTTACAAGAAAAGTTAATGTTCAAGTAATTAAATAATGTTTCTAAATATATACATGTTCATGCATTTTGCCTAGAATAGTAAAAATTGTTTTACTTATAGAGAAATTTATATATTTTGCCATTAATGAGTTAATGATCAATTTTTCTTAACCTTATACCTATTCCAACACATGCATTTCCGCAAGAGATTCGTCTTTCAATACCATTACTTTCTCAACATACTATAACAAAAAAAATAGTTTAAGTAATGATCATGCCAATTTTCAGTAATTTTTTTTGTTCAAAGTTGAAAAGTCATGAATATACAAAGATAAGGGCGAACATTGAATGTCCTCAAGAAGAAGAATGGTGAATAAAGATATATACACAAAGATATAGAGTAAACAAAGGAAATCATAAACAACAATATCACATTCTCAAAATCCATTTCATATCCAAACAAAAATCAATCACAGCCAAAATCATCATCTCATAATCACAATACACCGAAAAGCCTCAATTCAAAACTTTTATTTTGAAATCAATTTGGAAATTTAACCCGAATCTCACCTTAATACCTTATGGGCCCTTTCTCTTGTCCCCGTCGACGGAATCCAAGCTCCGCCACCTAAACCCAAAGAAACACAAATGGGTTCAAAACTCGAATATCAATCCATTGAGATTCAGGGCAACCAAACACTATACCCAGAACAAACCACGTCCACACTCACCTTCTCAAACCTTTGCCGTGAAATCTAAGCCGCACTCCTCCTTCCAGCACCGTTGGGGTAATGAGAAGAGCTTCGTGCACAGAAAAGAATGAGTCTCCTGAGGACGGTCTTCAGCCGCGAGGAAGCAAGAGAGGGAGTGACTGTTGGGATTGGTGCCCACAAAGGAGATATTAGACATTATAAATACATTTGTATTTTGTTTTGCTGAAACATTAAATAAAATTAAATATTCGTTCTTGATTAAGTTTGTGTTTATGTATGTTTACTACGCTCCGAAACTGTCATCGACGAAAGGGGTGCTAAGTACAGACTTGACAAGGTAGCCCCTTGTGACTAGTTTAAAATATTAGTTCGCAATCTAAAGATCGATAGGGCAATCGATTCTGAGTAATGATAGTTTGAATGAACCAGGATATCTTATCTTGTGATATAGAGAGTTGTGACTCTGTGTTTCATTCTTGATATCTTACAGAAGATATTGAACAAGACCTGTGATACTCTGAAGCTCGAGTTAAAACCGTTTAATCACTCGAAACTTGAAGATCACATACGAGGGGTATTTTGGTACTTACCTAAATCCTGAAGTGAGTGCATAATCGATGTGACACTTTATGACATTTGATTTGTCAATGGGCAATTACTAAGTTATAGTTGGATCTAACCTAGTGGTTGGTGTCATAACGTTGTTATATTGGATCATGTGATTCACAGATACGGAATTCATGTTGAAACAATCCTAATGCATTAGTATCACACTATGCTTTGTTATGAGAATCAATAAACCAGTTCTGGTATTCATCGAATAAAATATTCTTTGATTAAAACATGTGACATGTAAAGACATCTCACTCTTATGTTTTTCTCATTCACAAATAATAATGGAGTTAGTGAATTAATAACTCAGGGGTAAAACGGTAATTTTACATTCCTCTGAGTTACTGATACACGTGAAGGGTAATATCGTAAAATACTCCGTGGATCGTGTGAAGAATTATTTTGTCACATCAAACGGAAAATATACGCATTTGAACTATGAGAGTTTCAATATTAGTCATTTAGTGGACGACTAATATTAAGAATCAAAATACGAAAAACGTTTTTGAACTTTTGAGTCCGATCTTTATTCTAAAAATTTGTCCATATGCGACCATAAGGTCTCAGTGATAGACTCATGGACGAGATTTGTTGAACTAGAACGATTGATTTTCACATTGAATCTAAATTGTGATTTACACTAAGAAAATTATTTTCTAAGTAATTCAATAAATAATTGGTTATTTATTATTACATATATTTAATGAATCGTATTATGTTATTATATTCATAATAATATAATTTAATGATTCAAATAAATAAAAGATTAAAATAAATATTTTCTCGTTTCGTACTTGTTTGCATAGTATGAAAATAATTATTGACTTGTCATTAAATAAATGTGATGTTCTAAATAAATTAAATATTATTTTAGAAATAAATCAAATTTTTTTTTGGAGAAAATAAATAATTTTGGTCGGCCATAATTAAGAGAAGGCTAGGAAATGATTTTAAAACTCATTAAAATGATCTTTTGGCTTAAGTTTGACTAACGGGTCAAAATTGGATTTTGACCTAACTGAAGACCATTCTCTCAGATATAAAAGGGATTTTGTGAAACCCTAACCCTAAGAGAATGTGAATTTCGACCAGACCTCCCCCTTGTGTGTTTGGCCGAGATTTAGAGAGACAAAGAAAGATCAAGAAAACGTTTCTTGATTTTTATTTTGATTCTTGAGTGTTCCCCTTCTCCTATTGTTCAATCAAAGAGCCCACCCTCTTGATCTCCCACAAACCCGAGAGAATTATCTCTAACTCTTCTTGTGGTGTTTGAGTGACTTTGTGCATGCAGGTATTCATTCGAGACGCGAAGAAATCAAGCGAAGCGCGATGAGGCGCATTTCAGCCTTTTGGCTGGCCGCACAGCACTCATCGGACCCCAGGAGTGCCTGTGCCACCACAGGCGACTCGCGAGGTTTCTACTCCAGCCCTTTTACAGCGACCTAGCCCAAGGTCTCTTTAATGTTCATGCACAGCTTCGCGGTCAGGTTCCTCCAGATGAAGCCACAATGTCACAGGGACCTTCCTCTAGGTCTCATCCATGTTCTTACAAAGTTTCTTGGCCAAATTCTACCGGAGGAAGTCACAGTGTCACAGGCACAATACTGGCCGGCCGGATAGCTTCCAATCCGGCGACCCTCGACTTCCAGTCCGGCCAACTCTTGGTGTGGCATTCCGGCGATAGCTAACAATGCACGAGGTTATTTACAACCTCACATGTAAGTCCTTTTAACGAATTGGATCTGCGACGCAAATTATAAATTTGTTTATAGGTTGCTAGTGTGATAAATTTGTTGACAACATGTTAAGAATAAAATATTTATTGACATGTTAGTAATTTTTAATGCCTAGGTTGTTTAATATGTTAAATGTGTTTCAATATATTTAGATCTTATTATATAATCCCGCCATATACTGATATATTATATAATATTATTGGTTAAACGTTATCGAATTTCCAACAGAGACGCCAAACGAGAGTTTCGTGGTTGAGATTCGCGGCAGATCTACGAAGAAAAAGGAGAGGGAGGCGGTGGTTGGTGGCTGGGTTCTGTCACAAATCTGGGCGGAGAAGAGAGAGGGAGCGGCTGAGAGGTGGGAGTTTGCAGCAGAGAAGGAGCGGTGGGGGTTCTCTGGGCGGTTATGCGGCGCGGAGAAGAAAGGCGGAGAGAGAAAGATAGGTTAGGGCTAAGTTAAGCGAGTAGGGTTTCTTGTGTGAGAGGAAGAGTGAGACAGATCGAGAGAAATAAAGAAAGAGATGAGGTAGAGAGAAGGGGAAAGGTCTTGTGAAATGAGAGAGAGAATGAGGGTATAACTACTTGAGGAAGAAAAGAAAAAAAAGAGGGTATAACTTAATTAATTTTTAGAATTTTTTGGTACCACCAAAATAAAATATAGAGTGAGAATGTTTCCCTCTTGTTCTTTTCACCAAAATTTTGGTGATGACTGTAGTCAAATAAAAGCTAATCACTACAGTTTTATTTTTAAATGTAGTCGTTTTTACTCCTAAAAAAAAGAGTGACTGTAGTCTATTTTAAAAGACTACTATTAAAAGCTAAATTGTATTCTAAAAAATTAAAACTCTAGTCATATCCCAAATTTCTAGTAGTGGTGGTTGACTTGGAAGGAGTTTAGGGACTGGTATCCAATCTCATAGACCATGTTTTAATAGATTTAAAACTAAAAAAATTATTCCCTTAATCATTTGTGACTCTAACAAACTTCTAGAGTAACATAAGAAGAGATGTAGTCATAATTTATTGGTAAAGCTGTTTAAATATAAACAAACTTTTATACTTAATTTTTTACTTAGTATTACACGAAGAATGTACGATCCAGTGGGTTTAACTATCAAGCTATGATGGTTTTAAGAAATTGTTATATTTTTGTGACCACATTTACCACATTTCGTGACGAAATCGTCACGAAATATTTTACTTCCGTGACAACCTGTTGTCACAAAATACATATACTTTGCGGCGATTTTATCACGAAATGGTGTAAATATTGTCACGAAACCTCACTATATCGTGACGACATAGTCTCGAAATTTACATTTAAAATAGATAGAGGATATAATAATTAAAAAATACAGGAAAAAAAATAATTAAAACATATTTAGAATTTAAATTATAATGTCACCAAAAGAGTACCTAAACATGCAAACATAAAATAAATAATACAAAAGATATTATAGTTTAATTACAATCTTGTGACATTGCAAATGTCACGCAAAAACACATAAGAAACCAAGGTATTATTCTAGAATCTTCATATCTTCATGCCTCAGTAGCTCCAAACACATCTCCCTACGGTGCAACATCATGGAATCTAGGTTCAATTGTGACGTAGAAATACCATGAATCAGGAGTTTTGCATAACATGCAAAACATGTCGTAGTCTCTCCTACAACGAAAACATGTTCAATTTAGTAATTTCACTAGAAGAAATTTACATAAACATAAGAGAATGTCTCTTATGAGTTTATTTGTTGTGGGATTTCTCCTTTTATCACCGTAAACGGGTCCAAGTTCACACCTACAAGGCTTAAGACGTTGAGTACTTTCGGTAGGAAGTGAGTCAGTTGAAATAGCGGGTAGTCGTTCTTGTCATGTCTTAAAACCAATGAGTCATACACCGTGAGTCTTCTTCGGCGAATGTTAATGACAAATAAATCCAGTCGTTTGGAACATTGATTGGCATGTATATGTTTTCAACTTTCGCTCATGGAACGAGGCATTTTCCACTTTCAGGATCTCCCAATATCTTGTTAAGCACGTCACTGTGCAACGACCAGTTGTAGTTCATTGGATCCTCAGATTTGGCCCATGAATTCCTAGCCGCCATCAATGTCTCGAAGAAGTAACAGTCGATTGTCGTGAATGTCTGTTACAACTAATTCAAAGTACCATTCTTCCTGAAGTAGTAGTATGCAATGTTTAAATGCTGCAACAATATTGTTGGCAGAGATGCCCACAAGAAAATTATTTATTTCCATATTGATCTAATATAAATCTTTAATAAGTTCTTATTATAATTTCATATTAAATTAATAAAAGTTGAAACATTCATTCATTCCTTTTCGTTTGTTTGAAAATTTATGATATTAAACAGTCTTATAGTCCTTAATCAAACCTAACAATATATGAAGAGACAAATGTAGATTTGCGTGAACAAACTCTCCATGGTTTGGTTAAAATGAAATATTCACAATCTAAAGATGAATAGACTATTGATCCTACTACGATTGGTGGAAGAATTTATGATGTCTGGTTACGAGGCATAGAGAATTAGGAACTCTATAGCTCTTCAAGTGTATCTTCCGAAGATACATAATTTACCAGTACACCTTTAGAGACAATGTAAAATAAACCATTTAACCTATTCTGTCTCAAGGTCACTATGGATGAATTGTATCGTGCTTACCTTAATCCTGAAATGACACATGTCATTTCATAACTTCAATATATTCATTTGAGAAAGTACACTCTAGATCAAAGTTTGTGAACTAGATGCTCTCTATCGGTGATGAATTGAGTTTTGAAGTTGACATGAGTATACTTTTGTGAAGTTCTCATAGATATGGAATTTATGTACAAGATTGCTTAAATGCAAATGTATATCACCTAATTTTTTATTACTTGGATTGTGAATAAATGTACCGGTCGGTGTTAAAATAGAATAAAGGATTTTTTTTTATGAAACGTTGTGACTTGTTAACTCCTTGTCAATCTATTGTTTCTAACTTATTCACAAGTATTAAAGGAGCTGATGAAATAACAACTGGATGGGTAAAATGGTAATTTTATAAATCACATCTAGGTGATGATATTCATGAAGGGTATCATAGATAACATTCAATGGATCCGCTCAATATAATTAAGTTGAATTTGAGTAGAAAATAAATTCATTTGAACCGAGAGATTCTCAGTGTCAACTCTTTAGTGGAGTCAGTTGACATTAAGATAATACTCGGAAAAGATTTGTAAACTTTTGAGTCCGAGTATAGAAGCTCAAGCTTTGTTCATTTGGATCCATAAGGTCACTATTACAGGTCATTAGAGTAGGATTGTTAAACTAGAAGCTAAGTCAAAATAAGTTCAAGTGTTGAAGTAGACGTTTTCTCAAAAAATGTCTAAAGGGTATTTTTTTTCCACATGGACATAAAATAATGTGAATGTCAAAATAAGATTTTGAATATTTTCATGTGATGGAAATATAAATTAGTTTTTAAAGCCGAGAATTCATTTGTGAAATTAATTTCATTATTTGTGCAATATTAATTCTACAATGGGTATTTTAAGATTTGTCTTAAAAGAAATAAGGAAGCATCTAGATGTCATTCCCTAGTGTAGAGTTCGGCCAACATCATCCCAACGAGGAGAGGATTTTTTGCCTTTAATTATGAAGATATAAAGATAATAATCCAAAAGGAAAAGAGGAAATGAATTTCCTTGAGAATGAAATAAATATGCTACGTGAGGAAACAATTTTCCTCACTAATGGAGCATATTTGGCCGGCCATATACCAAGTAAAAGGAAAGAGAAAATTAAATATTGTGTCATGAATGCAGAATAGAAAAGGGTAATTATCCTTTCTTGATTTTCCTTTTCATATGAATAGAGTTTCACATAGAGATGTGAAAAATAAGCTTTTATTGCTTTTGTCTTTCTTTTTGGCCGTCCGTAATCTCTCCTTTCTCTCTCAAAATACTTCTTTTATTTTGGCACCTAAGTCTTCAGTAGACTTAGGCTAAGTTAGCTATTTAGCTCATAGACTTGTTCTTAAGTTATTGTGTTTAATTGTGCCCACACACAAATCCTTCAAACACTCTATAGACTCATGTAATAGAAACCTTAGGTTTCTCGAGTTCAAGACTAGATGTGAAGGTAACGAGCGAGAACGAGACGATCTACCTTTCCCAAGGTTCATCAAAGATCAAGCTACAAAAAAGATTAGTGTTCAAGTAATTAAATAATGTTTTTAATATATACAAGTTCATGCACTTTTCCTAGAATAGTAAAAATTGTTTTACTAATAAAGAAATTTTTATATCCGCCATTAGTGTGTTAATGATAATTTTTTTTAACCGTAGACCTATTCCAACAAATATTTGTTACACGAAAACAATAGTAAGCTATCGTGGACAGTTCCAAATATTCCAAAACCTTGTCTTATTCGATACGGTGACCACCGTATAGTCAGATATTGTATCCATGTTTTCCTTATCTTCATCCTATATGGAACTGCATGGTCATGAAGAAGATTTTAGAGACAAGTAAGTAAGAAATACTATTTAGTTACGAAAGAACAAAATCTACTTACTCATTCAGAAAGCAAGTTCCAAACCTATGATGGAGCCATTAACCGATTCTTTTCAAGTCAGTCCTACGGGGTGGACCCTGTGGATCTTTCGTTTTCCTAGAAATCTTAGAACTAAGTACGGGAGTCTTGTATGATTAACTTCAACGAGACCCTGTAAATAATGTAGTATTTAAAATGATCCCAAACCAGGTAGTAATATATTGTTACCAATTTCGTGACAACATGATCACGAACATAAATTTTGAGACCATGTTGTCAAGAACATACGTTTTAGTCACAACATGGTCACAAAAACATCAGTTTGTGACTATGTTGGCACGAGCTCATCATTTTTGTGATGATGTGATCACGAATGATTCATTTCTTGACGATATTGACACGAAAGGTATAAAACATACTTGTGTCAACATTGTCACGAAAATGACCATTCCATGACAACCTCGTCCGAGAATGATGTCGTCTTCACCATTTTGTATCCGACATTTACATTAGTTTCGTGAGTATCTAAAACATTCATTCCATCACATGCATCCATAAAATCCAAGGGAAACACTAGAATAACAGTTTTCTAACCTTGTCATCGGAATCGGACGACTTAAAATATGAGTTGTAGGAAATTTTCAGCCTTTTTCCGGTTTTCGGAGAGTGACGAGAAGTCCTCTTCCTAGAAGGTTATGCTGAGGATTGTACGTCATCGCTGCTTGAACTCGGAGATGAAGTTTTCTTCATCGTTGGGGCAGCTTCTGTTTTTTTTAGCGCAGAAAGAAGAAATATAAGTGAATAAAATGAAAAGTCAGTAGTTTTCAAAATTTAAATCAGAAGATAGAGAAGAAGATGAAGCATCTCGACGAGAGTGGTTGACCATATGACGTGTCGAAGAAGAGACATATGTGAAGAGTCGGAAGTGCTAATGAAAATCGACGCGACATCTGATAGGTCGGCGCGTGAGAGAGTTAATGCGGAGAGAGAGACGTAGATAGAAGTTAATTAAGATATCGATTAATTAATTTAATTAATTAAGGATATGCATATAATCGTTATTGTGGTTCAAAAAGTAAGAATAAACTCGAAAAAGAAATATTTTATGTCCTCCCGAACTCTTAATTAATTTTTTTTTTTATAAAAAATATACTTGAAAACACCTGATTTTACTCTTATTATTGAGAAACTCCCTATAAATAATTTTGTTAAATTTGGTCGTGGATCTCGTTTGATTTGAAGAAAAAGCACCGGCCCTAACCGACTAAAATAAATTACTCTAAACTCGTATGAACGGGTGCTATTTATATTTAACTGTTACGTCTTAATGGCGTAAAATCCAAAACCATTTCTAGAAACCAAGGGGTTGAATTATAGTTTATTAATTTTTATATCGGGTCTCATTTCCTTTTCTTCCCGAAGCGAGGATTGAATTAAAGAGGTAAGGGAATTTAGTGGTTGTACAGTGTACTTGTTTCCACACTTTGTTTTGCACTGCCAAACTTTGACGGCACGTAAACTTAAAACAAAGTCAACCATTTTGTCAGAATCAATGCCGTTTCAAAAGACAAACATAAATAATTAATAACATTTCTGAAATTCTATTGTCATGAATCATTAATTTTGAGTGTTCTATAAGTCACAAACAAACACATAATAATGTGTAGTCTCCGTTAAGTAAATTATAAATTGAAAGTTATGCATATTTAAAATAATTTATATTTATTATAAAATTAGTAGAATAATAAAATATGTAATAGATTAGTTTCCAAAAATATTGACCCTTTGATTCGTTTTTAATTGATGAATTCCTCGTATGAATCGTCAAAAGATTTAACTTTTTAGGTGCCAAAAGAAATTTGGGAACATAACTTAAAACATTTTTTTGAATAATTAAAATATTAATTATTCCACTAATCAATAAATTTCGAATTAATATTTTACTTAAATTTTCATTTGTTTCTACAATTAACTTCTCTTCTACTCTCCATGAAATTCAATATCACTACAAAACTATACAAAAAAAAATCAAGTACACTATTCCCCATGCTCACCTACTCACTCGCAAAGGAAAATCCTAATGCACATCAAATATTAAACTTACCATATTGATTGAATTGTTTAATTCATCAATGATTTTAAATACTATACACCTGGAGCAAAGAACTTTATTATTTATTTTTAATTTAAGGGACAAAGCATAAACATATATGGTCAATTGCACAATTAGTCTTATTGGAGTGCTAAAAGAATATCATCGATCGCGTATCGCTTATATGTGTTTAACCATTAGTTAGGTGTTTTCATTTAACGTCAAGATTTTGAATCGGACTTTAACAATATATCAGAAACTGTTGTTATTCTGCTCATACAAACGCAACGCGTGAGAGAGATATTGAAGTGGGAAAAAAAATCTTACTTTAGCTGTATGTGAATTAACATGTGTCTACTTAACACTAATTAGTTTTAAATTGTATCTCAACAAGCTTAATAGTTCATCATTAATGTTATTTAATTAATAAAATATATTTATTAAGTAAAAATCAATTTATAAATTAGTTAGATTAATTTAATTTATTTCAAAAAATAGCCCACCAAATTTAAATAAATTACTTTAACTTAAAGAACTTATTTTGTTAACACTATTCTTCGAAATAAATAAAAAAAATTGATTAATAAAACGCAAATTACAACAAATATCACCATGTATCAATTTTTATTTTATTTTTTGTTGTTCGTCGCAATTTGAAAGTCGTTTCTTCAGGTTTAAAATGTCTGCGGTCCTCAACTTGGTTTTGACTGAGCACTTCGTATATTATATTATAATAAGTGTCTATCGAGATGCCGATTGTTAAAAATACAATGTTTTGCATTTTTTTCTAGAAAACATGGGCGACACCACGGAAAATATATTAGAAACCCTCACTTAAGTGGCGGAGGAAAATCGTAATTACAAGCAAGATTTTTGATCTCTTAAAACTTCCATTAGAGCACAAGGAGGAACTAAACTCATCCACAAGACGTCCGACCCAATCCTTAACGCATAACGGGAAAGTTGTGGGCGTCCGAACTACACTCCCGAGAGATGAAAGTAAAGATAACCTTAGAAAAATTTAAACAGACCTTTTTAATTTCGTCGGTGATGGTCCCCAACTCCGTCAAGGTTTCTGATCGACTCTTCAACTCACGGATAACCATTAGACAATCCGATTGTAAAACCACATTGCGCGCACCCACGAACATGGCCAGCCGAGCTCCCCGGAGGATGGCCATGGCCTCGGCAAGGGGTGGGGAGAGCCTGCGAGTCTTCGAGGCAATCTCAGACACAACGAAGAAGCCCTTGTGGTCCCGAATCACACAACCCACCCCAAAACAGCCCGCCCGAGTATCAATCGAAGCATCCACGCAGACCGAGAGCGCCCCCTCCGCCGGGGAGGTATCCAAACCCCCACCGCGGTTTCACCCCTAATCGAATCGGGCCCTCGGGTCCCTTCTTTGTAGGTGTCAACAAAAGCCCCCGCCCTTTCCACAAGGTCTTCCGGAGCCCCCCTCTTTTCACCTGCGAGTACCTTACTCCTATGATTCAACATATCTCAAGCCAAGAAGACAAAGAAATCAATTTTACTAACCTCGATCGACGCACCCACATGGGCGAAAATGCTCAAGGCGTCGGCCCCCCGAAGGCTCTTGACCAGCCCCCCAAACTCCGTTAGCTTCCAAACTTTTTGAGTCCACTTGCATTCTCAAATTGCGTGCAAAACCGTCTCGGGGCTGAATAGGCATACCGGGCAGCTCCTACCGTGAGTAATTTTCCATTGGGCAAGCTTTGAGCGGATCGGGATCCACTCTTTACACACCTGCCAAGCGAAAAGCTTCACTTTAGGGGGGACGTTGAGCTTCCAAAGTTTTTCCCACCACATCGCCGTCAGGGAACGGGACGATGAGGTAGCGGCCAAATGGGAGGACATCGCCACTCTATACCCGCTCTTGACCGTGTAGTTGCCGTTCTTGGAAAAATGCCATCTCATTACGTCGGCAACCCCACTCCCGCACGTGGGTATTCTGAGGATGGCCTCCGCATCCTTCGGGACGAACACGGCTCGGACCAAGGTTTCATTTCAATCCTCATCGGGGGTCTTGAGTTCGGCCACTCTCATGTTATCGGGCAGCGGGAGATGGTCGATAAAGGAGAAGGTATGCGGACGAGGGATCTATCTATCATCACAGACCGAGACAGACTCGCCATTGCCGATCCGCCACCTAGATCCGACCTTAACGATCTCCTTCCCCCACACAAGGTCCCATCACATAGAGGACCCATTGGACCCGCATTTTGCACTAAGGAGATCCCCATCGGGAAGCAGCACTCGCGTAAGACCCGCCCGACGAGGCTCTCAGGCCGACGGAGGAGGCGCCAAGCACTTCCCAATAAGGGCTTGGTTGAATTTCTCAAGGTCGCAAAAGCCTAGACCACCCTCTTCCTTATGTTGGGTTAGGGAGCTCCACTTGCACGAATGAATTTTATGGCCATCGTCGCGGTTCCCCCACCAAAACTTAGCGACCGCCTTGTCAATGGCCTTGATGTGCGACTTCGGGAGCCAGAAAATGCTAGCAACGTAACTCGGGTTTTCTTGAAGGATTGGCTTGATGAGAACTTCCCGGCCCACTTGCGAGAAATGGATCCCACGCCAAGATTTAATTTTCTCCCAAATGCGGTCTTTGACAAAAGCGAAGAGTTCCACCTTCTTTCAGTCGGTAAGGGTTGGGAGCCCAAGGTAGCGGTGGTGGCACGCCGTGATGGGGACTCCGAGGCTAGCTGCTACGAGCTCTTTGTCAAACTCCTCTACTTGGCAACCGAAACACACGTCCGACTTGGAGAAGTTTATGAGCTGCCCCGAGGCTTCGGCGTACGCCGAAATGCAGCCCGCTAACGCTTCCCCTTCTTCCGCTATTGCTTTGAAGAAGACGAGGCTATTGTCGGAGAAAAGGAGGTGGGAGACTTGGATATTCCCCTTCCCGAATTTAACACCGTTGATCAGCCCCGACCGCTCCCGGTTCCAAAGGGGAGAAGAGAGCCCTTCCGAGCAAAAGAGGAAGAGGAAATGGGAGAGAGGATCCCCTTGCCGTAGGCCTCTTTGCGGAATCACGTGGCCCCTCGCCTCTCCGTTGATGTTGAAGGAGAAACAAACCGACGATACGCAGCGCATGATAAGGTCCACCCAAGCCTCCTTGAATCCCAATTTCAACATCATTGTCTTGAGGAACGTCGATTCCACCCAATCATAAGCTTTGGCCATGTCAAGCTTGAGGGCTGCCCATTTTCCATTACCGAACCGGCCCCTCATCATCGATTGAATTCCCTCAAAGGACACCATTACGTTGTAGAAGATTTGACGGCCGCCCACGAACGCCCCTTGGTTCTCCGAGATGACGGTCGCCATCAACTCCTTCAATCTCCAAACAATACAACGCGAGATCACTTTATACACAACATTACATAGGCTAATGGGGCGGAACTCGCTAACCTTGGAAGGTTTATCGATCTTTGGGATAAGAGATATCACGATATCGTTGATGTCCGCAATCAGATCACCGTCATTGAGCACTCCCAGGCACATCCGCGTCACTCGGGGCCCCACCACAGCCCAATTTTTCTGAAAGAAGAGAGCCGGCAGCCCATCACCCCCCGGCACCTTGAGGGGGCCCATTGAGAAAAGGGCCCCCTTCACCTCGTCCTCATCGAAGGGTCTAAGGAGCTCTTCGTTCATCCCATTCGATACCCTCGGGGGCACCCCCTCAAGGACCATTGACATCGCCTCCGGTGAAGGGCATGAAGAGGTAAAGATCTCACTATAGTAAGAAGCAATAATCCCCTCGATCCCCCCCACGTTTTGCACCCAGCCTCCCGAAGCACCATAAAGACCGGTGATTGCGTTCCTCTTCCGCGGGGAGGTGGCTTTCTGGTGGAAACAAGTCGTGTTTTTATCTCCACACTTTAGCCAAGATATTCTGCTACACTGTCTCCAGTATCTTCCTTCTTTCTCAAGGAGGGTATCGAGTTGGCACGACTCTCGAGCAAGATCCCCCCGACCTGAATCCGAACGAGCGTCCCCCGCTCTTCTAACTGTCTCGCGCTGCATCTCGATCCTAGCCTTGAGATCGGCCTTCTTCCCCTTGTTCCACCTCATAAGACTGCCCTTACACCTTTCAATAGAGCGAAGGAGGGACCCTATGGAAGGTCCGCCCTTGTCCGCCTCTCACGCCTGTCTAATGCGGGTGCCGCACTCCTCCTCCTCCTCACATCACGCCTCCTCGTAGAAGAACCTCCGCGAGTTCCTTGCAGCGTTAGGTCTCTGCCTCCCCTCCGTAGATAGTAGCAAGGGCCAGTGATCCGAGTTCCAAAATTCAAGGTGAAGGACCTTGGCACTTGGAAACAAATCAGCCCAGGACGGAGTAGCTAGGCACCGGTCCAGCCTAGCTTGAGCAAAGTTCGGAGCAGAGCTATGCCGCCAAGTGAACTCCGTACCCACAAAGCCCAGGTCGACGAGATCGCAGTCCTCCAATACGTGACGGAAGGCTTCCAGCAGATGGGGGTCTCGGGATCTGCCGTCGCTCAGGTCACTATTCGTCAACACCTCATTTAAATCCCCCCCAACTAGCCAGGGCTCCAGGGCCGAGCCAACCACCTGCTTGACCAGATCCCACGAGCATCTCCTACCCACGGCGATCGGATCGTTGTACAATCTCAGGAATCGTGACATTCTACCATCATCCTCCGTTAGCGAACCCTCAATGTGAAACCGCGAGAACGACCCTAAAACGAACTGGACCGACGCCTTCCAGAGGAGTAACAGACCTCCACTACGCCCCACTCTATCCACAGCAAAACACTCATCGTAACCTAATAGCAAACGGATCATCTTAATCGAACACTTCTTCAATTTAGTTTCCGATAAAAAGATGAAATCGAGCTTGAATTTTAGTGTGTGCGACCGCAGGGTCCCCTTCGTCCCGGGGTTTCCCAACCCCTGGACGTTCTAGAGTAGACCGATCATTGCGATCGGCGGCCCTCATCTTCGTGGAGCGCCGCTGAGATGGTTTTGGGATCCGAGACCGAATCCTCAGTTGAGGAAACAGAAGGGATGATGTTGCTGCTAGAGGCCATAATCACACGCTTTTGGGGCTGCCTCGCCTGGGCTCCAAGAGCTCCGCCTTCTGACGACGTGGAGTCGCCCGACCAGCCTCTGCTGGGATCTGTCTTGGCTCCCTTGGTCGCCCCACCGTCCTCACCACCCCGTAGCAGGCGAGAGGCATTCGACGAGCCACAGTAAGCTCAAGAGCGACGAGCTCTCTTTTTCCAGGTGTTTTGAGGGGCCGCCGCCGCACATCCAGCCTCGGTCTCATGAGCATTTGGAGGGACCACGCGAAGATATGCTTCCCTCTCAGTTTCTGCTTATTGAAATGGTAAATTTCTGCATGATTTTATAAGTCATAATTATAAGCGTTAAATGTTATCCAATATGCATGCGACTTAAAAATTATTTTATGGGGTAACGTGCTTTGAATTCAGAACATGCGTTTGGGTCATTATATATAAATATTCATAAACATATATTATTGATATTTCATTTTTCCTAGGTTAATTAATTTATCTGTATATACATAAAAGTATAATTCATGTACGTACTTCAATTTTGTACACATTAATTGACTAGCTTGTTAAACATTAATTTGTACACATCCCACGTCCTAACTGCATCGTAGATACTTTCGAGGACTTCTCAGTTCTCACAATTCTTTATAGTATCAATTTCAATTAATAAAATATAAGATATGATATTTTCCAATAATCCTTTAACTCCCGCATAATTTATATTTTTATTTCATATTTATTAATATATGTCTTAATTCCCACATGATTTAAGATATTACCTCATCACTATAAGTTTTTTACGTTTAAAATTTTGAAAGTCATCGAAATTGGAATTACATCATACTTCCGGAGCATTCCGAAAAGTTGCAAAAATCAATTTCAATAATATTTTGATCATTTTGGCCAATTTTAATGTCACGCTAATTGTTTTCACCCAATTTTTAGGTGGAATTTCATATATTGATTTTTTTTTTTTTTTTTTTTTATTGTTGTTGAATCAAAGTTGTTTTTGATTGTGTTGTAGATAACATATTTTCTTCTCGAGCTTTTTTGAGGTTGTGTTGATGACTAAAAGCTGAATTTATATTCATATTTATTATTGTTCTTTGTTTTGTTTACGAATGTGAGAATCAAATTCAAGAATTTGAGAGACTAATAAAGTGAAGACTAGTCTTGAAGTGTACATCAGGGCTTTAGGAGAAGTCATCTATTTCGACAAATTGGAAGTTTATTTTTGGCAAGAAATTACGGCGAACAAAGGGGCTGCTCTTGCTTTCTTTTTTAAGGTCAAAAATGTGGAGAACCATGATCGTTATTTAGGTCTTTCGGCGACGATGGGGCGCGTAAAAGAATATCTTTCAATACATTCGATATCGGGTTTGGTCAAAAACCCAAATTGGAAGAACACCTTCTTTTTTGCAACTTTAGGCATTTCAATCAAGTTGTTCTCGCGAAAATTATATGTCAGAACATCCTCGTGTCCCAAGTTCTTAAAGAAAGCTACTTTTCGAATGGGAGCATCCTCACTTTGAATTGGACCTACAAAGCATCAAGTTTATGGAATGGGTTTATGTGGGGTCGAGAAGTTATCGTGGAAGGATCAAGATAGCGGATTGGTTTCGGGTTTCGTAGATGTTCGAGAAGACTGGTGGCTCGGGATAAGTCTAAGAGTTCCGAAAGTATGGTGGTCAAGGTGTTGGAATAGGTATAGGGTTAAGAAAAAAATTATTATTAACACATTAATGGCGGAATAAAAAAATTTCTTTATTAGTAAAACAATTTTTACTAAACTAGGCAAAGTGCATGAACATGTTTATATTTAAAAACATTATTTAAATACTTGAATACTAAACTTCGTCTTGTTGCTTGATCTTGGAGTCCCTTCTTGGATTAAGATCCTTCTCCTTATCTCGTTGCCTTCCGTCTTAGCATTCTCGACCAACCACGGAAGTTTCTATCACTAGAGTCTTCGAGTGTTTGAAAACTTTAGTGCGTGGGCACTATTAAACAATATGAACCAAGAAATATTCTTGGATCATGAGCTAATTCTCTAGATCAAGTGAGCATCTAGATGACAAAATAAAAGAGTATTTTAGAGAGAGAGGGAGAGAAGTGGTCGGCTAGAAGAGAGTTAGCAAGACCAAAAACTTATTTTCACATCTTCTACATGGCCGGCCAACATGTGTCATAAGTGAGGGAAATTTGTTTCCTCACGTAGCACATTTGTTCCTTTCTCAAATAAATTCATTTCCTCTTTTCTTTTGGGAAATTACCAATATGCAATAATGCACCAAATAAAAGAAGATATTTCTCTCTCTCCCTTGATGTAAAGTGGCCGGCCATATGGGTGTCTACACACACATATTTACTTCCTAATTTGTTCATAAGAAATTACGGAAAAGCCCTCGCATTATTGCCCAAACAATAACATGTCACAAAATTTAATTCACTAAGCATGAAAACCAATTTTCAGCCGTGTGACATTAAATTAATTTGTGAGATAAATCAAAATATTAATTTGACATTCAAAATCTTATTTTGACATTTTACAGCACTTATCCTTAAGGACGAAAATACCCTTTAGACCATTTTCGGAAAATGCGTCTAGCTCAACAATTGAACTTATTTTGACTTAACTTCTAGTTTAACAAACTCTACTCTAATGACTTGTGATAGTGACCTTATGGACCCAAATGAACAAAGCTTTAACTAGGACTCTTGGAATCAAAGTTCACAAAATTTTCCAAGTATAGTTTAATGTTAACTGACTCAACTAAAGAGTTGACACTGAAAATCTATCAGTTCAAATGAGTATATTTTCTACTAAGAAATCTACTTATTTGTGATGAGCGGATCCACTGAATATTACCGAATGATTACCTTTCATGAATATCATCAATAGATCGGATTTATAAAATTACCATTTTACCCTTCTAGTTGTTATTTCCTCAACTCCTTTGTTACTTGTGAATAAGTTAGAAAAAATGTATTGACGAGGATCTAACAAGTCACATTGTTTCATCCAAATAAAATTGCTACTTAATTTTGGATACCACGCGGTTTATTTATTCATAATCCAAATAATAAAGCATGAGGTGATATACACTGCATTTCAGCAATCTTGTACATGAATTCCATATATTTGAGAACTTCACAAAGTATACTCGTGTCAACTTCACAACCAGTACATCACAAATAGAGCGCATCTAGTTCAGAAACTTGGATCTATAGTGTAGGTTTCTCAAATGAATATATTGAAGTCATGAAATAACATGTCTCATTTCAGGATTAAGGTAAGCACAATGCAATTCATACATAGTGATTTTGAGACAGAATAGCTTAAATGGTTTGTTCTTACATTGTCTCTAAAGGTGCACTGGTCAATTCAGTATCTTCGGAAGATACACTGGAAGAACTATAGAGTTCCTAACTCTTTATGCCTCTTAACCATACATCATAGATTGTTCCAACAATTATACTAGGATCAATAGTCTGTTGATATTTAGATTGTGAATATTTCATTTTAAACAAACCATGAAGAGTTTGTTCATGCAAATCTAAATTTGTCTCTTCATATATTGTTAGGTTTGATTAAGGCCTATAAGACTATTTAGTATTATATATCTTTAAACTAACGAAAAAGAAATGAATGTTTCAACTTTTATTAAATTAATCAGCAAATTACAATAAAGACTTATGAAGGGTTTATATGACATCAATATGTAAATAAATAATCTTGTTGTGGACATCTCTACCAACACGAGGATCTAAAGCTTTCTACCGGGGATTGGAATATCCATCTTCTACATCACTATCTTTGCAAAGATGACATCAGTGAGCTCTTAAAGATTTTTGGAATCTCAATCGATTCAATAAGACACATTGATATCGCATTTCTGCCTCGATAGAAGCTACTTGGTTCGAAGTGGCTACCAAGTTGTATCCGACTCCCAATGTGTGGTGGGGCCTTCCGCTCCGAGGCAAGATGTTGCTTGGTGGATCTATGTGTGGAAACTTAAAATTCCTCCGAAGATCCGGTTATTCATGTGGAAGGTAAGGAAGGATTGGATCCCTAGGGTTGGCAACCTAGCTAATATAGGATTAGATCCCTAGGAAGCAATCCACATTTCATGCACTTTGAGAGTGCCGAGAGAGTTTCGGGGTCTGGAAGACTCTGAAGTGGTGGAAGTTGTCGAAAACAAAGTATCGAGGGGAGACTATTCATTTCCTTTTTACTTTTACCACTATTTTCCTTTTACAATAGTTTGAACTATTTACCACGGTGTTATGGAACATGTAGAATCGCATGTGTAGTAGATACCGGACCTCATCAATGAAGCTGTAGGACTAGTAGGAGACTTCCGGTGTGCATGTGGTTCGAAAGTTGTAGAGAGGGCTGCGCATCCTCAGGAATACCGTTAGCAACTGCCTCCTCTGGATGTGACTTCTATTAGCGTGGATGCGACGATTAACACATAAAAATGGTCATTCAACTCACTCAAAATGCTTAGTATGTGGGATGTGAATTTTAGTTAAAAGGAAACTTCACTAGACAATAGTTCACTGGCAAAATGTCACGAATGATAACATTTCATGATTCAAAACTTCAAAATTAACTATATTAGTTTTTTTTATCTAGACTCTTCTAAATTTGAGCTCAACTCAGTTTTCACTCTCACGTATTTTTCATGTATTTAACAATGTTTTTACAACAGCAACAAGAGTTCGGCTATGTTGTTATTGGTCAAAAAGTTACAATATTCTAATATGGTGTCATCGAAGAAGTCTGCCCTGAATTGTTGGCATATGTTTCAATCTGCTCGCATTTCTTGATCTTGATCTCCGAGTTCTCTCATGCTGGATGGATAAAATTGTGATAGAACCAGATGGAAGACCATAGTTTCCTTCTTTGAGAGCCAACACCAATCTTAAGACTTCATCTTGATAAAGTTGTATCCTACAGATCACCATCTATTATAAAGACTAATTGACATACTGAAATATTTATAGGAATAATTCGAAACTTTTTAGAATAACATCAAAATTTAGTCTAAAATATTACTTAATTATCATCAACATCATTTATAACAGTATCGTAAAGAAAATTATCAACAACTTTCTTGTGATCGTCGTCTATGAAATCAATTTGATCACCTTCATTGTCCTTACCCGTAACGGTTACTTCACAGTTTTCATGGCGATGAGATAGACGATCAAAGTCAATTTGTTGCACTAAAATTGGTTCTCGGAATATTTCCTGAGTGAAGATAATAAAATGAATAAGCACTACATTATATGAATTAAGTTAAATTTATTAGCTTCATATGATTAGTAGCCCAATGTCTAATTAATTAAAATCGATAGCATCTATATTCCATAGTCTCCTTATTAAACTGAATCTCGCATGTTCGACATATGAGTTCGAGTGGTGAACTAAAACATGGCTAGTGACTGATATGCATCTGGGACGCCATATCAGAAGGCACATATGTGGAACAAAAAAGTGAAGGTTGATCACTGCATGGGAGCATTCTATTGGAATTTAGTTAACAATTAACCTAATTAATTATGAAATATATCAATATATGGCGGAAATTCATAATTATATTTAACATGTTAAAACGTTTTAAAACATATTCAATAACTATGTCATTAAATCTAATCTAGCATGTCAATAAATTTCTAAACATATTAATAAATTTATTCAAACATGCAAACGAGTGATCTAAAAATTCTAACAATCCTACAATTATTATTACATTTAGATCCAACTCATTTTTAGAAGACTTACATTGGGTTTGGATCTGCGAGAGTGAACCCCGGGTATCCGTCCAAGTCCACGGCTGAAAGTCTTTCCCACACTCGTCTAGGATATCCTGAAATTCGTCCTTGTTCCGTTTCTCCAAAAAGAGGCCGGCACTGTTGGATCAATGAGTGATAATTCACAAGGATCAATGATAATTCACAAGGAGTTTTTAGGCAACAATTATCACTCAAAAAATCATAAGTTGGATCAATGATAATTCACAAGGAGTTTTTAGGATATTAAAAGAGTGGGCTCTTTTATGGGAACAAGGGGAGAAGGAATAAAACAAAGGCTTAACAATCTCTCTCTCTCTCTCTTTTCTCTTTGGGATTTTTGGCCGTGTGAATACTCTTTGAAGAGAGCAAAATAGTCGGCCAAAATAGGGAGGGGGAAGAGAAACATGCGTGTAAAAATTAGGTCAAGAGAGAGAGAGAAGAGTCTACCTTTTATTTCAGTGAGAATGTGCTTAAGTTATGTCAAAAACAATTAACGGCCCATTAATCAAACTTAAGCCCAAAAATTCATTTAAACAATTTTCCAACTCACTTATACCTTATAAGTGGCCGGCCATATTGTCAAAATTATCTCCTCATTTTTTTTTTCTAAAATAATATTTAATTAATTTAGAACATCTCATTTATTTAATGACAAGTCATTAATTATTTTCATACTATTCAATATAGTACGAAACGAGAAAATAATTATTTTCATCTTTTATTTATTTGAATCATCAAATTATATTATTATCAATATAATAACATAATCTGATTCAGTAAATAAATGTAATAATAAATTAACCAATTATTTATTTAATTACTTAGAAAATAATTTTCTTAGCGTAAATCGCAACTTATGTGGAATGAGAAAATTCTCGTCCGAGACTCTATCATTGAGAGTTTATGGACCCACATGAGCGAAGCTTTAGAATAAAGTTCGGACACAAAAGTTCATAAACTTTTTCCGATTTTTAATTCTTAATATTAGTCGATTCCACTAAAGGACCAATTGAACATCTCTAAGTTCATATGCGTTTATATTTCCGTTTGATGTGACAAAACTATTCTTCACATGGTCCACGGTGTATTTTACGATATTACCCTTTGTGTGTATCATTAAGTCAGAGGAATATAAAATTACTGTTTTACTCCTGAGTTATTACTTCACCAAGTCCTCTGTTATTTGTGAACGAGAAAAACATAGAGTGAGATGTCTCAAAATGTCACAAGTTTTATTTCAAAGAATTCTTTATTCGATTAATATAGAGGCTTGGTTCATTCGCTCACGCTCTCATAACAAAGTGTGATACTAATGCCTTAACATTGTTTCAACACAAATTCCATATGTGTGAATCAGATATTTCAACGAAACAGTATTATGACACCAACCGTCGGGTCAATGAAACTTCACTTAACCATTTCCCATTGATGAATCAAATGTCATAGAGTGTTACAAGAAGATATGTACTCACTTCAGGATTTAGGTAATTACAAAAATACCCCTCGTACGTGAGTTTGAGGTTTCGAGTGATTAAATGGTTTTATCTTAAATTTCAAAACGTCACATGTCTTGTTCAATATATTCATTAAGATATCAAGAATGAATTACAAAGTCACAACTCTCCATACCATAAGATAAAATATCGTTTAATTTATTATAATAATCATTACTAAGAATCGATTGCCCTATCGATCTTTAGATTGCGAACTATTATTTAAACTAGTCATAAGAAGGTATATTCTCAAGTATGTACTTAGCACTTCTTTCGTTGATAACAGTTTCAGAGCATAGACATTTATGCACAAACACAATCTTAAATAAGAATGGATATTCAATTTTTATTTAAATTCAAAACAAAATAAATACAAAAGTATTTAATATCAAAAATCTCCTTTGTGGGCATAAATGCCAACAAACTTCCACTTGACTCAAAGGAGATGCGAATAATCTTTCATAACCGTCGTGTCTCCTCTGTGAACTATATCTTGTACTAGGTGATTTTTTCGCTCGATGTGTTTTGAGCGCTTGTGACTTCTTGGTTCCTTGCAGTTAGCAACGCCCCCGCTGTTATCACAAGAAAGTGTAATGGCCTTGTTGGCACTTGGAACTACTTCCAAGTACATCCGGAATTTCCTTAGCCACACAACCTCCTTCGCAGCTTCACGAGCTGCCACACACTCAGCTTCCATGGTCGAGTTTGCAGCGCAAGATTGTTTTATACTCCTCCAGACCACGGTTCCACCATTCAGGGTGAACACAGACCCTGATGTGGATTTCCTGGAATCCTTATTCGCTTGAAAGTCGGAATTAGTATATCCCGTCATATTCAAGTCATCACCTGAGTATGCAAGCATATTGTTTCTCATTTCTTCGGAGATACTTGAGAACATACTTGAGAACAACCCAAAGCTTGGGTCCAGGATTCGATTGAAATCTACTCACCACGCCCACTACGTAACAAATATTTGGCCTATTGCAAAGCATCTCGTACATGAGACTTCCCACGGCTAAGGCGTAGGGAATGTGTCTCATGTCCTCTATCTCTTGAGGAGTCTTAGGAGACTACTCACTAGATAGATGCACTCCATGTCTAAAAGGTAGCTGTCCTTTCTTGGAGTTCTGCATACTGAAGCGATCCATGATCTTATAAATATAAGATGCTTGAGAAAGCGCAAACTTCCGGTTCTTCCGATCTCTAAACATCTGAATCCTCATAATGTAAGCCGATTCTCCAAGATCCTTCATCTCAAACTGCTTTGACAACCAGATCTTAACCTCAGATAACGTTTCCACATCATTCCCAATGAGTAGTATAGCATCTACATATAGGATTAAGAAGACCACTTTGCCATTGTTTGTCATCGTATAAACGCATGGCTCATCTAATGACTGATCAAAGCCATAGCCTTTCACAGTCTCGTCGAATCTAATATTCCACGATCTAGATGCTTGCTTTAGTCCATAAATAGACTTCAACAAATCACAAACCTTGCTCTGTTGGTATTTCTCCATGAACCCGTCTAGTTGAGCCATGTAAATGCGCTTGTCAAGATTTCCATTCAAAAATGAAGTTTTGACATCCATCTGCCAGATTTCATAATATAGGGCGGCAGTAATGGATAAAATAGTATGGATGGACTTTAGCATCGCCACGGGCGAGAAGGTATTTTCATAGTCAATACCTTCCTTTTGTGTGAACTCCTTCGCCACAAGTCGTGCCTTGAATTTCTCAACATTTCCATCCGGTCCTCTTTTATTCTTGTAGATCCATTTACATCCAACAGGCTTGATGCCTTTGGGTAAATCTACAAGTTTCCAGACCTTGTTGACATACATTGAATGCATTTACACGTTCATGGCTTCTTGGCATAGGTTTGCTTCGGAACTCTGCATCGCTTGAAAAAATAATACTGGATCATCTTCCTCTTTTTATCTGACTGCAACGAAGGCCTCCCCGATGTACATCAATCGCTCAGGGTCGTACAATCCTATTATTGTGACGAATCGCAGGAGGCACAAGTTCCGAGTGTGGTTCATCTATTGTTTGTGTAGGACTCGTCCTATCTTGTGAAGTACCAGCTACTTCACCCAACATCTCCTTCAGCACAAGTGCTTCTCGGTACAGTATTCTTCATGTAATCCTCTTCAAGAAACCTAGCATTCTTGCTAACAAACGTTTTCTTGTCAGTAGGACTATAGAATGTGTACCCTTTTGTTTCTTTGGGACATCCTATGAAAAATGCATATTCTGAACGACTAGCCAACTTACTAGTCTTTTGTCTCAACACGTGTGCTGGACAACCCCAAATTCTGATGTGGTTTAGAACATATTTCTTACCACATCATCTCTCGTAGTTGAGTGCCAGGAACCGTTTTTGACCGAACCTGGTTCAGAATAAGAGCTGCCGTTTTTAAGGCATACCCCCATAACGAATCAAGAAGAGATGAGTAACTCATCATCAATCTGTTGTAGAGTGCCATATGCAGTAAGCTGAGAATGATGCTTTCTTCTATAAGAAGATCCTCGAACTCATCAGACAAGTACTCTCCGCCTTAATCCGATCGAAGGGTTTTGATTTGTTTCTCTCTTTGCTTCTGAACCAAAGCTCGATATTTTTTGAACATTTCAAAGGTATCAGATTTGTGTCGCATTAAGAAAACATGACCAAAACGTGCGTAGTAACCAGTGAAGGTTACAAAGTATTCATAACCTCCGCTTTCCTGAATATTAATTGGACCACATACGTCACTATGTTTGAGTTCCAATACTTGTGTGGCTCTTAGACCTTTTGAAGAGGAAGGTCTCTTGGTCATCTTGCCTTCAAGACAGGATTCGCACGTGGGCCTAGATCCTACATTTAGAGACTTCAAAAGACCATCATTTGTTAACCTCTTAATCATATCTAGGCCAATATGTCCAAGACGTAAGTGTCATAGACATGTGTCATCTGTTTCAGCACTATGAAACGGCTTACGTTTCCTAAGTGAATCACTATTAACTTCTGTATCCAAGATTGTCGGCTCATTTGGTTATAGATAATAAATAGAATCTACACGATGAGCTTTAATAATAAAACAACCATTAAGAAAAATTCAATACCATAATTGACTTTAAATTCAAAATGTTTTTCTTCTAAACGACCAAAAGAAATCAAATTCTTGCAAAATTCTGGAACATAATAAACGTTATTCAATAATAAAGTTTTATTCCCAAAATTCAGCTCTATTGTCCCAACAGATCTGGCTCTGAGCTTCGTTCCATTCCCCCAGTTGAACGTGAACTCCTCATCACCTAAGCGTCTGGTTTGCCTGAAACCATTCAGATTAAACACAATATGATCAGAAGCCCCGCAGTCTAAAATCCAGGGTGATTCTTTATATTTTGTGTAACATGCTTGGGTGACGAAAACCATACATTTCCCCTTGACAGTCTTGAGGTAGGCAGGGAAGTTCCTTCGCCAATGGCCGACTTCTCCGCAATGGTGGCACTTGTGTTTAGACTTTTCCACCTATGCGATGCCTTTGCCCTTGACATCCGCAGCCTTCTTGTAAGGCATCTTGGATCCCGTTCGGTTGGTGTTTTAGGGACCCTTCATCACCCTCTTAGAACTAGAAGTGGAAGCCCTATGTTCAACAACATTGAATTCTCCAATCTTCCTCTTGTTCTTAGGGAGAAGTCCTTCAGCAATATGCAACTCTTTCATGAGCTCGGTTACAGAATAATCGAGCTTGTTCATGAAGTAGTTCAGACAGAAGCTATCAAACAATTCGGTCAGTCTCCAAGATTATGTCGACCTTGGTGAGTCCATCGATCTCCGGTCCAAGAAAATCCATGTCGTTCACATGACCTATGATCACTAGCATATGGTCCTTGACTAACGTTCCCGGCTTCATCCGGCAATTCACGAAATTGCGGATTGGCTGTTGCCTCGCCTGACGTCCATGACATCCGAACATGTCATGAATATTATAGAGCATGTCATATGTCGTGGCAATGTCCTTGTGAGATTGTTGCAATACATTGCTCATGGAACCCAAGATATAACACTTGGCAATCTTATCGGACCTAACCCACGTGTCATAGGCGTCCTTGTCCTCCTGGCTTAAGTCAGCACTCGGAGCTGGAGGACACGGGGTAGTGAGAACATACTTGTTCTTTTCCACCGTCAATATGATGTCGAGGTTACGTTTCCAATCAACATAATTCTCACCATCAAGTTTGTTGTAACTCAATATAGATGCAAATGGATTCATGATATATTGCTAAAATTAAATAAAATAAATATATTTAGCATGTGCCACAATTTCGAATTATGATGGATGTACAATCTTAAATAGATGAGGAAAGCGATAAATCATTCATGGTATTATGAACAAAAATGATTAATTGCTTTTCTTAGGGGAAACCGCAATTGATCGCCTTTCATAGTCGTGACACATCACTATTTAGTTCGAACCATACAAGAAGTTACAACTTCTAGTTCATGCTAATTACCATGGACTTTTGTCACTTATTTTTAACGCATAGCCTCTATAGAGGGTTACTTTAAACAATAAGTCTAAGCATGTAACCAACATGTGGGCCCTTATCCAAGGAACTTTGAAAACGGTTCTCCTAGGAGAGACCCCGCTTCATCGTTCCTCTTTAGAGCTTAGTTCATAACAATTCAATTAACTATATGCTTCTGAAGTACTCCTATTAAAGGGAGGGTCACGAGGGTGACTCTTAGTTCATTCACACAAATTAATTAAACTCATGTTGGGGACCTTGGGTTATTCCAACGATAAATAACCCTCCCACTTAGTTTTTGCAAAAATCATATTTTTATGGATTGTGTTCAATTTCCTAAATGGTTTTATAAATTAAACTACAATGATGCATGAACAATTTCATATAGTGTTGGCGTTCTATCATATATGACATGTGAGTGCATATGAGATAAGCATAAATAAATAAAAACATAAATTTAACTTATCTAATGGCCCATTTCTAAATTTACAACCCTTTACAAAAAGAAAAACAAATAAATTATTTTATTCCTTGTCTTGCATCGAGCCGTCGAATTTACGAGTTTTAAAATTTAGAGATCAATATCTTCCACTCAAATAACTAAATCCACTTTTATTATTTCAAAAATAATATAAGCGAATCTAATTATTCAAGATTTTAAATTTATTCGGAAATAATTTCCGAATCTCGGAAATCGGACATAACCCTAGGGTTTTGGCCGATCCAAACAGCCTTCATGAGTCCAATACACAGGTCCTTGGGCGTGTCCGGAATGGGGATAGCTCCCACGCATTCCACGCGGCCATTCCGGGTGACTGCCTCCTTATCTCTTGTCCACCCGGATTACAAATTTACAAAATTTAAATTTACAACATATTATAAATTTAAATAAAATAAAACCGGGACGTAACCCGAAAATAATTCTAGGGCCAATTATAATAAGGATCCATCCATAAAACACATACATTCACAAATGCAATTCATACAAAAACGCCAATACTTAAAATCGATTTTAATGACAATTATGACTCTAATACCATTTCCTGGAATTTAGTTAATAATTAGCCTAATTAATTAAGAAACATATCAATATATGGCGGAAATTCATAATTCAATTTAACATGTTAAAATGTTTTAAAACATATTCAATAACCATATCATTAAATCTAATATAGCATGCCAATAAACTTTAAACATATTAATAAATTTATTCAAACATGCAAACGAGTGATCTTAAAATTCTAACAATCCTACAATGATTATAACATTCAGATCAAACTCATTTTTAGAAGACTTACATTGGGTTCGGATCGGCAAGAGTGAACCCCGAGTATACGTCCAAGTGCACGGCCGAAAGTCCTTCTCACGCTCGTCTAGGATGTCCCAAAATCCTTCCTTGCTCCGTTGCTCCAAAAAAGAGGCCGGCCATGTTGAACAATTATCACTCAAACAACTACAAGTTGGATAAATGATAATTCTCAAGGAATTTTTAGGAGATTAAGAGGGTGGGCTCTTTTATGGGAACAAGGGGAGAAAGAATAAAACAAAGTCTTAACAAATCTCTCTCTCTCTCTCTCTCTCTCTCTCTCTCTCTCTCTCTCTCTCTCTCTCTCTCTCTCTCTCCTCTTTGTGATTTTTGGCCGTGTGAATACTCTTTGGGGACACCAAAATAGTCAGCCAAAATAGGGAGGGGAAGAGAAACATGAGTGTAAAAATTAGGTCGAGAGAGAAAAGAACATTTCTTTTATTTCAGAGAGAATGAACTTAAATTAGGTAAAAATAATAATTAATGGTCCATTAATCAAACTTTAGCCCAATAAGTCATTTAAACAATTTTCCAACTCACTTATACCTTATAAATGGCCGGCCATATTGTCAAAATTATCTCATAAATTTATATGATTTATTTCTAAAATAACATTTAATTAATTTAGAACATCTCATTTATTTAATGACAAGTCATTAATTATTTTCATATTATTCAATGTAGTACGAAACGAGAAAATAGTTATTTTCATCTTTTATTAATTTGAATTATCAAATTATATTATTATCAATATAATAACATAATATGATTACTTAGAATTTACGTGGAATGAGAAAATTAATCATTTCTGTTCACCAAAATCTCGTCCGAGAGTCTATCATTGAGACCTTATGGAACCATATGAACGAAATTTTAGAATATAGCTCAGACACAAAAGTTCACAAACGTTTTCCGACTTTTAATTCTTAATATTAGTCGATTCCACTAAAGGACCAATAAAATATCTCTAAGTTCATATGCATTAATATTTCCGTTTGATGTGACAAAACTATTCTTCACACGGTCCACGGTGTATTTTCCGATATTACCCTTTGTGTGTATGATTAAGTCAGAGGAATGTAAAACTACCGTTTTAAACCTGAGTTATTACTTCACCAAGTCCTCTGTTATTTGTGAACGAGAAAAACATAGAGTGAGATGTCTCAACATGTCACAAGTTTTATTTTAAAGAATTATTTATTCGATGAATATAGAGGCCTGGTTTATTCGCTCACACTCTCATAACAAAGCACGGTGTGATACTAATGCCTTAACGTTGTTTCAACACAAATTTCATATATGTGAATCACATATTTCAACGAAACAATATTATGACACGCGTCAATAAAACTTCACTTAGTCATCGCCCATTGACAGATCAAATGTCATAGAGTATTACAAGAAGATATGTACTCACTTCAGAATTTAGGTAATTACTAGAATACCCTCGTATGTGAGTTTGAGGTTTCGAGTTATTAAACAGTTTTATCTCGAACTTAAAAACTTCACAAATCTTGTTCAATATCTTCATTAAGATATCAAGAATGAATTATAAAGTCACAACTCTCCACATCATAAGATAAGATATCGTTTAATTTATTATAACAATCATTACTAAGAATCGATTGCCCTATCCATCTTTAGATTGCGAACTATTATTTAAACTAGTCATAAGAAGGTATCTTGTCAAGTATGTACTTAGCACTTCTTTCGTTGATGACAATTTTAGAGCATAGACATTCATGCATAAACACAATCTTAAATAAGAATGGATATTCAATTTTTATTTAAATTCAAAATAAAATAAATACAAAAATATTTAATATCAAAAATTTCCTTTGTGTGCATAAATGCCAACACATTCTACACTTTTGATAAGTTGACGATCTAAACAGACTTTAATTCTAGATGTGTCATTTAAGCATCCTTACGATATATTAACTAAGGCCTTTGTGATGTTCATAGTGAGACTTGATTGAAATTCTGAAGTAGTGATAACCTTCTAGATTATATCTTCGGATTCCTTGGCTTATCTAGTTAACGGCTAATACAATAACTTAATAAACTTATGTCATGGAAATCCAAAATATGATTGTAGAAAAAGTAGTTGACATATACGGAATCCATGTTGGACTCGATCTAGAATTTAATAATTAATTATCATATCATATAGGCGGAATATAAAAAATTATTTTAAAATGTGTAAAAAGATTTCAAACGAGTTATTATTTCACCAACTCTTTTGTTATTTGTGAAAGAGAAAAACATAAAGTGAGATGTCTCTACATGTCACATGTTTTATTCAAGGAATGCTTTATTTGTTAAATCGCAGGCCCAATTTATTCGCTCTGACTCTCATAACAAATCACGGTGTGGTACTAATGCCTTAGCATTGTTTCAACACAAATTCTGTATCTGTGAATTACATAATTCAACGAAAACATATTATGATACCAACCTTCGGGTCAATGAAACTTCATTCAGTTATTTCTCATTGACAAATTAAATATCATAAAGTGTTACAAGTAAATATGTATTCACTTCGGGATTTAGATAATTATCAAAATACCCCTTGTATGTGATCTTGAAGTTTTGAGTGATTAAATTGTTTTATCTCGGGCTTTAAAGCGTCACTAGTCTTGTTTAATGTCTTCATTAAGACATCAAAAATAAATCATAGAGTCACAACTCTCTATATTACAAGATAAGATATCGTTGATTTATTCAAACAATAAATACTCAAATTCGATTCCCAATCGATCTTTATATTGTGAAATATTATTTAAACTAGTCATAAGAAGATATATTGTCAAGTCTGTACTTAGCACCTCTTTCGTTGATGACAGTTTCAAAGCGTAGCAAACATACATAAACACAATCTCAAATAAGAATGAATATTTAATTTTATATAAGTTTCAGTAAAAACAAAGTACAAAATGTATTAAATGTCTAATATCTCTTTTTGTGGGCAGAAATACCAACAAATATCCTAGATGTTAATCTGATGAATGAGAAAAAATTTACATTCGTAAGATGAAATCTAATGGTTGAGGTTAAATAGAAGGTGAAATCATTTTCTTACCATAATCAAAAGAAGAAATTATCGGCCTTCTTCTCTCCTAAAGATTGGCGATCATTTCTTAGCTTCTTCCCCTTTGAAATTACTTCAATTAGTTCTTAAAAATTAGATAGAAAGGATCTAAACGCCTTATTTACAATCTGTGAAAAAAATAGAATTTCCCACGCATACTTCTTTTTTATTTGGAGATTATGATCCGAAAGACCCTAGTGTCATCACATCAACAACTATTTAAATGAGATCTGATCGTATCAGAAAAGAAGACGACAAATTAGTCTATATTAGATTGAAGACAGATTGTCATTGCTTAAAGATTTTGTTTGTGAGCCAAACTCGTTAGTCTTTTGAATATCTTAATTTTGGTTATTTGATATTCAGCCTCCGTCTATAATGAATTCAGTAATCTAAACTCTTGCTTACAATCATATTTAATTTGATTATGTAGCATTGTTATTTATTTCGTAGTATTGTTGTATATAGTGCCTAAATCACCAACAAAAGAAATTATAGTCAAAGATGAAACGTCAATGTCAGGAAAGTCTCAGAAACCGCGATGACTATGATTTTTTGGAGGTATCGAGTTTCGTGCAAGTGGAAAATCTTTTTGGCTTCAGTGAGTATAAATGGTTCGTCTAGGAAATTTTTTTGCTCCACATAAGCACTAGCTTTCAACATATGTTATCATTGCGAACGCGTCTCAGTGTGTCATGTTTTTTACCCTACCACAGTCACCTAAAAAATTTGAGTTGGAAATCATGTTAAACCTTCGACACGACAATATCGCTCGTCATTCTTTAGAAAGTGTGGCCATGTACAAGTAAGCACACGACATTGCTTTGAGTAGTATGCATCTTATCCTGACGTAGAGTGATAAATTTTACAAAATTAACTACACAAATTGGATACATGTGAACATTCTAAAATGGTTCGACTGACAAAGCCTATAGCTCGTCACACATATCAGATCTGTTTTTGAGTTGTAAATTTTCTTGGCAAACCAAACTTTGACCTTTTTTCAACGCTTTGTGTCAACATCAAGCCGACATTTTGATACCATGAGATTCCCATGCTTACAGTTTTTCATAACATTGATCATTATGTATTAGAACTATAAAAAAATAATGAGTTTATATGGAAACGAAATTAAACTCATATCATATAAGATTCAATTTTTAGTTTAGGAAGAAAATTAACGAAGGTATAAATGCGATAAATCGCACCTGAAAGTCAAAAATCGCTTTTAAAATTGCTCGTTACTTCATGAATGTGTTTTTATCATGTATACAATTTGATGGAAAACAAATTGGAGAAGCATTATATAACTGAATTTAAGAATATAACAATTACATACAATATTAATTTAACGTTTCGTTCACTTCTATGGCATCAGGCCAACAACATTAGGTGAATAAAAACTAAATAATTCTTAGTGGCTGATAATTTGAATTAGAGTCTTACCTAAACATCTAAACCATACTATCAAATACACGAGGTATACTCTTGTCCCCCACTAATTACAACAAAGTTTTAGTGTAGCTAATTACTAAACGGGTCAAGTGATTGAAATTTGTAACTATTGTTCGCGCATTGACTTATACCTAATAACTTTATTGATTTAATATTTTTAATTAAACTAAGACTTTAAGATTCCATGATGACCGAAAGAGGATAAAGAGCATTATATATATATATATATATATATATATATATATATATATATATATATATATATATATATACCTCCTGAATTGAAGTATGCGCAAGTAATATGAAAATCCGACAACGATTACATAGTTTCTTTAAGGGGCCCAGTACACAAGTTGTGGGTCCCAAATATCAGGAATTCGTCATCGGTCGTTGACCAACTAGTTAATTAATGGGACCCGGATCACCCTAAAGAGATATACTTTAATCCACTCCACTCCACCATTTGAGCGTATATTTACTGTTAGCCTACTTGACTAAACTTGTAAGGATACTCTATGGACTCTAGAGTCTAGAATATGTAAATTTTTCACATGATTATACACCGTCCAAAAGATTATTTACTTATAGTTTGCGAAAAAATTGATTACTTAGTAATTTATATATTTTAGTGGCTTCATTACGTAGAACTTTGATGAAACTATTCTATTGGAATGAATGATATGAATAATTTATTTATCCTAACTTAAGCAATTATATCCAACTTAATGATTTTGTCAAATGCGTTTATGATACTTAAATCAACTTTTTGAAGCATGGTTGTTACAGTGTTATTAAATTGTCTATTTAATTACTTAGTTTATAAGCTACAGAAGCTTGGTGTGTAAGCAACAAAATCTGTTACGACATATTCATTTATTTTGAAGTCTATAAAAGGCAAAACGTTGGTATGTTTTAGACACATTTTTACACAATCACACGATCATCTTGTAACACAAAGAACATTACAAAGGCATTTGAGAAGTTAGAAAGTTCTCAGTTTCGGGAATGGTCAAACAAGAATATAGCAGGTAGGTTGTGATGCAAGTTCTTTGATAGTGAGTGATTTTGATGCTGGATGTAGGTTGAAAAATCGAACTAGGCTAAATTCTTGTGTTCTTTACATTGTCTGCAACTTTTCGATTTCAAGAACTTAGAATAATTAGGTTATTTGTTGCGCAAGTAAACTTTGAGAATTGTTGATACATTGTCAAAACCAATTTCGGTTATAACAATTGGTATCAGAGCCTTGTTCTGGTTTTAAAGAATTCAACAATGGGAGTAAGCAAGGTTTAGATAAAGCGATTTCTCCTTGTGGCGAACACGAATGAGGCTGAGTCTTGTCCAAATGAAAGTCTCGAAGGCACTCGGAGATGTAAAGGAATTTCGAGTATCGCTCATTCCACTCAAGAAGGCAGACATCCTAGAAATTGCATAGGGTACCATCATCCTCCACTTGAGAGATAAAGTCTTTCGCGAAGTCTCCAAAGTAAAATTCGATGTCGGGATTTGGTCAAAGCTTGAATCGCTCTATATGACCAAGTCTTTGCATAACAAGGTTCACTTGAAAGGAAAATTGTTTGGGTTTAAAATCCTAGAAGATAAGCCAATCTATGAAGGCTTAGACGAGTTGAATTGAATCATCATTGATTTGGCCAATATTGATGTAAAAGTTCAAGATGAAGACCAAGCTTTCATGATACTGAATGCACTCCCAAAATTCTATGCTAATTTTGTTGAAACTATGAACTATGATCGTGAATCTCTTACACTCGAAGAAGTGCAGGTGGAATCAACGTCCAAGGAGCTGGATGCCAAACGTGACAAAAGAATCACTACATAAAGATCAAACATCAAGGGAAAACCACACACGAAAAACTCGAAATCAAAAACTCTGAATAGGTCTAAGTCTCATGTATCTGACTCTCAAGATTTTCCTTATAAATGTTATTATTGTCACAGGGAGGGCCATATGAAAAAACATCGCCCAGACATAGACAAGACATTTGAAAAACCAAAGAAAGGAGCAAAGGTTGCCATTTCTGAAGAAAGATATGACAGTGCAGAAGCAATGATCATTACATATCAATAAACTCATCAAGAATGGGTACTTGACAATGGTTTCACATACCACATGTCACTAGTTTGAAGACTTCATTCAAGAAGATTGTGGTTTTGTTCTTCTTGGCAATGACAAGGCATATTGTGACATCGGTAAAAGTAATATAAGAATTAAAAACCATGAAGGCAAGATTAAAATCCTTAGTAATGTAAGATTTTTCCCTGATCTCAAACAAAATATAATATCACTAGAAACTCTAGAGAAATCTTGTTTTAATTTTTCTTTTAAAATATGATATCTAGTTGTCACTAAAGGGACTACGAGTGTGATGAAGGGAATGAGAATAAATGGATTGTACTTTCTTGTTTGTCAATGTGTTACAAGAAATGCAGGTATTGCATCATCAAATGACATGACTAAAACTTGGCACCTAAGGCTCGGTCTTGTTTGTGAAAGGGGAATGTGTGATAGAAAATATTCAAATCAGCAAACTTGAATTTTGTGAAACATGTGTTTTAGGTAAATCTACTCCGTTGAGATTTCAAGGTGGCCAACACAAAACAGAACCAATCTCATACAATGATCACTCATATTTATGAGGACCTTCAAGAGTTAATTCTCATCATGGAAATCGGCACTATATGTCCATTGTAGATGATTACTCAACAAGAGCATGGATATTTATGATAGAAAAGAAAAGTCAAGCTCAAACACTTACAAGGACCTAACTCTGATTGAAAATCAAACTGGAAAGAAGATCAAAGCCCTCGGGATAGACAATGGATTAGAATATTTCTCTAAAATCTTCAATGACATCTGCAAGTCCTTAGGCATCAAAATGTTGGCAGAAATGCCGACAATATGATTATTTATTTGCATATCAATGTAATATAAATATCTCATGAGTCCTTATTGTAATGTACTAATTAGATTAAAAAAATTAAACTTCCATTCATTCCTTTACGTGTGTTTGAACCTTTATGATATTCAATAGTCTTATACTCTTTAATCAAACCTAACAAAGTATGAAAAGTCAAATATATATTTGCGTGAACAAACTCTTCCTGATTTGCTTAAAATATAATATTCACAAACTAAAGATCATCGGATTATTGATCCTAGTATGATTGTTGGAAGAATCTATGATATATGGTTACGAGGCATAGAGAGTTAAGAACTCTATAGGTCTTCCTGTGTATCTTCCAAAGATAATGAATTGACCAGTGCACTTTTAGACACAATGTAAGAAAAAATCATTTCACCTATTCTGTTTCAAGGTCACTATGTATGAATTGCATCGTGGTTACCTAAATCCTGAAATGAGACATGTCATTTCATAGCTTACATATTCTTATTTGAGAAAATATTCTAGGTCCACTCTGTGATATAGATTAGACAAATTGGTGAGATATTGAGTTATGAAGATGTCATGAACTAACTTTGTAAAGTTCTCATAGATATGGAATTCATGTACAAGATTGCTGAAATGAAATATATATAATTTCATACTTTATTACTTGGGTTGTAAATAAATGAAGAAAAAATTGGCTCTATAGCCTTATAAAACGTTTCCATTTTGGATATACCCAAGGTTTTGTTAATAGATTGAAAATAGCCAGACAAATTCGTTTACACATCGTAAATAGTCCAAAATACCCTTAATTCGTTTACACATTAAAAATATAAATTAAGGGTATTTTGGACTATTTACGATGTGTAAACGAATTTGTCTGGCTATTTTCAATTT
This sequence comes from Urtica urens, assembly GCA_958296335.1. Taxonomy (NCBI): domain Eukaryota; kingdom Viridiplantae; phylum Streptophyta; class Magnoliopsida; order Rosales; family Urticaceae; genus Urtica; species Urtica urens. The sequence goes on along the minus strand of OY282520.1, from coordinate 11,399,042 downwards.
ATTAAAGAAACCTTGGGTATATCCAAATTACTCATAGTTTACAAGGCTATATATCAAAATTACCCATAAATGAAGCACACGATATCCAAAATTAAGTAACCACTTTATTTGGATGAAACAATATGACTTGTTAGCTCCTCTTCAATACGTTGTTTCTAACTTATTCACAAGTAACAAAGGAGTTGAAGAAATAACAACTGGAAGGGTAATATGATAATTTTATAAATCTCATATAGTTAAATATATTCATAAAGGGTAATCATAGATAATATTCAATGGTTCCACTCAACATAATTAAGTTAAATTTGAGTAGAAAATAAAATTCAATTGAACCGAGAGATTCTCAGTGTCAACTCTTTAAGTTTAGAAAACGTTTGTGAACTTTTGAGTCCAAGTATAGTAGTTCAAACTTTGTTATTTTGAATCCATAAGGTCACTATTGCAAGTCATTGGAGTAAGATTTTTAAACTAGAAGTTAAGTCAAAATAAGTTCATGTCTTGAACTAGACATTTTCCCGAAAAATGTCGGTATTTTTGTCCACATGGACATGAACAGATGTGAAATTCAAAATAAGATTTTGAATATTTTCATATGATGGAAATATAATTTAGTTTCTAAAGCCGAGAAGTCGGTTGAGGCATTATGAAATTAATTGTCTTAAAATAAATAATGAAGCATCTAGAAGCTCCCCCTGGGTAGAATTTCGGCCAAGCATCATAGAGAGAAGGAAATTATTTCTAGAAATTCTTTTGCCTTTAATTATAAAAATAATTACCCAAAAGGAAAAGAGAAAATGAATTTCTTTGAGAAGGAAAAAAATGTGCTAAGTGAGGAAACAAATTTTCATCACTAATGCCATAGATTGTCCGGCCATGTACAATGAGAAAATCAAATAATGTGTCATGAATGCATAATAGGAAAGGGTAATTACACTTTCTTGATTTTCCTTCTCCTATAAAAAGAGGTTCACATAAAGATGTGAAAATAAGTTTTCTGCTCTTTTTTCTCTTATTGTGGCCGTCCACTTTTCTCCCTCTCTCTCAAAATACTTATTTTATTTTGGCACCTAAGTCCTCATTAGAGTTAGGCTAAATTGGCTATTTATCTCATAGACTTGTTCTTGAGTTATTGTGTTTAATTGTGCCTACACATAAATTCTTCAAACACTCTATAGACTCATGTAATTGAAACCTTAGGTTTCTCGAGTTCAAGACTAGGCGGAAAGGTAACGAGCGAGACGAGACGATCTACCTTTCCCAAGACTCATCAAAAATCAAGCTACAAGAAATGTTAGTGTTAAAGTAATTAAATAAGTTTCTAAATATTCATGCACTTTGCCTAGGTTAGTTAAAATTGTTTTACTTATAAAGCAATTTTTATATTCCGCCATTAATGAGTTAATGATAAATTTTTCTAAACCCTAGACCAATTCCAACAATCTTTCAAGACTTGGAGAAGGAAGGAGGTTGTCCTAAAGCGGATGGCTCTACAGAGGCGTTCCGAGTGGTTCTTGACGATTGCAAGCTCGAAGACGTCGGTTTTCAAGGGCATCCTTACGTGGAAACGAAAAACGGCGGCGGGATGTACGAGGATTCGCCCTGATCGGTGTGTGTCTAATCAGGGATGGTCGGACCACTTCCCTACGGCCAAATTTTTGCATCTTGAACATTGGGCTTTCGAAGATAAGCCAATTATCCTTCGATCGATGAGCCCACCCCAATTGAGAGAAGTGGAAGTCATGGACGGAGGCGGTTCATTTTATAGGAAGCCTGGTGTGAAGATTAGAGGTGCGAGAGATTGTGGCTAATTCTTGGAGGTGCAATTATGAGGTATCGGTTCGAGCTTCCACTGAATCTCTTTTCGAGTGGGGCAGAGGAAAATTCCACGATTTGAAGAAGGCTATAGATTGTCAACGGAGGCTCCTTGTCTCGCTTACCTCTTTGGCAACGGTCTTGAACTCGGATAACCACTGTACATAAGAGAAGAGACTCGATGACCATATGGAGAAGGAGAATATTTATTGACTCCAAAGAAGTAGATTGGTTTGACTCAAGCATGGAGATGTTGATTTGAGTTTCTTCCACCGCAAAGCTAGCCAATGTAGAAGGAAGAATCGTATCAATGGGCTCTTTGATTCTCAAAACGTGTGGAACACATGACCGGCGAACATTGAAGGTATAATTTCAAAGTACTTCATTGATATTTTCTTATCTTCTAATCCTTCCTCGAGTGATATTTTTGCGGTCACGAGGAATATGGAGCCGAAGGTGACAGAACTTATTATTGAAAGATTGGCTTCTTAGTTTACAAGGGAGGAAGTTCGCATTACGGTCTTTGGCATCAACCCCTTAAAAGCCCTCGGAGGAGATAGCCTTCCCAGCCTCTTTTCCAAAACTATTGGCATATTGTCGAAGATAGCGTGACTAGCTTCTGTCTCGGAGTCCTCAATAAGAAGAAGGAGATTGATGGGCTCAATGAAACGTTGGTTATGATGATCCCAAAAATTAAGTCTTCTACAAGTGATATTTTCGGCGTATTAGCCTATGGACGGTGCTTTACAAGGTGATTTCAAAGTGCATTCCTTATAGACTTCAAGAAAAAATGGGAAAGGTCATATCGAAAATCCAGAGTGTCTTCGTCAGAGATAGCCTTATCTTTGACAATGTCATGATCGAGTTCGATGGTCTTCATGTGATGTACACCGGCTGTTTTAGGAATGGGTTTGGCGGGTCCCTCAAGCTTGACATGTCTAAGGCCTATGATCGTGTGGAATGCAACTACCTATAGGAGATAATGAAGAAGCTCGGGTATGATGATCAATGGGTCGAGCTCATTATGAGATGTGTGCGATCCGTGAAATTTTCCTTTTAACTCAACATGAAGCTTTGCTGAAACATTGTTCCGTCTCAAGGATTACACCAAGGTGACCCTCTTTCCATACATCTTCCGGCTATCTAGTTTGTTCTAGAAGGCGGAGCAACGGGGTTTGATCAATGGAGTGAGGTTTGGTAACACATGGATACGTGTTTCTAACTTGTTCTTTGTTGATGATAGTATGGTTTTCTTCAAAGAAAACCTGTGGGAGACCCAAGAAGTGAAGCATCGTCTCGAGATCTATTCTTGGGCATCCGGGTAAGTGGTCAACTTTGAGAAATCCAAGATTTTTTGGCAAGAATGTAAAGAAGGAGGCAGCCGTGCGACGTGGCCGAGAACTAGGGGTGGTGGTGACTAAGAACCATGATCTTTATCTCGGTTTGCCTATGGTCGGGAGAAAGGGCACGGTGGAGCTTTTCAAGTTCATCAAAGAGCGGATGTGGAACAAGATAAGAGGATTGAAGGGGTCCTTTTTCTCATGGGCCGGAAAAGAAATCATTCTAAAGGTTATCATTCAATCTATTCCGAGCTACGTCATTAGTTGCTTTAGACTCCCGAAGAGCCTCATCAAAGATATTCGTTCCTTGGCGGCGAAGTTTTGGTGGAGAGATGAAGCAGACAAACAGAAGACCCATTAGGGGCTGTGGAACAAGTTTTGTGAGAGGAAATAAGTTGGTGGAATGGCCTTTCGGTATTGGGTTCGTTTCACCAAGATCTCCTTGCCAAGAGCGTTTGGCGAGTAATCCAATCATCGTCCTCCCTAGCTTCTCGGATTTTAAAAGTAAGTTTTTTCCCAAAGTCGGACATTCTTAATTCTGATTGGATGTATAAGGCCTCTTCACTATGAATATATCTTATTTAGGGCCTGAAGGTGATCTAGCTAGGTCTGAGATGGAGGATCGGTTCGGGGGTGTCGATAAACGCCAAACACGACCGGTGGATACCACGACCACAAAACTTCAAGATCCAGGAACCATGAAAATTACCGAAGGAGAGTAGGGTCTCGGACTTTATTTTGTCGGGAGGGGTATGGGATGTTCCTTCCTTGCGGTAATATTTTTGTGAGGAAGATGTTGGCGAAATCCTCAAAATTTCCAAAATCAACCATAACAACTACCAACAAGATTGTTTGACTCTTTTCCAAGGATGGAGAATATACCGTGAAGAGCGAGTATCGGGCGGTTAGCGATATTTCGGAAATTCTCTAGGGAGTGGCTGCCCGTTTACGCTTCATTAGCTCCTGAAGAGAAGTGACACTTTTCCTCTGGATCCTGAATATTCTTATTTTCCTTTGGAAAGTCTCTAGGGAGTGGCTGCCCGTTTACTCTTCATTAGCTCGAAGCGGTATGGATATCAACCCCTTTTGATCTCAGTGCACTATTGGTAAAGAATCTTCATTGCACGCTCTTCGGACTTGTCAGGAGAGTAAGCTAGTATGGAAGTTGCTCGGTTGGTGGAAATTGGTCAAGGAAAGTTTCGAAAGTGATTTCATCTCCTTTTTCTCCCTTATTCATCACAATATGAGCTCTCGGGATTTCGACCACTTTGTGGTTATTACTTGGAGTCTTTGGAACCCGCACAACAACATGATTCATGCTAAACAAACGAGAAACTCGGCCGAACTCATCAATTGGTCCATTAGACATTTTAACAAGTTCCAGATTGTCAACCTCCAACCACCCCCGGTATGTTCCTCTCTGCCTTGCATATTTTTTTGGAAGCCTCCGGCCTTGGGTTCGATTGCTTTGAGCGAGGATACGACCTCGACCTCTGACAAAAAGAAGTGGAACTTTGGCGGATTCTTTTGCAGCAACACGAGGGCGGTCAAGACAGGGTAGTCCATGCTTTGTGACGGGTCCCTTACCCCTCTGATGGCAGATGGCATGGCTATCTTGAGAAGTCTCCCAGGCGAGGACTCTTGTGCTCCCTAAAATCGAGATCCAATCCATTGTGAAGTTGTCGTCAAACTCATCCGGTCCAAGTTAGCCCCGGCTAATGAGTTGGGGTTACTCATAGCGGATATCTTTATATTGGTTGGGGTTTTTGAGTTTTGTGTTGTTTCTTTTCATCCTAGACATCGCAGTGTCATTGGTCATAATTTAACGAAAATCGCTCTTAATTTGAATGTAATGCGTTTTGGAACGATATATTTCCTCCGATTGTGAAATGAATTATTTTAGCCGATTTGACTAATATCGTTTAATGATTTTGAAGGAAGTTTCCCTATTTCTAAAAATAAAAATTAAGTATAAAAAAGCATGAAATATTGTAAGTTGTGTACATATCAACAATTATGTTCATTAATTTCATGTTGATGAGAAGTCGTAACGACAACATGATTAAGTCATAAAAAGTTCCTTAGGAATAACTTCAACAGTAGCTCATTAAATGAAGATGAATAGCTTTAAGTGACTATGTTTCAGTTTAAAATAATTAAAGTGCATTAATTATATTTAATTTATGTTAGTCAATTCGTAAGATATCATAGACACTTTTAGAATAATGTGGATTACACTTTACTGAATAAATATAATACAATATTACAATTAAGTGTAAGTATGTAAAGAGTAAATGACACAAAGATGTGATACATAATGATCAACAAATTATGGATGTATCTTTCGTGCGATAATTTCTAATAAAAAATAAGCCAGCGTGAATGTAATAGATAAATCCCCTTTGGTTCTTCTTTAGGCAAACCTTAACATATCAAATATTCTACAATATTTCCTATGTCTTCTCCCCTTAATTGCCTAAAATTGATATCAAGGGAAATGATAGACCAAACACATAGGAAGGAATATCACGACATGAAATGTAGAATAGGATGCCAATGAAACATATAAATCCATAGAAGTAGTAAAATTGCATAAATAGAAATGTAGAAAGCAGAAGAAAATACACATAAGTTTAAATAGTACAAACCAATTTAAAAACAATAAAATGTCTTATTGATGTGGAAGCCTTGGTAGCTTTTGCAAAGCGGATGTCTGAATGAGCTTTTGAAGAAAATTCACTTCTTGAATGAGTATCTCTAGGAAATCGGACTAAGCTGAACTAAGTCACTCTAGATAGCCAACTTCAGACGAGCATCTTTATCGACAGATGCCGGGACAAATGGTCTGTTAGTCAAATACATGTTTTCCTTATAATAACTTGTTTCTAATTTGAAGAGGACCAAGAGCTTTGCCAATAGCATCATCAAGACGAATGAAATTCTTATTTTGATCGAAGAGGATCAAAGTCACGAAGCATCGATACCCGACTGGCATTTGGACTGCTTAAAACTTAGCATGATCGAGAAAATGATAAATAAAAAAAACAAATTCCCTAGTCAAATGAACACTGAGAGCCAATTTGATATATTAAGTGAGTAAGGGAAATTATCACAATATAACCATTAGTGGATGGTGCCCAATTGGTAATACCAATCATGTATAGGATATAGTACTTAACTGTTTGTGAGATCCGCCGATTGCATACTACCCTTCGCAGGCTAAACTGCATTATCATTATCAAATAAGGCTTTGACAATGAAGTCCAAGCGAGGCAAGGGATTATTGGTGATCTTAAATTTTTGAAAGTATTAGCATCCAAAGCTTTCGTAGAAAGACCAGGTAATTATTTTCCCGTATAATTGTATTCTAGGAATATATTTCTCTTCCACAAGTCCATGAATAAAATGATGTTGGATGTCATAAGCCTTGTCTTAATGTGTTGAGCTGGATTTTTTGAAATGTTGATAGCACTTTGATTGTCACGAAATAATGTCATAACATCTTGTGAGACACCATACTCAACATGTTGAGTATTTGTTAAAATATAGTTAACAATTAACCTAATTAATTATGAAACATATCAATATATGGTAGAAATTCGTAATTCAATTTAGCATGTTAAAAAGTTTTAAAACATATTCAATAACCATATCATTAAATCTAATCTAGCATGTCAATAAATTTCTAAACATATTAATAAATTCATTCAAACATTCAAACGAGTGATCTAAAATTTCTAATCCTACAATGATTATTATATTCAGATCTAACTTGTTTTTAGAAGACTTACATTGGATTCGGATATGCAAGAATCAGCCCCGGGGATGCCTCCACAAGCACGGCCGAAACTCCTTCCTACGCGCGTCTATGATGTCCTAAAATTCGTCCTTGCGCCGTTGCTCCAAAAAGTGGCCGGCCCTGTTGATTAAATATCACTCAAACAATCACAAGTTGAATCAATGATAATTCCCAAGGAGGTTTTATGAGACAAAGAGGGTGGGCTCTTTTGTGGGAACAATGGGAAAATGAATAAAACAAGGCTTGAAAAATTCTCTCTCTCTTTTCTCTTTTGGGATTTTGGCCGTGTGATTTCTCCTTGGCGAGAGAAAAACAATCAGCCAACACAAGGGGGGAAGAGAAAAGGACGTGTGAAAATTAGGTCCGGAGAGAAGAGGAGAAAATAATTTCATACTTATCAAATAAGCACAAAATGAGAAAATATTTATTTTCTTCTTTTATTTATTTGAATCACTCAAGTGTATTATTATCAATATAACAATACTCTATGATTCAATAAATAAATGTAACAATAAATAACTAATTATTTATTAAGTTACTTAGAAAATAACTTTCTCGATATAAATCAAAATTTATATTAAATGAGTAAATCAATGATTCTTGTTCATTTAATTTCTTGCAAGTGTCTATCATTAAGACCTTATGGACCCATATGAACAAAGCTTTTGAATAAAAATCGGATTCAAAAAGTTCACAAATCTTTTTCGTCTTTTAATTCTTAATATTACTCGATTCCACTAAAGGACTAATACTGAGTCTCTCTCTGTTCATATGCGTATATTTTCCGTATGATGTGACAAAACAATTCTTCACACGATCCACAAAATACTTTACGATATTACCCTTCATGTGTATCACTAACTAAGGGGAATTTAAATTACCGTTTTACCTCTTGAGTTATTATTTCACTAACTCGTTTGTTATTTTTGAATGAGAAGAACATAGAGTGAGATGTCTTTACATGTCACATGTTTTAATCAAAGAATAATTTTATTCGATGAATACCTGGCCAGGTTTATTCATTTACACTCTCATAACAAAGCATAGTGTGATACTAATGCATTTGCATTGTGCCAACATGAATTCCATATCTGTTAATCATATAACCCAATATCACAACCTTATGACATCAACCGTCGGGTCACATGAAACTAAAACTTAGTCATTGCCCATTGACAAATCAAATGTCATAAAGTGTAATATCAATTATATATTCACTTTAGAATTTAGGTAAGTACCAAAGTACCTTTCGTATGTGATCCTGAAGTTTCGAGTGGTTAAACGGTTTTATCTCGAGTTTCTAAGTATCATTGGTCTTGTTCAATATCTTCCATAAGATATCAAGAAAAAAACACAGAGTCACAACTCTCTATATCACAAGATAAGTATCATGATTCATTCAAAAAATCATTACTTAGATTCGATTGCTCTATCGATCATAAGATTGCAAACAAATGTTTAAACTAGTCAGAAGGGCTATCTTGTCAAGTCTGTACTTAGCACCCCTTTCGTTGATGACAGTTTTAGAGCGTAGCATTCATACATAGACACAAGCGTAATAAAGAATGAATATTTATTTGTATTAATGTTTCAGCAAAATTAGATACAAATGTATTTTAATGTCTAATATCTCCTTTGTGGAGACCAATCCCAACATATCTCCCACTCAAATAACTAAATCAATTTTTATTATTTCAAAAATAATATAAGCGAATTTAAATATTTAAAATTTTAAATTTATTAGGAAACAATTTTCGAAGACACACGGCCACGCTACGGATTTGGCCCATCCAAACAGCCCTGATGCATTTCATACACAGATCCTTGGGCCATTCGGAATGGTCGGGGTTAGCGCCCACGCGTTCCATAACGCGCGGCCATTCCCGGTGGATGCCTCATTTCTTCTTGTCCACCCGGATTACAAAATTACAAAATTTAAATTTACAACAAATAACAAATTTAAATAAAATAAAATAAAACCGGGAGGTAACCCGAAAATAATCTTAGGGCCAATTAGAATAAGGATCCATCCATAAAACGCACATGCATTCACAAATTCAATTCATACAAAAACGCCAACACTTAAAATCGATTTTAATGACAATTATGGCTCTGATATCATTTGTTGGAATTTAGTTAACAATTAACCTAATTAATTATGAAACATATCAATATATGGCGGATATTCGTAATTCAATTTAACATGTTAAATTTTTTTTAAACCATATTCAATAACCATGTCATTAAATCTAATCTAGCATGTCAATAAATTTCTAAACATATTAATAAATTCATTCAAACATTCAAACGAGTGATCGAAAATTTCTAACAATCCTACAATGATTATTATATTCAGATCCAACTTGTTTTTAGAAGACTTACATTGGATTCGGATCTGCTAGAATCAGCCCCAGGGATGCGTCCACAAGCACGGTTGAAACTTCTTCCCACGCGCGTCTAGGATGTCTTGAAATCCGTCCTTGCTCCGTTGCTCCAAAAGGTGGCCAGCCCTGTAGATTAAATATCACTCAAACAACACCAAGTTGAATCAATGATAATTCTCAAGGAGGTTTTATGAGACAAAGAGGGTGGGATTTTGTGTGGGCACAATGGGAAAATGAATAAAATAAGGCTTAACAAATTCTCTCTCTCTCTCTCTCTCTCTCTCTCTCTCTCTCTCTCTCTCTCTTTTGGGATTTTGGCCGTGTGATTTCTTCTTGGGAAGAGAAAAATAATTGGCCAACACAAGGGGGAGAAGAGAAAAGGACGTGTGAAAATTAGGTTCGGAGAGAAGAGGAGAAAGCCTTCTTTTATACAAAAGGGAATGAGTTTAAGGTAGGTCATTAACAATTAGTGGCCCATTAATTAAGCTTAAACTCAGTAAACAATTTTCCAGCCCCTTTCTACATTAGATGTGGCCGGTATATTGTCAAAATCATCTCCCAAATTTATTTGATTTATTTCTAAATATATTTAATTAATTTAGAACATCTCCTCTATTTAATGACAAGTCATTAAATATTTTCATGCTATTCAATGTAATACGAAACGAGAAAATATTTACTTTCATCTTTATTTATTTGAATCATCAAATTGTATTATTATCAATATAATACAATAATATAATTCATTAAATAAATGTAACAATAAATAACCAATTATTTATTTAATTACTTAAAAAATAATTTTCTTAGCGTAAATCACAATTTACGTAGAATGAGAAAATCAATTAATTCTTGTACACAAATATCTCTTCCGAGAGTCTATCATTGAGAACTTATGGTCCCACATTAACGAAACTTTAGAATAAAGCTCCGACACAAAAGTTTACAAATTTTTTCCGACTTTTAATTCTTAATATTAGTCAATTCCACTAATGGACCAATATTGAAGATCTCTAAGTTTATACGTGTTTGTATTTCCATTTGATGTGTCAAAACTATTCTTCACACGGTCCACGATGTATTTTACGATATACCCTTTTTGTGTATTATTAACTCAGGAGAATGTAAAATTACTGTTTTACCCTTGAGTCATTATTTCACCAAGTCTCCTGTTATTTGTGAACGAGAAAAACATAAAGTGAGATGTGTCAACATGTCACATGTTTTATTTTAAAGAATTCTTTATTCGATGAATACCAGACCTGGTTTATTCGCTCACACTCTCATAACAGAGTATGGTATGATACTAATGTCTTAGCATTGTTTCAACATAAATTCCATATCTGTAAATCACATATGTCAACGAAACAGTATTATGACACCAACCGTCGGGTCAATGAAACTTTACTTAGCCATTGCCCATTGACAAATCAAATGTCATAAAGTGTTACAAGAAGATATGTACTCACATCAGGATTTAGGTAATTACTAAAATACCCCTCGTATGTGAGATTGGGATTTCGCGTGATTAAATGGTTTTATCTCAAACTCCAAAACTTCACGAGTATTGTTCAATATCTTAATTACGATATCAAGAATGAATTACAGAGTCACAACTTTCCATATCACAAGATAAAATATCGTTTAATTCATTCTAACAATCATTACTAAGAATTGATTGCCCAATCGAACTTTAGATTGCGAACTATTATTTAAACTAGTCATAAGAAGGTATCTTGTCTAGTCTGTACTTAGCACTTCTTTCGTTGATGACAGCTTCAGAGCGTAGACATTCATGCATAAACACAATTTTAAATACGAATGGATATTCAATATTTATTTAAATTCAAAACAAAACAAATATAAAAGTATTTAATATCAAAAATCTCCTTTGTGGGCATAAATGCCAACAATATTTGTTTTATCCATAGCAATTGTATACACCTAGTGCCATCAACAATATATTATACTTCAGTAGTAGATATAAACTTACAATTATGCTTCTGAATGAAGCACGATACTAGATTATTTCCAAAGAAAAAACAACCACCTAAAGTGCGTTTCCGATCAAAAGCGCATCCTTCTTAATCTGCATCCATTAACCAACAATATTAGATGTAGTATCTAATGAATACATAAAACCCAGATTCATAGCTCGCGAGACATATCTAATGATTCTCTGACTTAGCTAAGATGACTAGTTTTGAGATTAGCTTGGTAGCGTGCACATACACCTACTAAATAGGTAATATATGGTCTACTGAATAGGATATATTCTACTTCAGTAGTAGATAAAAAATTAAAATAACGCTTCTTATTGAAGCACGATACTAGATTGTTTCCAAGTAAAAAAAAACCACCCAAAGTGCTTTTCCGATCAAAAGCTCTTCCTTCTTAATTTTCATCCCTACAACCAACACGAGTAGATGTAGTATCAAATGAATACATAAGACCTAGATTCATAGCTCCCGAGACATATCTAATGATTCTCTTGACTTGGCTGAAATGAGTAGTTTTGTGATTATCTTGGTAGCATGCACATACACCTACTGAATAGGTAATATATGGTCTACTTGTTTTGAGATAAATAAGGCTCTCTGTCATACTTTAATATGAACATAAATCACCTAATTCTCCTAAGTCATATTTTTTCAACTTGACATGTGTTGCAGCAAGAGTACATTTGTGAGAGACTTTTCAAGGCCGAATCTCTTGACTAAATATCTTCTTTGCGAAAGGGATATTTCATCTCTCCTATGTTTTACCTGAAATCCCATAAAGAAGTTTATTCACCTACCATACTCATTTTGAATTCACTATTCAATGGTTCCACAAAATGTTGCACCATCATCGATATAGATTTGCGTAATCATGAAATTATATTCTTCTTTCTTCATAAATAGGATTTTATCAACCCCTTCTATGATGTTACCCTTGTTTACTAAGAACTCGGTGAGTCTCTCGTACCAAGCACATGGGGCTTGCTTAAGACCATAAAGTACTTTTCATAGTCTGTAAACATGATGAGGAAATATTGGATCAATGAACCCTTTAGGGCAACAAATACTTCTTAATTCATGTATCCACTTAAGAAATCACTTTTGACGTCCATTTGTAACGGTTTAAATCAGAAATGACAAGATATTCTCAAAAGTATTATAATAGATTCAAGTCAAGCAACATGTGCAAAATTTTCATAAAAATCAACTCCCTCGACTTAGGTATAACCCTGAGCAACAAGTCAAGATTTGTTGCGAGTAATATTTTTGTGATCATCGGACTTGTTTTTGTAGATCCACTTTGTTCCTATAACATATTATTAATCATATCTTGCTAGTTCCCATACAGATTTGTTTTCAAACTATACAAGTTCTTCTTGCATGGAAATCATCTAGGACTCATCATCAATAGCTTTTGTAATATTTATAGGTTCAATATGAGATACAAAGTATATATTCCCTATCTTTTTGCAATAGCTAATCAGATTCTTTTGTCCCATTAATTATCAATAACATTCCCCAGAACATTGTCAGTAAGAAGGTTCTTCTGAAATCTGGTGGATAGGGTCAGATTTCAAATAATTTCATCTGAAGGTGCTAAAATTTTGATTTTATGTCGCCTGACTCTTCTTCATTTACTGGTTATCGTGTTCAGTGACGCGTAAGACAGTTAGTGAAACATTTTTCATGTCATTTGTATCTATGTTAAAACCATTATCCTCGTCATATTGTACATAGAGTATGTATTATCTTTCACAAATACATTGATAGATTTCAATGCTTTTTGTCATGGGGTTATAGACTCTAAAAGCAGTGATTTTCCTGGGATAACCTACAAATATACATTCGTCACTTTTAGGATCGAATTATTTTATTGGGTTTCGATCTGCGAGAATATAAAATATGAAAGTATTTTAGAATAGGTTTGCAACCACGCCATATCTCATATTGTAATGTCAATGTACTAAGTCTTATTCTAACCTAATTATTTATGTGATAAGCAGTGTTTAAAGCTACAGCCCATAAGCGAGTATGGATATTCTTGGTCAGTAACATCACTCGTGCCATTTCTGAAGAGTTCTATTTACTTTTCCACGATGGCATTTCAGTGAGGCATTATGAGAGCAGAAAACTCATGAGAGATACCTTCTCCTAAGCATAATGTGGAGAACCTTGAGTTTTTCGAATTCTCTCCCATGATCACTGTGAATTCTGACTATTTTTCCAATAGATTCAACTTTATGTCGTTGTACCTGATGACACATCTCCTCAAAGACTGTAAAAGAGTCTAAGTTTTCTCTTATGAAGTGAACTAAGGTGTACCTCGAGAAATTATCTACACACAAAAAGACATCGCATCTACCACCCGAATTTTTTGTTTGCATAGGCCCTATCAGATCAACGTGAAGTAATTCAAGTACTCTAGTGGTAATACAATGTTGCACTATTATGTGCGACATTTTGACTTGTTTTTCAATCTAGCATTCTCCGCATATTTGACCTTTAATGAGTTTGACATATGGATTTCCAACGATAGCATTCTCTGCTATTATTTTCCTTATACTTATGTGATTTAGATGCCCTAGGCATTGATGATAGTTTGGCCTCATCTACCTTGGTCATATGACATGATTTTGATTTCTGACTTTTATGCAAAGACCACACGTAACAACTGTCCTGAGATTGGACTCCGATGATAAGCTCAGTTTTATGTTTTGTGACTATTATGCACTTATGACGAGTGAAATTAGCAGTAAGTCACTAGTGATATTCACATTAAGATTTGAGTCACATAACTGACTGATGCTAATGAAGTTTCCAATTAGTCCTTAAACTAGCTAGTAAAGATTCTTTTAAATGTTGAAGACCTTGAAAATTCAATAATAATTTCGCGTCAATCTTTGCCTTAAAGCCGTCTCCAAAAGTTACATAGCAGTTTGAGTTGGGTTTAAAGTAAGTAAGGTAGTCTTCAACACCTGTCATGTCTTGAACATCCACTATCAAAGTACCCGTCTTCATAAATTGAGGCACAAATAGAGGTATAAGCATTATTAACTATGGCATCATGTTTAACTCTCCATATAATGTGAGTTTATGTACTTGATTGGGTATGACCTTTGTATAAATGTTGAGGTTGATATGAATTTGTGCCATGCGTGCAATATCAATAAGGACGAATGCGCCCTCTTTGTTCACAGTAATGACATATCCAGGGAGGTCTTCTTCCATGAGACCTCACAAACCTGGAGTTTCGAAACATGAGTCCTTGATTAGGATTAGATGTCTTGAATGGTCTTCTAGTGATAACACATTTTTTATGTGGGCCAAAATTGGTCTGAGAGGAAAAAGTGACATAAGTATAACTAATTATCATCATGTTTCATGCAGCTATTTCATGGGAAGGATCTTGTTTAGGTCATCAGTGTTGGAATAGGTCTAGCGTTAAAAAAAATTAAAAATTTCTTCACAAGTAAAATAATTTTACTAACTTAGGTAAAGTGCATGAAAATCTAATTATTTAAAAACATTATTTTAATACTTGTTTACTTGAGACTAACCTTTCTTGTAGCTTGATCTTTAGGAAGCCTTAGGAAATGTTGATTGTCTCGTCTTGCTTGTTTCTTTCACACCTAATTGTGAACTCGAGAAACCTAAGATTTTTATTACAAGAGTCTATGGAGGGTTTGAAGAATTTGTGTGTGAGAACAATTAATCACAATAACTAAAGAACAAGTCTATGAGCTAAAGAGTTAATTTAACCCTAAGTCTAATGAGGACTTAGGTGCCAAAATAAAAAGATATTTTTAGAGAGAGAGATGAAATGGACGTCCAAAACAAGAGAGCGCAAGGCAAATAGCCTATTTTCACATCTCAATGTCAGGCTCTATTTATAGGGGAGGAAAATACAAGAACGGGTAATTAATCTTTCCTATTGTGTATTCATGATAGAATATTTTATTTCTTCACCTCCTTCTCTATGTGCTTGGCCGGCTATGTAGTGTCTTTAGTGAGGGAATTTTGTTTCCTCACTTAGCACATTTGTTTCGTTCTCAAAGAAATTCATTTCCTATTTTCCTTTTTGGCAATTATCTTTATAATTAAAGGAAAAATAATTCCTCTCCTCTTTTGATGATGTTGGCCGAACTCTACACTGGAGAGGGAGCTTCTAGATGCTTCCTTATTTCTTTTACGTCAATTCTTAAAATACCCATTGTAGAATTAATTTTGCACAAATAATGAAATTAATTTCATAATGCCTCAAACGAATTTTCGGCTACAGAAAAGTAATTTATATTTCCATCATATGAAAATATTCAAAATCATATTTTTCTCTTCACATCATTTTATGTCCATGTGGACAAAAATACCCTTTAGACATTTTCCGAGAAAACGTCTAGTTCCACACTTGAACTTATTTTGACTTAGCTTCTAGTTTAACAATCCTACTATAATGGCCTGTAGTAGTGACCTTATGGATCCAAATGAAAAAAACCTTGAGCTACTATACTTGGACTCAAAAGTTCACAAACCTTTTCCGAATACTAGCTTAATGTCAATATACTCTACTAAAGAGTTGACACTGGGAATCTCTCGGTTCAAATGAATTTATTTTCTACTCAAATTCAACTTAATTATGTTGAGTGAATCCATTGAATGTTATCTATGATTACTCTTCATGAATATTATCAACTAGATGTGATTTATCATATTACCATTTTAACATTCTAGTTATTATTTCCTCAATTCATTTGTTACTTGTGAATAAGTTAGAAAAAATTCATTGAGGAGTAGCTAACAAGTCACATTGTTTCATCCAAATAAAGTCGTTACTTAATTTTGGATATCGCGCAGTTCATTTATTCAAAATCCAAGTAAAAAACCATGAGGTGATATACATTGCCTTTAAACAATCATGTACATGAATTACATATCTATGAGAACTTCACAAAGCTGGTTCATGACATCTTTTCATAACTTAATATATCACCAATTAGTCTAGTCTAGATCACTTAGTGCACCTAGAATTTGAATTTCGTAAATGAGAATATTAAAGCTATGAAATGACATGTCTCATTTCAGGATTTAGGTAAGCATGATGAAATTCATACATAGTGACCTTGAGATAGAAGAGGTTAAATGGTTTGTTCTTTCATTGTCTCTAAAGGTGCACTGGTCCATTCACTATGTTCGGAAGATACACTGGAAGAATTATAGAGTTCTTAACTCTCTATACCTCGTAACCAGACATCATAGATTCTTCCAACAATCATACTAGGATCAATAGTCTGTTGATCTTTAGATTGCGAATATTTCATTTTAACCAAACCATGAAGAGTTTGATAACGCAAATCTACATTTGTCTCTTCATACACTTTTAGGTTTGATTAAGGACTATAAGACTATTTAATATCATAAATCTTCATACAAACGAAAAAGGAATGAATGAACGTTTCAACTTTTATTAATTTAATCAGCAAATTCCAATAAGGACTCCGGAGAGATTTATATACATTGATATGTAAATAAATAATATTTTTGTGGGCATTATTACCAACAATCAGTACTTGAGTTTAGCATTCTGAGAGACTTTGTCATCTTCACTTGTTGACTGTTTAGTCGAGGCATTTCCAATTTTAGTCCACAATTGTTTCCAGAAGTTTGTTCTTGTCATTTGTAAGGGACAAGAACATCTCATAATTTCTATCTAAACTGTTGAACTCGTCACAAAGATTATGATTGGAAATAGTTATAAATTCGTCATATATATCATTTTCAGACACATTGTCAACCTCATTTCCAGGTAGATTTAATATTGAATCAGTAAAAGAAAAACAATTGCTTGATAAATTATATTCAATTTCATTTTCATCATTTGAACTTGTAGCATTATAACATTTATTTTTCTTTCTCGAGAAGTTAGGACACTTCTTCTAGATGTGACCATACCCCTCAAATTCAAGACATTGAATATTATTTTCTCGAGTGTAGCAGTATAACCTTTCGTTTGTGGAGGGTTTGTTTATCACCGCTTGACTTTGGTCTTTGAGACTTATTTCTCCTCTGGTACTGGTGTTGTGGAATGTCTCTGACATCTTGACAGACATTTATAGGAGGAATTCTGCTGAATTTCTACATCACCATGTTATAATTTTTTTATAACAATGTGATTGCATCATAAATATCTTCCTCTGAGTTTGAAGATGCCTGATCTGAACGCTCATTCAGTGATTTTTTCAATGCTAGACTTCTATGTAATTTCTCATATATGTGAATAGATAACTCGTAAGTCATGCGAGAGCCAATTATTTCATCCAGCTTCATATTGGACAAATCCTAGACTTCTTCGATGGTTGTAACTTAATTTCATCTAGAACCTAGATGGCAGTGATACGAAAATTTTGTGCACTAGTTTCTCATATGACATAAGTACACCAAGATAAAAAGATTCATTAGCAATATCACGATTCATGACATAAAATTCAACAATAGTCTGATCTTCATTCACAGATAGAGCTTCAAGCTGAGTAGTAAGTGTTGATGTCCGATTTCGTCCTCAACAATCACGAAACAAAATAATACATGGTTTGTACAATTTATAATTTATAAACCAATCTCAATAAGACTTCGTAAAAATAATATCAAAACTGGAAAATAGATTAAATAAATTGACGAAGTGCGAGTTGTTTTAAGATCGAATTAGATTACAATACACTTTGGAAACAAATGAGGAGTAAGAATTGAATAATTAGAATGTTATGCTCGTTTTGATCTAATTTACTTTATATTTATACTATGAATTGATTGATTAGCTCATAATGTGTGTTGTCGAGAGTGCTGAAGTTGTTGCCACGTCTCGTCTTACCGTTGAAGATGAAACTTTGAATTCGTCGTGGATCCGGTCTTCGTAGCAAAGTTGACTCTCTTGACTAGAGACTTCGTCAAGATTGAGTGCGTTACTTTTGAAAGGAGTTCAATGATATGGTCTGGCAGATTTGGTCCGAAGTGTTTGATTTTTTTTAGCTTTTATTAGGCACAAATTATTTTAATTAGGTCAAATTTTATACCCCCACAATAAACATTTGAAGCTCTGAGCTGCGAACTTTGACTATTCTTTCATGAGCACCTTCCAATATTTCCCAGGCTTCTTTAGCACTCGTACAGGTATTTATAATCCTAAAAATATTTTTGTCACCACTATTATAGATAGCATTACGAGCTCTAGAGTTTCCAAGTGCATCCTCATCCTCTGTTGCTTATGATTTTTTCTGGCTTGAAACCTGTTAGCACACCTTCAACATTGAGAATTCTTGGTGGGATCTAGCCTTTTATCAATGCATTCCAGGTTTCGTTGTCAACTAATTTCAAGAAAGCACATATTTTTGTCTTTCAATAGCCATAGTTTGATCCATCACGAAAGGACGACGATTCACTAAGTAACCTTCCCTGGAGCTATTAATCTTAACAACAAAAACCACACCATTTAGTGTATTGGGTGCCTGGTCTGGTACGAATTGAAATTTTGTTAGTTTCTCTGCAAGATGTCACACACAATGTTGGAACAATGTGTGTTACACTTTACTGAGCAAATATGAGACAACAACATAATTAAATGCAAGTATGTAAATGACACAAGATGTGGTAACTCAGTTCAATGCGGCATGACTTACATTCGGGGCATACAACATATCAAAAATGAATTCACTAAATTAATATAGTTAATAATACAATAATGACTTTATATGAATAGCCTCAAGATCAATGTCAAATATTACTTAATATTTGAATACTAAGGCATGTTGTCCCCCTGAATAGTGTCTCTGTGTATTCCACTAACGGAACACTCTCCATAATATTCGTCTAGTAGACAACAGTCTCAATCATAGGTGGTTCTATCACATGTAATAACACATATCTAATTGACTAAAATCACAGTGTGTAAATTAAGCTCTTAAACCGCCAATGATAAAGATCACGGACTCATAGCCGCAAGTCTAGCACGTCTAAAAATTTTGTAATCTCAATCACAAGCACCATGGATGATATTGTTAGCAGAGATGCCCACAAGAAGATTACTTATTTACATATTGATGTAATATATAAATCTTTCATAAGTTCTTATTGTAATTTGCTTAATTAAATTCAAAAAAGTTGAAACGTTCATTCATTCCTTTTTCGATTTATTGAAGATTTATAATATTAAATAGTCTTATAGTCTTTAATCAAACCTAACAATATATAAAGAGAAAAATGTAGATTTGCGTGAACAAACTTTTCAAGGTTTGGTTAAAATGAAATATTCGCAATCTAAAGATCATAGGACTATTTGTCCTAGTATAATTGTTGGAAGAATCTATGATGTCTGGTTACGAGGCATAGAGACTTAGGAACTCTATAGTTCTTCCAGTGTATCTTCCGAAGATACTGAATTGGCCAGTGCACCTTTAGAGACAATGTAAGAAGAAACTATTTAACCTCTTCTGTCTCAAAGTCACTATGTATGAATTACATCGTGCTTACCTAAATCCTGAAATGAGACATGTCATTTCATAGCTTTAATATTCTCATTTGAGAAAGTCAAATTCTAGATCAATTAAGTGATCTAGACTAGACTAATTGGTGAGAAATTAAGTTATGAAGATGTCATGAACCAGCTTTGTGAAGTTCTCATAGATATGGAATTCATGTACAAGATTGCTGAACCAGCAATATATATCTCATAGATATGAATAAATGAACCACGCGGTATCCAAAATTAAGTAGCGACTTTATTCTGATGAAACAATGTGACTTATTAGCTCCTCGTCAATACATTGTTTCTAACTTATTCACAAGTAACAAAGGAGTTGAGGAAATGACAACTAGAATGGTGAAATGGTAATTTTATAAATCCCATCTAGTTGATGATATTCATGAAGGGTAATCATAGATAACATTCAATGGATCCGCTCAATATAATTAAGTTGAATTTGAGTAGAAAATAAATTCATTTGAACAAAGAGATTCTCAGTGTCAACTCTTTAGTGGAGTCACTTGATATTAAGCTAATACTCGGAAAAGGTTTGTGAACTTTTGAGTCCGAGTATAGAAGCTCAAGCATTGTTCATTTGGATCCATAAGGTCTCTATTACAATGCATTAGAGTAGGATTGTTAAACTAGAAGCTAACTCAAAATATGTTCAAGTGTTGAACTAGACATTTTCTTGGAAAATGCCTAAAGGGTATTTTGTTCACCTGGATATAAAATGATGTGAATGTCAAAATATGAATTTGAATATTTTCATATGATGGAAATATAAATTAGTTTCTAAAGCTGAGAAGTCGTTTGAGGCATTACGAAATTAATTTTGTTATTTGTGAAATATTAATTTTACAATGAGTATTTTAAGAATTGTCTTAAAAGAAATAAGGAAGAATCTAGATGTCCTTCCCTAGTGTAGAGTTTGGCCAAGATACATCAAGGAGGAGAGAATTATTTGCCTAATTATAAAGATAATTACCAAAAAAGAAAAAAGGAAATAAATTTCCTTGAGAATGAAACAAATGTGCTAAGTAAGGAAACAAATTTCCTCACTAATGGACAAGCCGGCTATGTTAATGGAGAAATGGGAGAGAAAATCAAATATTGTGTCATGAATGCATAATAGGAAAGGGTAATTACCCTTTCTTAATTTTCCTTCCTATATAAATAGAGCTTCACATAGAGATATGAAAAGAAGTTTTTTGGTCTTGCTCTCTCTATTCTAGTCGACCTTCTCCTCTCTCTCAAAATCCCTTTTTATTTTGGCATCTAAGTCTCATTAGACTTAGACTAAATTAGCTCTTTAGCTCATAGACTTGTTATTGAGTTATTGTGTTTAATTGCACTCACACACAAATCCTTCTACACCTCTAAAGACTCATGTAATAAAAACCTTAGGTTTCTCAAGTTCACGTTTAGGTCTGAAGGAATAGAGCCAGACGAGAAGATCAACCTTTCTTAAGACTCCTCTAAATCAATGTACAAGAAAAGTTTGCATTCAAGCACTTTAAATAATGTTTTTAAATTTATACATGTTCATGTACTTTGTCTAGGTTAATAAAATTATTTTACTTATATGGAAATATTATATTCCGCCATTAATATGTTAATGATAATTTTTTATAACCCTAGACCTATTCCAACAGATATGGGGTATCATTGTCAACTGAATATGCATCTATTGAACTCGATTGTTCATTTGTTCTAAAAATTTTGAATTTAACTTTTAAACAACGATTAGAGAGATCCTACTAAAGATTCATTTGTATGTTAACACCTTACTTATAATAGTTTAAAAACAAAAAATTAGCTCTATAGCCTTATAAAACGTTTCCATTTTGGATATACCCTAGATTTCGTTAATAGATTGAAAATAGTCAAGCAATTTCGTATACATTTCGTTTACAGTCCAAACTATCCTTAATTTGCCGATTATTTATGAAATATTGATATTAAATTTTAGATTCGAATTTTGAATTCAAAATCAAAATTGGTTAATACGTGGGTTGACCAGCGGTCCCGAGATTTTTGATCAATTACTCAATCAATTTTTATTTCCTAATTAGTTAAGATCCTATATTAAAGGAAACCTTTTTTTATTATCTACCTAAAATCGTTTTCTCTCTTATATTGGCCGGTGAAAACAAAAAAATAAGATAGCATATTTCCAGTTTTGGTCGGATAAAAAAAGATTTCGAGATCTATGGGTTTGTTTGATTATGATGGTTTATCACTTCAAGAATCTGGTACGATTTTGTAATTAGTATAGTTTACATTGTTTTTACGTTATATTTACACTATAATATTTTACATCGTGTTTGTAATTAGTATAGTTTATATCGTGTTTACGTTATATTTACACTGTAATATTTACATCGTGTTTGTAATTAATATAGTTTACATCTTGTTTACTTTATATTTACATCATGTAGTATAATTTACACTGTAAATTAATGTAACTAAACAGTCTCTATGAGTATATGATCATCATTATTACGTGTTGTTAATGCTCTTGATTCTCGATTTTTTTTATATACATTAAATACGTGATAATGGGCGGGAACTACTTTTGGAGTATTTTTGTCTCTAAACTTTTGTAAACAAATTAGCCTGACTATTTTCAACTTATTAACCAAAGTTTGAGTATAACCAAATTACATATAATTTACATGCATATTCATCAAAATTACCCTTTTAAAAAAGAATAAACTATAAACTGTTAGGAAAAAAAAACTATAATGGGACATGAAAATAAGATACATTAAACACAAATAACGATACTAGGAAAGCACAAATTAAGTAAAATGTGCATTATTTAAAAATTAGATGCCAAATCTGTCTCCCTACTTTGTCTAATATCAAAATCACATATCATATTTATAGAATTAAGGACCTCTAAATTTCAAACCATAAAACATAAAGTTAAGCCGTTTGTGTATTTTATTTAAACAATATGTATATGTAGCTATATCACTTTAGGTTAAGCTCACACATCAGAATTCTTAATATCTTATTAGTTTACGTTAAAACAGAGACAACAATATTAGGATAGTTTTATTAATTGCAAGTTATGGAGTTAGAAACAAAGTTCAGTTCAACTATAGTTATTAAGGTCACTTGTGATGGAAACCCCTAAAATTCCATAAATATATGGTACACTAAAGATAACACCAAAGTTTTACACTTTTTGTCATTTTTACACTAAATATTAGTCGTAAGTGGTGTAACAAATTATTTAGTGTACAAATGTTATTTTTGCATAATTTAATCAATTTAAATCAAAGTTGTTGAATCCTCAATCGCATTAGTTTAGTTGGTAAAATAAATTACTTATTGATTCTGAGTATGAAGTGAAAGAACTTGTCGAAGCAACTTCCGCAATAATGGATCGGTGAGTATCATGATTTTTTTCTTACGCGCGTGAAGTGAGAGTAAAATAACATATTGCAACTTTTGTAGAATACAACAAAAAAAAATATTCCAACCAAATATTTTGTGATTTGAATTGAACCACGTGTGAGATTAGGAACCCAAAAATATATAACTTATTTAGGGTTCATATTTTTTGGTGGCTCTTCCTTTGTTTGACCATATCACATAGCTAATATATTAAGTTTGTCATCTTCATGTTGAAAAATTCATATTCCACAAATTTGAACAACTTACAGCTTTGTATCGGCATACAAGTGTAAGAGAGTTTTGTTTGGCTGTATTATGCAGTAGGGAAGTTCAAGTTTGTCATTTTCATACGAGAGAACTTCGTCGAATATAAAATTCAACAACTTAAAGTCTTTTATCGCGTAACAAGGGTAGGGTGTGATGTTGCACTTGTGTGCTATCAATAGCCGGGAGAAAATTGGATTCAATATGAGAAGGAGTCTCGTATCTAATGGGGTCTTAGGTAAATCGTGCAAGCTGAGAAAGAGTATCAGGCATAAGGGGAACTTAGATGTCACATAAATCTGTGAGAGAATATCAGATAAAAGTTGAGAGTGAGTCTCAGGTCTAAGAAAATCTTAGGTGCATTTCGGAAGTTGAGAGGGAGTGTCGGGTCTAAGAGAAGTTTAGATGTCACTCAATCCCGGAAGAGTCAAGATGACGGTGTCCGCAAAAAATGAGTTTTTGTCAAGTTTTATAGTCATGTACCTTGACAATGATGTGGATTGTTTTTTACCGAGCCGTATTAATCCACCTTAGTAGTTAATACCAACACATGAGTACTAATATTGCATAGTCATTGTTTATATTTTCGTTAATTTTTTTAATTGATATATTATTGTTGCCCGCTATAATCAATTAGTTGTACAAGTACTTGGTCAAATAAATAGTGCAACAACCATGTGAATACTCAGATTCGTAATTTCAAAAGTAATTAATGTATATCGTAGGTTATACCTATAATTAAAAGTCTACATAAATTAAAAATTAATCAAATTATGCAATATTCTTATATTATTTTATAAATATAATATACACTATTATATTATTGAAGAAAGAACTTAATGTAAATTATATATAGGGTTAATGTAATTTATAGCCCTGTAGGGGTTTAGTATTTTAGTTTTGTCTAACGTTTGGTAAAACTTTGATAAATGTTCAGGCTTTAAATTAACCAAATTCTCGTTCCAAAATACCCCAAGTTTTTGAAATCCCACCGAAAAATAAAATGAAATTTAAAATCAAAATTCGGTTAATTAAATGCTAATAACCCGCCCAAGAGAATATTGTACATTTAATACTCTCATAAATATGAGAGAGAAATATATTTTCAGGCGAAGCTTGAAGTTGAAGAGCTTTCTCTCAAAACTCAAAACGACACCCGACGATTAACAGCACCGATTGGCCAAGATTCAACACGAACAACCGATTTCATGTATGAATGTAAGGATCTTCTTTTTTCAGCGATTAAGAAACGATTCTTCTTCTTCTCTTCCATTTTCGCGATTTACAAAGCTTTTTCATCACATGTTTCTTCTTCTTCTCTATCATTTTACAGACATTCTTCACCAATTTACATACCTTTTTCGCGATTTACAAAACTTTTTCATCTTTTTTCGGTTTGAGTTTTTTTAACACGATTTACAGACTTTGTCGTAGTTTTTTAAAACTAACGTAACTTTTTGTTCTTCTTTTTCGCGATTTACAGTTAATTTCTTCTTCGCGATTGTCGACTTTTTTCTTGGTAATTGTCGAAGATTTTTTTTGCGATTGTCGATGATTATTTTCGCGATTTACTGTCGTTTTTCTTCGCTCTGGTTTGAGATTTTAACAAACATTTATTCTTCTCCTCTGGTTATGCATGCAACAAATACAGAAGTTCATCGTTAACCCTTAAAAAATTAATTTAGTCGATTTAGTTAATTAGTATATGATTTACATTGTAAATTGAATTTATGTTTATTTCGGTGTATGATTTACAGTATCTTACTCTTGTAAACTGAATGTTAATTTACAGGGTTAAAGTGTGATAAATTCTCAGACATCAATGAAGATCTAGTAATCAGAATTCTCCTTCAACAGAACTTCTTCAATCATTGTCTTTGTGTATGAACCTGTAATCAATTAACAATGTAAACCATGAATACCACTATGTACTGAAAAAGATTCAACGGATGTAAATTGTGTTACAATTAACGTAATTAATTAAGTACAACAATGAAGAAAACTAATCAGATTTGCGTAAACAGAAAAACAACTGTCGCGGAGATTAAAAACGACGTAAATTGATTATCAATTTTCGATTAACACTATGGTATAATGTCCAAACCCCTGTTAATATCACGCTACTAATTAAAAATAAATATCAGTGAAAAAAAAGTGAAAAAAGTGGAATAAAACGGGTTGGGAGAATAAAATTCCCTTAAATAACTGTAGAAATAACAAATATATTCGACCATAAAAAGTTTTTTAATTAATACCTAGCGTAAACGGGTGAATAAAATCTCCAATATTCTAGGATCTACAAAAACCTTATCAAGCAGTATTAATATTTTGAATAAAAAGGGAAATCATAAAGATATATTATTTGGAAGTAAACGTTTATAATTAAAAATGCTAAAAATATAAATGTCAATAACATTTACCAAGATTCTAGGATATAATGGCATGTAATCAATGTTATTGCTCAATTATCTTGTTTGAATCAATAAGGAAACTTAAATTCGAATTTTTTAAAACTAATTAAAATATTTTTTAAAAATACGGCTGAATTAATAAGGGTATAAAAGTAATTAATTAACGATAATAGTATGTCACGTAAGCGTTTTAGACATTAACAAAAATTTTAACAAACGTTGGAAAAAACCAAATTATGTTCGTAAGTTAATGACATTTTCCCGAAATTTTGTTATATATAAGTAATATAATACTTGCGCTATTTAATGTTTGCATTGGAGATACCCAGCCCAACAAAATATTTCTTTTAATTTTAGAAGAAGAAGCATTTGTTTAGCTTCCATTAATACATTTACACTTTCTCAGCTTCCGAGTATTATCTAATTTTATTAATAGAAAAGCTATCGTTTACCCTTTTGGGCACATGAGATTGATTGCATGAAGGGACAAAGACTAAACAACATCTCTACACATGCTCAAGCAAAATTATGAAAGTAACGAAATGCGAAATATGAAATGTTTGTCGTATTCTTTTGAGCATTGAATATTGATTAATTACCGGGAGGAAAAAAGAAGCATGAATCCGGATAAATAATAATATAAAAATAGGCATATTTGCTAGATTCTATTTGTGGTGTGTGTGTATAGATTTAAAGAGAAAGACACTAGTTGATTGATTGTGCAAATAATGTCATCGAAAAATAAAATGGAAAAGCTAATGGGCATAAAAGTCCATTGTCATGCTCATTCAACACATTTAATGCAAGCAACAAAGAGTGGTTAAGAAGGATAACATTCCTCTTCGCCTTTTTATATTATATAAAAGACAGCTTTTTTTTTTTTTTGAGGAAGCGTGGTCGGTGCCACGAGATATCATAAAAAGCTTCACGTATGGCAGAGGAAAACCGTGGTTACAAAGATAAGAGTAAATGAAACCAACGGAAAAGAAATAGAAACACAAAACTCGAATGACAAGGGCCCTAAGAGGCCGTGCGGGACCTCAACTCACGATCATCGGCTCTAATGGCCTCCTCCGAACAAGGCGGGACCAAACCCAGCCAAGTCAAAGATGAGTGATGGTTAACCGCAAAGCGCGCAAGATTATGCGCCGCAACATTACAAAGGCGATAAATATGTCTAATACGAAAGTCCTCAAGCACCCTAACCTCCCTGGAGATGTGGTGCAAGATCGTCCCAAGCTCCGTCGCAGGCGTCGCTCCCTCGTCAATCATCCTCACCACCCCCAAGCAGTCAGACTGGATCTCCGCTCTCCTGCCGCCGACACTGCGAACTAGCTCTATGCCACAGAGGACAGCGTACGCTTCCGCAAGCTGAGGGGCGAACCCCCTAGCCAGGAAAAGCGTACGCGAGGCGATCACCTCGCCGGTGTGGTCACGAACAATGCAACCGACACCGAAGCCTCCACGGTCGCGAGCTAGAGCCGCGTCAACATTAATCGAGAGGGTCCCATCCTTCGGGGGGGTCCATCTGGGGGTCGTAGGCTCCCTCGAGCTCGTCGGAGAAGCTCCAATAATAGCCGCTCTGTACTCCTCCAAGAAGCTCACCGTCCACTGGACTAACTCAGGCTGGCTCCAGGCAGATCTCCCGGCTAGGACATTGTTCCTGTGGTTCCAAAGTTCCCAAATAATAGTGACAAAAAGCTCATGGGAACGAACCTCGAGAACATCAGTCGCTCTGAAGATAGCGTCGAAAGAGTCACCGTCTCTGAAAGGGGGAAGGATGTGGCCGAAGCCAGCCTCCTTCCAAACTTTCCTGCTCCACCTGCAACCCCACAACGCGTGAAAAACTGTCTCTCTCGCCTCCCGACAAACAGGGCAACTGTCGTCGGAGGTGATCCTCTTCCTGGCAAGGACTGCTCTGACCGGGATCTGGCCAAGGCAGACACGCCAACAGAAGAGTTTCACCTTGGGAGGAACTCTCAACTGCCAGAACTTCGACCACCACCTCTCCATAACCGTCGGGTCAGAGGAGCTGGCGGAAGGAGTACTGGCCCTCTCCATCGCAACGCGATATCCGCTCCTGACGGAGTACTCTCCGTCCTCAGTAAAGTGCCAGCGACGCACATCAGGAATATCCTCGCCACCCTCGGAATGGACAGGATCGCCGTAACGTCATCAACCCCGAACATCGCAGAAATAAGGTCGACGTCCCAGCTACCATCCGGTCTCATAAGCCATTAATAAAAGACAGCTTTATTAATGGCTCATTTGAATTAATGGCTCACTATCTTAATTTCAATTTTTTTCGTATTTATTTAATCAAGTTTTCAATAAATGTTAGACCATAGACTAAAGTCAGCTCGTTATTGGTCGGATTTATTGCATTATAGGCATCTCCCACTAACTGACTATCTATAACTTTTATCAATCTGAAACAACCATTTAAAAAAAAAATTAAAAAAAGATTTACATGAGAGGGAGGAGGGAGTGTGAAAACCAAGGAACAGAAATCACAAATACAACTTGTCATATTAATCAAGCGATCTCTCCGTGAATGAGTATAGTGCTCTCTGTGAGTGAGTATATTGAGCACCTAGTGTGTTCGTCGGCATCTGAAAGTAAGAGAGTAAAGTGACCAAGATAGTGAGACTACACCTCACTAACCATACAACAAAAGTCCATCAGAGAGAGAGAGAGAGAGATTTAGGGGAAACACGGGAAACAGATTGAGTGGTAATTTCAAATAGAACAAGGTTAAGGTCAATAGAAGAAGGAATAGACTGAGAAGAAGAGATCGACTCAGCCTCCTCATTCCTCGCGAGCAATCCATCAGAAGGAAATCGAGAAAAAGAATACTTTCTGGCGGCCAAACTACTGACTAACAAAGAATGGTCATGGAGTGCTACAAGATTTTATGAGGTTTTCTCTAATGTGTGGAGCTGCAAACGGAGCTGGAATGTCAGGAATCCAGTTAGGCATCATTCAAATCAAATTCGACAACAACGAAGACGGCAAAAGACTCTTGCGGGGACGACTGTGGCTCTTCAAAGGTTCTCAGCTTTTACTCGAAGAATGGCATGCGCTGGGTACGGCAACTGGCTCTCATCGGAATCAAATATAAGCGGTTGCTTCAATGCTGGAAGGTTCGATTCGTTGAAGCAGTGTATTCCCAAAGCAGTTGAGCCGGTCTTTACCTCACCTGCCAAGACCCACGCAGATTCCATCGCTGCCCAGAATCACTCGGTGAAGATGAGTGAAGCTCACGCGCCTGATGACATGGAAAAAAATTCCAAGGACAAAATATGCCCGTTAGAGGCTCTGACATCTGCAACGAGAAATTTTACCCACAGCTTGGCATCGTACATTCCTCAGGAAAGGAAAAGGTTATGGTCGGCCACAACCATGATGACCTAGCTCTCCCTGTTGGCTTGAAATCAACCACGACAGCATCCTCAAGCCCATCCTCTGACCCTTGTTCCTCGAACCCCAAATCAAGAGGAAGGCCCAGAAAGCCAAGCCAGTCAACAAATCAAAGCCATACAGATTGATTCGTGGTTGACTATGGGCCAGTGCAGAGTCGGCCTTAGGCAAACAAAAGGAAAACCACTTATCTGAGCCCAAATCTTTCTCAAACGAAGAAGATAACTCTCAAGCGCAGCAAGACAAGTGATCTGGCCGATGAAGCGACCATTTCTGACTTGTCAAAAACTATTGCCCAAATCTTTAACGAAGGAAAATGGCCTCTATTGAAACAACCAGCAGGAAATGAAGCTCACTGAATTTTGCAACCTTCAGGGCCTAAATCATCAGACTCCATTAACAACCATTTTTCCACCAAAGTTCATAATTCTCAAAATCTAGACAATTGTGCATCTCAAGAATCAACTCGGGAATCGCTTTCCAAGGGCTCGCAAGAGAACCGGCGGAGAGGGCTTTGAGAAGCCTCGTGAGGGAAGGGAAACCGGATATGATTTTTTTGATGGAAACAAAAGTAGGATGCAACAGTTAAGAAGCAGAATGGATTTTTGGGGATGCGGCGGTAACAGATCGAGGCCAATCATAAGGCTTAGGAGTCTGGTGGAGGAAAGATTTGAAGGTGGATATTTGGAAGTCCGCTCCTAATTTTATTTGGACTATAATCGGAGGAGATTCAAGAAGTGAAGACTGGAATTTGTTCTTGGTCTATGGGCCTTCGAATTGCTCAGACCGTCATCTATTCTGGGAGAACTTGCAGCGTATGGTTGTGATGGGCGATCTTAATCTCATCCTAAATCGGGATGATAAACTCGGAGGCAACAAAGTCAACTGGCAGACTGGTAAGATACTCAGGAATTTTCTGACACTCTCGGATGGAGTTGACTTGGGATTCAGGGAAAACAGATTCATTTGGTCTGATGGGAATCTGGAAGCAATTGAATTCTAGAAAGGTTGGACAGATTCATCGTCAGTAACTGCTGGCTTCGAAAATTTCCCAACGTCTGAGTTAAGCATCTTCCGAGAGTCTGGTCTGACCACGCGCCAATTCTTCTTGATTCCTACATTCTCGATGAAAAAGGGAAGAGACCTTTTCATCTCTTCAAAGCCTGGGCCAATGAGAAGGGATGTCAAAACATCATCGCAAAAATTTGGCATCCTAGTTGCATGTCAGATGGGCTCAGTTTCTCGAGCAGGAAAAAGGAAGCGGGGAAGAAACTTAGAGTCTGGCAGCACCCTAAATGGAAGGAACATTCAGAACATGCTCGATAAATTCTCCCTCTCTCCAAAATAAAGTGCACTGGCAGGAATCAGACAACAGAAAGAAGAAGCTTCTGACGCAAGAGCTGAGAAATTTAGAGACAATCAACGAGTCAATTTCTAAACAGAAACCCAAAGGACTCTGGTTGAAGGAAGGGGACACAAATTCCAGGTTCTTTCATACAGCCGCCTTGATCAGGAAAAAAAGAAACTATTTGGGTTCTATCAAGACACTCAAGGGGGATTGGCTGAGAAACAGGAAGTCTATCGGAGCATATCTTCAAAGTCAATAATCAGCCTTATTCCATAGTACCAGGCCTGAATTCCCCAGCGACTTGGAAAATCTAATCAAACAAGAATTGAGTGAGGCAGACAATCTGTCCCTGTGCAAAATTCCGAGCCCGGAAGAGATAAAGAAGGTGGTTTGGGCAATGCATCCCTTGAAAGCGTCATTCTTCACGCTGACAGAGACTTCAACGCATGGGCTTCGCAGCTTAAGGACCAGTTCGTCATAAAATCTATAGCCATCCTATACACTATCAGGCATATGAGAAATGCTAGAATATTCAAAGGCGCTGCCTTGAACCTAGAATCTACTCTCCTTAGCATTCGCAAGCGGGCCCGAGATATCGTCGCTAGTCATAAATCTCCTCCTCGGAAGATTTCTCCTGTTATTCCTATTCATGAAGCTTCTCACTGGGAAGCTCCGAGGGAGGGTGAAGTTTAAATCAATGTTGATCCAGCCTTCAAAGATGATCAGGCTGCAATCGGAGCTACCGCGCGAGCTTAGGTCGTGTAAAATGGTGCTGAACAGAATGTCTTCAAGCTTCCAGCGCTGTCCAGGCAGAGTTACAAGGTATGTGTTTACCTGCTAGATTGAGTTATTTCTACAGGTACAACAATATCATCATTGAAGGAGACTGGTAAAGGCTTCTGGATCCGGCGCAAGCTAGAGGTCAATGCCATGACTTGGACCTGTTTGCTGATTTTGAACTTTTATTAGACTTGAGTAATAAGTTTGAGAATTGTAATTTTAATGGGGTCAAGAGGAACATTCATGAGACTGCTAATAGTTTGACTAAATGAGCTTTTCTATCTAACTTTTTCGGTTTAATAACTGAAGAAGAAGTCTCGCTCTATGTGCGAGATCAAATTTATATTGATGTATTAACTGGAGTCACGGGGTACTCTTTCCCTCTTTCCCTCCAACGCACGTGTAAAGGATTTTAACGAGGCCTCATTTTCAAAAAAAAATTATCTATAACTTTTATCGCTTATGTGCTTGTAATTATAAAATAAAACAATGATAAATTACATGTTTACTCTTTAAATCGTTACTCTTCGAATAATGCATCACTCGTTCGTTCATTTTTCCATCAGACTTTTTCTTTATTATTTAAATCTTACCAATTTTTTTCCATCAGCATTATACTGTGTTGATATTCTTCTACACATATCAAGCTATTGATTATCTGTCGAAAAGATTACTAACATATTTTCTACAAATAATTTTTTTTTATTAAAACATCTTTTAAAATAAATAAATGTTATCCAAGAAACAAGAATCTGCAAGGAGGGATGCATGAATAGTAAATCACCAAAAGCTGAAATTTGTATAACTAAAGAATTAAGTATTAGCTACGAGAATTTTTTAAGGTTTAAATTTCAGGGTAGTCAAGTTTGTGTGCTCTTGACGATGACCAATTCAATTGCATTACGAATAAAAGACTTAATATAAACTTTGAAACAATCAAAAGTAAGCATCATAAGTGATATTCTTTATTGCAAGGTATTGCTTCGTGCTATGAATTATATATATTTGACACCGTTAATTTTTATTTTATACTCTCTGAGTTATAATTACATATACACCATTCAAATCACATATCCCATTATTACAAGTGAGTCACCTAAACGACACTTTTAACTGAAAATACGAAAAATATGCATGATGTAGTTTCCTCACTAGAGACCAATTATTTATACGCTTAGCCACAATTTGTATAATGAAGTGTTCTTAACGACATACAAGTTTAACAAGCGAATTGTTACAACCTCTCATTTTCCTATGAACAACAGTCGAATATGAAAATATAAAAATGGAACTACATATGACTGAGAGAAATGACGTCATTTGACATTTGTTATTGTCAAAATATAACCAACTTTTGGGTGTGTCAATCCAGTGAAATATATGAGTGTAATTTATTTTCCCGAATTTTTAAAATGTCACGAAACAATATATTTGTCTATTTTCAATAATACTATAGTTGGTATCACTTATGCCAACATACATGTCGCATCCCGTGTGAAGTCAAAAAATATTATAGCGAGAAAAAATAACAAATTTTACAATCTAAACTTATGTGCTATGACAAACTAACCATTCGAATCATCGTTCCAAATTTAAAGTTCAATTTGTGATGCATTAAAAATTGCTGCGTCCAAAAAATAAGTCACCCAAAATCCATCAGCTTTATCGAACATATGACAAGTGTACTTGATGTAGTTTTCTTATCAAATGGAAAGTTCGTTGACCGAATTGGATTCAAAAATATTTCACCCACATATATAGCCGAGCAATCGATCTTTTATTTATTGTTACAATCAAAGCATGGTTTATTGAATGCAGATAGGAAAGAAGAAGAGAAGATGAAGAACAAAAAAATAGATATCTTGTTATTCAGTATAAGCATTCGAGATGCTATTTATAATACAGCAAAAAATTTAATAACTGAAATAACAGACAATAGAATAACTTGAGATACAAGTAACTGTGCTAAAAGACTATTAATACTAAAACATCTAATACTCCCCCTCATGACGAACTATACAAATCCTTGAGGGACATATTGGACAATAAAGAATACAGTGCCGAAACCGGTAAAGGTTTTGTAAAAACATATGCAAGTTGGTTGTTAGTTCGAATTGGGAGAAGCTTAACATTTTCTTTTTGCACATGATTACGAACAAAGTATAAGTCGATCTCTATATACTTTGTTCGTTCATGGAAAACAGAATTCGAAGCTATGTAAATAGCAGCCTGGTTGTCACAAAATAAAACTGTAGGCTTGAGTTGATGAACACTGAAGTCACGAAGCAACTGTTGAAGCCAAATCAGTTCACTGGTTATGGTTGCCAAGGCTCTATACTCGGCTTCAGCAGAAGATCGTGAGACTGTACTCTACTTCTTTGACTTCCAAGTCACCAGTGAGTTGCCGATGAATACGCAGAATCCAGTTACAGACCGGCGAGAGTCCTGACAAGCTCCCCAATCAGCGTCAGAATAGCCTTATATTTGCGTTGAGCTTGCAGCTGAATAGAAAAATCCTTGACCAGGAGAAGCTTTTAGATATCTGAGTAAATGATGTGCAGCCTGTAAGTGTACTGATGTAGGACAATGTAAAAATTGACTCAAAGTATGAACTGCATATGTAATATCCGATTTGGAAATTGTTAAATAAATCAATCTACCAATAAGACTTCTATAATTGGTAATGTCTTCTAATAATGTACCGGAGGGTTCATAGGAGTATGAACAGGTTTAGAATCCAGAAAATTAAAATCTTCCAATAGTTGCAATGTGTATTGTCTTTGACTAATAACTATACCGAGTTTAGACCTACAAATCTCTAGTCCTAAAAAAACTTTAAGTCACCTAAGTCTCTTAGTTTGAATTTAGAATGTAAAAGAGTTTTTACAGTAGACATTTGTTCCTTATCCGGTCCAGCCACTATTATATCATCAACATACAACAAAATGACCACAAAAGAATTTTCATTTCCTTCAAAAAAGAGTGAGTAGTCTGCTTTAGATTGAAGAAAACCAAATGATAACAGGGCATTGGTAAAGGCCTGTTTTAAACCATAAATCGATTTGTGCAATTTGCACACAATTTTGTTTTTGTCAATAGATAACTCCCCCTGCTTTCTATATCCTAAAGGTAAGTCCATATACACTTCTTCAAATAACTCGCCATTTAAAAAAGCATCGTTTATGTCAATTTGAGCTAAAAACCAATTATGTGATGCTGAAAGTGCTAATAAAACTTTAACAGTTATGAGTTTAGCAACAAGTGAGAAAGTGTCCACAAAATATATTCATTCACGTTGATTGTAACCTTTTGCCACTAACCGAACTTTATGTCTAGCTAAGGTTCCATTGGAGTTGAATTTATATGTGTATACCAATCTACAGCCTATAGATTTTTTGTCAGCAGGTAGTGAGACTAATGGCCATGTTTTGTTTAATTCCATAGCTTTTAATTCATCATTCATGGTTGTTACCCAAACTGGATACTTACAGGCTTGGTTATAAAATTATGGTAAAAAATGATCAGATGTAGCAAGAACATAATTTCTATAGGAATCAGAGAGATTATCATAGGTGCAGAAATTAGACAAGAAATAAGGGCTAGGAGAGATCACACCTGGTTGAGTCTTTAGAATGTTACAGTGGTAATCTTTTAACCTTGTTGGTGGTTGACGTTCTCGTGCAGTTCTTATTGGTGCAGGTTGAGGCTCAGGTCTCACTTGATCAACCAAATCGTGGTTGTTCTGTTTATAAGGGTTGAAGCAAAGGCTAAAAAACCAAACACTCTCATAAAATTATAATCAACTCTTAATTTATATAATAACTCATAAGGACATTTATGTTTAAGAAGAGGTGTAAGTGTTATGTTTATTAAAAAACAGCAATCAATATACATTATGTCCAAAAAGAGAAAGGGATTTGTGATTGAAAATATAGGCTTCTAGCAACGTTTAGTAAGTGTTGATGTTTTCGTTCAACCACTGAGTTTTTTTGTGGTGTTCCAACGCAAGAAAATTGACGAAGAATTCCTATCTTTGCAAAGAAATCTAAGAAAACCAATTCTTTTGTATTGTATGAGCGAAATTGTTTAATTTTACTATTGAACTGTGTTGAAACCATTGAACAAAATGTGGAATTAGCTTGTGAACATCATATTTTTTTCTCATTAAGAATATCCAACAGAATCGTGTACAATCATCAACTAAAGTAAAAAAGAACCTAAAACCCGAATGAGAGGGTACATAATATGGACCCCATACATCACAGTGTATGAGATCAAAATGATTTTGTGAAAGGTTGTTATTAGAATGAAAAACAAGTCGTCTCTGTTTAGCTAATGAGCATATATAATAGGGTAAATCCTTTGAACATGATTTAAAGGACAACTTATCTCGTAGAGAATCTAATCTTTTAAAAGATAGGCGACCAAGACGGTCATGCCATGTTTGACAAGTCAAAAGATTTGCCGAGTCTTGTGTAGTCCCATGTAGTACATATAATCCTTGAGTCAACTCAGCATTGCCAATCAAAATCTTCATCTTGGTCTCCTGAATTGTGCAAAACAAATGTGAGAATGTGACCTGAATATTAGAATTTGATGTCAAATGGCTTAAGGATATAAGATTGAATTTGAAATCAGGGACTAATAAAACATCCTTCAATGTTCGATTTTGATTGACATATACATCACCATGAAAAGAAACTGAAATGACTCTATGGTTAGGCAACGTTACAGTAGATTTTCTAAGGACTTTGAGACTATGGAATAAAGATTTTGTAGAACAAATATGACGAGTTGCTTCTTAGTCGATTATCCATGTTGTTTTAGGAGTAGAGATACAACATGTAGTGTTATAAAAACAGTAATAACCTGCGTTGAATGAGGTCATGTTGATGTTGGATTGACCTTCATTCTGAATTGGAGAAGAAAGATGGTTGGACAACATGTTGATCATCTTGTGTAATTGTTCGTTGGTGAAGTTTGCAGGTAATGAATCTTTGCCGTCATGAGTCATGTCCTGAGTTGTGGCTGCGCCTTCAATGATATTGGCCTGAGTCTTGGGTCGTGGTTTGTAACCAGCAGGGTACCCGTGGAGCTTATAAAATTTATCTTGAGTGTGCCCCACAATTTTTCAATGTGCACAAACAGGTCAATCCTTCTTCACAAGTTTCTTGGAGTCACTCAAAGCCATGGCCATGGGGTTGGAATCTTGACCATTTGAGCTTTCTTGATGCAGGGATCGTTGCTTCTCGTCATGACAGACCATGAATGATCGGTGGTGGAGGATCGATGAGTATGATTTGGCCTCTGACAGTGTTGAAGGAATCATTGTGCCCAACCAGAAATTTCATGATGTATTCAGTGTTCATGAAATTGACCAGTTTCTTGGGGCCTCCACAGGTACAATCATTGATTGTTTTGTAGTTGCCCAGTTCCGCCCATAGAGTCTTGCGTTTTGTGTAATAAACGCTAACCGACTGGTTTTCTTGGTTTAGGTTCATGATATCCCGACGAATTTCAAAAATTCTCGAGGAATTTTCTTGTTCGTAGCGCTCATGCAGATCCTCCCAGACATCGACGACCGACTCTCCATAGGTAACACTCGATGCAACTTCTTTTGTGCAAGAATTTGTAATCCATGCCGAAACAATTTCATCATTCCGCTCCCAATCTTTAAGAAGATTCGAATCTGTACCATCTAGTTTTGGAATGGTTCCATTGATGAACCCTAATTTTCTCTTTGTCTTTAAAGCAGCGCACATCGATTGGCTCCATGAGTGGTAATTTTTTCCATTCATTGGTTGTGTAACCAAAATCATGGCCGGAGAGTGCGTGTGATGCAAGAAAAAGGGGTCGATCGGTGCGGATTGCATCTTTGTGATCGCCGAAGCATTGTTCCTAATCGCAGGTGCCGGTGTTGATCGAGTCGCAGAAACCTCACCACTCAAAACTTCTGCATACGACATGGTCAATTACAGAAGGTAGAAATTTGGGTGGATACTGGGAATGTGTTTAGGGAAAGCTTCGATTGAGAAAAAAAATTCTTAATC
Organism: Urtica urens; assembly: GCA_958296335.1. Classification (NCBI taxonomy): domain Eukaryota; kingdom Viridiplantae; phylum Streptophyta; class Magnoliopsida; order Rosales; family Urticaceae; genus Urtica; species Urtica urens. Next base: position 11,361,517 of record OY282520.1, on the reverse strand, counting down.
TTGCTCTGATACCATGTTACAATCGAAGCAAGGTTTATTGAATGCATAGAGGAAAGAAGAAGAGAAGATGAAGAATAGAAAAATAGAATTCTTATTATTCAGTATAAGCATTCGAGATGCTATTTATAATAAAACATAAGTTTTGATAATTGAAATAACAGACAATAGAACAACTTGAGATACAAGTACCTGTGCTAAAAGACTATTAATACTAAAACATCTAATACTTATACCTAAGAAATTACAAGTTTTGAATGAGATAAAAACTTTCAATGATAAGGATGCCAACTTATTCGCTGTTATTATAAACAATAAACTAACTTTTCAATACATGTTTTCGATAAGATTCATATGGCTATTTTAGGCTTTCGACTTTACATGTGAGCTTCCAATGGTTTTTCAAAATGTATATTTTTTGGTTCATCTCTAACGGATACTTCAGTACTGGGGTATCAACAGAACAAAGTATTTGCGGCTGAGGCAGATATGTAAGAGTCCCCTAACGTAGAGTTTAAATATGATTTAAACAAAAATGTTATAATTTATCTTACAAAGAATTCCTCACCAATTTTATGTTGGAATTTTATTTTGAACTAGAAGATCTCTATTTTTATTTGTCGGAGAGTACGAGCCTCTTGTATATGTTTAATGACGCTATTACTTTTGTCGTTAACAAAAACAAAGAACACAAACAAAGAATACAAAAATGTTAAAAATGAAAATATTTTTTTTGCATAACAAATATGTACCATTCGGTGCAAGCATGTAATTGTATCTTAGTTATTAAATATTAAAAACGGGCAGCTGCAACATCAAGGTTATAAATAAACGATGTAACAATTAAACCTTTTGCCATTATTTAAACTTATAAAATATTGTATTCAAAAATAAAAATTACTACATTTTCTTTATATTTTAACGAGGCTGGTGACATGATAGAGTGAGAAAGTGAAAATGTTAATGTGCACTATTTTATACGATAAACATAGTTCGTTCTGGTTAGTGTCTGATTTGTGAAATTTTACAATTTAGGGCGGTTGTTAATTGTTTAAACGAATTAGTCATCTCTAAATCAAGATTGATGTCCGTCTAAAAAATTGTTATTTTATAAAAAGATTAACTTCATTAGTTCTCTGATTAGTTTTGGTGTTCATTGAGCTTTTGAGAGTGGCGTAGGAATCGAGCATTATGCATGTTATTTCAGTTTTTCTTGCTCGATTTAAAATTTTCAAAAAATATTTGCTGAAAGTCATTTGTGTGCTTGGTAAATTTTATGATTTTCACTTTAAGAACATTTATTGTTTGAATGAAATATCGACCTCTATTTTGAAGTTTTATATGCTGAAACTAGTTATAATTGTTAATAAAAGTTTCTCTTAAAAACACAATGTATGATAAATTTAGAAATTTTTCAATAATTAATAATAATAGCGTGCGTATAGCAGCATAACAAGGTTTGAGGAGCATCTTAATCTCAGTGAGTAATCAAAGTTTTTTTTTCCACTGAGGTAGCTAGGTAAGTTGAGCATTATATGTTCTTCTTTCAAATCTAGATTTTAAAATCCACAACTAAAGTGGACACATAAGTCTTTATTTATCTCAATTAATTTCTCAACTAACCAATCAAGGAATATGAAAAGTTGAAGTTGATGTGAGAGCTTTAAATTCACGGTTGAGGAGGTTACATAGTCAATGGCTTGAATTTATTATGGAAAAACACATGATTTTTTTTATATTCTTAACTTCCCTATATATCCAGCTGGTGCTACATATCTTATATATCATTCTCTCTTTACATTAAATGGGTAGAACCCAAGTCGAATTAAATTTGTGTTACAAAAATGCCAACTATAGTGGTCATCAAAATCCAATTTCCCAAAAATCATTAACTATATCCAAATTTTGATCTCCAAAAACTTCGGCCTCGACCAGTTATTTTTTCCGGAAATGGAACGAGAAAATGACAGGAGTACCCTCAGTCCGACACTGGTTTTCCTCATTGACTTCGGTTTTATAACAAACACCCAGTTGAGGATTCAACGGTCATTTCACGGAAATATTATCGACCCCACACTTCGTCGACGTGGCCTCCCACGTGGCGTAAATTTTCTCTTGGCTAAATGCCAGGTGTAACCGTCAAGCTAGAGCCTGCCAAACGAGTACTTCATCACCCAACAGAAAAACCAACGAACGGTTTCAGGGCTGTTTTCGTCTTTTCTGAAACGAAGAGTAACTGCAGATTTGACTTGCAGGGAGCGGAGCGTAAATACTTATGCAATGGAGGGCTTTCGTGATCATTTATGAATTAAATAAAGAAAAAAACAAATAATATAATTTTGTCTGTGAAACAAAAACGAGACAGTGATTTCGTTCAACTTAAACATTAAAATATATTCAAAACAGGAAAAGAAAAGAAAAGAAAAGGAAAAGAAAAATACAAAACAAAAACCGAGAGCAGACTTTCTCTCTTTTCCTTTCTCTCTCTTTCTCACTCTTTTGTGTTGTTTCATTTCATTTCACTCTCTTTCTCTCTCCCTCTCTCTTTCTCTTTTGGACATTTTCGCCGGGAAATCTCAGCTTGAAATTTCCTCGTAGGCCGAAGAGCTCTCACCACCGCCGGAGCTCAAAAAGGCGGCGATTCAAATGTGATGGGCGGGGGACTCTCCACCGTCTTCCCGTGCTTCGCTCCGGCGAACCGTACGGACCACAACCACCACAGCCAGGACCTGATCTTCACCGGCACCGAGCCTCTCGACGAAGCCCTAGGCCACTCCTTCGTCTACGTCCGGACCTCAGCCAGGTTCCTCTCTCCGACTCACTCCGATCGCTTCCTCTCGCCGTCTCACTCGCTCCGATTCTCGCCGCCGCACGAACCGTCGGAAACGCTCCCGCGAGCCGCCGCCGCCAGGGAGACCGGGTTCCGCACGATCTCCGGCGCCTCCGTCAGCGCCAACACCTCCACTCCCCGCACCGTCGACGACGCAGGAGATTCCGCCGCCGGAGGGGCGGGACGGGGGAGCATAGTGAACGGTTTCGAGAGCTCGGCGTCGTTCAGCGCTCTGCCGCTGCAGCCGGTGCCGAGGGGATGCGGCGGCGGAGAGCCCTCGGGGCCGTTGGAGCGTGGAGGGTTCTTCCTGTCGGGCCCCATCGAGCGCGGAGCTCTATCGGGGCCGCTGGACAGAGGAGGAGGAGGAGGGGAAGGAAGCGGGAGAGTGCATTTCTCGGCTCCTCTGGGCGGATTGTACCTGAAAAAGCGGCGAAAGAAGGGGATTCCAGGGAATTGGAAGGCCTTCTACAGGAATTTCTCGGAGAAGAAGCGTCCCTGGGTCGTTCCCGTGGGACGGAAAGAGGGAGACGATCCCGAGGCAAGGTCGACGTGCCTCCACAGCAACAATGGCGACAACAACGAGAGCAGTGATGTGCAGTGGGCGCTCGGGAAGGCAGGCGAGGATCGGGTCCACGTGGTGGTCTCGGAGGAGCAGGGGTGGCTGTTCGTGGGAATCTACGACGGGTTCAACGGGCCTGACGCCCCTGAGTTTCTCATGGGGCACCTCTACCGCGCCGTCCACAACGAGCTCCAAGGCTTGTTCTGGGAGCTCGACGAAACCGCCCCGGAGGAGCGCGAAGAAGCGGGGCCAACGGAAGAGATCACGAGGACAGAGAAGCGAGTGACGTTCCTAGAGGAGGAAGAGCCGAAGCCGAGAAGGCGGAGGCTTCGCGACTTCTTGCTGGAAGAGGAGGCGAACGAGGGGCTTGACCTCTCGGGCTCGCAGAGGTTCGCATTCTCGGTGGACGACGCCCTCAGCGTGAGCAACAATGAGGGCTCGGCCGCGGCTCGGCGGTGGCTCCTCCTCTCGCGCCTCAGGCAAGGGCTCTCCAAGCACAGGGAGTCCCACGCTGGGAAGCTCTTCCCGTGGCGGTTTGGGCTCGACTCCGGCAAGGAGAAAGTCGAGGCCGAGGTCGAGTCGGAGGCGGCTCCGGAGGAGGAAGAGAGAGCCGGCACTCGCAGCGGGCTGAGGAGGAAAGAAGGCGCCGCCGACCACGCGGCGGTGCTGGGAGCGCTGTCGAGGGCTCTCGAGCTCACCGAGCTCGCCTATCTCGACATGACAGACAGGGTTCTTGGGACCAATCCGGAGCTGGCTCTCATGGGGTCGTGCCTGCTTGTGGTGCTCATGAGGGACGAGGACGTTTACATCATGAATGTCGGAGATAGCCGCGCCATTGTTGCTCAGTGCTTCCACGAGGAAGTGGGCTCCAGCGCCGTCGAGCGCGAGGGAATCGTCGAGGAGTCATTGGGTGATCGGCCTGCTATGAAGGTCCAGGATGAAGTTCTTTGTCCTCCTCCGGCTGCAGCGCTGACGAGATTGACCGCGTTCCAGCTGTCCACCGATCACGGAACCAACATTGAAGAAGTAAGTTTTCTTTGTGGTCGGTTCTTATATGATACATTGCTCTTCATGAATTGGTATGTTGGTATGGCTTTGAGATGGTAAAAGTTATATAAAAATGAGTTGAGTTTTCTAAGATTACATTATTTATACAAGTTATTCATGACTTTGTTCTGAATTCAATATCTTTTTTCCTCTTGCGTCTAATTACATTATGATGTGTTATCATGAGGTGGAGAGACGCGAAAAAGGGTTGAAATGACCTGGATTCAACAGCTCAGCCCTATAAAATTAATCATTGTGGTGTTTAAGATAGCAATGGATTATGTATTCAGAAGTGTTATTTGGGTTGACTCTCGTTTGGCATACTCCTCTCTTTGCCCTTTTAGAAGTTCGATTTTATGATCTGAGTTTTAAGCTGTTTATTTTCTAGTATTTTTAAATGTCTCATTGCAGCCTCTGTAAGAATGGGATTAACCAAAATTGTGGCTGGATTAAAAGCCAAACTACCTTTCTGGTTGAAATTGGTATATTTTATGTATGATTTCATCAGACTATCTTGTTTATAGAGTGTGATATGGATGAGACACTGAACAATTAAGGGTTCTTCCTTGTCTACTTATTACACTTTTTATGCTATTTACTCTCATCATTTTGTCCATTTTAAAATTTGATTAGAAAGGTACGAGGAAGTTTCCTTACTACTTTTCACCTCCGTGGAGTGTTTATATGTGTTTCCCCCTCAGGATGTAAATGTGAAACTGTGATCTAAACTATATGTAATTTCTCTATCATATACGCGTGCAAAGTACATTGCCATATGAAATAGTACAAGACAAAGGCCACCAGAAACATAGTCAAGTACCGAATTCACTGTTTGTTATGAAATGGCTAACCAGTATAAGTCCCAGATCATTCAACTATTGATGTTTTCACCAAAATATCAACACTATAAGCCTATTCATCACTAGTGACGAAATATAAGTTGTTATTATGTATGCATTATTGCAGTGTTTTCTCCTATCTTTTGTTCGTTTCAGCAATCATTGTTATTGGGTTTTATTAACATCTTAATTACTGGTTTTCAGGAAATTATAAGAATTAAAAACGAACACCCGGACGACAAACATTGTATTGTCAATGACAGAGTGAAAGGCCGGCTAAAGGTTACTAGAGCATTTGGAGCTGGGTTTCTGAAACAGGTTCTACAAATTACTCGAAGTTTTTTTATCTTTACTGAAAGGGAAAGAAGTATATTGTGACTAATCCTAGCTCAAAATTGGGATAAGCGCATAGCTTTTATCCGCTTCCCAGATAAGCTTTCGCATGACTGTGTATAGCATAAAATATAATTTTATTCATTACATCAGTTTTTTGGTTCACGCTTTGAATTCTGTGTGCATGATTAATTTGAGCTTTAGAGTTGCAATTGAGAAGATTATGATTAGTTTAGTAATGAAAGTGAATTTTGGTGCAGCCGAAATGGAATGCGGCGTTATTGGAAATGTTCCGGAATGAGTACATTGGTACAGATCCGTACATATCTTGTTCACCCTCTCTTCGTCACCATAAACTATGTCCGAGAGATCAATTCTTAGTACTCTCATCGGACGGTCTTTATCAGTACTTCAGCAACGAGGAAGTAGTCATTCATGTAGAGAATTTTATGGAGAAATTTCCAGACGGAGACCCAGCTCAACACCTGATAGAGGAGCTTCTGTTCCGCGCTGCAAAGAAAGCTGGTACTTTTAACTTTCTCTACTCTTTCTAGAATTTGACAAATTCCAGGTTATTTCTCTTTCGCTCCCTTGTTTTGTTTGCAACTTCAAGTGCTATGACTCGATCTTTTATTTGAAGTATTTGTCTACTTTGTTGGCTTATGTAAAACTGATGAAATTAAACTATTTTCTGAGAATCGCGTAGAAAATATTCACTGCGTTGATGAAGTCACCTTTTGTTACTGTCACTACTACTATACATCAATATTTACTTCACCACTTCTTTAGACAAGAAAGAGAGGAAATGGAGTGGAGAGAAATATTTGCAGGAAGACAAAATAAGAGTGAGAGAGAGAAAGAGAATAAATAATTATGTTTCTCTTTTATTGTCTGGTACTAGAAGGAAACTTGGAGAGGGTGGAAAATTATTTTGGTCATACATATTTTTACCGTCTTTAATATATTATATATAATAATATAGTGTATCATATATATATAAATGTAACTATATTATTATAAAAGTCAAAATTGCTCATTTTACATCTTGTTGCAAATATTCTCTTATTTTTCTCCTGCTATCTATCCATATATACAGAGATTAGCAAATGGCTGGCCCACAATTTGTCTCCGGTTTTACTTACTCCCTAGTTTTCTATCCTGCTAAAATCTAGATTTTGAATTTACTTCCTAGATTCTGTTCAGTCATTCATGTACCTCTTTTATTTGGCCTACAGAATGAAGTGGAAGTACCTCAGTACCCGAATTATTATATTTTATTTCAACATGATCAATTTTTGTGTGTAGATCTTCTTGTTCTCACCTGGAGCTATTATTTGATCAACATGGATTTTTTCGTTATCGCACTTCATCTTGCTCAAGCGACAATGACACTCTTAATAACAACATGACACCATTTACTTTTTCTGTTACCAAACAGGAATGGATTTCCATGACTTGTTAGACATCCCACAAGGGGATAGAAGGAAGTACCATGACGATGTCACAGTCATGATCATATCACTTGAAGGAAGAATTTGGAAGTCTTCGGGGAAGTACCCATGAGAGAGGTCAACAGCAGAATCGGACCTCAAAGATTCTACATCAGATACTTCCGAAAGCAGTTAGGGAACCCTTACGGCTGGCCATTTCCCTGGTTCACTTGGCTGTTCTTTGTTTTCCTGTTTTTTTTCATCTCTCCGCCTCACAGCACAAGCAACACAGCTAATACGGAGGGAGCTTCGGCTGGTCTATTCAAGAACGAAAACAAATGTTATAGGGAAATGCTCTCTAGGTGAAAATAAATTGTATTTTATTTGTTATCAATCTTTCTTTGGGGGTTTTTTTAGAGTTTCTTTCTTTTTTTGGTTAAGATAGAAAATATTTAGGTGCCAGCCAGCGGTTTCCAGTTCATCAGTGCCGTCCGTCTTGTTTACTTCTCATTCCCAGCCAACAAAAAAAAAGGAAAAGGAAAGGGGGTCTGTAAATTGGTGGGGTTACGAAGGTTACCGTTTAGTTGTCGAAATGGCGAAGAACTGTAACTTTGAAAAGGTGGGTTTGCCACCGTTGCGGATTATAAGTTTCAAAATTTTGCCGTGGAGCCATAAAATTTCTCGATTTTGACATTTGCTACTTATTAGATCTAATAGAATTATTTTGTAGTATCCTGACTAATACCAATGCAACCATTTCATAAATAAAATGTGACAAACTAACCGATCAACAAAACTATTTTTTACACATAACATCTTATGCATCGAAATATATAAATGTTAACTAATTTGAGTAATATTGAACTTGGTCAAATGAAATGGTTGAATAATTGAAAATGAGATTAACTCCGTACTTCTACTTCATGATGTCCATTCTGCTCTTGCATTGAACTATTGTCCACTCCAGCCAGTGGACGGTGTTCACGGTCTCAGTCATCGTCTTCTAGTCCTCCTTGTCGAGCTTCTGCAGCTTCTCAAAACGCGTTTCCATTGCTCACTCAAAATCCTCAATGCGTTCGCTCCTGCAGTTTTGGATGGGGATCCTCTCTGCCATACTGCTCGTCGCCGTCTTCATCCTCTTAGCACTCGCCGACTCCGACTCTGATTCCGATTCCCTCTCTTAGCATTTCCCACCTGTGGTTCCTCTTCGTCGGATGAATAATCAAGACCAGGAATCTCAAGTGCCATCAGAAACAGGAAGAGAGTCGCGGATTTAACATAAGAGGGTTAGGAATTTTACATTTCTTTTTCTTTTTGGCGTCTTAAAACTTTGAAAAATAGGGTTTTCTTTTCTTTAATTATTTTTGTTTTAAATTTGAAATCAAAAGTTTCAACAATCAATAATATTGAGAAGATTAAAAAATTGAAATTACGTCCATTTTGGCATTCATTCAAAATTATGCTAAAGCACAAAAATTATACTACAAAATTGTTGGGATCAAAATTTAAAAGCATGGATTAACCTTAGGGTTAAAGAAGGTAATAGCATTATAGGGGTTTTGATATTTGTATTTGTCCAACGTTTTGTTAATTTTTTGTAAATGTCCACAATACGGATTTTCGAAATTTGTGTACCCAATATAACCCAATTGTAATCCCGCCCAAATTATATGCGGAAATTTTAAAAATTTTTTTTGCTGATTTAACGGGATTTATTCAATCAAATCAAACTTAATAAGGAGAGAGAAAGTTATTAATGTGTATCACGCATGCAATCCTTCATTTCCCATTTTTTTTCTCAAACGCAGTTGAAACAAATTTTTTCTCTCCGCGCGAAAACCTACCGCCGTCGAACAGTGCTTCCATTTTCGTCGACGAAAGCTCAACTATGTTTTAGACGATTTACAGGTATGCTTCTTATGTATGTTAAGTTGTTCATTAATCGTTAGATTAATCATTTAGGGTTTTTATTTACATCGATCAGTGTAAATTTTATTTAGGTTATGTTCTTCTTCATTTTATTTCAAATAATGTAAGATGAATCCTGTATTCGTAGAAATTTTTATTTTTGATGAAGACGCGTTTATAAATCCGTCTAACAGTATTAAAAAAAATGCACGCATTTGGAGTTTTAAAAGGGATTCAATCGGAAATGCATGTGATTTACAATTTCTGTTAATGAACTTTGCAAACATGATTATTTGTGTTATTATGTATAGAATGGGAAAAAAAGGAGTACCCGATAGAAGTTTTGAGAAAAAAAGACCGTATGGAGAAGTAGGAGATGAACCCCGTGAGGTTTGTTAACTATGTATTTAACTCTGTTAAGTGTTAATGAATTTCCGTTGAAAATGATTAACATATTTACATGTGTAGGTTGGAGAATATCTAGTGGAACCAGAACTATGGGATACCGCGCAAAGGATCATAATTCACTCAAATTTTGGTGCAATGAAAGAAAGATTACCAGCATTACAAATCGACGAACAAATAAAACTGTTTGCAAAATCACCGTTTTTTCATTTTCAATACATAAGGGGTGAGGTGTTTCCCAAAAAATTGGTCCATTTGCTAGTTTTAAGCCAAGTAGAATCTGGAAAATCGGATGAACTGCATTTCAACATCGGAAATCAAATACATCGTTTCACTATCGGGGAATTTGAGTTGATTTCAGGTATTGAAATTCATTTATATTAACATATGTTAATTATGTGTTAATGTAATAGTTTATTGTTTGCACAGTTAATGACATCAGAAATTTACATTGCTAATTGTAGGATTATGCTGTGATGAAATACCAGACATCGATGAAGAATTAGTAATAGGAAAGCCACTGAAGGAAAGTTTTTTCAAATTTAGTGGTACTCAACAGTCTCATTATTTACTAGGAATTTTACTCGGTAAATTTGGAGGTACCGACAAGGAAAGAGTTGCACTTATGAATATCGCAATAATAGAGTTAATGGTGCTGCCAAGGGACCGTAGGCACACTATTTCTGATAAATTATTGAAGATGGCAGTCAACGAAGAACAATTTAACAGCTATCCATGGGGAAGGGCGAGTTTCATGCGATTATGCGAGTCGTTCAAGAAAATTTCCATTGCAGGTAACAAAACAGGTTTCAACATAGATGGATTATTACACCCAATAATCACATGGTTGTACGAATTGATCCCTGCGTTTGAAGACAATGGCTACACCAAATCCAACAACACACATACGGTTCTTAGGATGTTGAAGTGGGCCTATCATTTCACCCCGCAGTACAACAACGTTAAAAATTTGTTAACGAACGAAAATGTATGTTTTTTAACATACTTAAAATTAACCAGATTTGTAATAACATATGTTAATTTGATAGTTATTAATTACGTTAACTATTTGTTGTTTTGTAGCTGCGATTCAATAACCTTACTCCAACTGCAATGGAGATTGAAAAAGGATGTCTGATTCTCTGTCCCACAAATTATCGAATTCCAGATAACATAAGTACGCCTGAGACAACTCCAAGGAAACAAGCAAACTCATCCTTAATCCAAGTGGATATGTAACAGTCAAGGAAATGGACAATGTTCTGAGTACATTAGACAAAGCCGAGCACGAAATTGAAGAACTGAAGATAAAAGTTGACAAATGTAATGAATCATGCGAAATCATGATGGACATTATTTCTAAGTAGAAAAAGGACAACTTAAAGGTATTTTACATGGTTAATTTATTGCTTAATTTATTTGGTAAATGTTATAATAATGTAATCTGTTTGGTGTTGATAGATAGACTGGAACAATCAATCTGGTTGTGGATAAGAGAAAAGGAAGAAATATAGGAATTACGATCAATCCACAGGTATATATCCTATGAAATTAATTGTATTAATTTAAATAAAATTAACTTCCGTAACTTACAGGTACAAACCAAGAAAAAAGCAGCAGATGGACAACCGTTGGAGAAACATGAAGAAAAAAATAAAAAAGTCAAGGAAAAGACAACTAAAGTAGCAACACGACATTCACCGAGGACCAAGCTTCAGTTACCTGTACGTAATGCATTGATGTGTTCAATTGAAATAACAAAATCGCCTAAATTTTTCATGTTATTAATATTACAAACCTTAATATTATTTGTTACACAGGTAACTGAAAATGAATATGTGCTAGCAGCAAGGGGAATAAGCCTAGCTGATCAAGATCAGTTAATATTGACGAATATGGTAAGTAATATTTACAATGGTAAATAACATTAATTAACAGAGGTTAAATTTACATTGTTGTTGATGTTATTTATTTTCAGATGAAACAGCCCAAAAACAAATCAATTCTGATTAACAAAACCAGTGAGAAGCCAGGGTTGGATATTCAATCAGAAGACATTTTACCGCCTATAAAATCGTTGGTACGTGTTTTGTTTAAGAATATATATTTAACAGACTTAAATAGCTTTTATCAATCTGATCAATGTAAATTTGCAGTTTAAGGTACCAAAAGACAAAGATGTAAGTACCAAGAAAAAAGTTTCAGATTGTCAAAAATCTGCAGAGGCTATGGGACAACAGAACATTTCACCTCTACTTGAAGAAGAAATCACCACAAATATGAGTCCGGTGAGATCTATAAACATGCTATTTTATAATTTAAAATTAATGATTTGCATGAAAATGTATGAAATGACAGGAAAGATTACAACAGCTACAAGATGATTGGGTATTTGCAATAAATGAAGTATTCAACGTGAGTCTTAAAGGAAATATTTATGATCACGAATAGAAAGCAGGTGCAACTAAAAAATCAGTGTTCAAACGCCTTAGGAAGACAGTCGCTGAATCCTCAGAGGTAGAAAACCTACAAACAATCCAGTCTACAACACAGCTAAATATTTAGCCGTTGCTAGATGTACACATTATGTTGTAAATAGATCAATAAAATAAGATTTGACCACTGTAAGCTGTACTTATTTTGTTCTATGAATTTACAGGTACAACCAGCAGTTGTTGTAAAGAAGAATCAACGAATTAACAAAAAATTAACACTTCCAAAGGTACCATTTGGTTGATTAACACAGTCATAATTTTGTGTAATGTTATTCGGAAATATTTACTTGGTTAATTGATTGATAAAAACAGATGGAAAAGTTGTCTCAGCCTGAATCAACCCAAGATAAGAGGCCAAACCGAAATGTTAGGAAGTCTGTTTACCATCAACCTCCTTACACTGCAGAATAGCGACCCAAAAAGTTCTCAACAACCGCCCCTACCATGCAATCTGATCACGAAGACAATCCAAGTAGCCTCTCGTCATTTGATTTAGGGATTTAAGGGTTTATGAAGTAGTATGTTTTGTAAGCAATGAATTAAACTATGATATGCTTAGTTTGTTGACATCTCATATTTTGATGACTGATTGTGGTTTTGTGAGCTTTGTCTATGGATTAGAATCTGAATATGGTTTTGATGCTCAAATGTTATGGGATGTTTTTAGCTAAATGATGTTTTTTTATTTTTTGATGAGTGTTAATGTTTAACCCATGATTAATTATGCGTTAAATACTTTACAACTTGAGTTATAAAATGTTGTGTACGGCTATGAATTGGATTTCATCAGTAATAATAACCACGTTAATCTTAAATATAATTTACACTGTAACAATTTATCAATAAATCAAAAATACTGTAAATAATATTTTAAATAAATTGTTCATAAATAATTCGATAAAACATCCAATCAAATTACATAGTCTTATCCAATATTAATATCAAGGATTACAACCACGTTTGTTATGACCACTTTGACCACGATTACCATACCTTTGCACATAACGGTGATACTTTTCGGATTTAGAACGATATCTCTTCTCTTTAGGCCTCCCCGCTTGACGCTTAATAATATGAGGTTCTATAATAGCTGCATCCGGTGGCAATCCCCATTCGCCTTCATGTGAAATCGGGTGAACATCTTGTGCATACCTAAGTTGAAAATATTCTTGCTTATAAAATGGTGAAACAAAATCAATGCGATATAAATTCCGCCGATACAATGCAGCACAAGCATGAGAGCATGGAAAATCTTCAAGTTGCCAAAATCGACAAGTGCATGACTTCTCTTCAACATCAACAACTTTTCGAATCGCGCCATCCACAACTTCAAATTGGGATCCATTTATGGGATTTACCTGGTTAATATATGAATTATTAACTATTGTTAACACAATAAAATAACAGTGTTAATTAACAAATAATAACAGTAAAATAAAAACATTACATTCATGGTGCGGGCTGCTTCTTGTGCGTCCTTAAGTAGTTGATAACCAATGTCAGTTAAACCAGAATTCATCTTAGGAATGAGCAATCTTTTCTTGACAATCCATCTTTGGATAAGGTCTCGATAACTCAACACTAGGAAAGCCACTGGCCAACCCCTAGCTTCGTGCAAAACGGAATTCAAACATTCTGAAATGTTAGTGGTCATAATATTAAATCTCTTCCCAGAAAAATGACTGCGTGCCCATACCGCTGGGTTAGCATTTAGCAAATATTTCTTGATTTTTTGATCACCAATAGACAAAAGATTCAGCCAAAAATCAAATTCCCTGGTTGTGTAGGCCTTTGCACACTTGTAAAATAAAGGCTGTATATGACTACTACCAAATGTAGCTTTGACGTTACCCCACAAATGTTGCATGCAAGATGCCCATTTAACCTCCGGGAATACCTTGTTGACAGATTTTTGAATGGATTTGTGTCTATCCGACATAATAACCATATCTTGACGTACTCCATAAACAACACAAAGCTGCATCATAAACCACGTCCAAGATTTATCATTTTCATAATCAACAATACTAAACGCCAAAGGGAACAAATGATTATCGCCATCTTGAGCGGTAGCAAGCAATAATGTCCCTTGCGATTTTCCTTTTAAAAATGTACCATCCACAGAAATAACAAGAAGACAATATTGGAATCCATGCACACAAGCACCAAAGGCTAGAAAAAAATACTTGAATATGCCATCTTCAACAACAGTCCTAGTGTACGAACCTGTTAACATTTACAAAGTAAATCAAGATATAGGTAATTTTAAAAAACAGTTGTAAATTACTAGTTAATTAACATTGTTAAATATATACATACCAGGATTTTTAGCTGAAATCATATCACCAATGATAGGGAGATGACTGTATGAAGAATCAAAATCACCACGAAGATCAGTCAACGCATTTTTACGACCTTTCATGCACGATAGTATGAAATTTCAACATTCCAGCGACTCCTCATAATCTCAGCAACACCGGCGGGCTTAATCTCGGAAGCCAAAGACCCCCTGAAATCGTCTTTGACACATTGACTAACAAGTTTGGAAGATGCATGCTTATTTTTGTTAATTGAAACACGACCAAAACAGTTATGTTCTTTTGAACAACTCCTTATCACCCATATTCCAGATTTTGAACTAACGCTCGCATACAAATTCCAAGCACACTCAATATCCTTACAACTAATACGATATCTTGTCTTATTAGACTTGATAGTTCTAAACTAAAAACCATTCCGGACTGCAAGCATACTCAAAGCAGTTAGAAGGACTGATTTTCTTGTAAAAACATTGTTTACGTTTAACTCGAATTTCATTGGAAAAATTTTCAAATCGTCATAATCAAACATAATAGTTTCCGCATTTGTAGAATCTTCAATATCTATATTGTCGTCGTCCCGAGCTTGTGAACACTGACGTTTAAATAATTCAACTGTAAAAAAAACAATTGTTAACAATTATTCATTAACGTTAACATTCCTGTAAATAAAGTACAAACCTGACTGCTGTAAAGAAGACCCTTCTCCATCGTTATAATTCATATTGAATGGGAACAAAAAAGACGCAAAAAAAAGACAAATTGCAGGACTGCTTTAAGCTGTAAGTAAAACGCTGTCTCAAAATAGAATTTCAGCGTAAATGAAAAATCAATCTCATAAAATTCGGGATAATCAATTAAAAAATAAACAATAATAAAATCTTTCAGGAAATAGCAAATATAGGTATATTAGAAATTAATAAGCAATCAACATGTATTCATTAAAGGCTGGAATTAAGGATCTAAAATAACTGATTTGATAAACCGGCGGAAATTCACAAAAAAAAAAAATTCAGTTTGAAAAAAATAAAAAAACGCGGTTAAATTCAAACTTAATTAATTAACAAGGACAAAAAGGGAACTGTAATTATGAAAAAAATTGCCACCTAGGTGTTGTGGACATTTACAAAAGATTAACGAAACGTGGGCTAATTCCAAAATAGGTTTGCTTGTTAGGGTCATTCCGTCGAATTTTTGTTAACCTTATATATCTACAAAACCTTCTAACTTTTATTATAATTGGCCGATGTGGGACTTTGATTTTTACCAAGTTTCAATTATTTCACAATCTTCCCCATAAACTAGACTTGGTTCGAAATTTTTCACACAAATCAACTCCTGCATCTCCACAATTTTGACTTTTCCTAGAGCCTTGGTGAGAATGTCCGCACGTTGCACTCCGGTTCTAATGTATTCCACGATGATCTATCGATCCTTGACACATTTGGACTCTATCTGTACAACATAATTTGCCTCGCTGCCTCGCACATGCTAGAGTCAACGAGTCTCCTCTCCTAGCTCGAAAAATCAGAAAGCGAGTCGGTTGTGGTTACTTCTGAAGGAGAAAGGTTGAGTAAGACGTGTTGAATCTCGCAGTATTGGCAGTTAATGTGAAGCTAATGGTGGCGGTGCAAAAGCTCATCGAACCTTTTATGCGGAGTTGGATGTATTTTATGCAACCCCATGTGCTGTGTTCTTTATACCTATATCCGCTGGCCCGTACTTTTGGTCCTATGACGGAAGAAGCTTTTGATTTGTGAGCATACAATCAAATTTTGGGGACGGTTGTCAAGCTCATCCAGATTAGGTTGGTTCAGTTACAGAAGCTGGGCATATTATCGCGGATATTGTTAGAGCTTTTGGTTAGCTTTAATTCATGTGTGGTTGGTTGAGATGCCTAATGTGGAAGCTCTTGGTTGGCGGTGCAAAAGCTCAACGAACTTTGCCTCGTCGAAACAAGGGATATGGAGGTTTCTCTGAACTTTGCCTCGTCGAAACAAAGGGATATGGAGGTTTCTCTACAGTGGTCATACAATCAGACTTTGAGACGGTTATCAAGATCATCAAGAGCTAAGACTAGGTATTTCGGTTACCAAGACTAGAGGTTCATAATTTTTTTAGCTCACAAATTCGCCAAGGTTCACTCTTTCATCTTGACTCAAGTTGGAATTATTCTTTTCCCCTTGAGTTACCGGAGGGAATTCAGGCCGAGATGCCTAATATGGGTTTGAGGTCTGTTGAGCGTTCTCTTCACACACACAAAAATTGAAACTTCTTTCTTATGTATATTGGCAGCAAGACATTTTCCCAAATCATGTGTAGCAATATTAGGCAGAAAATTGAGGTTGTGAATGCTTCATCTTCCAGAGTAAACAAATATTTTATCTAAAAAACGATGGTGTATAGGCAGACGGACATAACGAGACAGCCAAAACATATGGCAATCACCAACACGTAAAGTGTTAAGAGGCATGAGCAATAGCTACATACGTGAGATATTCAAGATTCATTGTTCGCATATTAAGAAACTTGACATTTACAAGATCAAAAGGACAGATCCAAAAACTTTCACAGTCAAAGACCAACGCAAAAAAAGATTTCCATGAGCTTGAGTAAGACCTACAGACAACAAGAAACACAACAGTTGAAATTTCATTAAACCATAGCTTTAAGTTAGTGTTAGTAGCTCTCAAGATTTAGACGGATAAAGAATAAACATACCTATTGTTTAGAGTTAAGAACGTCGTGGATGAGCTTGTTGAGGTCGCCTAAAAGCACGTTCCTCTGGGCATTGAGGTCTATCTGAGAGACAAAGATCCGGTGAAACTTGGCGGCGAAATCATCTCTCTGCTCCTGCGTAAGGAGAGCGAGCGCACAGGAGAAAACGGGCTGGGGCACCAAACTTCCCTCAACGAGCTCGCCCAGGACGACGCCCAATTCAAGTGCAGGCACAGCCAAGTCTTCAGGCTGAGACCCATCCTGTTTCTTCTGCTTCTTCTTTGGGGGCTCCGAGGCATTGTCCTCAGGACGGGGCTCAGCCTTCTTCCCCGTGGGCTTCTGGCCGGAGGAGGAGGATGGGGTCTTCTTCCCCTTTCCCGTGCTCTTCTTCTCTGGATTCTGGCTGGAGGAGGTAATGATAGAATCCATACGCTCGAAGAAGGGCCACGACGAGAAAGGCTTGCTTTTATCAAGCCTGTATTTCTTCTTCACAGTATCGATTCTGTTCTTGCATTGCATCTCCGTCCGCTCCAGACCATGAACGTCGTTTACAGCTTCAGCTACCGATTTCCAGGCCTCTTTATCCAGCTTCTGCCGCTTCTCGTAGTGCCGCCCCCATTCTTCGATCAAAGTCTTCGTCGCGTCCTCGGTCCAGCAGTCATCACGGACGGGGGTCTTCGGGGCCGGGCTTTTCACATTCGCCGCCTTAGGGGTCACCGTCTTCTTCGCAGCAGCTTCAGCCGCTATTCTTTTAGCACAGGCCGACTCGGTCTCGGATTCCGATTCCGATTCCCCCTCGGACGACGACGCGGACAAGGACTCCGACTCGGACTTCTTCGCGGCCGCTTCCGGCGCATTTGACATATGTTCACTCCGGGGTTCGTCTTGGCCGGCCGAAGATTCGACAGACGAAGAATCGGTAGGCTCAGGAATTTTCTTCGCCATCGGAAATAAGGGAGATATTTCGGTGGGTTTCAAAGAATGAACCAGAGGAGGGTTAGGGCTTTTAGGGTTTTTACTTTTTTTCTTTTTCTTTTTCTTTTAGGCGTCTATAAACCTTTCTATTCGGTGGATGTCCAACACGAGACAAGAGGTCATTTTATATTAGGGTTTAGGTCTTTTTTTGTCTTTCTTATTATTTTTCATTTTAAATTGGAAATTTTAGCAGTCTTCTTTTTCGTTTTAAATTTGAAATCTCAAAATTAAGTCCTTTTTTTGTGGTAACTAAATTTCAACAGCGAAATATTGAGAAAATTAAAATAAAAAACTGCACTAAAATTATGAATAAAATAATGTTTCCTAAAATAATTTATGTATGTATTTATATTCAAAGTTACTTCTATAATTTCTTAAAGTTATTTAATCTGTTTCAATTGAGTTTCGAATAATTTTCAAATTCATAGTTGAATTGATTAAATTATCAGATTCTCTCGAAATTTATTTTCATTCTTTACGACGAATGATTTTATTTTGTTTCAAAAGCGTCTCTTAATAATTTTGTGATTAAGATAAACTTGATAAATCTACGATTTATTATGTGATTTTTATTATCTTAATATTATTTAAGTTGATCCGATAAACTAGGAAAATTTTAATTTACTCATACTTTTTACTTGTCACAAATAAAACTCATTTTATATTTTCAAATTTACTTATTGATAAGTGGTCCAAAAAAAATTTCTTTAAAAATGTTTATTTTCTTGAAACTTAAAACAAGACAGTGTACTTCTTCTTCTGCATCTCACTCTCAAACCCCTAAGTGGTATTTTATGTAACGTGTCTCTTGACAACACTAAGAGAAGTGGTCTTATTCTTCGGAGGCTGTTTTTCCTTGCGATCGAAGAATATAATGGATGACTCTTCATATATGAGGTCACGTGAAATCTCAATCTCTTGATTTGATTTTGTAGCACATTTGAAGAACCAATCTTTTTTCAGTAAGTGTGTTAGTCTGCTCGCTTTTTTTTAATCTTCTCTTTGTGCTCTCGCTTCACGGGCGTCTGAAACTGTTGGAGAATTGGACCGAATACTATAATTACCTTATTTCACTTTCAGTCCCTTTGAGAGCCGACCTCTTCGACGACTTCTTGAATTTTAGCCATCTCTTCATCACCAATGTCACTCGCATTGAGATTATCTTCAACTCGATCGACACTAACTTCTCCAACACTTATACTAGCACGACCATTAACTGCCTTAACATTTTATTTTTAAACTTCATAAATTAGAGACGCATCTTGATAAGTTCTTCATTTGGGGTCGGAGGAACAGAGTACTTGAAATGCTTGGCAACATGTTTGGATTGACCGCAAACATATTTCTTTGTTCTCATAGCTTCTTACAAGATACTTTTTCCCGTTTTGGTGATAAAGTACCTTCAGTTGCTTGTTGAGATAATCTTTGCTACATATACAAATATTATAATTTCTAAATAAAAATAGTATTAATATAACTTACAAAATTAAAGATCTTACAATTGATTCTCCCATTAGTTGATCTTTTTCATTCTTGAACTCTTTTCCGTCCATCCCGTCTTTCTTTCGCGAGTCAATCCATAATTTTTCTAACGTTGCCCATTGCCCGGTTACATCGTGCTATTAATTTAGAAGTAATTTGTTGTGGGCACTAAAAGGTACGACGGTTCGACGGAAACACCGAGAAGGGCGGAAGCTTGCCCTAACCAGCGTCTAGGGCATGCTCATTCGGCCAAAGGCCGAGTAAAGCCTTCCCTCGGCCAAAGGGAGGCTCAAGCCATCCCTAGGCCCGTCCAAGGGCCGGCCCAAGAGTTCCCTCGGCCAAAGGGAGGCTCAAACCTTCCCTAGGCCCGTCCAAGGGCCGGCCCAAGGGTTCCCTCGGCCAAAGGGAGGGCCAAGCCCCTGCCTCCCTTCGCCCGGCCAAGGGGAGGCCCAGGGGTTCCCTCGGCCAAGGGGAGGACCAAGTCTTTGCCTCCCTTCGCCCGGCCAAGGGGAGGCCCAGGGGTTCCCTCGGCCAAAGGGAGGGCCAAGGCCCTGCCTCCCTTCGCCCGGCCAAGGGGAGGCCCAGGGATTCCACCGGCCAAGGGGAGGCCCAAAGGTTTCCCTCGGCCAAAGGGAGGGCCAAGGCCCTGCCTCCCTTCGCCCGGCCAAGGGGAGGCCCAGGGATTCCACCGGCCAAGGGGAGGCCCAAAGGTTTCCCTCGGCCAAAGGGAGGGCCAAGGCCTTGCCTCTCTTCACCCGGCCAAGGGGAGGTCCAGGGAGGCTCCACCGGCCAAGGGGAGGCCCAGGGATTCCACCGGCCAAGGGGAGGACCAAGTCTCTGCCTCTCTTCACCCGGCCAAGGGGAGATCCAGGGAGGCTCCACCGGCCAAGGGGAGGCCCAGGTGATTTTGGTCGGCCAAGGGCAGGTTGATGGCTCTTCTCCGGGCCAAGGCTGCCTGAGGTCCTATAAATAGGGGACACGATTCCCAATAACAGGTAACGAACAATTGAGCACTGAAACGCTGCTGAACTCGAACTTCACTCGTTTCACTCAGAACTTAAACCTTCAAACTCTAAACCCTTTTATCCACCTCAATCCAACTAATGTTGAGCGTCGGAGAGGTAAACAGAGGCACCCCCTCTGTTTCCCTTTGGTAGTTCATTTGATTCCTTTGTATTTCAGATACTCGCATAGCACGAACTCCATTGACAGCTAAGGCACGACTCGGGATACCGAGCTTGACACGCTAGAACCCGAACGCGATCACTTGGTCCAGCCTTGGGTCGAACCGTTCTGGGTTCCTAAATCGTTGTCCGAAAACGAGCGACAACATTTTGGCGCTAGAAGAAGGGGGTTAAATTTGACGAAGCCAGCTTTGTTTCCCCATCAAACAACCTCCGAGAGGATGAGTCAGATTCCTGTTGCATCTACCGGCACTCGGGCGGCGAACGCCAGATATGGCCTTCAAAGCCTTTCCATCGACTCGGTGGTCAGCCTCGTGAGAACGAGAACGGGTCCCATGGCTCGAGGGCTGATCCTGACGTTGCTCTCCGAGAGGATACAGCTAGACGACTTGCTGAGATTTTGGATCGGCCGGGAGTGGACAATACACTCATAGCCGATCTCCTCGGATATGACATTGACAGGAGTTTGTTCCGAGATGGTTCTGACCTCGAATATGTGGGGGAATCTCGGACAGGCGAGATAACTCCTCTCCCTGATCGAGAAGCGGATGTAAGACCATCTTCACACCAACCCCCACCGATTCGACCGTCAGGTCCGCAATTCAGAGGCACTCCATCTGCAAACTCTCGGGGCGGTCGATCGCGATCGCGGCTCGAGCATAGGGGTGCGCGGCGGGATGAAGGGGCAGACAGTCGAGGGACTCGAAAGACATTTCGACGCCGACCAGATTCGTCTCGTCGAATTCCCGACGTGGATCTTAGAGAACATCTCACAGCTCAGAGGAACTCCCGGGGCGAAGACCTCCGACAGAGGTTGAATTCTCAGAGAGAGGTGTTGCCAGCCGTTACGCTTGGCCGTCCAAGGACCAATGCGGCCGATCAGGCATCTAACGAGCGGCACCACGTGACTCCCTTGGCTCCAGCGGCCAGCCCCGCAGACGGGCTCGATATGGTAACAATGATCCAAAGCCTCCTAAACCAAATAATTGAGATGAGAGAGTCGGGAAAGCCACGACCCTACGGAGGGGCCGAAGAATCATACTCCCCTTTCTCCGCTCAGATTTTGGCACAATCATGTGGGGGAAATTTCAAGTTGCCCTCCATTCCTCCATACGATGGGCGCACAGACCCTCATTTTCACATCCAACATTATGAAACGTGGATGTCAATGCAAGGGCAGTCAGATGCAACATTGTGTCAGGCCTTTAGTTTGACCCTTTCCGGAACAGGATTTGAGTGGTTCAGAAGCTTGAAGTCGGGGAGTATTCTTTCTTTCAAGATTTTGAAAGAAACTTTCCTCGCTCGCTTCGCCACTCTCGTGATGCAGAAGAAGTCCAAAACTCATCTCTTGTCAATCAGGCAGGGCAGGGATGAAACCTTGAGGCAGTATCTCGCTCGTTTCACTGAAGAATCGCATAAGGTGGAAGGCTTCGATGATAGGGATGCGATCACGGAAATCACTGAAGGAATTCGCACGAGTGACTTCCTGAAGTCGATCGTCGGAAAGGTCCCAAGGGACATGGCGGAGCTAATGACACGCGCTCGCACATTCATGGGAGTGGAAGACTACCTGGAAGGCCGAGACGGTCGGAAGACCAGTAGACAGCATGGTCGCCGGCTAGGGGACCATGAGAAGGAATATTCCGATCCTCGAAAGAGGAGGAATAGGGGACAACAAGGTCTCGACGACCGACCCTTCTCAGGGGTCAGACCACCACGTCCGGACAGTTTTCGAAAAATTTCGACGTTCACTCCGCTGAACACCCCCCAAGAGCGAATATTGGCATTACACCGCGACAAATTGGGTAGCCCAGCTCCGCTGACGAAAGATCCAGCAAAACGAGATCGTAGCAAGTTCTGTGAGTACCACCAGGATCACGGTCACCTAACTTCAGAATGCTATCAACTCAAAAGGCAAATTGAGGCTCTCATACAAGATGGGAAGTTGAAAGAGTACGTGCTCCGAACCTTGGGAACGACGGCATCAGGGAGTGAGCGAGGACATCAAGAAAGGAAAGGTCCCGCCACGGTCACTGTAACCGATCAAGTGACGGCCCGAGAACCAGATAGTTCACAATTACATATCGTGGGCTCCATTTTGGGTGGTCCGGAATGTGGAGACTCGTGCGCCCAAAGGAAACGATACGCCCGCGAAACATCCCATTCAACAGCGGTGCATCACATAAATCACACTTATGTGACTCCGCCTCCGAACGAGTTCGAATCCATGTTCTTCACAGGACAGGAAGCGACAAGGATCATGCACCCCCATAACGACGCAATAGTGGTTTCGGCCCCGATAGCGAACAATCTTGTCCGTCGAATTCTCATCGATAACGGAAGTTCCGCTGACATCATTTTCAAGTCAGCCTTAGACAGAATGAAGTTGACCGGACTAAAACCAACTCCGGTGGCGACCCCGCTCTTTGGATTCTCTGGCGAGAGAGTGATGACTGAGGGTATCATCGACCTCCCCGTCACTTTTGGGACGCTGGGAGGGCTCGAGGCCACTCACATTGTGTCATTCCTTGTGGTCGACTAGCCGTCAGCTTACAACATCATAATTGGCCGTCCAACTCTCAACAGACTAAAGGCCATAACCTCAACCTATCATCTGATGTTAAAGTTCCCAACAGATAGGGGGATAGCCGTCATGGCCGGGGATCAATCCATGGCCAGAATGTGTTACATTCAGGGGGTAGATGGGAAAGGAAAAGGGAAAATGGTCAATACCATCTCCCATGATTTGTCAAGCGACGGAGAAGCTGAAGGTAATTTCGGAGAGTTGGATCAGAGGGATGAAGTCGAAAGGCGGAAGATGGGAACAACGAGCGACCTCGTGACTGTTGTATTGGATGAATCAAAACCCAATGAAGTCGTCAAAATAGGTGCACAACTCTCATCTGAGAGGCAACTCCTACTAACGACATTCCTCCAAGAATACAAGGACATTTTCGCGTGGACCCATGCTGACATGCCCGGGATCGACCCCGAGATCATGGTTCATCGTTTGAACGACGATCAAAGGATAACCGGGCGAATACAGCCCAGGAGAGCGTTCAGTGGGGAAAAATACCAAGCCATTGGTGAGGAAGTTAATAAACTCCTCGCGGCAGGATTCATAAGGGAGGCAGAATATCCCAGATGGGTTTCTAACGTGGTTATGGTGAAAAAAGCAAACGGAAAATGGCGGATTTGCATCGATTACAAGGATCTCAACAAGGCTTGCCCGAAAGACAGTTTTCCATTGCCCAGAATCGAACAACTTGTTGACGCCACCGTGGGTCATGAATTGTTAAGCTTCATGGACGCCTATTCTGGTTACAATCAGATCCGCATGCATGGTCCAGATCAGATAAAAACCACTTTCGTCACTGATCGGGGACTATATTGCTATAAGGTCATGCCTTTTGGTCTCAAGAATGCAGGGGCTACATACCAACGATTGGTGAACCGCATGTTTGCCGACCAAATTGGGAAAACAATGGAAGTCTACGTCGACGATATGTTGGTTAAGAGTTTAAAGGCTGACGATCATATCGGAGATCTCAGGAATATGTTTTCCATCCTGCGACGTTATAGAATGAAGCTTAACCCAAACAAGTGCGCTTTCGGAGTCGAATCCGGAAAGTTCTTGGGTTATATGGTGAGCAGTAGGGGGATAGAGGCCAACCCCGAAAAGATCGAAGCAATTCTGAACATGAAGTCCCCTACCAAAATCAAAGAGGTGCAGAGCTTAACAGGTAGGGTTGCAACATTGTCACGATTCGTGTCAAAGGCGACGGATCGTTGCCAACCGTTCTTCAAGGCCTTGAAAAAGGTCAATGGATTTGTTTGGACAGAAGAATGCGAACTTGCCTTCCGCGAACTGAAAGCCTATTTCAGTTCTGCGCCATTCTTGGCAAAACCCAACGAAGGGGAAAAATTGTTCGTATATCTCGCAGTGACCGAAAGGGCAATAAGCACGGTGTTGGTGCATGAGGAAAATAAGATTCAATGGCCAATCTACTATTCGAGCAAGGCGCTCCTCGACGCCGAGACCAGATATCCAGAGATCGAAAAGATGGCTTTGGCCTTAGTCACAGGCGCGAGGAAGCTTCGGCCATACTTCCAATCTCACCCCATCATCGTACGTACAAAGTACCCCATAGAAAGGGCGTTACAAAAAGCCACATCCTCCCGGATGGCCATATGGTCTCAAGAGCTGGGGGAATACGGAATAGATTTCCAACCAAGAACCGCCATCAAGGGTCAAGCTTTGGCCGACTTTGTGGCCGAATTTACAGGGTCCTCCTCGATAGGGGACGATGTAGATGTTCTCGGAGAAAAGAGAAACGACACGACCACGAAAAGGCCAATGATCCCAGAAGGCCCGTTATGGGAACTACACGTCGATGGTGCGTCGAACGCCCAAGGCGCTGGCGCTGGCATCATACTTACGAACCCCGATAGGGAAGAAATCAAGTATGCCATGCGATTTGAGTTCAATGCTTCGAACAACGAGGCCGAGTACGAGGCCCTAATCATAGGCTTGGAGTTAGCGAAAAAACTCGGCGCTAAAAAGCTGCGTATCCATTGCGACTCGCAATTGGTAGTCAACCAAGTCAAAGGGGAATACGGTGCTAAGGAGCCGAGCATGATGGCATACCTCGCCAAGGTTATAAAACTATTGGAATCATTCCTATGGTTCGAGATAATCCAGATTCCTAGAGCAAAAAACGTCCACGCCGATGCTCTAGCCCGTTTGGCATCTGGGATTGATGAAGGGGGGATTGACGATGTTCCCATAGAAAAACTGACGAGGCCATGTATCTCAAGAAATGACGTGGGAACGATCGAACAGGCACCACAAACGACGTGGATGACGCCACTTCTAAAGTACCTCCAAGAGGGGGAGACCCCCGAAGGGAGAGAAGAGACCCGAAGATTGAAGAATATGGCGTCCAAATACATACTGAGGGAGCAGACACTCTACAAACGAGGATACTCCATGCCGCTCCTCCGGTGCCTATCCGAAGATGAAGCGAAAAAAGCGTTGCATGAAGTACACGAAGGGGTTTGCGGGAACCATTCGGCCGGACAGTCATTGGCTTTGAAGTTACTCCGAGCGGGGTATTTTTGGCCAACCATGAAAAGGGACGCTCACTCGTGGGCAAAGAAATGCGACAAGTGCCAGAGATTCGCACACGTACCAAGACAGCCTCCGGCACCTTTATGCCCGGTCATCGTACCCCGACCTTTCGCCAAATGGGGGTCGACCTCATTGGGGAATTACCCACAGCCCCAAGACAATACAAATTCGCGATCGTAGCGGTAGATTACTTCACAAAGTGGGTAGAAGCAGAACCACTCGCCAAGATCACAGAGGCGAACACGACAAGTTTCATGTGGAAAAACATAATATGTCGCTTTGGGGTTCCAGAGTCGATCGTCACCGACAATGGGAAACAATTTGACAACGCACGCCTTCGGGAGCTGTGTGAACAATTGGGGATTCGTAAGACTTATTCGTCGCCTCGACACCGTCAAGCTAATGGTCAAGTCGAAGCAGTCAACAAGACGATCAAAGAAAACTTGAAGAAAAGGCTAGAAGCGAAAAAAGGGGCTTGGGCGGAAGAGTTACCGACAGTCTTATGGGCATATCGAACCACGGCACGAAACGCTACCGGCAAAACTCCATTTGCGTTAGCATTCGGCGTTGAGGCCGTGATACCTTTAGAGACAAGTATCCCCACTTGTCGGGTTATCGATTACGACGGCGACCGAAACGACGAGGCAATGAGGATGGAACTAGATCTCATCGACGAAAAGAGGATGGGCGTGTTGTCACGTTTAACTGAACAAAAGAGGAAAGTGGAAAAGTACTACAATTCAAGAATCAAAATAAGGAAATTCGCAAACGGAAGCCTTGTTTTCAGGAGGGTTTTCCAAAACACACAAGTCCCGGGATCCGGAGTTCTGGGACCCACCTGGGAAGGTCCGTATCGGATACGTCAAGCCACTCATAACGGCACTTACGAGCTGGAAAATCTCGAAGGTCTCATCTTCACCCACCCATGGAATGCCGAGCACTTGAGACAATACTATCAGTAGGCGTCAATTAAGGGACGACCCGTTTTATTGTTTTTTAGTTGAAATTCATTGTATGCATGGTCCTTGACCCGTGAAGTGTAACATTTTTCTTGACAATGAATACGAAATACGCTTCATAACAATTTATTTACAACCTTTGCAAGTTTCTAAATAAACTCAGGGGGCTACAACATAGTCCATATCCTCACATAACCCGGTTCGCGCCGAGCGACCGCGTACTCGCAAGACCCGTTAAAGGGTCAACATCCGCGCACCGGATGACATAAAACCGCGCACTCGCACACCGACAGGCAACGAGTCTCGCAAATCTCGCCCGCCATATGGCGTATGCCAAACGGTTATGTCTCGCCCACCGAAAGGCATGGGCCCAAAACATTCTCACATTGTGACAAAAATAAATACCAAAGGAAGGTTCTCATGACGAATAATAATAATACCAAAGGAAGGTTCTCATGACGAATAATAATAATACCAAAGGAAGGTTCTCATGACGAATAAAAATCACCAAATGAAGATGTTCATGAAGACATGCAAAAGGAAGCAAGCGCTAAACACATGCGCAAAATGGACAAAAAGAAACATAATCACTCGGAACCAAAATCTACTTGTTCCTCGTCAGCCGGAGCGCCGGACCCATCAGTGGTTTCCCCATCGGGGGGACGGTTCGTGGACTCGGCGACCTCTGAAGGAGCCCCAAATGGCGCACCACTCAATCGAGGAGCGTCATCCAGTGAAGGAAACATCGCTTCAAAGAAGGAAAAGGTTACCCCCCGGGTCACATTCTCCCTCGCAACAGCATCGCGAACGCGCACGGCAGCCGCATGACGGGCCTCCTCCAAAGCTAGATCCCAATCATCTTCCAGGTCGGCCTTTGACTTCACAGCATCATCTTTCTCCTCGATGAGGGCCTGCATCTCGAGGAGTAGGGAATCTCTCTCCCTCTCGGCTTGGACACGGGAGATCTCGCTGGTCATCAGTTGAGCATGGACGATCTTCAACTCCTCATCTCGGCCCGATAGCGCCGTCTGGAGTTTCTTCGTCTCGCCCAAAAAGGTGTCAGCCGCCTGCTCCGCCTTCTCTCGGGATGTGCAATCCTCTGCTCGCAACTTTCTTTCGGCCTCCAACTCCGCGCGAACTCTTCGTAGCTCCCCTTCTAGGATGTGGAACTCCCGGACAGGCCGAACCTCCGTCAAGGCGGCAGCATGATCAGCTGTCATTTTCTCGGCATCTTTCCTCATGACCGACATCCTCCGCAGCAGGTCTCGGAGAATCGCGTAACCCCATTCTTGTCGGGCAAGCATCTGTCAAAACAACGATGAAGGTACTTATGCGTTTGCAAGTAAAAAGGAATGACTAATGGACAACATGAGGCTAGGTGGAAATAGGTGTACCTTGCGAGCGTCGCTAATCCCATTCTGGAAGTAGTCAAGGTCACCTGTAGTCAGAAGACCCTTGAATTCCCGCAAAGAAGAGTCAAGGATTCCCCGAGAACATTGGGCCCGTAACGCCTCGGCTTCTCTCATCGGATTGGATTCCGCACCGCCCGATACGCTCGAAGTATGGACACGTTTCCCACCAGACGGTTCCTCGACGGATGAGGCCGGTACTGGTCGTTTGTTCGACGAAAGCATCTCACCCCGAACGTGGGTCGGGGATCTTCCACGGCGGGCCTCGATGCGAGATCGTGCCGCAGCCACGGCCTCGGCAGTAGGTTCTCCCCTCGGCAGACAGGCGCGAGAACGATTGCGGGCCATCGTATCTGAGATAATAAACATAGTCGTTCGTCAGAGGAAAAACAACAACAAATAATGCAAATTTAGAGTATCGACTCCCTTGAAAGGAAAGAGACGGATAATACCCCCCAGATCGGGAGGCAAGGGAGGCTCGATCGCCGCCTCAAGGTCGCAAACCCCGACGGGCCCTTCGTTCAACGTGAGATCTGAAGTTACCTCCTTATTAGGGATGAACCACCCGGTGGTTGCCATGAGATCGGCGGATTCAAAAAGCACACCTTGCCTCCGTGAATCTAGAATAGCTCCGATCACTTGAGCAAGTTCTGAATCCTCGGTGTTGCGATCCGCCGAGAAATCGGCAACGGGGCCAAAAGTCAGTGGTGCCGTTCCAAAAGCAGATTCAGATACCCATACCCAGGGATAACGATGCTTGGTCGACAACCTCGTAAGAAGGGGGGATTTCTTACGATGTTGAACCTTATAAAAGCCCGGTTTCCCCGACACGCCGTGGACAGACATAATGTTTCGGATCTCGTCGGCTGTCACACCCCGATCCCGCGCTCGGTGTAGCATCATGTGACATCTGAGACGCGTGGACGCCCAATCGGATTAGTAATTCTCGGATCACTGGCTGGAAGGGTAACCGTAGACCCCCTCGAAGACTAGCCTCCTGAATGGCCGCATATCCTAATCGTGGGCGGCTTGGGAGATCATCTGGCAGGGGCCGCAGTAGCAAGATGGAAGTCGGTATATGGAACCGTCGCCTCAAACTTGTGAAGCTCGCGAGAGAAAGAGAGCTCGGGAAATCGACCCCGGAACAATCAAACCCCTCTCGGGACATCAACTCCCCGACCGGAAACGACAACGCACGTTTCTCTTCTTGCGCAGTCAAGGTTGCGGGTGTAACCAAGTCGAGGTCGCGGTCGGGTGATTCGCCAGAGCCCTCGATTCCGGGGGGCGCCTCGAGGCGGGGACTCGGCGATCCCGCGTAATTTTGGGACACCACATGCGTTGTCAACGTAGTAGAATCCCGCAGATTCTCGACACCATTCGTGTCGTCATCACCGGCCTTATCCTCAATGATAACCGCTCTCGCCCTCGCGAGAGAACCCCCGGGTATCGCATGATCATCACCCACGCCACGCTCGCCGGTGTCTTCCTCGACGTTAGCACCCACTTGGGGCTCGATACTCAAACTTGTGTGGGGATCGCCACCCGGATCGACGCGGGGCACATCGCTGCCCAGCCCCACACGGGAATCGCCATCCGATCCCGCGCCAAGCACGTCACCGCCCAGACCCGCGGAGGTCGCGAGGTTGCCCAGGCCCGCGGAGGTCTCATCTCCGCCCAGATCCGCAGTGGTCGCGAGGTTGCCCAGGCCCGCGGAGGTCTCATCTCCGCACAGATCCGCGGTGGTCGCGAGGCTGCCCAGGCCCGCGGAGGTCACATCCCTGCCCAGACCCGCGGAGGTCTCAACGTTGCCCAGACCCGCGCGGGTCATGTCTCTGCCCAGTCCCGCGGAGGTCACCGCGTTGCCCAGACCCGCGCGGGTCATGCCGCTGCTGAGATCCGCGCCGGGAACCTTGCTCGATCCCGCGCCTGGCGTGTCACTGACCCGACCCACGCGAGCATCGCCGCCCAGACCTGCGTGGACCGCGTCGCCGCCCAGACTCGCGCGAGTCATGCCGCTGCTGAGATCCGCGCCGGGAACCTTGCTCGATCCCGTGCCTGGCGTGTCACTGACCCGACCCACGCGAGCATCGCCGCCCAGACCTGAGTGGACCGCGTCGCCGCCCAGATCCGCGTGGGCCACATCGCGGCCCAGAACCCTGCGAGGTTCACCGCCCGGGCTCGCACGGGGCCTGCCACCCAGATCCACGCGGAAATCACCGCCCGAGCCTCCACCAGTCCCGTCGCTCGGGTTCACGGAGGATGGGTCGCCGACCTCCCTGATCTTCGGAGTATCTTGGCACCCTCGTTCAGCCTCTTCCCCGTCGGTCACCCACGTCTCAATCGAAGAAAAGTTTCCAGAATTGCTCTAAGTCGATGTTTTGGTCCCCGAGAAAGGGAAAAAGTTTGTCCTCGATGGACCCACTTCCTGACGCGTGGTCGGCCGGATCCATGTGCACGTGGCTGGGAATGACGTCAAAAAATAATAAAATGTGTTGAAAAGGCTTACCAAAACAAAAAGGGGCGTGGTAATCGGGGACGGATAAGCTTGAGTCCACCACACGATCTCCGTTCGAATGATGGACTCGGGGGGCTAGTGTTGTGGGCACTAAAAGGTACGACGGTTCGACGGAAACACCGAGAAGGGCGGAAGCTTGCCCTAACCAGCGTCTAGGGCATGCTCATTCGGCCAAAGGCCGAGTAAAGCCTTCCCTCGGCCAAAGGGAGGCTCAAGCCATCCCTAGGCCCGTCCAAGGGCCGGCCCAAGAGTTCCCTCGGCCAAAGGGAGGCTCAAACCTTCCCTAGGCCCGTCCAAGGGCCGGCCCAAGGGTTCCCTCGGCCAAAGGGAGGGCCAAGGCCTTGCCTCCCTTCGCCCGGCCAAGGGGAGGCCCAGGGGTTCCCTCGGCCAAGGGGAGGACCAAGTCTTTGCCTCCCTTCGCCCGGCCAAGGGGAGGCCCAGGGGTTCCCTCGGCCAAAGGGAGGGCCAAGGCCCTGCCTCCCTTCGCCCGGCCAAGGGGAGGCCCAGGGATTCCACCGGCCAAGGGGAGGCCCAAAGGTTTCCCTCGGCCAAAGGGAGGGCCAAGGCCCTGCCTCCCTTCGCCCGGCCAAGGGGAGGCCCAGGGATTCCACCGGCCAAGGGGAGGCCCAAAGGTTTCCCTCGGCCAAAGGGAGGGCCAAGGCCTTGCCTCTCTTCACCCGGCCAAGGGGAGGTCCAGGGAGGCTCCACCGGCCAAGGGGAGGCCCAGGGATTCCACCGGCCAAGGGGAGGACCAAGTCTCTGCCTCTCTTCACCCGGCCAAGGGGAGATCCAGGGAGGCTCCATCGGCCAAGGGGAGGCCCAGGTGATTTTGGTCGGCCAAGGGCAGGTTGATGGCTCTTCTCCGGGCCAAGGCTGCCTGAGGTCCTATAAATAGGGGACACGATTCCCAATAACAGGTAACGAACAATTGAGCACTGAAACGCTGCTGAACTCGAACTTCACTCGTTTCACTCTGAACTTAAACCTTCAAACTCTAAACCCTTTTATCCACCTCAATCCAACTAATGTTGAGCGTCGGAGAGGTAAACAGAGGCACCCCCTCTGTTTCCCTTTGGTAGTTCATTTGATTCCTTTGTATTTCAGATACTCGCGTAGCACGAACTCATTGACAGCTAAGGCACGACTCGGGATACCGAGCTTGACACGCTAGAACCCGAACGCGATCACTTGGTCCGACCTTGGGTCGAACCGTTCTGGGTTCCTAAATCGTTGTCCGAAAACGAGCGACAACATAATTATATTAATCATATATTAAATATAAAAAAATGAGTACAAAATAAATAAATGAAAAAACTCAACCTTTTGTTGATCTAGTTTTTGATATCCATCTCGGCCACATCGAGATTTGTATTCCACTTTAGCGGAATTAGTTTTCTCATGCTCCGACGTTTGCTTGAAAACTTTGCTTCGTCTATACTCAACACATTTCACCCAATCTTCCTTGGTGATACTCGTGTAAAATTTCAAAACACAATCGGGTCTTTTTAATGAGTTTGGTTAGTTGATTATCTCTTTGAGAAGATCGTGATATAACTCGTTACAAAATAACTTTGCGGCTTCTCCTACTCTCATGAGGCAATCGTGCTTATGTTCTATTGGAATCGAAAATCCTTCACATATTTCGTTCCAAATTCTCTTTTTTATTTTATCGTTCTCTTTTAATCTCCAATCACGAGTCGAAAGTGGAACATATTCTCTAGCTAATACACCGAAGTAACTCCTTTATAATCCTAACAATCCTCACCTACAATCATTTCTCCGCGAGGAGGGATTAAGTGGTTCTAGTGCTTCCGAATTATGTTTTGATAAGATTAGATATTCCGGTCTCCTAACATCATCATAGGTTCAAAACATGCAATGTGTGATGAAATTCATCGGTTTAAATAATAAAAAAATCGGATCATAACAAATGTCAACCAAACACAAGAGTCTTAGAGCATATAAAGATACATCGCTATTACTCAAAGTTTCAAGACTCTATGACTCATGAACGTTCTAATCCATAAGCAAATCTAACATATTCTACAAAATCCAAGACTAGATATCAATAAACTAACATAACAAACAACCTAAAAGAAGTTACTAAATTTCAAATAATAACTAAAATTGCGAATACAATTATCCAAATTAAAGAAAAAATAGAACTAAACTAATCTATAAGAAGTTCATAAATTTCAAAACTAAAATATGAGTACAATAATCCAAATAAAATCACAAAAGGCACACTCTAAAATACAAATACACAAATAAACAAAATAAAACAAAGAAAAATGAAGAGAAATAACCGACATTTTTGCAAAACACCCCCCTCAAACTTGAATACTACATTGTCCCCAGTGTAGGCATGAAAATGGGTGAATGAGGTGTCATGGGTGGATTCTGAGCCGACTACATCTCGTCATCGGGATTCGCTGGCGGTTGTGGTGTGTATTTGTACGGCTCATAGCGGTAGCAAGGAGGAAGTGGGTCGAAGAAGGTGTCGGGGAAGCTTGGAGATGCACCGGATGAGGTTGCGTCGGGAGTGTAAGAGGAAAAATAATAACCTTGAGCCCATTGGTTGTAGACGTTGTACCCAAACTCGGTGGTCGTCGTTGCACGTGCACTCATTGACTCGGTATATATGGCTAAAAAGTTGTGGGCCTCGCCGAGTCGGTTGATACTCTCTCCAAGACAATCAATGCGCTCGTTGGTGGATCGCATGTAGTCAGTCGTGTGATCCCAACGCGTATCTTCAAGTTGGTAGTGCTTCTCCGCTCGGTGCATGAAATTCGACATCCTATGCCACCTTTAATCTTCAAGACGGTACCGATCTTGAGAGGTCGTACCAAGATTATCCATCATTTTGACTAGACGGTCATACTCTGGCTCGTTTATGTGCAGCTCGTGATGTGGCTCGGGTTGCGGATCGGGTGCGGCCGACGGTTCGGGGCAATCTTCATGCGGAGGAGAGTCTTGTCTAATGCCTCTCAACTCTTGCTTGAGGGCGGCTAATGCTTGATCGCTTATGCAGATGAATCCGAAGCCGTGTGAATAGTGACTTCCTCCGTTCCATGCGGTGATGGATCGAATAAAAGCGGCGTTGATCTCGTGCCCCGGTAAAAGTCTTGTCTCGCTGGAAAAAATCTTCACCTTCGCTTTTATGCACATGTCACTAATGAGACCGATGTATCCCAACGCGTTTCGGGTTTTCTTTGTAGCGTACGCGCAAATTTCTCGTGGATGAGCTTGCCGAAGAACCCACGTGTCTTGATATTCTCGAATGCCTCTTCCGCATCCGGTAAAAGTCCTTGAGGCTCATCAAACAATCCTGTTGTTGGGATTGGTGCCCACAAAGGAGTTATAAGACATTAAAATACATTTGTATATAAATTTTGCTGAGACATTAATATAAATAAATATTCATTCTTTATTATGTTTGTGTTTATGTATGAATGCTACGCTCTGAAACTGTCATCAACAAAAGAGATTCTAAGTATAGACTTGACAAGATAGCCCCTTGTGACTAGTTTAAACATTTGTTCGCAATCTTAAGACCTATAGAGCAATCGAGTCTAAGTTATGATTGTTTGAATGAATCATGATATCCTATCCTGTGATATAGATAGTTGTTACTCTATGTTTCATTCTTAATATCTTATAGAAGATATTGAATAAAACCAGTGATACTTAGAAGCTCAAGATAAAACCGTCTAAACACACGAAACTTCAAGATCACATACGAGAGGTAATTTGGTACTTACTTAAATCCTGAAGTGAATATATAATTGATATTACACTTTAGGACATTTTATTTGTCAATGGGCAATGACTAAGTAATAGTTTCATCTGACCCGACGGTTGATTTCATAAAGGTGTCATATTGGGTTATATGATTAACAAATATGGAATTCATGTTAAAATAATGCAAATACATTAGTATCACACTATGCTTTGTTACAAGAGTGTGAATGAATAAATCGGACCTGGTATTCATCGAATATAATATTCTTTGAATAAAACATGTTACGTGTAAAGACATCTCACTTTATGTTTTTCTCATTCACAAATAACAAAGGAGTTAGTGAAATAATAACTCATGGGTAAAACAGTAATTTTACATTCCTCTGAGTTACTGATACACATGAAGGGTAATATCGTAAAATACTTCGTGGATCGTGTGAAGAATTTTTTTTTCACATCAAACGGAAAATAATCGCATATGAACTAGAGAGTTTCAATATTAGTCACTTGTGGAATCGACTAATATTAAGAATTAAAAGACGAAAAAGGTTTGTGAACTTTTGAGTCTGATCTTTATTCTAAAACTTCGTTCATGTGGGTCCATAAGGTCTCAATGATAGATACTTAGAAGAGAAGAAATGAATAAGAATATTTGATTTGCTCATTGAATATAAATTGAGATTTATATCGAGAAAGTTATTTTCTGAGTAACTGGATAAATAATTAGTTATTTATCATTACATTTATTTAATAAATCATATAGTGTTATTATATTGATACTAATGCATTTAGATGATTCAAATAAATAAATAAAGAAAATAAACAATTTCTCATTTCGTACTTGTTTGAGAAGTATGAAATTATTTAATGAAATTTCAGTAATAAATGAGATTTCTAAATTAATTAAATTTAGAAATTAATCAAAAGAATTTGGGAATAAAATAAATCAATATGACCGAGTAAAAGGAGAGAGAGTTGGCCGCGAATTTCAAGTGACTGGGTCATGGGTTTGACCCAACTTAAGCCCATTTAATTTGCTTATATAAAGGATTAAGTAAGCCCTAGTCACTTAACCTAACCGTAATTAAACAATCGGCCAAAATCTCCTCCATCCCCTTGTGTGTTTCGGTCGACCCTTTTGAGATAGCAAGGAAGAAAATTGTTTTTCTTCCTTATTTGAGAGTCTCCTTTATTCCCGAGTATTCATAGAAGAGCTCACCCTCTCCTTCTCTTAGAATTTTTTGTGTTTTATTGTTAACTCTTTGTTATGGTGTTTGGTGATTTAATTATGCAAAAATTTGATTTTTAGAATCAATTTAGAAGTCCAGAAGCTCCAAGGAAAATCTGTCTGGCAACTTCCACAGGTCCAAGCCAATCCGGCGAGACTTCCGGTCCGGCCAGATGCCTAGTCCGGCGATCTCTAGGCGCACAGGTCTTCAGTCCGGCGAAGATTTCAGTCAGGCATCCAATCTTGCGAGGTTCCTGTCCGGCCAGTCACCCAATCTGGCGACGCGTCCCAGCGCGCGTCCTATTCGGTGAAGGAATCTAGGCGATTCCTGTCCGGCGAAGGCGTCCTGCGTGCTTCTGTCTGGCGGAAGCGTCCAGGTCCCAGTCTGGCAAAGGTCTCCCAATTCGGCGAAGGTTCCCAGTTCGGCGACTTTCTGCCATGTCCCGCCAGCGCCTGTCTAGGGCAATGGCGAGCCTTCTTCATCGTTTTGATTTGGCGTGACATTCCGGAGATAGCAAGCAACGTCGGGATTATTTACAATCTCTATTGTAAGTATTCCTCAACGAATTGGATGTCTATAAATATATAAACTGTTTATATAGGTTGATAGTGTGTTCAATTGTTGCTTACCATGTTTTAATAAATTTGTTTATTAACATGTCAATAAATTTTAATGCCCAGATTGTTTAAATATATTAAAAGTAGTTTTTAATATATTATATCCAATTATATATTTTTGCCACATAGGATGTGTTATATAATTAAATTTTTTAAATTGTTAAATAAATTTCAACACCCAGTGCAGACTCGGTCTCGTTCTTGACGCGAGATTGCTTTGTTCGAAATGATGATGCTCTCCTAGACATGCTAAAAAAACACGGTTAGAAAACGACACCATGGACACGCAACCGAACAAAATATCGACAAAATTCAGAATGCGTTGCATGCCCGATAAAATAAATGTAAAACATGCAATCCGAAGAGTAACAACATAATTCAATTGCAATAAAATTTCACAAAATCAAACGAAATTTCACTTAGACATTTTATCGAACACTTTCCGGGCGCACATTTTGTTGTAAAAATCAACACTATTTCAAAACCAAAACTCACCAAAAAAACGATCTATTACTCAATAACAACCAATCTTAGTGCTAACAATCAAGTGTCGACCATCAAAACGCCCAAAATCGAAATTGAGAGTAAATTAACCTTAACAATGAATTTGGAGTGAAAACAAGGCAAATACTAAAAAATGTAGGAGTTATTAATGATGAATTCATGTAGAAAAACTAAGATTTAGCTTTGATTTGCTCAATTTGGAGAAAAAATGAAAATTTTATGAGAACTTTAGAGTTGACTTCGGAAAAAATGGTGTTTGGGATTGTTAGAGAGAGAGAGAGAGAGTTCGGGTGGATTATGAGAAAATTGGGGGAAAGTTGTTTAATTATTTTTTTTAGAAAGCCACACGACGCGTCGACTACCCCGAGCGTCGCGTGGAAATCGTTTTTCACGTGACGCGACGCGTAGCCTTCCTTTTGCGACGCGTCAAAACACGTCCAGCTCTAGGGACCTCGTTTTGCCTTTGCAACACGTAGTCCCTGACGCGTCGCGTACTGTAGCTTCTTTTTTTGTATAAAATAACTGAACCAAATGAAACAAAACAAATCAAGCAAAACAAAACACACAAGGTAAATTAGAAACCAAAACAAATGAAATAACGAAAGAAAATGCATTTGTTTTCCTTCGTTAGCGTCGACGGGGTACCGGTTTGATGTTCATTGCTCGGGAGCAAGAAAAGTGACTACCCTCTCACTTTTGAATACTCCCCCATAGTATGGCTTCACTCGTTGTCTATTCACCTTGAACAAAGATCCGTTAGCGGCTTTCAACTCCACCGAACCGTACGGAAATACTTGAGTGATTTCGAATGGACCGGACCACCGAGACTTTAACTTCCCGGGGAAAGAGTTTTAACCGGGAGTTAAAGAAAAGAACTCTTTGTCTCACCACGAGTTCTTTTCGCACGATGTGTTTGTCGTGCCACGCCTTTGTTTTCTCTTTGTAAATCTTTGTGTTCTCGTACGTGTCGGTCCTTAGCTCGTCGAGAGCATTGAGGTGGAGAAATCGTTGTTGTCCCTCCACTTGATAGTCGAATTTGAGCTTTTCCATAGACCATAAATATTTGTGCTCGAGCTCTACCAGAAAATGACACGCTTTTCCGTACACAAGTCGATACGATGACTTTCCCAAGGGCGTTTTATATGCGGTCCGATAAGCCCAAAGAGCATCGTGAAGTTTGTTCGACCAATCTTTTAGGGATCCTCCAACCGTATTTTCGAGAATTTGCTTTATTTCTCGATTCGAAACTTCCGCTTGGCCATTTGCTTGAGGATGATACGCCAAGGCTTCCGATGCATGACACTATACTTAGTGAGAATAGCGTCAAATTGACGGTTGCAAAAATGAGATCCACCAACCCTAATGATAGCTCTAGGGGTTCCATAACGAGAGAATATATTTTTCTTAAAAAAATTTAGATACGCCTTACCATCACTTAACGGAATTTCCTTGGCCTCGACCAACGTCGTCCCGTAGTCCACCGTGAGAAAGATGTACTTGTTGTTGTAGGACGACGGGATTGGCCCCATAAAGTTGATGCCCCACAAATCAAATGGCTCAATCTCTTGGACGCTTGACAATGACATCTCATTTCGGTTGGAGATGTTCCATGTGCGTTGACATTGATCGCACAACATGATGAACTCTCGGAAATCTTTGAATATCGAGGGCCAATAAAATCCGCTTTGAAGAATCTTAGTGGCGGTGCGATTCTGGCCGAAGTGTCCTCCACATTCCAACTTGTGACAATGTCTTATCACGGAATCCATCTCGTCTTCCGGCACACATCAACGGATAATTTGATCCGCGCATTGTCGATAAAAGTTTGGTTCTTCCCAATAATACCTTCGGACATCGGAAAAAAAAATTCTTCTTTTTGGTGTGGCTTGATGTCCTCCGGGACCACATTACCGACAAGATACTTGACATAGTCGGTATACCAAGGCACGGCAAGTCCGTGAACTGCCATGAGATTTTCTTCGGGGAAGAAGTCGTCGATGGGCTTGGCATGGTCCTGAACGTGCCCAAAAGTCTCGAGACGGGAGAGGTGATCGGCTACCAAATTCTCCATTCCTTTCTTATCCTTGATCTTGACATCAAACTCTTGGAGCAAAACCACCCATCGAATAAGTCGTGGCTTGGCATCTTTCTTCGCCATCAAATACTTTATCGCGGCATGGTCAGTGTAGACAATCACTTTGTTTCCAATGACGTATGGTCAAAACTTGTCGAAGGCGAATACCACGGCCAAAAGCTCATTTTCGGTGGTGGTGTAATTAATTTGGGCTTCCTTGAGTGTCCGGCTTGCATAATAAATGGTGTGGAACACCTTTTTCTTTTCTTTGGCCGAGAACCACTCCCACCGCAAAATCACTTGCGTCGCACATCAACTTGAACGGCAAACTCCAATCTGGGGCGGTGATGATCGGGGTCGTGCTCAACACCTTCTTGAGAGTGGTGAAAGCTTCCAAGTACTCCAAGGTGAAGAAAAACTTCACATCCTTCTCGAGTAGACCACAAAAAGGCTTCGTGATCTTAGAGAAGTCTTTGATAAAGTGTCGGTAAAAGGCCGCATGGCCTAGAAAACTTCTCACACCTATCACCGAAATTGGAGGAGGAAGTTAGGAAATCGTCTCGATCTTGGCCCGATGTACCTCAAATCCTTGTGCCGAGATTTGATATCCCAAGACAATTCATTCTGTCACCATAAAATGACATTTCTCCCAATTAAGCACGAGATTGGTCTCAACGCAACGAGAAAGTACCATAGACAAATTCTCAAGGAATTGGTCAAATTTGGAACCAAAAACCGAGAAATCATCCATGAATAACTCAATCGTATGCTCTAGCATGTTTGAGAATATAGCCATCATGCACCGTTGGAACGTTGCCGGTGCGGTGCATAGCCTGAACGGAATTCTTCGGAACACAAATGTGTCATACGGACAAGTGAATGACGTCTTCTCTTGGTCTTCGGGAGCGATGACGATTTGATTGTACCTAGAGTAGCCATCTAGGAAGCAATAGTAGTTGTTACTGGCGAGACGGTCGAGCATTTGGTCAATGAAGGGAAGCGGAAAGTGGTCTTTCCGGTTGCGTTGTTGAGCTTACGGTAGTCCATGTAAATGCGGTGACCGGTCACCTTTCTCGTTGGAATGAGCTCGTTGTTGGCGTTCTTCACTACCGTCATCCCTCTTTTCTTCGGAACGCATTGGACCGGGCATAGTTGTTAATGATGGCGTCGCACACGTCCACTTGGAATATGTCATCGCTCGCCTTCAAGTATTTTACAGATTCGAAGACGTTGAAGAGGACTTCTTCTCCATTGACTCGCAAAATCAATTCCCCTTTCTTCACGTCAATGACAGCACCGAAGATTGCCAAGAAGGGCCTTCCCAAAATTATTGGGATGTTTCGATCTTCCTCCATGCCAAGTACAACAAAGTCCGCGGGAAGGATGAACTTGTCAACTTTGACGAGTATGTCCTCAATGACTCGCCGAGGATGTTTGATCGATTGATCGGCCATTTGGAGAGTCACTCGAGTCGGCTTGACTTCTCCGATTCCAACTTTAGGAAGATTGAGTGCGGCATCAAATTAATGCTTGCCCCCAAGTCGCAAAGTGCTCTCCCGAGATGTGAACCTCCAATATCACAAGGGACGGTGAAACTCCCCGAATCTTTTAACTTTGTAGGCAACCTTCATTGGATGATTTCACTACACTCTTCGGTGAGGGAGATAGTATCGCACTCTTCAATCCGCCTCTTGTGAGTTATGATCTCCTTTAGAAATTTGGCATACTTCGGCATTTTCTCGATTGCATCGGCAAATGGAATATCGATTTCATGTTTCTTGAAGACTTCAAGAAACTTACCAAATTGCTTATCAAGCTTTCCCTTGTTGAGGCGTTGAGGAAAAGGGAGCGGAATAGTGATTTTGGTGCTTGGTGAGATGATCAGAAGCATTTCGGTGAAGCCTTATCCGTCGGTGACGATTCATCCACCTTCTCTTTTCCCTTATTCTTCTCTATACTTTCAGCTGATGTGTCAACCACATTACCACTTCTCGGAGTAATGGCGTTACATTGTGGACGTGGGTTGATATCGGTATTGCTTGGAAGAGAGCCTTGCGGTCTTGCACTCATGGTCTTGGCAAGTTGACCTACTTGAGTTTCAAGGCTCATCAATTATGCCGAGTTACTTTGTAGGATCGCCGCTTAACTTTGAAGTAGGGTGGCTTGACTCTCGAGTGTAGCTTAGGTGGTTGCCATGAATTTCTCATTGTGGGCACCCATGCGAGCTATTAGTTCTTCAAGGTCCGGTCATTTGTCTTGAGGGGGAGGAGTGTTTCGATAGTGCAAGCTCCCTTGTTGATGATATGGTTGAACGATTGTTGTGGAGGAGGAGCCGGTTTCATTGCCACGTGATTTTGAGGATGTCTCCACGAGAGGTTTGGATGCTTATTCCTTGCCCCCGTGTAGTAATTCCCTGAGTTTTGATATGTAAGACGATTGTAGTTTCCCACAAATTTTGACTCTTCGATTTCCACACATTCATCTGTCAGGTGAGGACCCGGACATAGTCCACATTTGTGGTGGAATAAGGTTTCCACCGCCTTCGCCGCTTCTTTCTCATGGACGGTCTTCGCGAGGTTAGCTACCTCAAGTGTCAATGACTTGAGAAGCTCCAACTCCGGGGTTAATGGATCTCTCTTGGCTATTCTCCTCTCAGTCGGGCATTGGTCATTGACCAAAGCCATCTTCTCGAGCAATGCGAATGCATCTATGGTGGTGTTGTCAAGAAGCGAACTACTCGCCGTGGTGTTGACTCGGTTTTGAGTCGAAGGCATGAGACCACTATAGAAGGTTTGTAGTTGCACCCACTCTGCCAAACCATGGCCCGGACATTTTCTTAACATATCTTTGAAGCGAGCCCATGCCTCGTAGAGGGATTCCCTGTTATATTGGCAAAAGTTGTGAATCTCATTACCCCTTCGAGTCATCTTCCCAAAGGTGAAGAATCGGGAGATAAACTTAAAGCACAAGTCTTCCCATGTAGTAATCGAGCCCAGAGCAAGTGAAGATAACCATCCATGTGCACGGTCTTGGATGGAGAATGGGAAGAGTAGAAGACACGGCTTCCTTTGACAATCAAGGGAGATTAAATTTGTTGCAAATCCGCACGAAATTGTTGATGTGGTCTTGCGGATCTTCGGAAGGAGAACCGGTGAACTGATTGTTTTGCACCATGTGGATGATCGAGGTTTTATTCTCGAAAGTTCGGGTTCCCTTCCATCTCTGGAATTTGTATTTCTGATTGATGCTCGTCAAATATAGGTTGACCATAATCGAGTATGGTCCTTCTATCTTCAACTTGTTCCAGAGCATAACATGCACATTGTTGCGCTTGGTTACCCTCTTACATGGCTAGTCTTCTTTCTTCCACTCGATTTTGTCGGCAAGTTCGCTCAATTTCGGGATTGAGTGGAATAGGTGGAGGAACAAAACGTCGTATACACCTTTAAAACGCAAGGGTAAACAATAATCTAAAAAACAACTCCTCTTAAATTATTCACCAATCTCTCTCGAGCTGTAGGAATCTAAGTAGTTGACGAACTTTCACTTCTCGGCTTGGCTCCTATTAAAACAAACACTCATATTAAATCTGGAATTTCAAACGATCACACTTACCTCCAATCCTATATCTAGTTTTAGGAAGGCGAATGACAGGTCGGGTAGAGCACGCTAGTTCATCTCCTCTCGGTCTCAAAACTCGCCTAAAGTTTCCTAATTAGGTAGCTAATCTATTTATGACTCACACATAACCCATCCTGTTAAATCTTTATACTAATCCAACCATGAAGCACACCATTACCTAAAGCTTGCCAACCGAAATCAATTCCCTAGCTACATCACATCCCCTAAACAATTTAGCCTAACATAATCTTGAACAAACACAACACAGTAGAAATAAGCAATAACAACAAAACTAAGAACAAGCTAGACATTGATAACTAATCTAAGTTACCACAATGCAAGATAAGTAAATCAAAACAACTTCAGTAAACGTTCAAATATACTAATCTCCAATCTATCAAATTCTAGTGCTCAAAATATTCAATAATCAACAAAATGTCAAACACTAATATCAAAACACTACTTAAGCTTAAAGAACACTAATCAATGCAATCAAAATCAAATAATAAACTGTAATTGGAGTTAAAGGTAAGAAAGAACTAGTGAGTGGGAGGATGAACAATGGGGTTGAAATTCTTCTTCTTCTTCTTCCTCAAAGAAATCTCCAAAATGCTCAAACCTTCTCTCTCTAGAAATTTGGCCTACAACGTCGTTCTCCTCAAAATCAGTCCTCCTTAGATTTCAATAGGAGAGTTCGGACCTATTTTGACCGTTGGATGTCATCAAACATCTCATAATATGTCACTTAAGAATGTTGTTCGCGACTCTCGCGCGACGCGCAAGATATTCTACGCGACGCGTGGTTGTAGTAATTCTGACTGGGGCGACGCGCTGAAGACACCATTCGACGCGTGGATCTTTGAGCAGCTCTCAATATTCATTTTTTGCCTACGCGACGCGACGCGTAGGCCTTCACGCGACGCATGGGCTTCATGTGCTTGACTCCGGTGACTTTCTGCTAATTTTGCTCCTTAGGTCCGAATTTGCTCGCTTTTGTTCCAAAATTACTCGTTTTTCCTCCACTTTCAATTTATGCTCTCTTATCTCTGAAAATATACTAAAAACTACAAAACACTAAAATAAACACTTAGAACAAGCTACGATTCTAGCTTAGAAAAGTATAGATAAGCGTGAATAAATCCTGAGGGGTTCGGATTCTTTTATTTTTTTTTCTAGGAGTGTCCTCCACTTCCGCCTTGGAAAAATTCAATGCTCTCTGGATTGCATCTTTGATCGTAATCGGCCTGTTTTTGATCATTTCTTTGCGGAATCTCGAGTCGTGCCATAGTCTGTTCTTGAGGGCGGTCAATGCCGAGTCGCTATCAAACTTAGGAATTTTGGTCATTGTGGTCTTGAACGTCGCCAAGAATTCTTTCAGCGTTTCGCTTTTACGTTGTTGCGTGTTCCAGAGGTCGGTCATCGTCGCTTCGTCCTCCACCAACATCGAATAATGCTTGAGGAAGGCCGTTGAGAGTTATTGGAAATTATGTATCTTGCCTTCTCCTAGTCGAATATTACAAGGCAGCTCCTGATAGGTTTTTAGTGAACATTTGGCAGTAGCCGGCTTCCACTTCGTTGTCACGAAGATGAGCCCGTCCCATAGCTATCTAGAATGCGGTCATGTGCGCTTTAGGATCAATGGTATCGGCGCATCGGGGAAGCCTGACCTTTCCGGCGTCGTCGATGCGTATGGCGATGATGTTTTTCGCAAAGGGGGTTTTCATGATTTCGGCTACGAGCCTGTCAATTTTGGGGGCCGAGCTAATGGCCGAATGCATTTTCGAGTCGACGGCTCAAAATTTGGTTTCGATCATCTGTCGGAAGCTGTTAAGGTTGTCAGTATCTCCGATGATGTTATTTTGGCTGCGAGGTCCATCCGGAAGGGGGGGGGGGACCTCGATGCACTCCGTTCGTAATCCTTCCTGGTCAGCCATTCATGCCGGGGTGTATTGGATCTGCGAGAAGTCCAAGCGAGTTCCCGCGGTTGAGCAGACTCCGCATCCTGGGACGGACGGAGGTCCCACCGACTTTGATCCTTGGTTCCAACGCGGACTGGCTAAATGCCAGGTTTTCTAGTTGGGCCCGGGTCAGTGCTTGGAATTCTTCCCGCTGTTCAAAAATTTTCAAGAGGATCTCGAGGAGAGTTTTGGACTCGGTGTTCGAGCCGGTTTCAATTTCACCTTGTTCAATGGGTGATGCCATTTTGTGTACCGACAGTAGTCTTCTGTTTGCTAGCGTTGGGTATTCTAATCGCCTAATTTCCCACAGACGGCGCCAAATTGTTGATGAGATTTTTCAATCACTCAACAATCAAATTTGTTTTAATTATGCTATATAAAAATGATAGAAATTCGGAAATTGGGTCTCATAATTTTGTTTAAAGCAAGTAAGAAATTATTATAATACCAATACAAAATGAATCAGAAATGAGAATAAACAAAATGTAAATTAAACTTGAATTAGAAAGTAAATACGAACACAGACAATGAATATAG
Organism: Urtica urens; assembly: GCA_958296335.1. Lineage (NCBI taxonomy): Eukaryota > Viridiplantae > Streptophyta > Magnoliopsida > Rosales > Urticaceae > Urtica > Urtica urens. Next base: position 11,316,702 of record OY282520.1, on the reverse strand, counting down.
ATCTTAATATCTTTGAATAACTTAGAAATATTAGATAAAAGTTAGAAAAAATGTAACGTGTCTTAAAAATGGAATTCTACACGTATTTATACTAATTTTATTGGGTGTTGTTCCTCTTCTTTCGTCCACGTGTCCTGCCAGGTGCAAGTCCGTTTCTTCAGGCTCGCTTTTTGGGTTGACTCCTTCCTCGTTACACGGACTTTCTCTTCTTTGGCGTAGTTCGTGGGCGTCTTCGCTGATCTTATTTTTCAGCTTGATGGGCCCGATATCCTAATCACCTGATGGACTTCGCTCTCTCAATGGGTTGCGAAATAAATAACTTTATTTGGGCCTGGGTAAAAGGTGTCGCTCGTCCGGTTTTGATATCTCGGGTAATTTATGGTTACCTCAGGTATAATATTGGGTGACAGATGCATCTTCTTCCTTAGTGTCATGGAAGAGATTTTCAGTTTCAAACAGCTCCGACGTATTATCTAAATCTGAGAAGGTAATTGAGCAGATTCCTAGAACTCGTAAGTTGTGGAATATAGTAGAAAACTTTTCCCAATTTTAAGTGTCATTGAATTTACTAACCATGACATTATCATATTGTTTTCAGCTTTCCAATTTTTGAATTTTGGATCATCTGTCTTTGGAGCTTTTGCCTCTCCGGTGATGTAATCGTTTTTGCTTCGACCACAAATGAACACCTGAACCGACTGGGACCATTGAATGTTATTCTGGCTATTGCGCTTATGACCGGTTATGGTATTTGACGTTTGCTCTGAAGCGTGTAAGTTTTGTGATAGTGATGGTGTTTAAGATGAAGTGGTGAGAGCATGGAATTGACCACATTTTGTCATTGTTTTATGTTATGCTATGATATCATATAGAAACGAGAGATTTGCAAAGATAGGTGAAAATAATCTAGTATCTTTATTGATGATGAAGATTACTTAAATACGAAGTAAAGCCTATTTATAGGCAACAACCGGTTACACAAAACCGGGAATGACTACGGCCCCGAAAAAAGATACATTAAAACTTATTTTAAAATATTACTATCAGCAGTATTGTAAATCGAATAAATATTGTTTTCGTTATTTCCAATGGCATATATAAAAAAAAAGCCAAAAAACTAAAGCTAAAACACAAAGACCAAACGAAAATCAACCCTTGGAGTGTCCCGGTCGAAGCGGAAAATGGGAATTCTATCCTGGTGGAGAGGCGACTACATGAAGACCCAGCCCCAATCGCAACCCCAGAAAACGCCGCCGCCGAATAACAAGGCCGACCTTCTCTCGGCGATGGAGGTTCCCGGCATGAACGGCGCGGTGGAGGTCCCACGCCCTCCGCCGCCGGCGAACATCACCGTCTTCGAGTTCGGCTCCGTCGCCGCCACCGCAGACAAGGTGACCCTCGCCGGATACTGCCCCGTCTCCGACGACCTCGAGCCATGCCGCTGGGAGATCCTCCCCGCCGCCGCCGCCGACGCTCCTCAGTTCCGCGTCGCATTCTGAGGGACAGCTCGCTGTACGGCTTCGTAAGAGAATTGTGTTTTATGTGGATGTAGAGATTGGGAGTAGAGAGTAGACCATTAAAAATGTGTTTCTTTGGAACTGGGTTTGATGTTATCAGAATTTAGAGTTTCTCTTTTGGTTTTGGTGACACTCTTTGAATGAAAAGGAAGATTGCTGAGATTGGGCATTTAGTTTTTATCAGGAGTTCTTATAGCAGAGTTAGTTGTGTTATTGATAAAAAGTCGATGAAAACAAAATATTCTTTCACTGCATACCAAAGAAAATATTCCATGTAATTTGAGTAACCTGTCATTTGAGAAGAAGAAAACTCCCGCAACGGAATTTTTGGCAATGTGTAGAAAAGCCAAGAAAGAGCACAAACTAAACCTAAACATCTCTCGAAGTCAAGCTATGAAATAAAATAGAAGCTTCTTACGATTCTATCAAAACTGCAAATTGGTCATGAAATGCTTTTTCCTCATTCATGGTTATCGGCTCTGCTGTGCTTTGTCTCTCCAATTTCATCCCCCGAGTCTGATAGCTCGCTATCCCATTTTTCTTCTTCGGACAAACTTGAATCTAAACCGCCATCCTCTCTCTTCGGTAACTCCAAAACAAAGCGAGGATCAGATTTCAATCATTCATGATCAATATCAGTCATTACAGATCATGAGGACTTATAAGCCAAATTTAAGTGTACCTGGAAAACATTTGGTTCAGCCTCTGGTGCGATCTGATTTGGCTTGTGACAGTCCTCATAGAAGGTCACTGACATTTTATATCCACCATACTTGAATCCATCAATGTTTTCCACAGCACGCTCGGCTTCCTTTCAACAACAAAAAAAACTTGGAATATGTCAAGTGATACCCAAAACAATACTACTAGCGATCCGACAAATATAGCTGTATGTTAGATCCTGGAAAATCTTAGGCAGGAAATGAGAATTCATGTATTTTTCTTGTGTTGTTTGGATTGAAGAAAATTCGAGAAAAATAAAATTTGAGTTTATGATCGGGTGTACCAGCGATGACAAGCTGCATTCTGTTTCTCTCGAAAGTTGTTTGACATTCAAACACAAAACGGAGATTTGGTTTACTGTCACGTTTCCCTTAACTTTTTTTTGTTTTCCGTCATAAAACCCCGGGTTCCAATCATAGCTTGGAAGCTTGAAACTTCGATCTCACAGAAGTGAAACCTACAGAATCTAAATCCTACTGCCCAAAATTGGTCATGCATAGTGAAATGAAATCCCTACAAACTTGGTCAGGTGAAAAGAAAATCTCTAGAGTGACATAATCCCTCGCTCTTGTAACGCAATCTCATTCTCTTATTTCAAGCACGCACAATACATCCATGATTAAATGAATCAGTATACAACTCCATTTTAGCCGAGAAAGAATCGAGATTCGGTTGGTTACCTGACGAGTGGTGAACTCAACGAAGCAATAGCCAAGGGTTTCTAGGGTTCGAGGATTGACAGGCATGGAAAATCCATCTCCCTTGACCACTCCGACGCTGCCGAAAATCTCCCGGAGGTCGATCTCGAGCTTCCGAGCACCGTCTCGGCCGGAAATCGGAAGCTTATCGACCACAACCACGCTCTCGAACAGACCGAGATGGTCCAGAGCTAGACCGTCGTCGTTGTAGAACACGTCTCTCTCTTCTCTGCGTTTCTTTATTTATTATGGACAAGTTCTGTTTTGATATAACTTATGGCTACGGAAGTGGCTGACAGAGAGAGAGAGAGATACCTGATCGTGGTTAGGGCTTCGGAGTTTAAATCCACGGCGGAGAGTCGGAGCCGGAGATTCTCGGCAACTGTGTCTTCTTCCATTGATTTTATTTTAAGAGGGAAACAGTCACTGCTAGTCTAGATATTTAATTTGAGAAATTTCAGTCAAAAAATGTGTTTTTAAACCTACGGTTACTGCGATAACTCTACTTCGAAATTGAATTTTTAACTAATTTCGTTCGATATTACGATAAAGTCTAATTTCAGATAAAAGAGGAGTCAATTAGCCTGCAAGTTGTCGCCGGTCGGAGTTACATTTGGTAAAAAGTAAAAGTATAAATGACGATATAAATCATTTAAATGAAAAATATATTAGTAGTGGCATTTCAATGAAAATTGAAAAAATATAAGTTTAAGAAAAATGTATAAATTACTCATAAACAGTGTATGATATGAAAAAGAAAACAACGATTTTTGTCATCTCAAAATCAAATCAGCCAAAATTTTAACCTTGTTTTTTAATTAAAGGTTATATTATTGTTAGTGTATCTAATGCATTAAAGTAATGATTAATTTGTTTTGTAAATCAAGATATTTTTTGAAAGTGACTGTGTGTGTAATAATTCACGTATCTGCTTAAGATGTTACCTATCATATCTCAGTGAGACTTTCAGTACAATACGCAAAAAATGTATGAAACTACTTAATATTTTTACGTGCAACAAAAGATAATATACATTTTATCGCCAACCTGGTTTGGTTATTGAATTAAAAAAAATTGTAGAAAGAAAAAAAGAATAGAATAAAGAAGTTTGAAGGTGACAAATAAAAAACGAGAATAAGTTTTCTTTTCTACTTTTGTAGGTTAAAAATATATAGTTGGAAGCAGTTTTTATATGATATATTTAAGATGATTTTATAACAGAACAAATATTTAAACTGAAGCAAAAATACTTTACTAGAGTGTGCGAATCGTTTGCGGCATTTGGTTTAATTTGTTGTAGAAATATATACATATATGTTTATGTATTATTGTGTATCCAAAAAAGTATAAAACATATCAAATCATCGTGCCTATTTGGTTGTTTTCTTATAATTTTTTTTCTTATTATTTTTCAATATATTTTCATATCAGGATAAAAAAAATTAAAAATATATATTAAATTGGGTATGAAAAGTATATTTACGTGTAATACTTACGTTTTTCAATATATTTTTAGTAAAAAACTCTTACGATAAATTCATTAAGATAAGATATTCTATGAAACTTCGACCTCAATATTTAAATTTTGCTCTACTCACATCTAATTTATCGTCAATTTTTATCGTCTTTTCTTATTCCTTTTAAGTAATTACAAGCAAAATAATATATAAATAAAGGGGACGAAAAATAGTAACAAGACGATCAGCATTACTTTTCTCTCCATACAACTTCATCCAAATCTTGTTCTCACGCCGGTGGTAGACCAAAGTTTTTGCTTCCTTCTACTGGCTTCTCGAAGCTCGTTAGAATCTGAGTTCATCCACCTTCGTGGAAATGGACGATCTATGGAACAAATGGAGCGAGATGGGCTATGACGATGAGGACGGAGTCAACAAATTTGAGATTGACGATGAAGCCATCAGCAACAAGAAGCTTGACCTCTCCGACTGCCTTCTGAGGCGCTTGCACCTACAACCACAATGCAGTCAAGGCAATCATGGCGAAAATATGGAAATCTAGAGGTAAACTCACCATCATTGACCTGGGTGAGGGCACACTCAGTTTTCGCTTTGAACTGAAAGTCGACAAGACTAGAGTCTGGGAAGCGAGTCCATGGAGCTTCGACAAATCCATGTTCATGCTTCGTGACCGGAGGCAGAAGAGACGTCTTCAAACGAGTTCAAACGTGCCAACTTCTGGATCCAGATTCACGGGATGCCGCTGAAACTCTGCTCAGCCCAAATGGGAGAACTGATCGGTGAAAAGGCTGGCAAAGTCAAAAATTGACCTGGACAAAGAAAGGAAAAATTTCAGGCGACTACATCCGGGACAGAGTCTCCATATATGTCAGCATTCCCTTGGTGAGAGGCATTCTTACCAAATTTGGCTCAGCCGGAGATAAAACATGGCTCACTTTCAAATATGAACGTTTACCTGACTTCTGCTACACCTGCGGAAGGATTGGCCACGGGGTCGAAGACTATCCGGAGAGTCAAAACACCGATCAACGCAAGCTGAAATTTGGGCCGTGGCTTAGAGGAGATCCACCACAACACCTATTCGATTGAGGCTCTTGGAGCTTTGCTGGCTCAGACGGCTCCAGGCACACACCCAGATGGGATCGAGGGAAGGGTTCTCGCTAGAACCAGGAAGCTCGAAGCTCATTTGCTCGAAAACAATTACCTCCGCGTTTTCACCTCCAGTAACAGCTCCTCCTCCGGCGATCTCCTCGGTGGGTGCATCTCACTCACCAATACCCCTGACCTCAGCTAGCTCTCTCTGCACCTCTCCGGAGTTGTCGCGTACGCTCTGTACTCGGTCGTACCTCCACCAGCTGGCAAGGAGCATAGCAACGGTCGAAAAAAATGCTTCGAGACCTGCGTACAGGAAAAAGAGGCCCTCAGTCAAGCTATGTGCGGAGAAGGCTTTAGGGTTCGACCATGCCCACTTTCCTTGTCCCAGGGGAAATGTTGTGCCAAATATAGATAAAGCTTTGGCTTTTTTGAGGGATGAGGGAAAGAGTGATGAGAACACGTCATCACCACATGTCTCCATTCCGAAGAGTGTTTTGGGCGCGGTGGAGCCCTCGCCCTTGCCATGCGTTGCTCCATCCTCTCTCCAGGACCAAGCTTCCAACCTGGATATCGGGCCTCTTCCTTTGGCCCGTGTATTCAGCAAAGAGGAGGAACTCAAAGGTCCAAGCGACCTGAATTTGGGCCAGGACTACCAAGGAAATGCTATAGAAGTTCTGCCTGGGTCCTTGCACTCTAGAAAGAGAGGAATCGATGAGGAGACCATCTGGGAAGAAGAGCCAAGATGCACACAAAAAAATTGTTTATTTACATTGATGTAATATATAAATCTTTGTAAAGTTTTTATTATAATTTGCTGATTAAATTAACAAAAGTTGAAACGTTCATTCATTTTTTCTTAGTTTGATTTATTTATTTACATATTGATGTAATATATAAATCTTTGTAAAGTTTTTATTGTAATTTGCTGATTAAATTAATAAAAGTTGAAACGTTCATTCATTCTTTTTTAGTTTGATTGAAGATTTATGATATTCAATAGTCTTATAGTCTTTAATCAAACCTAACAATGTATGAAGAGACAAATGTAGATTTGCGTGAACAAATTATTCATGTTTTGACTAAAACGATATATTCGCAATCTAAAGATCAACGGACTATTGATCTCAGTATGATTGTTGGAAGAATCTATGATGTCTGGTTACAAGGCATAGAGAGTTAGGAACTCTATAGTTTTTCTAGTGTATCTTTCGAAGATACTGAATTGACCAGTGCACATTTAGAGACAATAGAAGAACAAACAATTTAACATCTTCTATCTCAAGGTCACTATGTATGAATTGCATCATGCTTACCTAAATCATGAAATGAGATATGTCATTTCATAGCATTAATACTCTCATTTGAGAAAGTCAAATTCTAGATCCATTATGTGATCTAGACTAGGCCAATCGGTGAGATATTAAGTTATGAAGATGTCATGAACCAACTTTGTGAAGTTCTCATAGATATGAAATTCACGTACAAGATTGCTGAGATGCATATATATTACATCATGCTTTATTACTTGGATTGTGAATAAATGAACTGCGCAGTGTCCAAAATTAAGTAGCGACTTTATTTGGATGAAAGAATGTGACTTGTTAGCTCCTCGTCAATACATTGATCTAACTTATTCACAAGTAACAAATGAGTTGAGGAAATAACAACTAGAAGACTAAAATGGTAATTTTATAAATCTCAACTAGTTGATGATATTCATGAAGGGTAAACATTGATAAAATTCAATGGACCCACTCAATATAATTAAGTTTAATTTGAGTAGAAAATAAATTGAACCGAGAGATTTTCAGTGTCAACTCTTTAGTGGAGTCAGTTGACATTAAGCTAATACTCGGAAAAAGTTTGTGAACTTTTGAGTCCGAGTATAGAAGCTCAAGTTTTGTTCATTTGGATCCATGAAGTCACTATTACAGGTCATTAGAGTATGATTGTTAAACTGAAAACTAAGTCAAAATAAGTTCAAATGTTGAACTATACTTTTTCTCGGAAAATGTCTAAAGGGTATTTTTGTCCACGTGGACATAAAATGATGTGAATGTCAAAATAAGATTTTGAATATTTTCATATGATGAAAATATAAATTATTTTCTAAAGCCGAAAAGTCGTTTAAGGCATTATGAAATTAATTTCGTTATTTGTGCAATTATAATTCTACAATGGGTATTTTAAGAATTGTCTTAAAAGAAATAAGGAAGCATCTAGATGCTCCCCCTAGTAGAATCTCAGCCAACATGCATCAAGAGGAGAGTTTTATTTCCCTTTAATTATAAGGATAATTACCCAAAAGGAAAAGAGGAAATAAATTTCCTTGAGAAGGAAATAAATAAGCTAAGTGAGGAAGCAAATTTCCTCCTTGCTTGAGGAGTATGGCCGGCCACATTAGAAGAGAAAGGGGAAGGGAAAATCAAATATTGTGTCATGAATACATTATTATTTCATGAATGAATAATTGACCTTTATAGATTTTTCCGTCTCCTATAAATAGAGCCTCACATAGAGATGTGAAAATAAACTTGATTCTTGCTCTCTCTCTCTCATTGTGGCCGACCCCTCTCCTATCTCTCTCTCTCAAGTACTTCTTTTATTTTGGCACCTAAGTCCTCATTAGACTTAGACTAAATTAGCTCTTTAGCTCATAGATTTGTTCTTGAGTTATTGTGTTTAATAATGCCCACACACAAATCCTTCTAAATCTCTATAGACTCTTGTTATAGAAACTTTAGGTTTCTCAAGTTCAAGACTAGACGTGAAGGAATCGAGCCAAGGAAGAAGATCCACCTTTCCTAAGAAGCTTCAAGTTTGATGATCCAAGAAAATTTAGTATTCAAGTAGATTAAATAATGTTTTTAATTTATAACATGTATATGCACTTTATCTAGGTTGGTAAAAATTGTTTTACTAGTAAAAGAAATTTTTATATTCTGCTATTAATATGATTAGTGATAAATTTTTCTTAACCCTAGACCTATTCCAACAATCAGGACTCGAGCTGGCCATCTTCACCGCGGAAGCTATTGGTCCTAGTAAGATGACGTGCACCTAAAGGGGTCGAGCATGGAACATGAAGAAATTGGCTCGAGTGGGAGGAGCTGGCGAGGAGGACGGGGGATGGTGGCTTTTCGAGTCATCTTCATACTAGTAGTAGTGATATGTTTCTGCTTTGTGATACGAGTTTGGAATTCATTTCCGTTAGAGTTTCTAGTGACTTATATTCGACCATGGTAGTTACTTACTAGAGAGTCGCGCCCCTCGAGAGCGAGGGCTGCCAAACGCGATGATATGCGTTTTGTGGAACGTACAGGGGTTGGGTAACCCCGAGACGAGGTCGGCTGTTTTAGCTCATGTTATTGATCATAGGCCTGATTTCATCTTTCTTTCAGAGACTAGATTACGTAGAAAGGGGGCCGAGAGGGTGAGAGTTTTGTTGGGTTACGATGGTTGCGTGAAAGTTAACTGTCTTGGTAGGAGTGCAGGCTTGAGATTGCTTTGGAAGAAACTAGTGAAATTCCTACTCGGGACTTTTTCGAGATTTCATATTGAGGGTGGCCTGGTCAGTGAGTCTGGGGAGAGCTGGAGGTTCGCGGGGACCCGATGGTTTCTCAGATGAAGCACTCTTGTGAGCTTCTTTGCCGCCTTCGGGGTTCTCATCCGGGGCCTTGGTTAGCCGGAGGTGACATGAATGAGGTGGCCTCCAACCCAGAGATCAGAGGGATAGCGATAGATGCCCGAGTCAGATAATTGCGTTTCACGAGATGATCATGGACTGTAACGTCCACGACCCGGGTTTCGAGGGAGACTCTTTAACCTGGCGCAGAGGTGGGATCAAGGAGCGCTTGGACAGATGTCTTGCGAGTTTTGAGTGGAGCGACCTTTTCCCCGCCACTTTTGTCAGGCACTTGGGTTTTTGGCGTTCAGATCATAGACCACTATTGGTGCTCACTGAGGAGTCGAGAGGTGCTCGCAGATCTAAGAGACCAGGTAGATTCTTCTTTGAGGAATCCTGGATTGGGGAGTCAGAGTGCAACGAGAGGATTTGGAGGGCCTGGGAGACGAGTTCGAGTGGTGACCAAGAGACGAGATCAAATGCGATTAGCCAGCTCTGCCGGAGCTTGACTTATTGGGGTTCCAGAAGGAACAAAGAGATTAGAGCTCGGATCAAGAAGCAGAAGAAGGTCGTCAAGCTGGTAGGACATTCGGGTTCTGACTTATGTATGGAGATTTTTCTTCGTGAGTAGAGACAGCTTCACGCTCTGGTGGAGAAGGAGGAGAAGTTCTTGAGACAGAGGAGCAGAATGTCCTGGATAAAGTGCAGCGACAAGAATACGAAACTCTTTCATCGTAAGGCGTCCACTAGGAGGAGAAAGAACGCCATCAGAGGTCTGGAGGACGAGCTCGGCGATTGCACTACTACAAAATATACCTTTAGAAGCGACGGGGGGAATCAGAAGCGACTAGTCGCTTCTAATTAGAAGCGACATTTTAGCATTAGAAGTGACTAGTCGCTTCTAACGTAAACACCCCGAATTTTCCCAAAAAATGAAATTTTTGTCATTTAGAAGCGACTAGTCGCTTCTAATGGTCCGAGTCGACATATTAGAAGTGACTAGTCGCTTCTACCGGCCAAAATTATTGGCTCGCACCCTCCGCGCCAAATATTTCAGTATGTTTGGACATTAGAAGCGACTAGTCGCTTCTAATGCCCAAATTTTTTGGCTCCAAAACTTCTACGTCAAAATTTCACTAAGTATAGATTTCTGGGCATTAGAAGCGACTCGCTTCTAATGTCGCTTATAATGCCCAAATTATTTTGCTCCAAAATCATTCCGCCAAAATTTCACTAAGTGTCGAAAATTGGGCATTAGAAGCGACTAGTCGCTTCTAATGCCCAAATTATTCGGCTCCAAAATCCTTCCGCCAAAATTTCACCTACGGGGACATTAGAAGCGACATTAGAAGCGACTAGTCGCTTCTAATGCTCCTGATGCTTTAAAACACCGGAGCCTCTCCTCCCTCCCCCATTTCTCTTCTCTCCCCTAACTCTCCTCTCTCCCTTCTCTCCCCACTGCCTCTCCGACCAGCCTCTTCCCCGACCTTCGCCTTCCCTCCTCCCTCCGCCCTCCTCTCCTCCTCCGCCCTCCTCCTTTCTCCTTCCCTCATCCGCTCCTCCTCCCTTCTCCTCCCCCTCGGCCCTCCGCCGCCCCTACACCGCCCTCCCTTTCTCCTCCCCCCCCACGCCCTCCGCCGCCCCTGCACCGCCCTCTCATTCTCCTCCCATCCTCCGCGCCTCCTCCGCCCTCCTCTCCTTCTCCTCCCCTCCTCCACCCATTCTCCTCCCCTCCTCCGCCCCTCCTCCGTCTCCGGCAAGAATCCCGAGTTTAGTTGTTAATTTTGTTTGTTTGTTTGTTGATTTCCTCACCAGGTTTTGCGACTATCGCCGCTGCCTCTTCACAATTAAGGTCTGTTTGTTTTTACTTTTAAATTTTTGTTTATTATTTTTAACTTTCACGATTTTGATGTATTTTATTGTCTTGATTTTTTTTAATGTCTCGCAGCCTCATTCAGTCTCGCATCCCATTCTCGAATCGTCTCGGTAAGTTTGTTTTTTGTTTTTGTGTTGTTAATATGTTTTAGTTAGTTTAGTTGTCGTTTCAATAATTAGTTTTATTTGTTAATTTTTGTAATTAAATTGTTTTGTTTTGAAATTATTTTTTCGATTGTTAATTTTTAGGTCGTCGGAGTCTCGGGTTGGTCGCAACCTCGTATCAATCACCGCATCTCTCCGTTGATTGCAACATAAAACGGTAAATTTTTTAATTTTTGTAGTTTATTTGGTTTGGTTTAGTTTCTTTGTTATAGGATGGTATATATGTTACTTAATTTTTTAGTTTTTTAATTTCTTAGTTTTGTTTATACTTTTTGTTAATGTGTTTTAATAAGTATTCATAATCGTTTTTAATAAGTTTGTTAATATATTTTAGCTCTATTATGATCATTTTTAGTTAGGTGTGTCAATTAATAATATTATTTAATAATAATTTTAATTAATTAAGTAACAATTTTAATTAATATACCAAAAATCTAAAAAATTAATTTTGTTTGGCTGTTTGGGCATTAGAAGCGACTAGTCGCTTCTAATGCCCAAACAACCATATTTTCGTAGGCTTATTTTTTGAGCTTTTTTAAACATTAGAAGCGACTCTAGAAGCGACAAGTCGCTTCTAATTTCGTCGCTTCAAAATATTAGAAGCGACTTTAGAAGCGACAAACCTTTAGAAGCGACTATTTAGAAGCGACTTATTAGACATTATAAATACTTTTGTATTTGCGTTTTTGCTGATCAGCAAAATTACTAAGTAGGAAATCATATACGCCGGAAGATTTAGAGAAAGTGAGAGAGGAATGGGTAACTTATATTTAAACGTTTATAGAATGTGACGATTAGATTATTTGTGGATAGATTTTGATTTTTGGATGTAAATATTATATTTTGGATGTTATAATTTGATTTATCAGGTATATTCGCAATTGTGCAGTCACTAGTTTTTGTGAGTTTGGATTTTGCAGATTTTGGTAATTTTGTTTACATCGTGGCCGCAGCGAGATTCATCCCTCGCTGCGGTGAAATTTTTGAAAATCTTATTTTTTGTCCCACAACGCTTTATCTATCCGTTGTGGGAAATCTCGCCGCAGCGAGATTGAAAAAATTCTCACCGCAGCCATGTACTATCTCCGATGCGGTGAGATTTCCCACAACGTTTAAACTATCCATTGTGGAAAATCTCGCCGCAGCGAGATTGAAACAGTTTGCAATGAGATTGAAAAAATACTCGCTGCAGCCATGTACGATCTCCGCTGCAGCGATATTTCCCACAACACTTAAACTATCCGTTGTGGGAAATCTCGCCGCAGCGAGATTGAAACAGTTTGCAGCGAGATTGAAAAAATTCTTGCCACAGCCATGTACAATCTCCGCTGCGCGAGATTTCCCACAACGCTTAAACTATCCGTTGTGGGACATCTCGCCGCAACGGAGATTGTACATGGCTGCGGCGATAATTTTTTGAAAATTATAAGTTTCCCACAACGGATAGTACGCGTTGTGGACGTCAAAGCTCCCACAACGGATACTAAACGTTGTGGGAGATCAATTCTCCCACAGCAGTTAGCTAAGCGTTGTGGGAGCTTCTACAATGCAGGATCCCACAATGCTTAATAACCATTGTGGAAGATTTCTACAACTGTTAATAAGCGTTGTGGGATCCAGTTTTTGTAATAGTGTGAAACATTAACTAAAATTAAATATTCATTCTTGATTAACTTTGTGTTTATGTATGTTTTGCTACGCTCTGAAAAACTGTCATCGATGAACGGGGTGCTAAGTACAGACTTGACAGTATATCTCATTATGACTAGTTTAAATAATAGTTCGCAATCTAAAGATCGATAGGGCAATCGAATATTAGTAATGATTGTTTGAATAAATCAGGATATCTTATCTTGTGAAATAGAGAGTTGGGACTCATTGCTTCATTCTTGATATCTTACAGAAGATAGTGAACAAGACATGTGATACTCTGAAGCTCGAAATAAAACCGTTTAATCACTCGATGCTGCAAGATCACATATATGAGGGGTATTTTGGTACTTACCTAAATCCTAAAGTGAATGCATAATCGATGTGACACTTTATGACATTTGATTTGTCAATGGGAAATGGCTAATTGAAGTCGCATATGACCCGATGGTTGGTGTCATAATGTTGTTATATTGGATTACAAAATTCCTGTTGAAACAATGTCAATGCATTAATATCACACTATGCTTTGTTATGAGAGTGTGAATGAATAAACCGGACATGGTATTCATTGGATATAATATTCTTTGAATAAAACATGTGACGTGTAAAGACATCTCACTCTATGTTTTTCTCATTCACAAATAACAAAGGAGTTAGTGAAATAATAACTCATGGGTAATATAATAATTTTACATTCCTCTGAGTTACTGATACACATGAAGAGTAATATCGTAAATACTCCGTGGATCGTTTGAAGAAATTTTTTGTCACATCAAACGAAAAATAAACGCATATGAACTTAGAGAGTTTCAATATTAGTCATTTAGTGGAATCGACTAATATTATGAAATAAAAGACGGAAAAGGTTTGTGAACTTTTGAGTCCGATCTTTATTCTAAAACTTCGTTCATGTGGGTCCATTAGGTCTCAATGATAGACTCTCAGACGAGATATATTGTACTAGAACGATTTGATTATCTCATTGAATGTAAATTGTGATTTACACTAAGAGAATGATTTTCTAAGTAATTGACCAACCACCTGGATCGACCCCCCTTGGATCCCCCTTGATATGCGAGTGGCAGAGCTTATGAGATTTGACGATAATTGGGACGTCGGTCTTATCTCGGCGATATTCGGGCGAAGGACGCTGTGGCAATTTTGAGCATCCTGAGTGAGGGAGAGGGCATCCCTGACGTTCTACATTGGCATTTCTATGAGGACGGAGAGTACTCCGTCAAGAGTGGCTACCGAGTTGCGATGGAGAGAGTCAACACTCCCTATGCCAGCTCTTCTGATCCGACGGTGATGGAGAGTTGGTGGACGAAGTTCTGACAGCTGAGAGTTCCACCAAAGGTGAAACTCCTCTGTTGGCGAGTTTGCCTTGACCAGATTCCGGTTAGTATTATGTATATTTCTCGTCTTTGTAATGTTGCAGCGCATAACCTAGCGCGCTATGTGGTTAATCATCACTCTCCTTCGACCTGGCTGGGTTCACTCCCGCCTTGTTCGGAGGAAGCCATTAGAGCCTCGGAGGAGGTCATTAGAGCCGATGATCGTGAGTTGAGGTCCCGCACGGCCACCTAGATCCTTTGTTGATTGATTTTTTATGTGTCTATTTTATTTTCCGATGGTTCTGTTTTTATTCTTATCTTGTAACCACGGTTTTCATCTACCATACGTGAGGGATTATATAATATTTCGTGGCACCGATCACACTTCCTCAAAAAAAAAAAAAAACTTGCAAACTCTTCTTTAGTTACATATAGAATGGTACAAAGAATCTAAGTTTGACAAAATGAAATTTGTATTTCATTTCTAACCGATATTTCGTAACAAAATCGCTTCTTTTTAGAGAATAAATAATTTCTTTAAGAGTCATTTTTTTAGAATGGATTGGTCCATAGGGCGGTGAATTCGTTCCAGCCTTGTACACACCACTTTGCCCCGTGAAAATGCTACATCTAGTACTGGACTAATTTTTTTTTTTTAAAGATAATGGACCAATTATTTGAGAAATACACTCAAATTTGTCACATTTTTCAAATATCCCTCCAAATTACCGTAGGGAATTGTTGGATGTTTGATATTTAATATTTGATGTCTTTACTAAGAGATGATAGGGAAAAGGAATTACCTTGGCAAATGTCAAGCAGCAAAACTGACATAAACTAAAGCATCAATTTTTCAGAATTGTGTTCCATGAAAATATTGATTTTTTCACTGGATTACTTAACCAGTTATACGCTAGCAATGGCTTCAATCACATTATTAGGAACATCACTTTACAAGTTCCAAAATGTATTTTTTTTATCTTCCAACTTCCAATCCTATTTCTATATCATTGTTCTGTTCAAAAGACATGTACAATCAATGAAAAACAAACCAAAGATGATCATCACTATAATTTGTTATACTTTTTTTTACAACAATGACGCAAGCACGGTAACAAGAAAGCAAGAGTGGCTGTGCTCAAAAGGCGGAGTAATAATCATCATCGGAGTTCATACGGACGTAACAGAAGATGGCGAGCAAAAAGACAAAGTAGGAAGAGAGCTCCATGGAGAGGGCGCCCCACCCGATCACGCCGGCGTGTTTCAAGATCGCCGGAATTGCGACGCTCCCAACCGCCGAAGCTCCCGTCAGAAACTTGGTCGCGTTCACCCAGCTGTAACATCATCACCAAATCATTCGATCTGTCTTAGATGATTGTGTATATATAACAATTAATTAATTAATTAATTATATAAATTAGGTAGTATCTCCATACTTTTTCTCATAGATTGATTCCGAACAGAATACCTCAAACTTGAGAATTTGGAAAGCGAGTAGTTGAGTTTGGAAAAAAAATGAATTTTTTGCTGACATTGTTATTAAAACTTAAGCTTTCGCAAATAATCGTGCACAAACCCGAAAGAATAAATCTATAACACTAATTTTAACTTTGATGCAATTAATCATTACTAATTTATCATGAACATCATGCAATACATTGACTATTTTGCTAAAAACATTTATCTGAAATGTAATTACAGAACCTGCATTATGGGACCAACCTATTATTGGATTCAGAAAAGAGAACGGAGCCATCGGATCCCGAAAAGAAAAGCAACGGCATTGGAAGAAGCACGTACATTATGACTGCAAGAAAAAATTAGGATGTTTATTTTTAAGAAAAGAGTGAAATGGAATGAGATCCATATTTCAAAATAAAAATATAAAAGAAGCTGTAAAAAGTTATAGAGACCACTTCCGTTTGAGAATCCCCTGTGACTATGAGGTTCAGTAATGTTTTGTAGAGTTGACAACATTCTTGACTTAAAAAGTGTTGCTTTATGTTTAATTTTCATATATTTCTTCACTCCCCAACTAAAGATTACGATTTAAAAAAAAGTCCTTATTATCTTATATACATAAGTCTCCTATGTAATAAGCAAAATAAGCACCAGAGTCATAGAGAAGCGTTTTCTCTATCATAATAGCCGAGTCAAGTCAGGAAATCCAACTGCATCCGAAGCTACTTAAGATTACAATTTCCATTCTATTTTCTAAATTCTCGGATGTGAAAACATAAATATATGCCTCCTGTCAAATTTTACCAAGAGCAAAAACTAAATGAGCTTACCAGTTAGCATCGGCCACCAATTATTGTACAAAGCACAGGCCTGCGAAAACGAACCATAGAAATAAGAATGAGTTAACAATATCACTTTGTTCTTTATCCATATGAAATCGAAAAACCAAAGACAATTAAAAACTATCATAAGATTAATGAGTTACTTCTCTTTCGATGTCGATTGATTTTGAGATAATTTGTCATGATTCTAGCGCGAACAATGGTACAAAAATAGAATCCGGCTCAAGATGAATACACACTACCCTCTTAAGAGATGGCATGTAACAAAGTTTATAAGGTCGTAAGTCACATTTTTCATTGCCAATTGATTTTGAGATGGAACATCCGTTTCACATCTTAAGAAAGTCACATAATATTCGGCTCAAGATGATGAATCACTCTTAAGAAAGTCGTCAATTTGAGGGGGCACGTGAAAATTTTTAGGGGTCAAACGAATCAAATAGAGAATGCAAATTATGTCGGAAATTTCAATCGCCAAGAGAATGCAAATTATGTTGGAAATTTCAATCGCCGAACGTTCCAAAATTTTAACGAATACGCTGGAGCAAGAAACAACCACCCTAACTTATCGTGGCGCACGCCTTCAAACCAATCTCAGAGACCACCTCACGGCGGTCAACAACAACAGAGCTTCCAACTGCAACAAGCCTCAAAGTACACCTCAAAGTTTAATAGCAACATGTATGAACAAATCCGGACCCTCAAGACCTAAATGGGCCAATTAGCACCTGCCATCACCGAAATACCTCAAGGGTCGTTGCCCAACATCTCAGCATTTAAAGGCTAGGTACCACGTCAAGCTAGTGATGTTAAAAATGCGCTTATTAGGAGGCAATCCAAAAGTCGTTGAAATTTCTTAAAACATATTTGCAAATTAACTCTCAAGTTAGTTATAGCGACACAAATTTATTTTAATTTGTGGTTTCAATAAGTTTCCAGTTCAGCTACGGGACCCAATAGTATTGGGCCAATACCATCGCGACTGTCAGCCTTGCACAGCCATCACGACGGGACGGTCACACGGAAGGCATTTTATACTCGATTTTACCAAACCCTCTCTCCATTCACCTAATTTCCACTTCGTCTAAAACTCTCCAACTTTTCTCCGAATGTTTTCACCAAAATATTTTCTCTAAACGCTACAACATCACGACTCTCTCACGCATGTCTGATGTTTTAGCAATTACAGAAAAAAAAATTGGTGAAAATATTCGGAGAAAAGTGGGAGACGGATTGAGACAAAGTGGAAATGAGTGGAGTGGAGAGAGGGTTTGATAAAATCGAGATATATATAGTCTACAAGCCTTAAAGATTCATAATCTTAAGGGAGAGTGAGAACAACAAAGTTTACAAGGTAAGAGTTATTCTTCTGATTGACAATTAGTATGAGATGAACCCCATGCATGTTAAGGATCCCACGTCATGAGTTCATACTCTTACCATGTCAGATTAATTTTGAGATAAAGAAAGAGTACAGAAGAACTGACCAAAATTTGCAATACAATCCCACTCGACACCAAAATCGCCAAAGCAGCGATCTTTCCGGTCTGCAAGCAGGCTCTGACGTGGCCTGGTAAATCACCCATCCCGAAACTTGTCTCACTTCATACAGATCAGGACCTGAAAATAACTACTTAAAACTGTGTACAAATAGACATTTCAGTAAATAAATAACAGAAAAAAAAAATCAGCAGCAGAATTAACGAAAATGGGGTTCAACAAATCAATCTGGGCCAGGACAAGATTAGGGATAGAATAATTTTTTTAAAGCCCCTGAGAAAGAAAGGCACTTTAATTTTGATGCTGAGCACGGACAAGATAATCATAACCTTTTCACAGTTCAGCATTCCATTAGACAGAAAGTGTAAGTGCTTATGATTATGCCCACGAACTCGATATTACGAAAAAAGAAGGAAAAAATGAATACCTGTAAGTCGAAATTTTTCATGAAAATTTAGTTGATGATTTTTGAAAGTTTTGCATGTTCCCTTAAATTCAGAGCAAAAGAAAATGCATAGCAATGATAGAATACGAATATAAAAGAAATTGTACCGAATTTGATTGAGAAATTGGGAGATCTAACAGTCTCTCTCACTCTCTCTCTATTAAGAGTGGGGAATTGAGAGGTGAGATTGAGGAATTTCGTAGGCGAAGACGCTTAGGTGTGTTGCTAATACAGCACGGTTCGATCCATCAAATTATTATTATTACAAGAAAAGGGTTAACAACTCAAATGTCCCTCTTTCTTAAAAAAAAAACTCAAATGTCCCTCATAACTTTTCTTTTAACAAAAGGATACCCTAAACGGGGTTTAATAACCATTAAAATATCAAAATTAGACACTTATATTTATCTCAAATTAGATTTTTGATCAGTTTTCGGACAAAAATACTCTCCAAGTCTATTAAATTTTATTCTCCTATTTCTTTCCTTCATTTAGAAAAATGATGAAATAAAATGAAATAAGATGGAACATGAAACAAAAAAACAATAGAAAAAGATAAAATAAGATGTATGAACTAAAAACGGTGAAAAACGATGACATTTGATAAAACGCAATGAAAAAAAAAAACACACACATTTTTTCATCGTTTTTCGTTTTTCATCTATTTTCATCTTTTTTTTATCATATGTCATTGTTTTTAATTCATCCATCTTGTTTCATCTTATTTCTTATTTTTTCATCGTTTTTTTTTCGTGTTCCATTTTATTTCATCTTATTTCATCAATTTTTTTTTTGGTTCCATTTTTTTCATCATTTTTTATCGTGTTTATTAAATTTTTATATCATCGCATTCCATCGTTTTTTTTTTATCATAAATTATCAAAAAAAAGAGTCCATCTTATTTTATCGTTTTTTTGTCCCTTTTAATCATTTTATTTTTTTAAATTTCATATTTTATTATCGTATTTTGTCGAAAAAATAACTTTTTAATCAATTTCATCGGAAATTGTGGTTTTTCACACCGAAAATTTTAAATCTAACTTTTTTAAACCTTAGATCTATTACCTTATTCGATTATATGAACTAGACATGTTTAAATCAAAGAGAAATGTGATGATGTAAGTAAACGTACCCATTTTAAAGGCAAATTCGATGAATATAGAGAGAAATAAAGGAAAATAAAAAAGAGAAAAGGATTGAAATGAAAAAAAGAAAATGAAGAATGAGATTTAATAAATTCGAATGTATTTTTATCCGAAAATGGGTGAAAAGCCTAATTTGAGATAAAAATATACATAAAAGGTCAAACTTTGATATTTTTCGTGATTATTAAGTCTAATTAAGAAAATTACTCTTTTATAATGGGGAATAACTTAGTCCCTTTTCTAATATCGAGGAATTCCTTAAATAATATCGAGAAATTCCTCAAGATATTACCTATTTGTATGCTTTTTTTATTTGCTTTAAAAATTGATCTTTCAGTTTGTCGCTAAAAACTGTGGCAAGATTATTTATCTTTTAGTTATTTTATCTTAATTCTTAATTAATTGTTATTGATATAGAAATAATTAAAAATATAAATATTCAAACCTGACCTCTCATATTTTTCACTAAATAATCATATTTGTATTTATGAATCAAGCTAATTAAAAGTTAAGATAAAAAAATGTTAAAAAACATTTGGGTGAGTGGTCTTCTTAAATAGCAAAGTTGAAAACATAAATTTAGGAAAAATTATCGCTCAAAGTCTCATTTCGAGCAATTTAATTTAATTTTTATAAAATGATTAAATAAGTACAACACTAGTGTTAATGTGTTTTATCCAAGGTTTAAATGGCCGACGAATTTCCACGAATTTCCATCGAAATTTCGTGTTTCGGAACTTACCGGCCATTTTTAGCCTATATAAGCGTTTCGTCATTTTATGCCCACGAATTTCCATCGAAATTCCATGGAAATTCCATTGCCGGATTTCCATATTTTTCCTTTGTATTTAGTTATAAAACAACATTTTTTTCTCGAAATCCCATTGGAAATTCCATGGGAATTCCATATGGAATTTCCATTTAAAGAAATTCCGTAAAAAATTTAAGGTAGATTTTTTTACATATTTTGATTTTTTTTAGAGATTTTTTATGAAATAAAAGTTGTTAGAAATGATGTAATTTTTTCAGATTTTTTTGAAAATTGAAAACGTTAATTTATGTTAAAATTGTTTAATTTTTTTATTATATCATTTAAGTTCTTTAGTTGAAGAGTGCATTTTAGTTTAATCTTTGATTATATTATGTCAAATTTTGATTTTCTTTGTAAATTGTTTATGAAATAAAAGTTGTTAGAAATGATATTTTATATGTGATGTAATTGCTTCAGATTTATTTGATGATTAGAAACGTTAATATAAGTTTAAATTATTTAATTTTTTATTATATTATTTAAGCTCTTTAGTGTAGTTCATTTAAATTTTGAGTTTTTTAAAATTGTTTATGAAATAGAAGTTATTATAATTTTTTGGCAAAAATAAAAAGTTAATCATGTATGAATTGTATATAAATTTATATGTAATGTTATGTTTGAAATTAGTAAAATTTTATTTATATGTAAAAAAATTTGGTTTCAATCATACGTGTATATATATATATATATATATATATATATATATATATATATATATATATATATATATATATGAAACTTATGTTTTGAACTTAAAATGTCATCAACATTTTTTCCGTCGAATTTCCGTTATTTTTGTCGAATTTCCGACCGGCCAACGGCAATCTCATCGGTATTCCCTTTTTCGTTTTCCACATTTTTTCCATCGAATTTCCGTTCGGCTAGCGACATTTCCGTGATTTTGAGTTACCGGCAATTTATCAGCACTCGGCCGTTTAAACCTTGGTTTTATCAAAGACATTGGATCGTTTTTGTGGACTCGGACTTCCATCGGAATACCCGAAACATGTGGAATGAATGGACTCGATCACGTGTTAGTTTTGAAAGAATTTTAAGTTATTCTTTTGAGGTTTGAAATGTACAACGGAGAAGCTAAATAATTATGAATTTTGAAATATGTGTTTGGAAGTTTAAACACGATAATTTATTTATATATTTTAAATTAATATTATGTATTTATTTCGATGATAATTTTTTACGTGTTTTATTTTTAATGTTATACAAATCATCTTGAAGCACAACTTTTTTTTAAGTAAGTCATTTTATAAGAACAAAAACATTATAAATTATTGTGACCGTAATGTGATCATTAAAAATGTAATTTTCAACCTAAAGTGTATCAATGCTTTTAATATAGAAAGCCATTTATGTATCACAAACGGTCTCCCACTTTAGTAATATTCCTAGTTCTCACAAGAGAAATTAGATGATTGCAGCATGCCTTTGGAGTGTCCGATACGAAACACCAAAGGTAAGGTTCAATGTTTCGGTTGACAATCTTGGTATGCCCGTCAGTTTGAGGGTGGTACGTCATACTCCGCTTAAATGTCGATTTCTGAGCGCGAAAGAGCTCTGGCCAAAAGATGCTCAAGAACACTTTATCATGATCCGACAAAATAGATTTCGAAATGCCGTGGAAGCGTAAAATATCCCGAAGAAATGTGCTAGCCACTGTCACTGTCGTATACGGATGTCGAAGGGCGATAAAATGGGCGTACTTGCTAAGTCGATCGACTACAACCAAGATGACCATGCCACCCTCGGAACGAGGTAAACCGTCAATGAAATCCATTGACACCTCCTTCTAAACCATATCGGGAAGTGCCAAAGGCTGCAGCAAACCGACGGTGCCTATGCCATATAATTGTGGCGTTGGCAGACGTCACAAGCTGCGACCATTATCTCCACGTCTTTCTTCATTCCAACCCAATACAATTCTGTCGCGAGCCGTTGATACGTCTTGTTCATCCCCGTATGACCCACAACCACGCTCCCGTGAAATTCTTGAAATAGTTGTGAGATGTAAGCTGACTCGCGGGGAAGGACGAGGCATCCTTGGAAGAGAAGCCGCTGCCCTATAATAGCATATCCAGGCCAATCTCGCGATCCCCGCAGCAGATCCGCGCAAATAAATGTGAGCCCGTTGCTTTCTGCGGCATCTCGAAGCAGTCTCTCGATGTCAAATGTGAGCGGAACATAAACTGCACTTAAATTTGAATGTTCAATCTTGTGGGAGAGCGCATCGTCATCTTTATTCTCGATGCCCAAGCGATATTGGATCTCGAAATCATAACCCAAAAGTTTTGAGAGCCACCGCTAATGCTCCTCAGTAACCATACGCTGATCGAGGAGGAATTTGTAGCTCCTTTGATCGGTGCGGATGATAAAGTACCGACCTAAGAGGTACAATCGCCACTTCTGGACAGCGAAGACAATGACCATTAGTTCTCCTTCGTACACCGATTTCAGCCTGTAGCGTCCGGATAAAGTTTGACTAAAATAGGAAATCGACCTTTTTGCCTTCATTAAAACAGCCCCTAACCCATACCCTAAGGCGTCGGTCTCGACCTCGAAGGGGCGGTCGAAGTCAGGCAGGGCTAAAACAGGCGCCCTTGACATCGTTATCTTGAGTTTTTTTAACGCACCGCTGTCTCGTACCCTTTAACGTGTTGGAAATTAAATAACGTTTAATTAACAATATTATATAACATATTTTAATATATTTAACAACCTAGGCATTAAAAATTACTAATATGTCATAAACATTTTATTCAAGACATAAGCATCAACAAATTGAACACATTCAAACTAGTAAGCTATAAAAGATTTATACTTGCAAACCAATTTGTTTATATATGACTTAGAAGTGAAGTTGTATACAATTTCATGCATTTCTAACTCACTCCGGTTCCGGCCTCGTCAGTCGCCTCGCCGAAATGAAGAAACAGGCTTGCCGGATTGCTTCTGGCCGGACTAGAGAAAATAGGCCCGCCGAATTGCTGCTGGTCGGTCGGAATGGATCTGTCGTATGGAATATGTGGGTCTGTAAGCTACCGATTCCTCGCGTCAAAGTGGAGCGCCACACCTATGCAGGAGGCTAGAGGAGACTTGGACCTACATGGCAGAGGCAGTAGACTGCGCGGAACAGAACCCGCGTGGGAGCAAAGGCCCACCTGGGACTCCCTAGCCGGCTGGAATGCTGTATGGCCGGTTGGGCCTCCCTGTCCGGGAGATTTGCCTAGAATGACCCAAGCTCGATTCTCTTCGATTCTTGGGCGCTTCTCTGAAGGTAAAAGTCACTCAAACACCACAAGTTGAGTCAATGATATTAATCTCGGAATTTAGTGGGTGATTAAGAGGGTGGACTCTTTTAAATTGAACAACGAAGAAGGGAAACTCTCAAAGTTAAACCAAGAAATCAAGAAACGATTTCTTGATTATTTTCTCTCTCAAATCACTTGACCAAAGAGCATACACAAGGGGGGAGGGGGAGTTTGGCTGATATAAGTGATTAGGGTTATGATTTCTTAAAACCTTTCTATAACTGAGAGAGCGGGCTTAAGTTAGGTCAAAATCCAATTTTGGCCCGTTAGTCAAACTTGAGCCAAAAGTTCTTTTTAATTGAGTTTAAAATAATTACTCAACCCTAATTCATTAATTTGGCCGAGTAAAACAATTTATTTCTCCAAAATTATATTTGATTTATTTCTAAAATAATATTTAATCAATTTAGAATATCTCATTAATTTAATGACAAGTCATTAATTATTTTCATACATCTCAAACAAGTACCAAACGAGAAAATATTTATTTTCATCTTTTACTTATTTGAATCATTAAATCATATTATTATCAATATAATAACATACTATGATTCATAAAATAAATGTAATAATAAGTAACTTATTATTTATTTAATTAGAAAATAATTCTCTTAGTGTAAATCACAATTTACATTCAATGAGAAAATCAATCGTTCTAGTTTAATAAATCTCTTTCGAGTGTCTATCATTGAGACCTTATGGACCCACATGAACGAAACTTGAGAATAAATTACGGACTCAAAAGTTCACAAACTTTTTCCAACTTTTAATTCTTAATATTAGTCGATTCTACTAAAGGACTAATATTGAAACTCTCTAAGTTCACATGCCTTTATATTCTGTTTGATGTGACAAAACGATTCTTCACACGATCCACATAGTATTTTACGATATTACCCTTCGTGTGTATCATTAACTCAGAGGGATGTAAAATTACTGTTTTACCCCTGAGTTATTATTTCACTAACTCCTTTGTTTTTTTGAATGAGAAAAACATAAAGTGAGATGTCTTTAAATGTCATATGTTTTATTCAAAGAATGCTCTATTCGATGAATATCTAGCCCCATTTATTCATTCACACTCTCATAACAAAGCATAGTGTGATACTAATGCTTCAATATTGTTTCAACACGAATTCTGTATATGTGAATCACAGAATCCAACGAAACAACGTTATGACACCAACCGCCGGGTCAGATGAAACTTTAATTAGTCATTGTCCATTGACAAATCAAATGTCATAAAGTGTTACAAGAATATATGTATTCACTTCGGGATTAAGGTAAATACAAAAATACCCCTCGTATGTGATCTTGAAGATTCGAGTGATTAAATAGTTTTATCTCGAGTTTCAGAGTATCACAGGTCTTGTTCAATGTCTTTTTTAAGATAAGATATTGTAATTCATTCAAACAATCAATACTCAGATTCGATTGCCCTATCGATCTTTAGATTGCTATCTATTATTTAAACTAGTCACAAGAGGGTATCTTGTCAAGTCTGTACTTAACACCCATTTCTTTAATGACAGTTTCAGAGTGTAGCAAATATACATAAACACAAAATTAATCAAGAATGAATATTTAATTTCATTTAATGTTTCAGCAAAACAAAATACAAAAATATTTATAATGTTTAATATCTCATTTGTGGACACCAATTCAAACAAACTCCCACTTGACTCAAAGGAGATGCGAATGATCTTTCAGTCCTAAGAATTTTAGGTGTCCATCGAAGACTTTACTCGTTAAAGGCTTTGTGAGGGGATTAGCAACCTTGTCCGAAGTGGAGATCTTCATGACTTCAGCGTCTCCTCTGTGAACGATGTATCGTACGAGGTGATACTTCTGCTCTATATGTTTTGAGCGCTTGCGACTTCTTGGTTCCTTACAGTTAGCGACAGCCCCACTGTTATCACAATAAAGAGTGATGGGCTCGCTTGCACTTGGAATTACTTCCAAGTACATAAGGAATTCCCTTAGCCCCTTGTTC
The DNA here is from genome assembly GCA_958296335.1 of Urtica urens. Lineage (NCBI taxonomy): Eukaryota > Viridiplantae > Streptophyta > Magnoliopsida > Rosales > Urticaceae > Urtica > Urtica urens. The sequence goes on along the minus strand of OY282520.1, from coordinate 11,291,019 downwards.
GTTCCGTTCCTCGTATAATGAATGATCAGGTATTGTATTAGTTGTTCCCTACGGTATACGCTGATCCTATGAGAGATCCGGGTCGGTCTCTCTTTTTCTCATTATAGAATTTCAATGCAACAATTCTTCGAATAACAACATATTATTCTAATAATTGATATTCTATTGAAATACTGGCTAACATTAATAGAAATACTATGTATTCTTTAAAGCCGTCTTTATGGAAAAATAATAAATACCATTATACAAAATAGAGAGCCGGAATACATAAATACGGAGTGAAACGGAGGTACAGATTGATTCATGAATATCACCATTCAATTGAGTGAATTAAAAAACATATTGAACCCGACAACCTTTATGAAACAAACAACAATGAAACAACATACCAACATGAATATACATGAACAAGCCGAACTATAGATTAATATAACTCTGAGGCTGAGGCGATAGAACTCCATGATAACTAGAAACAAGTGAACGGTCTAACATCATACAGAGACAACATTATTCATGAAACAACTAAAGAAACAACAACTGCATTAGAGAACTCCGAACTCCCTATTTATTTCTATACCATGAAATCATTAAAGAGAGTTCATGTTAATCAATGAAATATCTCTCTCTATTGGAATCCCAGCATGAAATACCCCACATGAAACAACCTTAATCGACCTCAGAAGACCTAAGCCTCCTTTGCAGCTTCGCAAGCTGCTACCTACTCGGCTTCCATGATCGAGTCAGCAACGCAAGATTTCTTTATACTCCTCCAAACCACAGATCCATCATTCAAGGTGAACACAGATCTTGGTGTGGACTTCCTGGAATCCTTATCCACTTGAAAATAGGAGTCGGTATATCCCGTCATTTTTAGGTGACCACCTGAGTTTGCAAGCATGTAGTTTTTCGTTCTCCAGAGATACTTGAGAACATGCTTGACAGCAACCCAGTGATTGGGTCCAGGATTTGATTGAAATCTACTCACCGCTACTGCGTAACAAATATTTGGCCTCGCGCAAAGTATCGCATTTATGAGACTTCCTACGGCTGAAGCGTAAGGAATATGTCTCATGTCCTCAACTTCTTAAGGAGACTTGGGAGACTGCTCACTTGAGAGATACACTACATGTCACAGAGGTAGCTTTCCTTTCTTTGAGTCTTGCATAATGAAGCGATCCACGATCTTATCAATATAAGATGCCTGAGAAAGCGCTAACTTCTGGTTCTTCCGATCTCTAAAGATTTGAATCCTCAGAATGTAAGCCGCTTCTCCAAGATCTTTCATCTCAAACTTCTTTGACAGCAATATTTTAACATCTGATACCATTCCTACATCATCCCTAATGAGTAGTATTTCATCTACATAGAGGACTAAGAAGACCACCTTCCCATCGCTTATCATCTTATAAACACATGGCTCATCTACTGACTGATCAAAACCGTAGCCTTTCACACACTACTACAAAATTGACCTTTAGAAGCGACGGGGGGCATTAGAAGTGACTAGTCACTTCTAACGTAAACACTCGTATTTTTCCCGAAAAATGAAATTTTGGAAATTAGAAGTGACTTCTCGCTTCTAATGGTCAAAATTATTGGCTCGCACCCTCCGCGCCAAATATTTCAGTATGTTTGGGCATTAGAAGCGACTAGTCGCTTCTAATGTCGCTTATAATGCCCAAACGATTTGGATCCAAAATTTCTCCGCCAAAATTTCACTAAGTGTTGGAAATTGGGCATTAGAAGCGACTAACGCTTCTAAATGTCGCTTCTAATGCCCAAAATCTTTGGCTCCAAAACCTTTCCACCAAAATTTCACCTACGGGAACATTAGAAGTGATTAGTCGCTTCTAATTTCCCCACTTACCAAAACTTCGTCGTTTTAGTTTTGAGGGACATTAGAATCGACTAGCCACTTCTAATGTCCCTGTGGCTTTAAATGTCCCGAACCTCTTCTCTTTCCTCCATTTCCTTCTTCCCCTTCGAAAATTTTCCTCCCCTTCCCTCCCCTCTGACTTTCAGCCTCTCCTCCGCCCTCCCTCTCCTCCGGCCGCCGCCCCTCCTTCTCCTCCGGCCTCCCCTCTTCCCTTCTGCCTTCCTCCGGCCTCCCCTCTTCCCCTCCGCCCTCCCTTCCCTCCTCTGGCCTCCCATTCCCTCCCCTCTTGGCCTCCCCTCCCCTTTCCCTCCCCTCCTCCGCCCTCCCCTCCTCCGCCCTCCCCTCCTCCGCCCGAGCCTCCCCCTCATCCGACTTCTCCTCCAACTCCTCCGGCCTCCCTCCTCAAGCTTCTCCTCCGCCTCCTCTGGCCGAGCCTCCTCTGCCCGACCTCCGCCGCCCTCCGCCGCTTCCGGCCGAATCTCTCCCTCTGTCAGCGTCCATCTGGTAGGTTCTCTTTTGTCTCTTTATTTATTGTTTTTCTTTGTTTATCATTTTAACGCTTTTGTTGCCTTGTTTGCAGTCTCGTTTGCAGCCCCCGAGTCTCCTCCGGCTTCTCCTTCGACTGCTCCGGTTGCTACCTTCGTCGGTCATCTCTCCGGGTAACTTTTATTTTTTTAATTTATAATTTTTTTATTCCTCGTAAATGTGTTTAGTTAATAAAATAGTTAGAAATTTGTTAGATAATTTTGACGACATTAATTATATATAATTAGAGAATATATGAAATGTGTATTTAACTAAATTATTTAGTTTACATAATTAGAGAATTTGTAGTTAATAAGTTAATTAATAATTGAATTTGTGGTTAATTATATCATTTAATTAATAATATGTTTGTTTGTATGTAAGTAATAAAATGTTAATTATAACTGAACTGATAATGGAATTTGTAGTTGAATATGTTAAGTTGAATATGTTTGTTTGTTTGTATGTAAGTAATAACATGTTAATTATAACTGAATTGATAATGAAATTTGTAGTTGAATATGTTAAGTTGTTTTATGTAGATTTTTAATTTATTGAACAATAGGATAGTTCTGGTTGGTATATATATGTTTAGTACAAATTTCAGGATTTTGGTTTGTCTATATTTTAGGGGAAACTCTGCCCAAATTTCTGTAAAGTTTTAAGTAATACCAATCGATCAAACAAATCATTATATGCCCAATATCTAAATTCAACAATTTTCCTAATTTCAATAGTTCTGAGTCTCACAATAGTTCTCAATAGTTCTTAATATATCTCAAGACTAGTTCTCAATAGTCCTATATACTATGTATATTTTCCAATAGTTCTCAATAGTCCTATATACTATGTATATTTTCCAATAGTTCTCAATCTCACAACTTTCCTAATTTCAACATTCAACGTCATGTCAAATCCAAGTCGAGATTGGATAACTAAAAATAACCGATGTAGTCGTGAATTCGAAATGGGCGTGAACAAATTTATTCGAGTTGCGCGATTTCAAATGAACAGCGAGCACAAAATTAAATGTCCTTGTCGTCGTTGCAATAATGCGCTAACTCAACAAATCCCAGTGGTTGGAGCGCATCTCATGTTCAAAGGAATTACTCCGTATTACACTCGGTGATATGATCATGGGGAGTCACGTGAAGAGGTCATTCTTGCGCTACATGATTCAAACCACCAAGACAATGTTCGTGGAGTCCATGACGCAATCAAAGATATCAGGAATGATATTGATATTGATATTGATCATGCCGATTTTAATGATCCAACTGCAGAAGATGTGGCTGAAGATGAGCAGATCGCGGATCTACTTGCTGAGTTGAATGCAGGGTTGTATCCCGGTTGTAAGGAGTTCTCATCATTATATTTCTTGGTCCAATTAATGCACATCAAAGTGACGAACCATTGGACGAACAAGTCATGTACAGAACTTCTGCAACTCTTGTAAAAATCTCATCTTGTTGGTAATAGAATTCCAGAAAGAAATTATGAGGCAAAGTCAAAGTTGAAGCGATTTGGCATGGGATACGAGATGATTGACGTGTGCCCGAATGATTACGTCTTGGTTTGGAAGGATTTGAAATGTGCAGATGGATTGTTGGGAAAAAAGTGCAGATGGGTTTGTCCGGTGTGCAATGAAAGCATATGGGTTGTTGGAAAAAAGGTACCGCGTAAAGTTTTACGATATTTCCTGTGAAAGATCATATCACGCGGTTGTACGCTTCCCGACACACAGCTGTTGAAATGCAGTGGCACGAGAAAGAACGAGTGATCGAAGAAGGTGTTCTACGTCATCCCGCTGATGAGAAAACATGAAAGAAGTTAGATGAAACATACCCGGACTTTGCCAACGAGCCGAGAAATGTACGACTCGGACTTGCTGCAGATGGTTTCAATCCTTTCGGAGAAATGAGCCTATCGTACAGTATGTGGCCGGTGGTATTGAAGGCGTATAATTTTTCACGGTGCTTGTGCATGAAATCCGAGTACTTGATGTTGACGCTCTTCATTCCTGGTCCGCAATTGCATGAGAAAGACATTGATGTGTTTTTACAACCGCTCGTCGAAGAATTGAAAGAATTGTGGGAGTTGGTGTTCGAGTGCGAGATGGGTCTAACCATAATCATGTCTTCCTTTTGCGGGCAACACTTCTATGGACGATAAATGATTTTCCTGCTCGTGGCAGTTTGTCTGGGTGGAGTGGTCAAGGGTATCTTGCCTGCCCGACGTGCACCAAAGATACTCCATCATTGTCCGTTAGAAAAAGAGTCGTGCATTACGATCATCGAAGATACTTTCCCGATTCTCACCGAATGAGAACATGAGGTGGTCACTACACAACGCGCGTCGAGAAGCGAAGGCCTCCGAAGAGGCTGCCTGAATGCCAGATTATTGACCAGCTGAACAGTCTTCCTGAACAGTCTTCCTTCGCCTTCATCATTTTCCACCGACCCTGACACCGAGCCTCCTTCCGGATCTAGCGGAAGACGCGGAAGAAGATCTTAGTTTTATTCATGTTGTAGACTTATCAACTTTCTATAACTATTTCGTTTATGATTTTCAGTACTTTATGTGTTTATGAATTATCGACATTTGAATGTTTAACATTTCGACTTCATATTTATTTCATTTTCGTTTATTTAAATTTAATTAGTATATTTAATTATGATTAACTTTAATTATATTTCATACAAATTTTAATTAATTAATAATAAATTTATAATTTAATATTTAAAACAATTAGATCGGAAAAAAATTTAGAAAAATTTCATTTTGACATTTAGAAGCGACAATGTCGCTTATATATTTGGCGGGTAATACTTTTAGAAGCGACAATGTCGCTTCTAAACTTCATTCGACAAATTTTCCCACCATTTTTTCCCACGTTTTTGGGATCCTTAGAAGCGACTTTAGGGGTGACTTGTCGCTTCTAAATTCGACGTCTAAAATATCTCTAGAAGCGACAAAGTCGCTTTTGGACGTTTAGAAGCGACTCATTAGAAGTTACATTGTCGCTTCTAAAGTTGTTTTTAAAGGACTTTTCGAAGCGACTTTTTGATCTTTAGAAGCGATTTTTATCACTTCTAAATGCCTTTTTGTCCTAGTGACAGTCTCGTCGAATCTAATATTCCACGATTTAGATGTTTCCTTTAGTCCATAAATCTATCATACGATGTCGTATGTTATCGTCTAACATCGTACGACAGCGTACGACGTTGTACGATGGGATACGACGTCGTACGATGGGATACGACATCATACGATAGATTACGACAACTTTCATGCAAACTATCGTACAAATATTCTCCAGATGTTATACGATTTTTTTCTCCGATCGAAAAACGATTCTAACACCAAAAACAACTACGAATAACAATTTAAATAGAGTTAACGAAGTAATGTACCCATTTATTTCGATGATGTTTAGTGATTTCAACGGATTTAGAGAGGATTTGAGTGAATTACAAGGTGAAAATGAGATTGAAATCTTGGATAAATTCTATATATGAGTTGAATGGTAGTGATATTTTAAAAGATGAATTGCCCAAAATATCACTTTTTATTATTTATTTTCTTAAGATTCACTTAAATATGTTTTTTTAAATATATAAGTAAATTTCATGTGAAAATACGAAATAACGTTAAAAAGATAAAACTAACATAAAATCATACACTATACTACGAGTCAAAAAAATTAAGAAAAAGGTTTAAATTTTTTTTTAGTGGTGGATCAATTTTTATCTTGTTAAGTTTAGTTTTTAAAAAATAAATAATAACCGGTTAATATGAATATGAAATAAAATATAAAAAATTATTTTAGTGATATTTTAGATTTTTATACTGATATTTTAAGTGTGTTTTGAAAAAATCAAATATAAATAATTGTACTTTCGATAATTTTTCTTTAAAAATATAGATTTATTCCGGATATTTTTTACTTTTTTTTTGTATACAAAATAAAATTTCAAAAGGTCGAAATCATATAGTTAGAATTACCCAGGAACGAACCCGATCACGAACGCGAACGTGAACACGGAGATGATCGACAATGTCTTCTTCAAAGAAACGACCGAAGCTGAAGCCACCACTTCCTTCTCCGTCAGCTCAATCCACTACAAGATCGTCTGTGAAATCTGTGTTTCTTTCTGAACCACCCGATGGATTGTTTCCTTCTAAAGATGAGCTTTTCAGTCTCGTCACTGCCGTGGCTATCGCGGTCTCTGTATACTTCGCCTGCAGCTTCTACGCCAACTTACTTACTACTCGTTCTCACACTAAGCCCTTCTGCGACAGTGTTTTAGATTCTTCGGGTTTTCTCTCTGGTGCGGTTCTTTATTTTTCTCTCGCCCTCTCTCTCTCTCTCTATCTCTTTCTCTCTCTCTCTCTCTCTCTCTCTCTCTCTCTCTCTCTCTCTCTCTCTCTTACCTTGAATTGTTTGGTTTTCACTTTGTATCTCTTTTGGATTATCTCAAAGTGGGTTCTACTAAATGTTCGGAATTGTGCAACAAGTTCTTTCTTTTCTTTTGGTTCCATTTTCTCATGGCTTTCGAGCCGTATATTGCATATTGGTTTGTTTCATTTTAGTTTGTTAAATTGATTTGAAAACGTGAGAAAGGTCTTTCTTTCACTCGTGTTCCGTTGTATGTGATTACTAGTTTCCATGTAGTTCTCAGTCTCGACGTAATTGCGTAAATTCTTTTTGCAAAACCTTGCAGATAATTGCCGACCATGTCCTAGTAATGCCCGGTGCCACGAAGGCAAGTTGGATTGTGTCCGTGGCTATCGTGAACATGGAAATTTGTGCATCGAAGATGGAGATATCAACCAAACAGCTAAGAAACTTGTGGGTTTCAAGAACCTTACTCATTCTGGTACATGTGATGCTATTTAACTTTTTGAATTTTTCTTAACATATCATCCGATCAAAACTTTGGTTTAAATTTCGTTTCAGTCGGAGTGGGCAGAGTTTCGTCTCTGCAAAGGTCATGCTCAGCATTTGTGTGGTGGGAGTGGAATGACCTGGGTATTTGTCAATTTGGTCTTGTTTATTTGAATAAAATTCGAAAGAAGTTTGAGTTTTGTTAACCGGATGTAAATTGCATGCTCGTCTTAGGTTCGGGAGGATGACATATGGAGTGGATTGAACGAGGATGAATTGATGGGAGACATAAGCTCAGACAGTGCAACGAATAATTATACGAAGCAGAAAGCAATGGAGGTTGTTTATAAAGTGTTGGACAGCAAGATAAATTCTCAGGGGTATGCTATCTGAATTTTGGATATTTTTCAATAGAACATTAATATATGAGTCTTTCATTAATCATGTATTATCCAGGGACAAAGAGTTGATGTGTCCATATGCTTTGGCGGAAAGCTACAAACCCTTTCGTTGTCGTGTTCATCAATGGATATCAAACAACATGCTTGTGATTCTCCCGATTTTTGCGCTGGTATTGTGTCTTGAAGTTCTGTCTGAGTTCTAGACCACCATGTTTGCATTTATTGACGAGCTTTGACCTCATCAGGTTGTAGGACTTGTGTTGCTGGTCAGGAAGGTCCGTCAGAGATTATTTTTGACAGAAAGAGTTGATGAGCTCTATGAACAGGTATTTAGGACACCTGGAATCTTATTTATTTCTTTTAGCTTTAAATGAATAGCTTTAGCAGACTCTTTTTGTAGACCACAAACTGTTTCCCCTATTGGACATTCTTTGATTTTTTTTTTCAAAATAATAACAAGAACACTTTTTGTTATAAAAAAATATCAATTGTGATTGGATCATAATAAGATTTAATTGGCTGTAAGTTCTTGGCCGAAGTTTTTGAGTTTGACGCTTTCACGGCAAAAGGACAGCAATAAAGTGTACTGCTTGATTTAGGGCACAAACTTCATTTAAGAGATTAAGCCAATGCTCCAAAAAACTGTGTGGTCAAGGCCGACAGTGAGAATGTCTCTTGTTTCTTAGGGTTGAAAAATCTAGGTTCCTAATTACCAGTTAGGATCCATATATAGTCAATGATTATGGTCGACAAAGGTGAATGTTTGTTTCTCTAAAGATTCATCCTTTTTAGATTTGGTGTCAAAGAGTGTATGTGTTTTTAAGGTTCAGGCTCTCGGCATGAAAGATTTGAGGGATTTCAATGATCTGTTGTGTTTTAGTTGTTTATATAAAACAGGATTTTCAATATTTTTTTTAGTTTTCCGATGTCATCAGAGATTGGAACAAATGGCTATCTAGTTCCAAGGCTCTCTTTTTCTTTATTTATTTGCATTCTTTCTAAAAACCAATAAATTAAAAAAAACAATTTTTTGAAATTTAGATCTCATCTGGCCTGTCAAAATGGTGTATCGAATAAAGGGCACCTTGTAATATATTTTACACCTTAACGTGGATCTGAGTTCAATGCACCAAATTTCTGTTCCAATCTCCTTGAGCTGGATTTCTTACTTGCTAAGCTTGATCACGTGTAATCCTATGTGTATAAACTCCAAACTGATTAGTTCTGTTGTGACAATTCTGTAGGTTTGTGAAATACTTGAAGAGAGTGCTGTAAAGTCAAAAGGACTTAGTTGTGAAAATGGACCTTGGGTCGTCGCGTCGTTGTTGCGGGATCATCTTCTTTCCCCAAAAGAACGGAAAAACCCCATTATATGGAAGAAGGTATTTATCTTACTATACGATTCTTTCTTTTGGGTCACTGCTTATCAATACTTAAAACAAGAATACGTAGCAGAGCTCTTCCATTGTAACTTTGATCAATTTAACAGAATTATCTTATACTACGGTTAGAGTGTCCAATTTGATCAGCAAAAAGGGGAAGAATTTGTTATACTTGTAGATGCGAACCGTGGTTCGATCTCAAGAAAAGAGCTTTGCCAATATTTCACAGAACCTAGGCGTCCCTCTTTTGAGAGAGACTAAGCTTTTGGTAATTGGTTATTGACTGTGTTTTTCATAAGCCTGGGTCTCTTAAATAAACCTAAATTTACAACCCAATGGACCAGACGCACAATCATAACCCTAGTTACATAAGATATCTAGATATTATATGCTATCACGTGTAAGGAAGACTAGTTCTTGTTCATATTGGATTCAAATTGGGATGTTATTTTCATGCATATTGTAGTATTACTAATGCAATTGATCCCGGTCGTGTACTCAGGTAGAGGAGTTAGTGCGAGAAGATTCTCGCATAGATCGCTACCCAAAGCTGGTAAAGGGCGAATCAAAAGTGGTGTGGGAATGGCAAGGTTCGCAAATCTACGCATGTTATATACCTGTGTAATTGGGACAGTAGAAAGACTTATGCACAATAACCCCCGTTATATCCGTAGCAATTACCAGATTCGAACTACTTTTGAAACACATGTATCCGTTCGTTTCGTGCAGCAGAAGGATCTCTGAGCTCCGCGAGGATGAAAAGCAAGTCGAACTTGAAGCCAACGGATGTCAAGAGCTTGAATTCAGACCAGACTCACCAGAGGTTCAAGGCTGGTGAGTTTTGATTTTAGTATTGTGACGTTCCTCTCGCTCTTAATTCTCCGAATATGTTTGTCTCGCTTGACTCTAATTGAAGTTTGCACATTTGTTATGCAGTTGCTAATGCACTGGTTTCTTGACGTCGGAACATATTTTCTGAAGAAAGAGGCGATAAAGAAACAGTTCTTTTCTATCCCTTCAAGTAATTTAGAGTTGGTGGTCTGGAAGAAGGTTGTGAACTTTATGACGTGTAAAATTTTATGTGTATTAGTCATTGAGCCGAAAGTTTTTAAACCCTTTTGGGGCTGTATATTCTGATTTTGTAGCTATATAAAGGTGAGATAATTGGTAAATATATTTTCTATTCGAACGTCCTTTTTCAATGATTTGGTTATTTATTTTATTCTCTCAAATCTCTACCGAAAGAAATGGTGATGATACTACAAAACCTAGGTATTGGAATTTTACTCCAGACGGAATTTCGGCTTTTAACGGAGACAAGACTTTCAACCTCGAAAGAGCTTCTTTTGTATATTGAAACTTGAAGTGATTGTCTTAATTGGCTGTCTTATAAATAAAAGGTTTCATATTCCTTTATGGTTCTTAATTTATTCCCCGTGGTGCCGTTCATGGTACTTAGAAAAAAAAAAACTAGCACAAGTTGGAGGTTATGATTCAAATATTTAATTCAAAAAGCTTGTCTTAAACACATAAATTTTGCTTTTTTTAAATTTTGTAAGCTTAAAAGTTGTATTATTATGTAAAATGAAAGAAAATTAGTGTGAGCACAGTAAAAAATTATCGAAAACTTCGATTAAGTGAACCATTGCAATGCAACTTTCAGTTTTGTAAATAATCTTGAGAAAAACAAAATTTCGAGTTTTTATTCCTGTTTTATTTGCGTAAGATTAAAAGGTACTAAATTTATAATGACATTAACTTCAATTGTTACATCAACTTTTTAAATTAATGTTTATTTCAGTTTAGTTTACTTTTAATTGTAAGCTAAAATTCATCTATAATTTAAGTTTAAGTACATAACAAATTTATTTTATTTTTATTTTATTTTAACAACTACAATCAATTTAATTATAATTACACAATTAAATTTATTAGACCAAAATGGAGAACAAGTATATAGTTTATTAGAAAAATATTTAAACTATATTATGCAATAGATATTTTAATTTATGTACATGAAAGAAAAATTATGTTAACAAAAGAATTATATAACAACAAAACGTATAATACCTTACTAAATATATTACAAACAAAAAGTAGAAAAATAAACAATTAAAATCAACATTTATATAATAGATCCTATCTAAAGAAAGAATTTAAAAAATACAAAATAATAATTACAAACTATTTTTACTTTCTAGCCCGTTATTTTTGTGTTACCGAGAATAATTCCCGTTGTTTCTTAAAAACAAAATCGATTTCCCTAAAAATGAAGAAGTTCCTTTTCAAAAAAAAAAAGTGAGAAGTTCTTAAAAAAATACCCAATCTCCTTTTTATTTTCTCGTTATTTCATTTTCTCTATCTGTCTCACTGTCTCTCTTGGTAACGCTATAAAAAAATCAGAACTCAACGAGCCTCGCAGCCGATCAGGTACCCTTCCCATTCGTCTGAATTTCTAAGGTTTTTACTATTTTCTCTGCGGGATTCGAAGGAAAAGGAAGAGGAAGCCATTCCGAGGTATAAAACTTCAAAGTTTTATTTCTTGTCCGAAAATCTTGAGAAAGAATTGATGATGGATTAGTCATCTTACGTATTTGGTTGTTAGGTTGCATATTTTTTCTTCTTCCAGTTACAATTATTTTTAGCTCGGATTTTTTAGACGTGATTTTGAGGGATTTATGTCGATTTAGGGTTTTGGGATTTTTGAATACGATTTGATGGAATTGAAGGATGATTCTCGTTCACTAATGTCAGTATTATCTTGTTTCGGTGAGTCTCTGAAACTGTTCACTTTGTTCTGGTTAGATTACGAAAATTAAATCTTGGTTTAGTGATTTTGGACTTTTTTTACAGCTGTGTTGTTCTCGAGTTGTCATTCTCTGTTTGAATCTGAGAATACTATTGATACCTTGGGATCGTGATGTTGTATATGAAATTTTCAGCCGAGCACGCTGTTTTGAATTGTTTATGTCGGGGTTTTACTAGCGTGTATATCTTGAGTGAATTTTAACTTCGAGCCTTGAAACTTAATCCGAGTTTTTCTTCTTCTTACAGCGGTAAAACACAATGAGTGGAGCAGGAGAAAAAGGGTCTGCGACGACGAAGACACCCGCAGATTTCCTTAAATCCATTCGCGGACGACCAGTCGTCGTGAAACTGAATTCTGGAGTCGATTACAGAGGTTGGTTACATTGATATTACTTTATTTCACTTTTTTTGTAGGATTAGTTTGAATTGGTTCATAGTAAGTTCCGCAATTACTGTTTTTAATACTCAGTGCTGAGAATGATGAAATAACATTGTGACATTTGGCCCTGGATAGTTTGTTTTACCTTAAACTTGCAGGCCCTCTTTTAGCTGTGGATATTGTGATGGATTCTGAGATTTGGTTGGACTTTGTGTTAGTTGAGATTTGGAAATCTCTAGAATTCACAATTTTAATATTTTTTTTTATCTGTGTGCAGGTATCCTAGCGTGTTTGGATGGGTACATGAACATTGCGATGGAACAAACCGAGGAGTATGTGAATGGACAATTGAAGAACAAATACGGGGATGCCTTTATCCGTGGAAACAATGGTAAATCATTTGAGAAATCTCTTGCTTTGTTTTCAATTTCGGGACTTAAATTTCGTGTTTGAACAAATTTAAGTGTTTTTCCTTTTGCTTTTTAATTTTATTTTATATTGTGCAGTGCTTTATATTAGTACATCGAAGAGGACGTTGGCGGATGGGGCTTAGTTCGGAGATGATTCTCGATGGACATTCTGTTTGAATTTCAGTTTTGATTTCCTTGTTTTAAAAACGAAACAGCTTTCGCTATTAGAAAAATCTTGCTAAACTGGGAAATACTTTGCAGTTAAATGCGCTGGAAGTTCTTGTCCAAAAGAGTAGAAGTGTTTGTAAATTAGAACGCTAACTTCACTCGAGAGCTTAAATGAATGCTTGAAAAAAAGTGAGGGAGGATGGTGATAATGTCTCTTATTTCTGGGCTTCTAATTACCTATTAGGATAATCAATATAGTCAATAATCACTGGTGACGATCTCTGAAGACCGAGCACAACTCTCACCATTCTTGTCAGATTAGGTGGATCTGACCGTAGCTTATCGTTTAGCCAGTGTGGGTCGGAAATCATCTCCACCACATCTTGGGAGGTCTATTGGCTAGAAAGCTTGGTCATTGCTTCCAGGTGAAACTCTCATGCGAATTAGGGTATGTCTCTCTACAGGAGGTCAAACATCCCTTTTTGGCAAAAGAATAATTTTTTTTCCGAGGACCAAGCTCTAGACCGAAACTACAAAGCTCTCTGCTGTGCTTGGTTGCTTACCATGCAGCTAAGGACTTTCAAGAATTTTTCCTTTTTCCGATTTCATCAGAGATCGGTACCCAGTTCTCTTTCTCGTTGTATATTTGTGTTCCTCTATAAGACCAATAAATTAAAAGATGCTAAGTTCACAAAATTTTTGTCTTGCATCGAAAGAAAACACTTCTATCTAAGACTGTACGCTTTTCTTCTGCTTTCCTACGCCAAGTCTCCTTTGTCGCCTTATTTAAAAAGTTACTGGTTTCTGATTGGCGTACTTGCTCTGAGAAGGTGAATGTTTGGTTGATACTTTGGTTGCAATATGGAGGAAGCGTGTAAGAAGTAGAAAGCAATGGGTATTGCCGAGGAGAAGGAAGAGGCCATGACCATTGAAGATGAATAAGTTGATGAAGGAAAAACTTCGTTACAGGATTCCCTTCTGGTTAAACTCTCAAGCGAAAACTAGCACAACCAAAAACTAGCCAAGTCTCCGTCGTCTCCTCATTTGGCTGTTTTGTTGCAACAACTTTATTAGTTTTTGAAATACTTAAAGAGTCCTGTAACTTAATTTAATTTTTTGGGTCTAATGTCGTCAACATTTAAAACAACAGTCTAGGGGAACTCAAATTCCATTATCTTTTGAACAATCTTTGAGTTTTTACACGACCACGTCGAAAAATGTCTCCTATTTGATTAATAAAAAAGAAGAGGAAAATAGGGAGAAATAATATTAACTTGCAAGAAAAAATATCTCATGCATTTTGTACTATTATAAATCCAAGGCAAACGTTTCTTCAATGACCCGAGGGTAGAGGAATTGGTGTGTGGAAGATTCTCGGTAGATCGCCACACAAGCTGATAAAGACTAGTCGAAAGTGGTGTGATAATGACAATGTTAACAAATGAATTCATAATATCGCTGCGACAAAAATGACTTTTAAAACGACATTTAAAATTAAAAGTAAAACTATATTTCTTACTTAGAAGCGCCTCGTCACTTTTAAACCAGCCACCGATATTTCAACTTTTGATTCTTCTGATTTCCTACCTTTTAAATAAGGCGACAAAAAAAATAGAAGCATCTTGTCACTGAGAAATTTATGCATTCTTTACTTGCACTAAAAGTATCTTTGGACGAGTCAAACAAGTTGAAAAATACTTAAATTTGAACTCGAAGGACAAGATGAACCAACTTGTGTTTTATTAGAAATATTTCAAAATTTTAAGTCAATTGTGATTGTCCATTAAAGTTATAAACGCCTAATAAGAATTGTAAATATATATATATATATATATATATATATATATATATATATATATTGTGTTTTATTAGAGATATTTTAAATATTTAAGTCAATTGTGATTGTCTATTAAAATTTAAATTCATTTTTTAACGTTAATTTATTCAAACAATCAATACTAAGATACGATTGTCCAATTGATCTTTAGATTGCGAACTATTATTTAAACTAGTCATATGAAGGTATCTTGTCAAGTCTGTACTTACCACTTCTTTCGTTGATGACAGTTTCAGGGCATATACTTACATGCATAAACACAATCTTAAACCAGAATGAATATTTAATTTTATTTAACTTTAAGCAAAAACATATACAAAACGTATTTAATGTCTAATATCTCCTTTGTGGGAACAAATCTCAACAAACTCCCACTTGACTCAAAGGAGATGTGAATGATCTTTCAGTCCTTAGCCTTTTAGGTGTCCCTCAAAGACTTTACTCGTTAAAGGCTTCGTGAACGGATCAGCAAGGTTGTCCAACGTTGAGATCTTCATAACTTCAGCGTCTCCTCTGTGAACTATATATCTCACCAGGTGATATTTCTGTTCTATGTGTTTTGAGTGCTTGTGGCTTCTTGGTTCCTTACAGTTAGAAACAGCCCCACTGTTATCACAATAAAGTGTAATAGGCTTGTTGGCACTTGGAATTACTTCCAAGTACATCAAGAATTTCCTCAACCAAATAGCCTCCTTAGAACTACATCTGTCGGCCAGATTTCATAATCTAGGGCGGCAACAATGGATAAAAGAGTGCGGATGGACTTCAACATCGCGATTGGCGAGAAGGTATCCTCACAATCAATACCTTCCTTTTAAGTGAAACCTTTTGTCACAAGTTGTGCCTTAAATGTCTCAATATTTCCATATGGTCCTATTTTGTTTTTGTAAATCCAATTTATATCCGACGAGTTTAATACCTTCAGGTGGATCTACAAGTTTCCAGATCTCGATGACATATATCGAATGCATTTCAACGTTCATGGCTTCTTGCCATAGGTTTGCTTCGGAACCTTGCATCGCTTGGGAAAATGATACCAGATCATCTTCCTCCTTATATGCGACAACTGTATAAGCCTCTCCGATACACATGTATCGTTCAGGTTGTCCCGCAATCTTGTTACTACAACGAATCACAGGAGGAATAATTTTGAATGTGGTTCTTCCAATGTCGGGGTAGGACTCGTCCTAACTTGTGAAGTACCCGCTACTTCACCCAACATTTTCTTAAGCACAAGTTTACTTCTCGGTACTGCATTCGTCATATAGGCCTCTTTAAGAAACCTGGTGTTCATGCTAACAAACATTTTCAGATCCGCGGGACTATAGAAGATGTACCCTTTCGTCTCGTTGGAATATCCCACCAAAAGGCATAATTCTGAACGACTAGCCAACTTGCTAGTCTTTTGTCTCAGCACATGTGTTGGACAACACCATATTATGATGTGGTTTAAAACATATTTTCTACTACACCATCTCTCATAAGGAGTGCCAGGAACCGTCTTGGACGGAACCTGGTTCAGAATGTAAGCTGTCGTTTATAAGGTGTATCCCTAGAGCGAATCAGGAAGTGATGAGTAACTCATCATTGAACTCACCATATCTAATATAGTTCGATTCCTTCTCTCTGACACACTGTTTTGCTGTGGGGTGCTAGGTGTTATAACTTGAGAATGAATGTCTTCTTCTCGAAGAAGATCTTCGAACTCTCCAGACAAGTACTCTCCCCCTAGATCTTATCGAAGGGTTTTGATTTGTTTCTCCGTATTCTTTTCAACCAAAGACCGATACTCTTTAAACATTTCATAAGTATTGGATTTGTTTTGGATAAGGAAAACATGTCCAAACCATGAGAAGTCATCAGTTAAGGTTACGAAGTATTCGTAACCTCCTCTTGCCTGGATGTTGATCGGCCCGCATACATCACTATGTACGAGTTCCAAGACTTGTGTGGCTCTTAGATCTTTCAAGGAGAAAGGTCTCTTGGTTATCTTGCCCTCAAGATAAGATTCACACGTGAGCATGGATCCCACGTTTACATATTTCAAAGGACCATCCTTTGTTAATCTCTTAATCATATCTAGGCCAATATGTCCAAGACGTAAGTGCCATAGATCTGTGTCATCAGTTTCATCACTATGAAACATATTACGCTTCCTTAGTGAATCGCTATTCACTTCGGTGTCCAAGATTGTCAACTCATTTGGATATAAATAATAACTAGGTTCCACACGGGCTTTAGTAATAAATGAATCATCAAGAAAAATTTCAATACCATTATTGATCTTATACTTGAAGAACTTTTCTTTTAAACGACCAAAACAAATATAATTCTTGCAAAAATCTGGAACATATAAACATTAATAAAAAAAAATAAAGTCTTATTCCCAAAATTTAGCTTCATGGTCCCTACAGATCTGGCTCCGACCTTCATTCCATTGCCCTAGTTGAACATGAACTCTTCATCACCTGATCGCCTAGTTTGCCTGGAACTATTTAAATTACACAAAATATGATCACAAGCCCCACAGTCTAAAATCAAGGGTGATTCTATATGTGTCGTGTAACAAGCTTGGGTGACGAAAGTAATTTATTTCCCCTTTATAGTCTTGAGGTAGGTAGGAAAGTTCCTTCTGTTGGCAGAGATTCCCACAATAATATTATTTATTTGCATATCGATGTACTATAAATCTCTCACGAGTCCTTATTGTAATAAGCTGATTAAATTAATAAAAGTTGAAACATTCATTCATTTCTTTTTTGTTTGTTTGAAGATTTATAATATTCAATAGTCTTATAGTCCTTAATCAAACCTAACAACGTATGAAGTGACAAATGTAGATATGCGTAAACAAACTCTTCATGGTTTGCTTAAAACGAAATATTAACAATCTAAAGATCAACTGACTATTGATCCTAGTAAGATTGTTGGAAGAAGCTATGATGTCTGGTTACGAGACATAGAGAGTTAGGAACTCCATAGTTCTTCCAGTGTATCTTCCGAAGATACTGAATCGACCAATGCAACTTTAGAGACAATGTAAGAACAAACCATTTAACATCAAGGCTTTTATGAGATCAAGATGGTGGGCTCTTTCTGTGAACAACGGGAGAAGGGGTAAAATAATACTCAAAGGATTTTATGAGATCAAGAGGGTGGGCTCTTTATGTGAACAACGGGAGAAGGGATAAAACTCAAGAATAAAGGAAGCTCTCGGGAGAAACAATTTTCTCTCTTTTCTCTCAGTCTCTAGTCGGTCGAAAACCCAAAAGGGGGAGGGGAGTGTTTGGCCGAGTGACTCTTAGGGTTAGGGTTAGGAGAAAGTCTTCTTTTATATCAGGGAACCATGAGCTTAAATTAGGTCAAAACTCATTAGTCAACTTAAGTCCGTTAACCCTTTTAAATGAGTTTTAAAATTAATTTCCCAACCCTTAATTGAATAATTAAGGTCGGCCAATATATTAATTTCATTCTCCAAATTTATTTGATTTATGTCTAAAATAATATTTAATTAAATTATAACTTCTCATTGATTTAATGACATCTCATTAATTCTTTTAATACCATAAAACCAAGTACGAAACGAGAATATATTTATTTTCATATTTTATTTTATTTGAATCCTTAAATTGTATTATTAATATAATTATACAATATGATTCATTAAATAAACGTAATAATAAATAACCAATTATTTATTTAATTACTTAGAAAATAATTTCTTAGTGTAAATCACAATTTACATTCCAGGAGAAAATAAATTGTTCTAGTTCACAATATCTCGCCTGAAAGTCTATCATTGAGACCTCATGGACCCACGTGAATGTAGCTTTAAAATAAATTTCGGACTCAAAAGTTCATAAATTTTTTCGGACTTTTAATGGTTAATATAAGTCTATTCTACTAAAGGACTAATATTGAAACTCTCTAAGTTCATACGCGTTTATATTTTCGTTTGATGTGATAAAACTATTCTGCACACGATCCACGACATATTTTATGATGTTACTCTTTGTGTGTATCATTAACTCAGGGAATGTAAAATTATCGTTTTACCCCTGAGTTATTATTTCACCAACTCATTTCTTATTCGTGAATGAGAAAAATATAAAGTGAGATGTCTCAACATGTCACATGTTTTATTCAAGGAATATTTTATTCGTTGAATATCAGGCCCGATTTATTCGCTCACAGTCTCATAACAAATCATGGTGTGATACTAATATCTTAGCATTGTTTCAACACAAATTCCATATTTGTGAATCACATAATTCAACGAAACAATATTATGACACCAGCCGTCGGGTCAATGAAACTTTATTTTGTCACTGCCCATTGAATAATCAAATGTCATAAAGTGTTACCAAAAAATATGTATTCACTTAAGAATTTAGGTAATTACCAAAATATCACTTGTATGTGATTTTGAAGTTTCGAGTGATTAAACGGTTTTATCTCTAACTTCAAATTGTCACAGTTCTTGTTCAATATCTTCATCAAGACATCAAGAATAAATTACAGAATCACAAATCTCTATATCACAAGATAAGATATCATTAATTTATTCAAACAATGAATACTAAGATACGGTTGCCCAATCGATCTTTAGATTGCGAACTATTATTTAAACTAGTCATAAGAAAGTATGTTGTCAAGTCTGTACTTAAGCACTTTTTTCGTTGATGACAGTTTCAGGGCGTTGACATACACGCATAAACACGATCTTAAATAATAATGAGTATTTAATTGTATTTAACTTTCAACAAAAACAAATACAAAATATATTTAATGTCTAATGTCTCCTTTGTGGGCACAAATCCCAACAGGAATGCCATTTACATTGGAGTTGATAAATTTGTGTTTTGACTTATTAACACTTGCATGATTGAAAAAGAAGCATGGGATATGCTTGAGAGTACATATGAAGGAACTGACATGTTTAAAAAATCCCGGTTGCAGCTTCTTACTTCAAAGAATGAAAATGTCTGAAGATTAATCAATCAACGAGTTCTATGTTCGTGTTCGTGACCTCTCAAACGAATAACACTCTATGGGTGAACCATTGTCCGACTCAAAAATTGTGAAAAAAAATTCTTAGATCCCTACCGGAGAGATTCAGGATCAAAGTCACTACTATTGGTGAAGTTCATGATACCTCCACAATGAGACTTGACGAGCTTATTGGTTCTCTACTCACATACGAAATGTCTCTCTCCTCAAATCTTGAGAAGAAGAATCACAGAATTGATCACAAATCCTCTAGTTCAGATTTGTCCAACTTGAGAAATGATGACTCTTCAGAGTCTATGAAGAATCTCTAGCTCTTTTGGCGAAAACCTTTGGCAAGTTTATGAAAAAATTTGACAAGAAGCCTCTAACATCCTCCAACAACAATTTCAAATCCAAATTCCCTCAATGTCATAAACCTGGTCATATCTCATGGAAGTCTAGAGATAGCAGATCCCCAAATCTATCTACCAAGGAAAATGAATTCAATGTTACGAGTGTGAGGGTTTTGGTCATATTCAGGCTGAATGTCCTAACTTCACAAGACTCCAACTGAAGAACTTCTCTTCTACTCTATCTGACGACGACCAGAGTGACATGTCAAGACGCTTTTTAAGTCTGTCAGACAAAGATGAATTGAGTGATGAAGTTTTAATTGAAGCATACAAGACGCTTTTTGTTAAATGGGCTGATGAATCTAATGCCTTTGTTGTGCAAGCTGATAAGATAACTGACCTCGAAAAGACTTAAGCTGAACTCTTAGAACAGATTGAAGAGCTGCAAGGTGACTCTCCTAATTCTGTAAAGGAACAAATTTCCTCTCTTCTCTCTGAGAAAACTTATCTCCTTGAAGTCATCGGAGGTTTGAAGATAGAAGTTACTCGTCTTACTTTAGAGGTTGCCAAAATTTAAAATCAGTGGACCTTCATCCAGACACTGATGTATTAAACAACTTATTGAGTAGTGGTAAATCTGCGTCACATCGATCAGGGTTGGGCTTTGCTTCATCATCTAAATCTTCTTCTCATATTGTGTTTGTTCATGCTACAGGAATTCACTCATCTCACTCTCCCAATTTTTCTAGTCATTAACAGGCCGTTGCCAACAATGTCTCTAACTTCCCTAGAAACGTTCATTCTCATAGCTCTAAACATCAAAATCTCAACCACAACTGGAGATGCCACTTCTATGGAAAGCCTGGTCATATTAGTCTTTTTTTCTTTAAAATTTTTGGAAGGACTCCCTTTTGAACTCAGAAGAGGTTTCCTCCTGGTAGCTTTCAGAAACCATTTCCCCGACAAAAAAAATGATCTTCTTCCTGCGAAGTTTTAGGTTCGTCAGGAATGGAAAATCAAGAACAATCAGTCAGCCTTTGTGTTCTATACCTCCTTGAAAGCCTCCTCACTTTTGGTGGTGGTTTCATTGGCTCTGTTGTCGGGCGTAGTGAACTTGATGTCTCTGGAAAATATACTGTTAGTTGATGGGTTAAGGAAATTTTGATAAGCATCAGCCAACTGTGTGATCCCTCACTGTCACTTTAACTAACTCCGGTTGTCAAGTTCTGAATGCTGAAAATTATGAAGTTATGCAAGGATCTCAATCTACAGTACCAATGTCTAGTACAGTATCCTCTTTTGTTTCAAGAGTCCCTTCTAGCAGAATCTCTCGGAATCTTCCTATTGATGCTGTTATTAGCAACATCGACGAAGGCATAAAAACTAAGAGAAAATAACCAGTAAACTACCTGGATCTTATTGGAAATGTTTGTTTTACATCCAGGATCAAGGCAAAGAATGTGTTAGAAGCAGTGCTAGATGAATTATGGGTCTCCTCCATACAAGAAAAACTCTCCCAGTTTGAACGTAATGATGTCTGGGTATTAGTTCCAAGACCTTCAGCAAATTTCATTGGCACTAAGTGTATTTTCAAGAAAAAATCGGATGCTCAGGGAAATTTCACCCATAACAAAGCTAGATTGGTCGCTCAAGGATATTCTCAAATTGAAGGTGTTGATTTTGAGGAAAATTTTGCTCCAGTGGCTCGTTTAGATGCCATTCGATTACTCCTCGGTATTGCTTGTCTGAAAAAATTCAAATTGTTTCAAATGGATGGCAAGATTGCCCTCTTGAATGGAGTTATTAATGAGGAAGTTTTTATTGAGTAACCAAAGGGGTTCACTGATCCCAAGTTTCCATATCATGTGTTCAAGTTGAACAAAGCCTTATATGGTTTTAAGCAAGCTCCTCGAGCTTGGTATGAACGTCTAGCTATCTATATAACCTCTCAGGGTTACTCTCGAGGCATCAAGGATTAGAACTTATTCATCAAGAAGTCAACATCAGACATGATGTTTGCACAAGTTTATGTTGGCGACATAGTGTTTGGAGGCATGTCCCAGACTCTTGTAAATGACTTCATTGAGAAGATGTAGTCTGACTTTGAGATGAGCATGGTTGGGGAGTTGTCTTTCTTCCTAAGATTTCAGATCAACTAGCGTCCGAATGGCATCTTCCTCTCTCAGACCAAATATTCCACTAATCTAGTAAATAAATTTGGTCTTGAATATGAAAAACCAAAGAGGACACCAACCTCTAACTCAGTCAAACTGACTAAGACAGATTCATCTGATCTAGTGGATTCTAAGCTACATTGAAGTATGATAGGAAGTCTTCTCTATCTGACTGCCAGCAGATCTGGCATCTCCTCTTTTGTAGGAGTCAGTGCTAGATATCAAGCTCATCCCACATCTACTCTTAGCTATGTTAAGCGTATCATCAAGTATGTCATGGTCCAACCAACTATGGTATCTTCTATCTCACAACACTAATCATCATGTTGTTGGATTTTCTGACGCTGACTAGGCTGAGAATGTTGATGCTCAAAAGAGCACTTCCGGAGGATGTTTCTTTCTGGGAAACAATCTCATCTCGTGATTTAGCAAGAAACAAAACTATGTGTCATTGTCTATATTGGACGTTGAATACATTGCAGCCGAAGCAGCTTGTGCTGAGCTTGTCTATTTGAAATGCATGCTAGATGAGTATGATGTTTCTCAAGAAGTCATCACATTATACTGTGACAACACCATCGTGATCGATATTGCCTAGAATCCTGTTCAACACAGTAAGACCAATCATATTGAAATTAGGCATCATTTCATCCTTGATCTTGTTGAGTACAAGATTCTTTCTCTAGAACACATTGGCACAGATAATCAACTCACATATATTTTAACCAAGCCCCTCGATGTTGTACAATGCAAGGAATTAAGGTCTGGGTTGGGGGTGTGTTTACTGGAGTTATAGTAATTACTGATGGGGCTCTCAGCTGTTTCTCGTTTGGGCCCACATGCTTTTTCGGTGTTTTCTTACTATGTGAAATGCAACGTTTTTATTTTCCCTCTTTTTGGAGTGTGTCATTTCAGTTTCTTCGTTCAAACTTGGAAATAGTGGTTTTATCAATTACTTTCTCGAACCGCCTTGCAAACCTTGTTGGAATAGGTTTAGGGTTAAGAAAAAATTATCATTAACACATTAATGACGGAATATAAAAATTTCTTTATAAGTAAAACAATTTTACTAACCTAGGCAATATGCAATAACATGTATATATTTTAAAACATTATTTAAAATACTTGAATACTAACTTTTCTTGTAGTTTGATCTTGGATGAGCCTTGAGAAAGGTAGATTGTCTCTTGCTCGTTACCTTCACACCTAAACGTGAACTCGAGAAATCTAAGGTTTCTATTATATGAGTCTATAGACTGTTTGAAGGATTTGTGTGTGGGCACAATTAAAACAATAACTCAAGAACTAGTCTATGAGCTAATAAAGTAGTTTAGTCTAAGTCTAATGAGGACTTCGGTGCCAAAATAAAAGACGTATTTTGAGAGAGAAGAGAGAAAAGATGGAAAGCCAAAATGAGATAAAATAGAGCAAAAACTTATGTTCACATCTCTATGTGAGGCTCTATTTATAAGAGAAAGAAAATTAAGAAAGGGTAATTACCCTTTCCTATCATGCATTTATAACACAATATTTGATTTTCTCTCCTCTTCCTCATCGTACATGTCTGGCTAACTCTTTTCCCTAGTGAAGGAAATTTGTTTCCTCACTTAGCAAATTTGTTTCCTTCTCAAGAAAATTTATTTCCTCTATTCGTTTTGGGTAATTATCTATAAAATTAGAGGCAAATAATTCTCTCATCTTTGATAAGTCTTGGGCGTATTCAACACTTAGGGAAGAGCATTTAGATGCTTCCTTATTTCTTTTAAGACAACCCTTAAAATACCATTGTAGAATTAAATAATGAAATTAATTTCATAATGCCTCAAACGACTTCTCAGCTTCAGAAACTAATTTATATTTTCATCATATGAAAATATTTAAAATCATATTTTGACATTCACATCATTTTATGTCCATGTGGACAAAATACCCTTTAGACATTTACCGAGAAAATGTCTAGTTCAACACTTGAACTTATTTTGACTTAGTTTCTAGTTTAACAATCCTACTCTAATGACCTGTAATAGTAACCTTATGGGTCAAAATGAACAAAGCTTGACCTACAATACTCGTACTCAAAAGTTCACAAACCTTTTCTGAGTATTAGCTTAATGTCATCTAACTCCACGAAAGAGTTGACACTGAAAATCTCTCGGTTCAAATAAATTTATTTTCTACTCAAATTCAACTTAATTATATTGACCGGATCCAATGAATATTATCTATGATTACCCTTCATGAATATCATAAATTAGAAGAGAGTTATAAAATTGCCATTTTACCCTTCTAGTTGTTATTTCTTCAACTCCTTTGTTACTTGTGAATAAGTTAGAAACAATGTATTGACGAGGAGCTAACAAGTCACATTGTTTCATCCAAATAAAGTCGCTACTTAATTTTGGATACCGCGCTGTTTGTTTATTCACAATCCAAGCAATAAAGCATGAGGTGATATACATTGCATTTCAGCAATCTTGTACATGAATTCCACATCTATGAGAACTTCACAAAGTATATTCATTTCAACTTCACAACCCATTATATCACCAATAGAGCGCATCTAGTTCACAAACTTTGATCTAGAGTGTAGCTTTCTCAAATGAATATATTGAAGTTATGAAATGACATGTCTCATTTCAAGATTAAGGTAAGCACGATGCATTTCATACATAGTGACCTTGAGACAGAAGAGGTTAAATGATTTGTTTTTACATTGTCTCTAAAGGTGCACCGATCAATTCACTATCTTTGAAAGATACACTGGAAGAACTATAGAGTTCCTAACTCTCTATGCCTCGTAAGCAGACATCATAGATTTTTAGATTGTGAATATTTCATTTTAACCAAAGAATGAAGAGTTTGTTCTTGCAAATCTACATTTGTCTCTTCATATATTGTTAGGTTTGATTAAGGACTATAAGACTATTTAATATCATAATCTTCAAACAAACAAAAAAGGAATGAAGGAACGTTTCAACTTTTATTAATTTATCAGTAATTACAATAAGGACTTATGAAAGATTTATATTACACAACTATGTAAATAAATAATCTTCTTGTGGACATCTCTGCCAACAAACCTCTCTATTCTCCAACTGGTCATTCAAACCCTATTTCTTTACTTTATCCTCTCTTCTTCCATCATCATCAATGAAGGCGTCTAAGTTACTTGTGAAACGGAAGATTGGGAAGTTTGCACAGACCAACAAATATGAGGTTCGCGTGATGAGGGTCCCTGAAAAACCTAGGAGCAAGGCTTATCCCTCTGAAAACGTAAGTCTCCTGCTAAATTCACTGTCTATAGGAGTCTCTCTCTCAGTTCTTATCCCTCTAAGGAGACTCGAGAAGTTGAAGATACCGTTGTGGATTTTCAAGATGTTTCTAACAAGGTCTCTGCCATGGCCTCTGGTCCCGATAACCCTGACCTGTCGAATCCTTCTCTTGACGAGATGACCGCAAAATTAGAGGTTGACAGACCATACACCCAGTGTCTCCAAACCGTCAGTACATCTCCGAAGAGGGATTCCACCGCATTATGGCTGAAGTTTTGGTTCGTCAGGAACTCTTCGTTAAAGTGGATCCTACTCCTTCAAAAACCCCTCCTCCTATGCCATCGGTTGATGACTTTCCTCAACCAGATTTCTCCGAGTTTGTTGTCCCCTCTTCTAATATGGCTCACGAAGATCCCCCTGTTCAACGCTCGCCTGAAAAATATCTCTCTGATGATGACCCTTTTATCTCTGCCCTCGGAAAAAGGAAACATAAAATTATGAGGAGTTCCTCTCATCCTCCGATCAACCAGTCTCGTATGCATGTTCCTGATCCTCCTAGCCCTCACGATGATGAAGAAACTGCAGTTTATTTTGTAGCGAATGTGGCTGAATTGGCTGATGAAGACGATTAAAGTTCCTCCAAGAAGTCTAAAGGGAAGTATAAGGCCAAAGGCAGGATATTCATGATGTTCCAATTGATGGTATCTCCTTCCAGAGCATCACCAACGCTCTAAAGTGGAAATTTATTCTTCGACGTAGCATGTCTCATGAACATGTTCTATTGGATGAGGCTATCCAGTGCACTGGCATTGTGGAGATTATTATTAATGCTTGCCTCCTTCCCTCAGTCACTCAAGTCGGTCTCTATCATGCCACTTTGGTTCGGGAGTTCATCGTGAATCTTCCTGAGGACATTGATGTTCCTTCATCCCGGAACTACCTAAAGGTTCATATGCGTGGAAAGTGCCTCCCCTTCTCTCATAGGGACATTGCTAACCTTCTAGATCTCCATGCTGCTGCCGCTGAAAGCAAACTTCCCTCAAAGGGTGAGATTGTCAAAGAATTATTTTGTGACCGTGATCTCAATGGGTGATCTAAGCGTGGTCCTTACCCCGCTTCAAAGCTCAGCTCCAAGTCTTCTATTATTCATAAGATTGGAATAAAAAATTAGTGCTGCACAGCTCTTCACACAGGACTGTCTCTATCTCTTGCATCGTTCATCTTCTGAGTCGAATTTGGGGCTCCTCTTGATGCTGCATTGTTCTTCTTTAAACAGGTTATCTTCATGCCAGGTCTGAAGCTATAAAGCTCCCAATTGGCTTTCCCTCGATGATCTGTAGCATCGTCCTTCAACAGACTCTTGATCTTTTGTCTGCCTCGGAAACTCTTGAGTGCAGCTCTAATCCTGGAAAAATCTCGTTCAATTACAAGCTATTTCAAGGTCATCATGTCCCAGACGTTGTTCGTCCTCAACCTTCTAGGACTCCTCCATTCCTCCGACAACTTCTTTTTCCTCTGAGACTCGCTCTCTGGAGGTCTCCATGCTTTTAGCGGATTACAAGGCGATGGAGAAACTATTTCTTCCGCAACCACGCGCCGTCGCGACGAAGCTGATCTGCTCAAAGTGCTTGTTCTTGATTTTGCTGATGGGTCCTATACTCCTCCTACTGATGTTTGATATGCTTCTCTCTTTTCGTTTTTGTTTTTCCTTTAATGTGGACTAAGGATAATTTGGTGTGTTTTGGCTCCACTTGCCTTTGTTGAGGAAAATAGGGGGAATGGGGTTGGTGTTCGTTTGATGTTCTTGTTTTTCCTCTGAACTTCTAAAACTCATACTTTGTGTATTTCTCTTTTCAGGTTGTAAAGTCCTCGAATAGTCACGGTGGTCTGAGTTGATTCTCATAAATTTTGTTTGTGGAGTTTCCTTGTTTACTGCATCAGGATTTGCTTCCTCAAAGCCAAATGAGGAGTTTGTTAAGGTGTTTATTGGCCTTGTTGCTTCGTCAAATTCAGAGTGTTCTCCAAGATGTCTTGGACTTGTCCAAAAGTCATCATCTTGTACTTTGTCTGTTTCCTTCTGACGCTTAGTACCTACTCCACTATTTAGTTTGGCGCTTCTACTTTTGCCAACTGTGTCCTCCGGGTAAAAGGAGTTCTGCTGTTCTCAAAAGGAGTATATAAACCCCTTGTGGCTTGTGTCTAGGGTATAAGCATTTAATCTTCTTTGCGTCGAACAACCAAGCCTTTGCTCATTTCCCCTTGCGCTGGTTTTTGTAAGTTTTAGATTCGTGAAGGACAAGCTAATCTGTAAGTGTACTTATTACGTTCCTTCTGTATTAAAGATATACATTATAACACTGAGATTGTTAAGGTGAAATAGTGAGTGAGGCTCACATCTAAGGGGAGCCTTAGGTTAAGTTTACTTCGAAAACAAAGTGTTAGGTTTAGGAATTGAAGAGTTGCTTGTAAAACTTTTGTATTTTTGTTGTTCCGTTCATATAGTAACCTCTTTCATCGGGATAGGATATATTCCGCCAGAAGTAGACATTTGCTGAACTAGGTTACCAACGCAATGTTTTATTTTACTTTAAGTTATAGTCTGTATGTTGTTGTAAATGTTTTAAACATATTTAGTAATGTCGGAAATATGTTTACAAAAATGCAGAATAATTTCTTTGAAAACTAAATCGACGCCATAGTGAATCTTTTCTATTCTTTCGCGATAATGACGTTTAAGAGTGAGCGTAATCAACATGGTGAAAATAAGCGATACAAATCGATGGTGAGAATCTTTAATATATTTAGCCATTTTTGAAGCTATTGATAGAAAATTTATTTATTGTTATGTTTTATATTTTTTAATTTTAATTTTTAAATTAATTTATATTTAGTAACTTATCATTTTAATAATGAGTATCTTTTTTGGATAATGTAAATTAATAAATTTATTAGTTATTTTGCAAAATAAATCACATATTAAATATTTTAACGCATTTATATTGTATGACTATTCTGCTCAAATTGCACTTATTTATTATATTCTCTTAGATCTCCACCGAAAGAAATGGCGGTGATACTAACAAAAATATTAAACAAAAGTACTAAGAAGAAAATAATTTATTAAAGTAGAGGTATAGTAAATAACAAATGGGAAATCAATCAAGAGGTCCGCACAAGAGGAAGCAAGAAGTAGGTAAGCCTGGGTGGTAGTCATTTTAACTATTTGTCTGAACTATTTGCCAAACGAGTCTTGGTTCTCATGGCTATTGTCTCTCAAGTGCGTCAAAATAGTAAAGTACCAACAAATAGATAAATTGTCATGAATCATGAATCATGAATCGTCCATGTTGGTTTCAATTTTACTATTAGACATATTGTGCCAAAATTTTCCAAGTTCCTCGTTGATGACTTTAAGGATAATAATTTGGTAGAAAGATATTGAGTAAGTTTTGAGGAATTATACATTAAGAAAATAAAGAGATGTTAACAAGTTAAGGAAAACAAGGAGATTAATAAAATGCCATTATATCTTTATATAATATGTATGCTAAAGCAATATGATATCACCTTAAGTCTCAATTCAACATACTGAGCTTGTCACGAGTTATAAATCTTATAATTGGCTTTCAGTTTCACGTGACATATGTACATGTTAACTTATTATGGTTATGCTCAATAACCGTCTGCTTTATTCTGAAGCTTAACATTTTGGAGAATCACTACAAGAATAAAATTTTGGAGAAGTTATTAGAAGGATCATTCAGTGTCGGCAAAAGATAGAGAGCATGTCACATAACTCAACCCTCAACGCCCTGCATATATAACCACAATTATGATTCTAATGGTGTTGGATTTTGATAGATGTCACAAAATTCAAATCTAAATCATTCAAGGTTGGTGACAAGGAGTTTGAGGGTTCCCATGTTTTGGTCAACGAGCATTAAATGGGTGGGAGCATTGCAGAATGACCTGTGGCCCCTTGAATATACATTTCTTTACCGGTTTAAATGTCAATTATTCAAATAGTGTCATTTGTATGGCCTTATTTGATCCTTTGTATTTGTATTGTTAGTGAATATGAAAATTTGAATTAAAAATATAAAGCATATGATTTATGAATTTATTATTTTAAATAAAAGTAGGAAATTAATTAACATATTTATATATAGTGAAGTGAAATTGTCCAAAATGCCACCATTTGTAATTGGTTTTTCCAAAATTTAGTAAAATTAATTTTTCTCAAAAATACTAGTATAACATACCAAAATACCCCTAAAACAATTTCTTTACATTTGATTTCATATCCATATTAATCAGTTACTATCTATTTTAAAAAAAAATTAAACTGAAAAAGTTAAAATCCGTTTCACCCCTAAAATTTAATTTGATTAAAAAAGAATTTGGCCCGTAATATAATGTAGGGCATTTATGTTAATTTTATGTTTTAAAATAGAATTTGGTATTTTCAAGTAAAAATTACTTGTATTTTGGGAAAAATTTATGTATGGGAAAACCAATATAAAATAGTGGTAATATTGGTCATTTCTCTGCAGTAAATAACGTGTACAAACAAATTGACTATCAAACTGAAGAAAAGAACGTGAAAAATAAAATAATTTGAATTTAGAATAAGTAGTAAAACTAATCAATGCCAATAACGAGAGAATCTAAAAATAATTATAGATTAATATTATGATAATTTCTCGATTTGAACATGAGATATTTATATTAAAGTTTATTAAATAAAATCTCAGTGGTTATTTTACTAAATATTCACCAAATATTAACTATATGGAAAATGTGATTTTATATGACTAGATTTAGAGATCCAATAATCATATTATAGGTCCATTGCAAAAAAAAAAAAAAACCATTGCAAAAAATATAATCATATTATAGGACGAAATCACTGAAACGTACGCAAAAGAAGTGGGCAGCGCTAAGCGAACCAAGCGGATCGAACGCCTTCATATGTACACGTGCAGCTCGACGATTGACTTCAGTTAGTAACAACGATATATAAATAGGACGATATTTAGTTTGTTTAGGGAACTTTTCGACTTTCAGTTGTACTCATCAACTCGCTAACAATATATTCGTTATTATATTCAAAAGACTACGTATAGTTCTTCGTCTTTATTTTATTATTTCCATCACTTCGTTTTCCTCTTTAAGTTTACTTTGGGGTTGATTTTTTATGTTGTCTCGAATCAACGAAATTCCGAGGCCCTTATTTAAATTATATTTTTATCTTATTTTATCGACCTATATAAAATTTGATTGTTGAGCGACCGAAAATTGCATCACCAATTTGGCGTCGTTTGTGGGGAACTATCGAAATACCCAACTCTGCAAACATAAAATCCTAAATCAATCAAAACAAAAATAACTTCGCCCATGGATCAAGGTGAAACCTAAACTGGCCCGAATGCCGAACTCAAATCATTGTTGGAGGTTTTGCTCAAAATATCATACCAACAAACACAAGTTCCATAAAATAACCCGCACATAATTGGCGTCAAACCAGACCGCACTCGAATAAATGGTTGAAGCAAAATGAGCGTCGCTCGTAGGATTGACTGGTCATCCTCCTGTTTCTGGACGGGGAGTCCGGTCTTTTCTAGGGACTCGACTAGATTTTTCACAGATCCAAGTGACCTCGCTTGGAGTCAGAACCAGTAATCCAAAGCCAGAAAACAGGCCTCGATCCGAACAAAATGAAGATTTACCACCTCCACCACCAATTGGACCGCTCACTCATAACTACTCTGACTTGCTGCAAACATAAATGATCTCGACCATTTCCGTGAGATAGGCAAATAAATTTTTTGAGCAGTACACTAAAAAATGCATTCAATTATCCGTACGGCCCTGAAAGTGATCGACCCGTAGCAGACACAATAAGAATTCCTCTCTCGAAGAATATCACTACTGTTCGTACATGCAATCCCAGAAAGGTCAGCCTCCCAATGTAGTAAGGAACCACTGATCCAAAACCACATATCAACACATTCTAAATCACGATGAGACAAGCTCATCTTCACAATAATGAAGTAGAAATAGAGTCAATTATTTGTCGAAAACCTCTTTGAGGCTGTCTTGGAATGGATTTCTCATATTGGAGAAGGGACCATCTACATCTTTCAGTTGCATTCTAGAAACATTATTCCATACTAGTCGAAGATGAAATTATAACGGCCAATCTATGGAACATATGTTAGCAGAGATGCCCACAATAAAAATTATTTATTTACATATCGATGTAATATAAATCTCTCACGAGTCCTTATTGTAATTTGCAGATTAAATAAATAAAAGTTGAAACGTTCATTCATTCATTTTTCGTTTGTTTGAGGATTTATGATATTTAATAGTCTTTATAGTCCTTAATGAAACCTAACAATGTATGAAGAGACAAATGTAGATTTACATGAACAAACTCTTCATGGTTTGCTTAAAACAAAATATTCACAATCTAAAGATCAACGGTCTATTGATCCTAGGATAATTGTTGGAAGAGTCTATGATGTCTAGTTACGGGTATAGAGAGTTAGGAACTCTATAGTTCTTCCAGTGTATCTTCCGAAGATATAGAATTGACTAGTGCACCTTTAGAGACAATGTAAGAACAAACAATTTAATCTCTTTTGTCTCAAGGTCACTATGTATGAATTGCATCTTGCTTACCTGAATCTTGAAATGAGACATGTCATTTCAAAACTTCAATATATTCTTTTGAGAAAGCTCCACTCTAGATCCAAGTTTGTGAACTAGATGCGTTCTATTGGAGATGTATTGGCTTGTGAAGTTGACATGAGTATACTTTGTGAAGTTCTCGTAGATATGAAATTCATGTACAAGATTGCTAAAATGCAATGTATATCACCTCATGATTTATTACTTGGATTGTGAATAAATGAACCACGCAATATCCAAAATTAAGTAACGACTTTATTTGGATGAAACCATGTGACTTGTTAGCTCATCGTCAATACTTTGTTTCTAACTTATTAACAAGTAACAAATGAGTTGAGGAAATGACAACTACAAGGGTAAAATGGTAATTTTATAAATCTCATCTAGTTGATGATATTCATGAAGGATAATCATAGATAACATTCAATGGATCACTCAACATAATTAAGTTGAATTTGAGTAGAAAATAAATTCATTTGAACCGAAAAATTGTCAGTGTCAACTCTTTAGTGGAGGCAGCTGACATTAAGCTAATAGTCGGAGAAAGGTTTTGAACTTTTGAGTCCAAGTATAGTAGCTCAAGCTTTGTTCATTTGGATTCATAAGGTCACTATTACAGGTCATTAGAGTAAAATTGTTAAACTAGAAGCTAAGTCAAAATAAGTTCAAGTGTTGAAATAGACGTTTTCTTTGAAAATGTCTAAAGGGTACTTTTATCCACATGGACATAAAATGATGTGAATGTCGAAATAAGATTTGAATATTTTCATATGACCGAAATATAGATTAGTTTCTAAAGTAGAGAAGTCGTTTGACGCATTATGAAATTATTTTCATTATTTGTGCAATATTAATTCTACAATGGGTATTTTAAGAATTGTCTTAAAAGAAACAAGGAAGTATCTAGAAGCTCTTCCCTTGTAGATGAAATTCGGCTAGAGGAGAGAGAGAAATATCTCTTATTATTTTGTGCATTATTACAAGGGAAAGAGGAGAAGAAATCAAATATTGTATCATGAATACACACTAGGAAAGGGTAATTACCTTTTCTTGTATTTCCTTCTCCTATAAATAGATCCTCACATAGAGATGTGAAAATAAGCTTTTCCTCTTGTTCTCTCTTGTTTGGGCCGACTAAAATTCCTCCTCTCTTTCTAAATATCTCTTTTATTTTGGCACCTAAGTCCTTATTATAATTAGCCTTAAATTAGTCCTTTAGCTCATAGACTTGTTCTTCAGTTATTATGTTTAATTGTGCCGACACACAAATCCTTCAAACACTCTATAGACTCGTCTAATAAAAACCTTTTGTTTCTCGAGTTCAAGACTAGGCGTGACGATAACGAACAAGACGGGACGTTCTACCTTTCCAAGGCTCATCCAAGATCAAGCTACGACTTAGAAGAATCAAGATAATAAGGAAACAACGTTGTATTCGCTTGACTAAAAGCGAAGGACGCCATCACCATTGGACAACAAAGGCCAAGGGGACGGATCATAAACTGACAAGTCATTGATCACGTCTGACAAAAGGTGGGACGATCATCGCCCGAATAAGAAACGCGCTGAGGGACCGTAGTTTCAAATCAATCACAAGACGAGTAACCCAAGTTAACATGCTAAGTGAAGAGACCTAGCTGAATCGAAACAAAGAAAATCGTAGGTTGAAAAACCACTATCTTGCTCAGAGACACAACACGCGTGACACCCCATGGGTTAAGTCGTACCCAAATAGTTCATCGATCGAGCTGGCCTTAGGGCCCTTCATATGTACGGGCCGCCATAAGCTGACATTCCATTGGAAAATACCTCACGGAAACATACACCTAAAGCTTGGTCGGTGCATTGAAGAATGCATAGAATGCGAGGAAACAGGCTTGGACGTCACCAAAGAACGGGACGTAAATCGACAAGACGACTACTGCTACCAAGCTCGGATATCGCACACGACGTCCGAGTTTGCGGTAGGGAAAGTCGACCAATCATCGATCCCATGGAATGCGAGATATCCTACTGATCGCTCGAGTACATGAATTGTATGTCCAAAGGACCATCAATACAACGGGTTCAAGGTCCGCGACCGAGTGGGAATCACTAGACTGGCCAGCCCTCTTCGCAAAACCTTTTACGTCTGCGGGCCTAAGAAACACGTCATAGCCGACGTCCATAGATAGCGTGAAATGCAAAAAGCAAACATTGACTCTTGCCGGCCTGCGGAAGGGTTGTACGACAAAAGGCTATCAACCTCGTTAGGTCTTAGGCCTTATGTGCGCTCGCCGCTTAGCACACACAAGTCATAAGCCGAAGGACCATTGACTATGTCGAGTTCAAGGCCTGCGTCCGCAAGGCAAACCATGAGTTTGGCCAGCCCTTGCAGGAAATTGAGTCAAGGATTTACAAGTCATGGCCAGATAGGAGATGCATGCCGACGGGCAGAGCATTAACCCCTGATAGCTGCCCAAAGATAAGATGTTGCTAATAGCGATGTCTAAGTCAGCCCTAATGGCGACTCAAAGATAATACGTCGCTCAAAAGCGACGTCTGAGTTAGCCTCTCACAGCAACTCGATGAGAATATATTGCTCGAAAGTGACGTCCGAGTCAGCCTTTCAAGGCAACTCGATGAAAATACATCGCTCAAAAGCGACATTCGAGTTAGCCTCTCATGGCAACTCGATGAAAATATGTCGCTCAAAAGTGACGTCCGAGTTAGCCTCTCACGACAACTCTATGAAAATACATCAATCAAAAGCGACATCCGAGTTAGCCTCTCACAGCAACTCGATGAGAATATGTCGCTCAAAAGCGACGTCCGAGTTAGCCTTTCACGGCAACTCAATGAAAATACGTCGCTTTCCGAGTCAGCCTTTCACGGTAATTTGATGAAAATGTGTCGCTCGAAAGGGACGTCTGAGTAAGCCTTTCAAGGCAGCTCGATGAAATTACATCGCTCAAAAGCGACGTCCGAGTTAGCCTTTCACGACAACGCAATAAAAATACGTCGCTCAAAAGTGACGTCCGAGTTAGCCTTTCACGGAAACTCAATGAAAATACGTCGCTCAAAAGCGACGTCCGAGTTAGCCTCTCACTGCAACTCGATGAAAATGCGTCGCTCAAAAATGACGTCCGAGTCAGCCAGTCACGACCACTCGGTGAAAATACGTTGGTCCAGAACAATGTCCGAGTCAGCCTCTCACGACTACTCAATGAAAATATGTCGCTCCAGAACGACGTCCGAGTCAGCCTCTAAAACTGCCACTCGAGGAAAATACGATGTTCAAACATAGCGTTCGAGCTGACCCCTAACGGTCCCTCAAAGGAAAATGTTGAGAAGGAGCCCCAATTTGACTACTGACGAAGTACAAAAGTCGGCGGTGAAAAAGCCACGGATGTCCTCAGATAAGGAGGATGTAAGTCGGCAAGCTGTTGATCACATCGGTACAAGATGCGAAGAGCATCACCCAATTAACTGAATCGTAAGCCCGTTCGGCCATCAAAACCACAGATTTCAATACGTCAACTCTCGCCGCCCAATTAAACGAGTCGTAAGCCAAAAAGGGCATCGATGACGAGGGGTTCAAGGCCTGCAACCGAGGGGGAACCACTGGGCTGACCAGCCCCCACAGGAAAACCATAAAAGACGTTTGCCACCTAGTTGCACGAGTCGTAAGCCTAACGGGCCATTGACATCGACGGGATAAAAAGCATATGTTCTATTTGGCCACTCATAGCGAATCAGTGGCCAATGTGGCCATATATTACGCATGGTTAGAGGCTTTTTACGCTCGTCACCCAATAAAACGAATCAAGCTCAACGAACCATCAATAACGATGGGTTCAAGGTCAGCGTCTATGAGGCGAACCAAGATTCCGACCAGACCTCGTAGGAAACAGGCCCCCACAAGGTTACACAATATACATTGCTGAAAAACAATGTCCAAGTTAGTCTCTAACGGAAACTTGAAAGAAATACGTTACTCCAAAACAACATTTAAGTTAGTCCTAACGACAACTTGAAGAAAATACGTTGCTGAAAAAAACATCAAAGATAGTACCTAGCGGCAACTTCAAGACAATACATCATCCCTCGAAACAATAGTTGAGCAAACACACCCCTTAATTAGGCAGAAGAACACACTCTTGGGGCTCTGCATAAGGCGATGCATCACGGCGCGACAATTCTACTAGGACAACAACGCGCCGCAGAGAATCATTGGCTCGTGAAGTCGCATCATGCCTCTGTTGGAAATTATTTAACAATTTAAACAATAATACTATATAACACATCTATATGTGGCGAAATTATATGATATCATCTGAATTAAAACTCATTTTAATAAGTTAATAACCTAGGCATTAAAAATCACTAACATATTAATAAACCATTTATTCTAAACATGTCAACACATTGAATAAAACGACCTAACACTTTATAAACACATTTATACACATTATTTTCTGATCTAATTCGTTTTAGGAAACTTACAATTGAGATTGTAAAT
The DNA here is from genome assembly GCA_958296335.1 of Urtica urens. Lineage (NCBI taxonomy): Eukaryota > Viridiplantae > Streptophyta > Magnoliopsida > Rosales > Urticaceae > Urtica > Urtica urens. Next base: position 11,254,360 of record OY282520.1, on the reverse strand, counting down.
AATCTCGGACGTTACTAGTTAACTTCGGAGGCCTCGTCGAAAATTTCTTCAAAATTTGTCATCGGTCGGAATGGACTGATTCCACCCGCCAGATTGGACTCTAGCCATCCGGCTAGAAATGCGCATGCGGTGATGTAGCTTCCGCCGGTCAAATGAAGCTCCCGGACCTGTGCATGAATGTAGGAGGGAGCTAGGGCAAGGTGCCTGTGAAGTGGATCGGCCAGATTCCTCGTCAAACTCTAGTGGTGAGCTAGGCACACTCTGTGTCCGGCAAAGTCCTCCAGTCCGGCGAGCCAATCCGACGACCCAATCCGGCCAGTAGCCTGAAATGAGTATCGGTCCGTTTCACTCGATTTCTCCCCGTTTCGAGTGAACTCCTGCAACCAAAGCGTTACTCAAACATCAATAGAGGATTCAATGATAATTCTCACGGAATTATGATAGATTTAGAGGGTGGGCTCTTCGATTGAACAACGAAAAGTACTCGAGATGACTCGGGAAAACTCGGGAGATCAAAAAAACGTTTCTTGATCTCTTTCTCTCTTGAAAACTCTCGGCCAACATTCTCAGAAGAGGAGAAGGGTTTGGCTGAGATTTAGAGTTAGGGTTTTATTAATTAGGGTTTCGTAAACCCTTAAATAGAGAGAGAAAGTGGGCTTTTCTTAGGTCAAACCCATTAGTCAAACTTAAGCCCGTTGTTCCTTTAAATTAATTCCATAAATTAATTTTCGACCTAAATCTATATTTTGGCCGAGTGACATCCTTAAATACTCGAAAAATTTATTTTGATTTATTTCTAAAATAATATTTAATTACTTTAGAACGTCTCATTTATTTAACGACAAATCATCAATTATTTTTGTACTCTTCAAAGTAGTACGAAACGAGAAAATATTTATTTTCATCTTTTATTTATTTCAATCATTTAAATATGTTATTATCCATATAATAACATAATATAATTCAATAAATGTAACAATAAATAACAAATTATTTATTCAATTACTTATAAAAATATTTTCATAGTGTAAATTACAATTTACTTAAATGAGACAATCAAATCGTCCTAGTTCAATAAATCTCGTCCGAATGGTCTATCATTGAGACCTAATGTACCCACCTGAACAAATCTTTAGAATGAATATCTGACTCAAAAGTTCACAAAAAGTTTTCGTCTTTTAATTATTAATATTAGTCGATTCCCCTATAAGACTAATATTGAAACTCTCTAAGTTCATATGCGTATTTTTTCCGTTTGATGTGACAAAAAAATTCTTCACACGATCGATAGAGTATTTTACGATATAACCCTTCATGTGTATCAGTAACTTAGAGAAATGTAAAATTACCGTTTTACCCCTGAGTTATCATTTCACTATGTCCTTTGTATTTGTGAATGAGAAAAAACATAGAGTGAGATGTCTTTACATGTTACATGTTTTAATCAAAGAATATTTTTATTCGATGAATACCTGGCCATGTTAATTCATTCACACTCTTATAACAAAGCATAGTGTGATACTAATGCATTAGCATTGTTTCAACACGAATTGCGTATCTGTGAATCACATAACCCAATATGACAGATGCAACTATAACTTTAGCCATTGCCCATTGAAAAATCAAATGTCATAAGGTGTCACATCGATCATGCATTCACTTCGGGATTTAGGTAATTACCAAAATATCCCTCGTATGTGATCTTGAAGTTTTGAGTGATTAAATGAGTTTATCTCGAGCTTCAGAGTATCACACGTCTTGTTCAATATCTTCTATAAGATATCAAGAATGAAACACAGAGTCACAACTCTCTATATTACAAAATAAGATATCATGATTCATTCAAACAATCATTACTCAGATTTGATTGCTCTATCGATCTTAAGTTTGTGAACAATTGTTTAAACTAATCATAAGGGGCTATCTTGTCAAGTCTATACTTAGCACCCTTTTCGTTGATGACAGTTTTAGAGCGTGACAAACATACATAAACACAAAATTAAATGAAGGATGAATATTTAACTTTATATAATGTCTCAGCAAAATCAAATACAAAGTATTTATAATGTCTTAAATCTACTTTGTGGGCACCAATCCCAACATAGCCACCCCTTCATAGGTCCCCTCGCGGTACCTGAGGACCGCGGCATTCCTCGCGAGACATCTTCATTAACCTTCTAGCACGCCCATCAGAAGACGCTCAATGGTCGGATTCGAACGAAAGTTGGAAGATCCTGATTCTGAGTTCATTCTCGATCGCACGCTCGATATTAAACTCGGGGGGCTAATATTAACATTGTATTTTTGACAGCGACTCAAATATATATTTCTCCAATCGTCCCCGATCGACCAAGAGGTTAGATCCACACCGGGGGCCCCCGAGGAGATCATGCCGCACCTGGACACGCTGCGGGTCCTGGCCGACCGATAAGGCCCCACCTGGCCGCCCCCTGGTCATCCATTGGACACTTGGACACCCCCTGGTCATCCACTGGACACTTGGCCGCCCCTTGGTCGTCCACTGGGCACTTGGTCGCCTCCTGGTCATCCACTGGACAACAGGCTCCCCTCTGGTTGTCCACTGGACGTCAGGATGCCCTCTGGACGTCAGGATGCCCTCTGGCAAACCACTGGACATCAGGCTCCCCCCTGGTCATCCACTGGACGCTTGGACGCCCCCTGGTCGTCCACTGGACGCTTGTACATCCCTTGGCTGTCCACTAGACAACAGGCTCCCCCTGGTCGTCCATTGGACGCCTGGACACCCCCTAGCCGGCCACTGGACAATAGGCTCTCTTTGATCATCAACTGGACGCTTGGACGCCCCCAGCCGGCCACTGTCAATCTACATGCACCCAAGGCCACTTTGTCCGACTGCAAGACTTATCTTAAGGCTATAAATAGCTTCTTCCACCCTCCACCAAAGGTACATACAACTTTGCACCCAAAATCTTACTAAATAAATAGCACGTGTTCTCTCTCTCTCTACTTTATTTCCCACATGAGGTAAAGTAAGGAACAACTTCCGACCGGAAGAGTTACTTACGATCCGAGACTCGAGCCCCGTAACGATGCTGACCCAAGTGTCTCCGTTTTGCTCAATCTCGTCGATCCCTCCTTGCCATCGTATAACTCCGCCCACAATCTACTAATATTGAGCGTCAGAGAGGTAAACGTAAGACCCCCTTTGTTTTTCCTTCTTAGTTCATGTTTGTTTACTCTTTTCTTTTCAGATAACAGAAGGACTCGAAGACCATACGACAACGAAGAGACGATCCATGACATCGGATCCGACACGCTAAGGTCGAGGCGAGGTCACTCTCCTCGAGCGGGAATCTAGCCGAGGTCTCCGAACGTTGTCTAATTTGCTTCGACAAGTAAAAAAAAATTGGTTGCAATAATTGATAGAACATAATACAAATAATAACTCACTCGCAAATTAAACTATAATTTACTTAACTAAGAAAACATATAGAATGCATAATAATGATTAAGCTAATAGATATAATTTATCTTTACTTATTAGTAGGTCCTTATGATACACCATCAAAGATACTTTAAATATTCTAAGCTCACGACCTAAAAAACTATAAGCTAAACTACATTCTATATTTAGCTTGTAAAGAAACACTACAATACACGTTTTATGTTGAATAGTAACGTAGGTGTTGAATTTGAAAATTGTAGTCTATATAGATTTGATGTCATTTAGATACAATTCTTAACAAAAAAATGTCACTTAATTAACTAATTAGACATGTAAAATAAATAAATTTAAAAATACCTTGATTCTTGATTTATCCATTAACTGAATTATAAGATATAAATAAATGAACGCGATTATTTATCTTATATATACTAAATATAGTTAAATAGCAATGTAAAATTATCTAGCAAATTAAATATTCATTTTTTCTACAAATTTCCATGAGAAGGAAGACATTGAGAGAGGCAAAGCAAAGGCAAAGGTATTCAGTGCTCTGTTATGTAACTCCTATTACCGAGAAACAATCCCACATGGGAACAATAGAGAACAATACACTGCACAAGACAAATATAAATAGAACAACATATCTCCTTTAATATTCAAGCAGCCACGTGATAAGTACAAAGCGAACTATTCTTTCGCCTTTTACTAAAGAATACCGTGTGCTTGTCACAAGTAGTGGCATACTCTAATTTTTTGAGGTGCTTCTTGAAAAGAGAACGCTCCTACAATCTTTAGTACTAATTCAATTGTTCCATTTATAAGGTCTTTTTTTAAATTTCTATTTTAATAATTTTGGTGAAGAAGTGATGTTACACTACGCTCAACATTTAGCAAGCTAAAAAACACCACAATGCACATTTAATGTTGAACAGTAACATAGATGTTTAATTCAAAAAACCATTGTCTATTTTGATGTCATTTGGAACATAACCCCTTATTTTCTTTGCTTACAAAATGGGCCCCTACTCGCTGTAATTTAATTTTTATTTTCTCAAATCATATTGGATTTGTTTGAACTAATTGATCTTTTTAGCTCCTATGTTGAAGCTTGTTGACATTGTTAGATATTGGAACATAGTTGATAAATATTTTAAAAAAATTCATATGCATAAGCAGAGGTATGGTAGGGCATACATATGCCACCCTTAAGTTTTAAAAATTGAATCAATAACCCTATTTTCACTACTTTCATTTATAATTTTACCCTTAGTTTTTAATTAATTATTTATTTAAACAAATCTAGAAAATAGCAATACTAGACAGAGCTGCATAATATGGCTCCCAGTTACAAGTGTTATATCACACAAGATTGACTGAAAAAGAAAGATTTCCACATACATTGTAATTGCAACAAACTAAGCAAAAAAACAAATAACAAAATTTATATAATACATATATTCCCACACATGATATGAAAGATCAAAAGAGGTCGTTTCCTACAATAGTAGATATTGGAACAACCTCTTTGAAGGATTAAGAAGACAAGTGATTCTATAAGGCTTTCCAGTGATTTTGCCACAAAATGCCAAGTCTTGTCTTAAAGCCCCTATAGAAATTGATTTCCCTCTTTGGAGAGACCTTCTTTCACTTCCAAAGCTAGTCATCTTTGATTCGATCAATCTCTCGATTATACCCTCTTCGTGACTCGAGACTGTCAAAACGCGAAGAAGAAGAAGAAGAAGAAGAAGAAGAAGAAGAAGAAGAAGAAGAAGAAGAAGAGTTTGATATCAGAGTGTGTTCATATAAGTTGGTTTTGATTGTTTTCTTGTAAGTTTGGTGTGTGAGAATCTTGCTCTTTATATGATCTTTATATGTGTATGCAATGTAAGAGAGTGGTAATTTGTGGACATGTTTTTGTAGGGCCAGTTTTGTAGAATAGAGCAAAGTGGGATTGTAACTAGTTTAATTGGCGAGTGAGTTATTATTTGTATTATCTTCTATCAATTATTGCAACATAAAGCCAGTCTAGAGTGTCCCTAGAGCTAAAAAGAATGCTTAGGATTGATATGTATCAAGAGAAGTATAACGGAAAAATTGACTTCTCTTGACACGATATGAACCTGGAGGATTTTGATCACGAACTGACTATATCAGTGGACACTCGTCACAATCAGTAAATATAATTCTAGCATAAAAAAGGGTTCAGTCTTAGATTACAGGGTGAAGTATTGATAAAGACTAGACGAATTGATGAAAATGAGATAGAAGTGTATCTTATTTTTCGTCGAGTTTGTTAATCTTCTACTATTAGGTTCACAGTTTTCGATTCGGCTATGATAAAGGCGGATAACAACTTTCGAATAATGTTAATCATTATTTAATCTTAGTTGGTGTAATAGTGATTGACAATATTAATTTTGGAAAATAGGTATTCGCAGAATTAAATAAATATTTATAACATAATTGTTTATTTATTGTTGGATCAAGTAATAAATAATTAATTAGATTTTTAACCAAACGGGCCTTGAAAATATTTGGGTTGGGCCTGGCACAAGGTTAATTGAAATTCCCCTAGGGATAAGCCCTTAGGGTGGCCGAACTTCTTCCCCAAAGTTCTCCTTGAATTTCTCAATAAAAGAGAAAAAAATCTCTTCCATAGATATTTGTCTGATGGATGAGAGAGATTGTAGATCCACTATTGAGATCTAATGGCCCAGATTAAAATCAATATGAGAGAAAATCTCTCATAGGAAAGAATACCTATAGAATAGAATGAGGGAATATCTCCCAGAAGGAGATAATATCTCTAAAAAAAAAGAGAAATTACTCAGAGGTTGTTTCCTTCTAAATGTTATAAATATGGGTTGATTGAGAATGGAAAGTCATTCGATTCAAACCTAAATTCAAGAGAATTTCGTTGCTCCCACTTCCCATAGAGGCCGTGCAATTCTCTCTCTCTCATCCCCTTGGAATTGCAAATCCTGTTCCTTGAAAATAGGAGTGTGATATCAAAACACCTAGTTTCACGATCTATCGAGATATCGACCGTGCCCACACATTTTTCTTATTCTTCTCAGAAATTACGTTTCGGAAAACTATGGTGTTATCATCTAGTACTCAAGTAAGATGAAGCACGAAGACGGAGCACACGTTTGATTGGAGCTTTCTATAGCAGAGCCAAAATCCATGTGAGTGTTCTAAAGACTTCTAATGAATCGGTTGCTAAATGTTTTCGTAATATATATTAAATTAGTAAATCTAGATCTTGTTTAGCAATCATAATTGGCATTATACCCTTCTCTTCCGTTTATTTAAGACCTAAAGACAGGCCTCGAAGAGCATTAATTGGCTAATGTAAGCGTAATTAATATTCTTCCGCACTTAATATGGTTACTAAGGTGTATAGATCACCATAAAGTCGTATCAGAGTGATTGTTATTGTCTGATATGCATTTGTTTTACCAATAAGTGGTATAAGAGCTAGTTAATTTACTGATTTAATAGATTTGTTCTATTAATTAAATTTAATTTGGTTTGAATGGATTTATATTTTGATATGAAATTCATGCAATTCAATGTATGATATGTGGATTGTTATTCGTGGTTGATCGTAGATTTTTGATTCCCGCTTACTTAGAATTTTTGTAAAGCCAAAATACAAACGATATGAGCTTTATGTAAATTTTTTTAATATTATTATTACTGTTGTATTCCAACGACGACGTTCTTGATTACTAACAAAGTAAAATACACATAAACATGTGATTCCCTTGGTAAGCAGTTGACTTAATTCCAACTTACTTGAATTTCTAATCCGCTAGCTCTTTTCTTCTCAAACGCCTAATTGCTACAACGATAGCTTAAAATATCTGTGGAATTAAATGGAACATTGGATGACATTGGTTTTGAGTGCAGAACACCAATCCCCTATACTATCACGAAAAGACAAAGCAGAACAAAGTGTATGGAATTCATACTCAAAACACGCAAACAATGTTCTCATTCAAGAGAAATAACACAATAAGGACACAAATACCAAACAAAAAAACAATCAAGAGAGGAAAACAAATTCTGACCATAGACGCTACACATGAAACGTAAGAGAAAAGATCTCCTATTCTCCTTAAAGTACTCACTAACCAAACCCGATATTAATAACCCAAGAGTAAAAAGAACTCGTTTCCTTTCACAATGAGCCATAAGGAACTAAGATAACCAATCCTAGATTTGTAAAGAAAGTCTCACGTCTAAGAGCCTACGAACTAAAAATATTCTAATGTTGGATTACAAGCGTAATAAGTAACCCGTGGTATAAAATAAATACATATAAAATTTAAAATGCTACTAATCGTAATTAAGAAAGAAAATTATTATAAGTAAAATAATTACTTAAAAATAATAATTAATTAACTTAGTTTGAATAATAATTAGAAAATTAATCATAATTAATAAGGTGGTGATGAACCTTAATTTTTTACCACTTCCTTAATTATTTTCCATAACTTAGAATTCAGAATAACATATATAAAAACGATGTAGTTTGTGTTGGGATTGGTTCCCACAAATGAGATGTTAGACATTATAAATATTTCGTATTTGGTTTTTGCTGTAACATTAAATTAAATAAAATATTTATTCTTGATTAAGTTTGTGTTTATGTATGTTTGTCACGCTTTGGATGTCATCGACGAAAGGGGTGCTAAGTGCAGACTTGACAAGATAGCCCCTTGTGACTAGTTTAAATATTACTTCGCAATCTAAAGATCGATAGGGCAATCGAATCTGAGTAATGATTGTTTAAATGAATCATGATATCTTATCTTGTGATATAGAGAGTTGTGACTATGTGTTTCATTCTTGATATCTTCTAGAAGATATTGAACAAGACCTGTGATACTCTGAAGCTCGAGATACAGGATCACATACAAGGGGTATTCTGGTAGTTACCTAAATCCTGAAGTGAATGCATAATCGATATGACACCTTATGACATTTGATTTGTCAATGGGCAGTGGCTAAATTAAAGTTGCATCTGCACCATGGTTGGTGTCATGATGTTGTTATATTGGGTTATGTGATCCACAGATACGGAATTCGTGTTGTAATAATGCTAATGAATTAGTATCACACTATGCTTTGTTATGAAAGTGTGAATGAGTAAACCGGGCCTGGTATTTCTGTTGGGATTGGTGCCCACAAAGGAGAATATTAGACATTTTATTTATTATTTGTAATATTTTGTTGAAACATTAATATTAATAAATAAGCATTCTTTTCCTATAGTTTGTGTTTATGTATGTATGCTACGCTATGAAACTGTCATCAACGAAAAGGGTGTTAAATACAGATTTGACATGATAACCCCTTGTGACTAGTTTAAACCATTTGTTCGCAATCTTAAGACCGATTGAGCATTCGAGTCTAAGTAACGATTGTTTGAATGAATCATGATATCTTATCATGTGATATAGAAAGTTGTGACTCTATGATTTCATTCTTGATATCTTATAGAAGATATTGAACAAGACCTAGTGATTCTATGGAAGCTCGATATAAAACTGTTTAATTCAGAAGCTCCAAGACCACATACAAGGGGTACTTCGATAACTACCTTAATCCTGAGGTGAGTGCATAGTCGATACTGCACTTTATGTCATTTGATTTATCAATGGGCGATGGCCGTGTAATGGCTGCATCTGACCCGACGGTTGGTGACATAATGTTGTAGTGTTGGATTATGTGATTCACAGATATGGAATTCGTGTACACATAATGAAATCATTGTATCACACTATGCTTTGTTACGAGATAGTGAATGAATTAATCTGGCCAGATAATCATTGAATATGAGATTCCTTGATTAAAACATGTGACACGTATTGACGTCTCACTTTATGTTTTTTCTCATTCACAGGTAACAAAGGAGTTAGTGAAATAATAACTCTAGGGGTAAAACGGTAATTTACATTCCCCGGACTTACTGATACACACGAAGGGTATTTTAGTAAAGTACACCGTGGATCGAGTACAGAAAGGTTCTGTGACTTCAAAGGAAAAAATAAGCGCGCATGAACTTAGAGATTTTCAATATTGGTCCTTTAGTGGAGTCGACCATTATTAAGAATTATAAGCCGGAAATAATTTATGAATTATTGAGTCCGTGCTTAATTCTCAAGCTTCGTTCATGTGGGTCCATAGGGTCTCAATGATGCACATTTAGAAGAGATTAGTTGAACGCAATAAATTGATTTACTCATTAAATACAAATTGTGATTTGTATAGAGAAACTTATTTTCCAAGCGAATTAATGAATAATGTGTTATTCATTTATTATTGATTTTGTGAATTAAAGAACTTTATTATTATTGTAATAATAATTTTCTTGAGAATTCATAATAACAATATTAGAAAATAAAATGTTTCTCGTTTTATGTTATTCGATAACCATGAAACAATTTGATAACAAGTTATTAAATAGATGAGAGTTCTAAATTAAATCGAATTTGGAAATTAAATTAAGGCAATTTGGGAAACGAAATTGAGAGACGAGAGTAGGACATAGGGGTCGGCCATTAACATGGTTTTGGGCTGAATATTGATTCAATAAAAGCCGACATGAGAGCCCATTAACAGTGCCTATAAATAAAGGGTTTAAGGAAACCCTAGGTCAAGTTTTGCTTTCTCTCTCTCTCTCTTCCCTCTTGGCCGACCATCCCATCACCCGGGAAGACGAAATTTCGTTTCTTGATTTCTCGTGTGCGTTCATCTCGAGCTCACACTCATCTTCTCATATTCTTCTTGTGTCATCGTTGAATTAACTTGTGGTTGTTTGGTCTATTTTCATTGAGATTTATTTTTCTGGAAATCTCACCTCCGAGCCAAAGATTCGATGATTCCAACGAATCAGAGTCTGGAAATCCAGATCTCTCTTTGAACCCATTTAAGTCAGTTCATTTCCGACACAACGCAAAAAACGGTATCCCGATCTGAGCTTCCAAGAGCTCTCAGCGTCGTCGCGAAGTTTTGCCTGCGATCTGCCTCCGCCCATCCGCGCGAACCTGCGCCTGACTCCGTCCGACCGCCCCTCTGCGTGTCCCAGCAGCCTGCCGCCTTTGTCCAGCCGAGCCTGCCTCTGCCCATGACGCTTCCGACATCCCCGCTGTTCCTCCGCCTGAGCCCAGAGGTGCCTGCCCCTCTCAGCTGCTCCGGGGTCTCCTAGGGCCGCTGCCTTCTGCGTCGGACGAGTCCAGCCGCTGCCGCCCGTTCCCAGCCTGCCGAGGACTGCGGGCCATCTGCTGCCAGCTTCCCGGACCAGCCCCAAGGACGCGCCTGCTTGCCGCCTTCGCTGCCCGTGTTGACGAGCCGAGGAAGTCTCTTGCAAACCCGGAATTGGAGAAGCTTGAAGATTCTCGCATCGAACTCGTTTTCAAATCCTCGACCGAGTTATTTATAACTCGACGATGTAAGTTTTGATAACCTTAATACTCTTAATTAATATAATTGTTGTATGATTGTTTGGAGTGTTTGATTTTATCGAAATAACATGTTTAGAATTAATCGTTGATTAACATGTTCATAGATTATAATTAAATTGTTGATTAACATGCTTATGATTTTAATGCCAATAGGTTGTTAGATATTAAATAGTTTAATATGCTAGATCATTTTTATTATTAATTCCGCACGTAATTAGTTATGTTTAATAGTAATATACTTAAATCGTTAAGTAATTTCCAACAATTTCTCGAATAGTACATTCTTTGATTAGTTATTTATTATTACATTTATTTAATGAATTATATTATGTTATCATATGGATAATAATATATTTCGATGATTCAAATAAATAAAAGATGAAAATAAATATTTTCTCTTTTCGTACTACTTTGAAAAGTATGAAAATAATTAATGGTTTGTCATTAAATAAATGAGATGTTTAAAGTAATTAAATATTATTTTAAAAATAAATCAAATAAAATTTTCGAGAATATTATGGATATCACTCGGCCATAATTAAAGAATTAGGTCAAAAATTAATTTTAAAATTCTTTAAAAGAACAATGGGCTTAAGTTTGACTAATGAGTTTGACCTAAGAAAATCCCGTTTTCTCCCTCTATTTAAAGGTTTATTCGAAATTCTAATAAAAGGCTAACCCTAATCAAAGTCTCGGCCAAATCCCCTCCCCCTTTGAGCTTGTGTTGATCGGGTGTTTTAGAGAGAGAGAGAGAGAGAAAGAGAGATCACAAAATATTTTCTTGATTTCCCGATCATTCTTGAGTGATTCATATAATTATTCGTTTTCAATTGAAGAGTCCACCCTCTTAATCTCCCTAAAACCCGAGAGAATTATCACTGACTCTTCTCGTGGTGTTTGAGTGACATTTCTCTTGCAGGGAATTAGTCGAAACGTGAAGAAATAAAGCGAGACGCGACGAGACTCGATTTCAGCCTTCCTGCCGGCCGGACATACTCGCCGAACAAGGCCTTCTTGTCGGGCCCGACGTGCCTCTGTGCCACCACAGGAGTTCCATGTGCATCCAGGTCGCGCCACTTCGCCCTAGCCTCTGTCCACCCTGGTGCATAGGTCCAGGAGCTCCAGCAACTCGCAGGAACTCGTAGACTCGCAGACCCATATCAGCCGACCGACCATAATCCAATCCGACGAGCTCGACAGCCCAATCCGGCGAGGCTGAATCTTGCATTCCGACGAGGCACTCCGACGTTAGCTAGCAACGTACGAGATTTTTAATGTGAGTCTCCTAAACGAGTTGGATCTGCGATTAAATTTTTTAAATGTGTTTATAAGTTGTTAGGTCGTTTGTTCAATTTGTTGACAACATGTGTTTAATTTATTTTTAGATATTATTATATATTTTCGCAACATATGATGTGTTATATAATAATATTGTTTAATCGTTAAATAATTTTTCAACAAATGGTATCAGAGATGGTAAAAGGCATTAAAAATTAGCCTTTTAATGACTAGTTTAGAAATTGTTTGACTAGTTTGATGTTAGTGTTTTTGTATGATTTGAAATTGCATTATGGATGGTTGAGTGTGTGTTTTATGGATGGATCCTTATTGTTATGGCCCTAGGAATTTTCCGGTTATCGTCCCGATTTTATTTTTTAATTTTAATTTTTTATTTTGTGAACCTCACTTCACAGTAGACAACACCTCGGGGCTTGGCTGCACATTGGAGAACGTGTGGAGGCTGACCCGAGTCATCCGATGACGCGTCACGAAGAGTCCTTGGCAGGCCATGTTTTGAAGAATAAATAGTTTATTTTTCTTAAGTATTTTTCTTTGAGTTGTAATTAGAAATGGGCCATTAGATGAGTTAAATATTTTATGCTTTTATTTTATTTAAATCTCATAACATAATCAACTCACATGTCATATATGATAGAACACCAACATCACATTATAATAAAATGTTCATATAGTTTAAAGTTTATAAAGAGATTATAAAATGTAAATTGTTTTCAACAAAAATACGATTTTTACAAAAATTAAGTGGGAGGGTTATTTATCGTTGAAACAACCCGCGGTCCTCAACATAAATTTAATTAACATAATGTGTGATGAACTAAGAGTCACCCTTGTGGCTCTCCCTTTAATGGTAGTACGTCGGAAGTATTAAGTTAATCAAATTGTTATGAACTAATCCTTATATTGAAACGATGAAGGGGGGTCTTCCTCGGTGAACCGTTATCAAAGTGACTTGATTAAAGGCCCACATGTCGGTTGTACACTTAGATTTATGTTTTAAAGTAATCCTCACTTAGAAGCCATGCGTTAAAAATAAGTGACCAAAGTTTATGATAATTAGTAAGAATTAGAAGTTGTGACTTCTTGGATGGTTCAAACTAAATAGTGATGTGTCACGACTATGAAAGAGATTAATTACGGTTTCCCATCGGAAAAGTAATTAACCATTATTTTTCATAATGCCATGAATTATTTAAATCTCTCCTCACCATATTAGGATTTTTCATGCATGTAATTCAAAACAGTAGCACATACTAAATTTATTTTATTTTATTTATGTTTTCAGCAAAATGTCTTTTGACCCATTGCAAACAATTTTGAGTTCGAACAAACTCGACGGTGAGAATTACGTTGATTGGAAACGTTACCTCGACATCGAACTAACGATGGAAAAGTACAAGTACGTTCTCACGACCCCCTGTCCTCTTCCTCCGAATGCTGACTTGAGCAAGGAGGAGAAGGACACCTATGATGCGTGGATGAGGTCCGACGAGATTGCTAGATGTTACATCTTAGCATCTATGAGCAACATGCTGTAACAATCTCATTGAAACATGAATACATCATGTGACATTCTTTACAATCTCCATGAGATGTTTGGATGTCATGGGCGTTAGGCGAGGCAGCAAACTATCCGCAGTTTTATGAACTGCAATATGAGGCCAGGAACCTTATTTTAGAACACATTCTATTGATCATGGGTCACCTGAACGATATGGAGATTCTTTTTTCTGAGATTGACGGAGAGACCAAGATCGGCATGATTTTGAAAACTCTTACAAACTCGTTTGATAGCTTCCGTTTGAACAACTCCATGAACAAGCTCGATTATAGTGTAACCGAGCTCATGAAGGAGTTGCAGACTGTCGATGGACTTCTCCCTAAGAACAAGAAGAAGTCTGGAGAGGTCAATGTTGCTGGACATAGGGCCTCCACTTCTGGTTCTAAGAGGGTGGTAAGAGGACCCAAAAACGCCAATGGAACGAGATCCAAGAAGTGTTACAAGAAGGCATTGGATGCTAAGGGCAAAGGCATCGCAAAGGTGGACACGTCAGAGCACAAGTGTCACCATTGCGGAGAAACAGGCCACTGGTGAAGGAAATGTCATGCTTACCTCAAGCTGTGAAGGGGAAATGTATGATCTTTGTCATTCCAGCTTGTTACACGAAAAACAAAGAATCGCCCAAGATTTTTTACTGCGGGGCTTTTGACCATATTGTGTGTAATTTGAATGGTTTCAGGAAAACAAGGAGCTTAAGTGATTGGGAGTTCGTGTTCAACTGGGGTGATGGAACGATGGTCGGAGCAAGATCTGTCAGGACCATGAAGCTCAAGTTTGGAGACAAGACTTTATTATTGAATAATGTTTATTTTGTTCCGGATTTTTGCAAGAATTTAATTTCTTTTTGTCGTTTAGAAGTACAAGGTTTCAATTTTAAGATTAATAACGGTATTGAGATTTTTATTGATGATTCTTTTATTACTAAAGCTCATCATGTTGATTCTATTTATTACTTATATCCAAATGAGCCGACAACCTTGGACACCGAAGTGAGTAGAGATTCACTCGGGAAGCGTAAGACGTTTCATAGTGATGAAACTGATGACACATATCTATGGCACTTACATCTTGAACATATTTGCCTAGATAGGATTAAGAGGTTAACAAAGAATGGTCCTTTGAAATCTCTAACCGTGAGATCCATGCCCACGTGTGAATCTTGTCTTAAGGGCAAGATGACCAAGAGACCTTTCTTCTCGAAGGGTCTAAGTGCCACACAAGTGTTGGAATTCATACATAATGATGTATGTGGTCCAATCAACATTTGAAAATAGAAGGTTACGAATACTTTGTAACCTTCATTGATGACTACTCTAGGTTTGGTTACATCTACCTTACGCAACACAAATCCGATATTTTTGAATTGGTCAAGCAGTACGGGCTTTGGTTTAGAAGCAAACGGAGAAACAGATCAAAACCCTTCGATCAGATCGAGGGGAAGAGTATTTGTCTGGAGAGTTTGAAGATCTTCTTAGAGAAGAAAGCATTCATTCTCAGCTTACAACACCTGGCACTCTATAGCAAAACGGTGTGTCAAAGAGAAGAAATCAAACTCTGCTAGATATGTTGAGGTCTAGGATGAGTAACTCATCCCTTCCTGATTCGTTATGGCAGCTTATATTCTGAACCAAGTTCCGTCGAAGACTGTCCCTGGTACTCCCTATGAGAGGTGGACTGGTAGAAACTCTAATTTACACCAAGTCCGAATCTCAGGTTCCCCGGCACATGCACATGTGCTGAGACAAAAGACTAGCAAGTTGGCTAGTCGTTCAGAATTTTGCCTTTTCGTGGGTACACCTTCTATAGTCCTGCTGACCAGCAAACGTTTGTTCGCACGAACGATACGTTTCTTGAAGCACACTATATGAAGGATTTGTTGGAATAAGTCTATGGTTAAGAAAATTATCATTAATCATATTAATGACGGAATATAAAATTTCTATACAAGTAAAACAATTTTACTAACCTAGCCAAGTGCATGAAAATGTATCAATTAAAATCATTATTTAAAATACTTGAATACTTAACATTTCTCTTGTTGCTTGATCTTGAAGTCCCTTCTTTGAAGAAGATCCTTTTCCTTGTTTCGCTGCCTTTCGTCTTTGGATTCTCAAGCAACCACGAAAGTTTCTACCACTAGAGTCTTCGACCGTTTTAAGAGTTTAGTGAGTGGCACTATTAAACAATATGAACCAAGAACAATTCTTGGATCATAAGCTAATTTTTTGATCAAGTGAGAATCTGGGTGCCAAAATAAAAGTGTATGTTAGAGAGAGAGGGAGAATGATGGTCGGCTAAAAGAGAGAGAGCAAGACCAAAAGAGCTTTTTTCACATCTCTATGTGAGACTCTATTTATAGGAGAAGGAAATACAAGAAAGGGTAATTACCCTTTCCTATTGTGTATTCATGACAAAATATTTGATTTCATTCTCCTTTTCTCTTCTACATGGTCGGCCAACATTGTGTCATAAGTGAGAGAAATTTGTTTCCTCACTTAGCACATTTGTTTCATTCTCAAAGAAATTCATTTCCTCTTTTCTTTTGGGCAATTACCAATATGAAATAATGCACAAAATAAAAGAAGATATTTCTCTCCCTCCCTTGATGTAAAGTGGCCGGCCATATGGTGTCTACACACACATATATACTTCCTAATTTGTTCATAACAAATTACGGAAAAACCCTCGCATTATTGCTCATTCAATAACATGTCACAAAATTTAATTCACTAAGCATGAAAACCAATTTTCAGCCGTGTGACTTTAATTTAATTTGTGAGAAAATTCAAAATCTTATTTTGACATTTTAAATCAATTATCCTTAAGGACGAAAATACCCTTTAGATTATTTTTGGAAAATACGTCTAGTTCAACAATTGAACTTATTTTGACTTAACTTATAATTTAACAAACTCTACTCTAATGACTTGTGATAGTGACCTCATGGACCCAATTAACAAAGATTTAATTAGGACTTTTGAACTAAAAGTTCACAAACTTTTCCAAGTCTACTTTAATGTCAACTGACTCTTTAAAAGAGTTGACACTGAAAATCTCTCGGTTTAAATGAATATATTTTATGCTAAAAAATTAACTTATTTGTGATGAGCGGATCCACTGGATATTATCGAATGATTACCCTTCATGAATATCATCAACTAGAAGGAATTTATAAAATTATCATTTTACCCTTCTATTTTTATTTCCTCAACTACTTTGTTACTTGTGAATAAGTTAGAAACAATGTATTGACGAGGAGTTAACACGTCACATTGTTTCATCCAAATAAACTCGCTACTTAATTTTGGATACTGCATGGTTCATTTTTTCACAATCCAAATAATAAACCATGAGGTGATATACATTGCATTTCAGCAATCTTGTACATGAATTCCATATGAGAACTTCACAAACTAGTTCATGACATCTTCATAATTTAATATCTCACCAATTGGTCTAATCTAGATCACTTAATGGATCTAGAATTTGACTTTCTCAAATGAGAATATTAACGCTAGCAAATGACATGTCTCATTTCAGGATTTAGGTAAGCATGATGCAATTCATACATAGTGACCATGAGATAGAAGAGGTTAAATGGTTTAGTCTCCCATTCTCTCTAAAGGTGCACTTGTCAATTTAGTATCTTTGAAAGATACAGTGGAAGAACTATAGAGTTCCTAGCTCTCTATGCCTCGTAACCTGACATCATGGATTCTTCCAACAATCATACTGGGATCAATAGTCCGTTGATCTTTAGATTGTGAATATATCGTTTTAATCAAACCATGAAGAGTTTGTTCACGCAAATCTACATTTGTCTCTTCATACATTGTTAGGTTTGATTAAGGACTATAAGATTATTGAATATCATAAATCTTCAATCAAACTAAAAAAGAAATGATTGAAGGTGTCAACTTTTATTAATTTAATCAGCAAATTACAATAAGTACTTCATGAAAGATATATATATTTCATCAATATGTAAATAAATAATTTTCTTGTGGGCATCTCCGCCAACAAACTCCTACTTGACTCAAAGAAGATGAAAGTAGTCCTTCAAGTCTAATCGTTCTCGATGTTGGTCGAATACCTTGTTGGATAGGGCCTTGGTGAAAGGATCTGCATGGTTGTCCACCGTTGAGATCTTCTTCACCTCCACGTCTCTGCACTGCACGATCTTTCTAATCAAATGGTATTTCCTCTCAATATGCTTAGAAAGCTTATGGCTTTTAGATTCCTTTGAGTTAGCAACAACCCCACTATTATTACTATAAAGTGTCATGGGCTCGTTGACATTCGGAACGACTTTCAAATACTTAAGGAAATTTCTAAGCCATACAGCCTTTTCGGATGCTTCACAAGGAGCCGCATATTATGCTTTCACGGTGGAGTAAGCAATGCAAGATTGCTTGATACTCCTTTAAACAACAAATCCACCATTCAGGACGAACACAAATCCTGAAGTAGATTTCCAGGAATCCTTATCCGCCTGAAAGTCGGAATCGGTATACCTCGTCATAGTCAGGTCGGTACCTGAATATGTAAGCATCATGTTCCTAGTTCTTCGAAGATACTTAAGAACATGCTTAACAGAAACCCACTGCTCGAGTCCAGGATTTGATTGGAAACGACTAACTACGCCAACAACGAAACATATATCCGGTCTAGTGCACAACATAGCATACATGAGACTTCTTATGGCTGAAACATATGGAATCTTTCTCATGTCATCAATCTCTTGTGCAGTCTTGGGAGACTGGTCCTTAGAGGGTGAGACTCCATGTCTAAAGGGGTTTTGGCCCTTCTTGGAGTTTTGCACAACGAAGCGATCCATCATCGTATATATATAAAATGCTTGGGAGAGCGACTGGGTCCGGTTCTTTCTGTCTCGAAAGATCAGAATCCCTAGAATGTACGCAGCTTCCCCTAAATCCTTCATGTCAAACTGCTTAGCTAACCATATTTTAACCTCATATAATTTACCTACATCATTACGAATGAGTAGTATATCATCGACATATAATACCAGGAACACAACTTTGCCCTCGTATATTAACTTATAAACACAAGGTTCATCTATTGACTATTCAAAACCGAAGTTTTTTTTACATTTTCATCCAATCTAATATTCCATGGTCTAGATACTTTCTTTAATCCATAAATAGATTCAAGCAACTCAAAAACCTTGGTTTCTTGACCACCTTCCACGAAACCGTCTGGTTGAGCCATGAAAATGCGCTCGTAAAGATTTCCATTCAGAAAAGTAATCTTGACATCCATTTGCCAGATCTCGTAATCGAGAGCGGCATCAATGGATAAAAGTATGTGGATGGATTTAAGCCTTGCGATTGGAGAGAAGGTTTCTTCATAATTGAGACCTTCCTTTTGGGTGTAACCCTTACCCACTAGTCGCGCTTTGAACGTCTAAACTTTCCCATCCGGACCTCTTTTCTTCTTATGATCCACTTACATCCTACTGGTTTAACCCCTTCAGGTAGGTCTACAAGTTTTGAGACTTTGTTGACATACATCAAATGCATCTCAACTTTCATGGAATCAAGCCAAAGTTTTGACTCAGATCCAACCATTGCTTGGCTGTAGGAAATAGGGTCATCCATGTCAGCGACTGCTACGAGAGCATCGCAATAAGACATGTACCTGTGGGGTTTTTCGGAAACCCTCCCACTACGTCGAATTTCTATTTGATGAGGTTCTGAATCGTTAGGTTGCGTTTCAGTGGGGTAAGAATAGTTCTTACAGATGAGGTAGAAGCTTCCTCACCCAACTTTTCTTCAAGTACAATTTTGCTTCTAGGTTTCGTATTCGTCATATAGTCATCCTCAATAAAACGAGCATTAGTGCTGACAAACGTTTTGTCGTCCTTGGGACTATAGAATGTGAAACCTTTGGTTTCGTTTGGATATCCAACGAACACACATAATTCCGACCTACTAGCCAACTTTCTAGTCTTTTGCTTTAGCACATGTGTAGGGCAATCCCAAATTTTGAGGTGGCTTAGACTAGCTTTACGCCTAGTCCATCGTTCATAAGGAGTACCCGGGACCGTCTTAGACGGAACTTGGCTTAGAATATATGCGGCAGTTTCGAGGGCATATCCCTTAAATGAATTAGGGAGTGATGAGTAACTCATCATTAATCTAATTCTCTCCATCAGAGTTGCAAACTATTGAGGGACTTCTCCCTAAGAACAAGAAGAAGTCTGGGGAGGTCAATGTTTCAAGCGGATTAGGATTCCAGTTAGTCCACATGAGGGTCTCTGTTCACCCTGAATGGTAGAGTCGTGGTCTGGAGGAGTATCAAGCAATCTTGCGTTGCTGACTCGACCGTGGAAGCCGAGTATGTGGAAGCTTGCGAACCTGCGAAGGAGGCTGTATGGCTGAGGAAATTCCTTATGTACTTGGATGTAGTTCCAAGTGTAAGCGAGCCTATCACACTTTATTGCGATAACAGTGGGCCTGTCGCTAATTATGAGGAGCCAAAAAGTTACAAGCGCTCAAAACACATAGAGTAAAAGTTTCACCTGGTACGAGACATCGTTCACAGAAGAGACACCAAACTCATGAAGATCTCAACGTTGGACAACCTTGCTGATCCCTTCACTAAACCTTTAACGTGTAAAGTCTTCGAGGGACAACTAGAAGGATTGAGACTGAAGGATCATTCACATCTCCTTTGATTCAAGTGGGAGTTTGTTGGGATTGGTGCCCACAAAGGATATATAAGACATCATAAATACTTTTGTATTTGGGATTTTGCTGAAATATTAAATAAAATCAAATTTCATTCTTGATTAAGTTTATATTTATGTATGTTTGATACGCTATGAAATTTTCATCGGCGAAAGGGGTGCTAATTACAGATTTGACAAGATAGCCCCTTGTGACTAGTTTAAATAATAGTTCATAATCTAAAGATCGATAGGACAATCGAATAAGAGTAATGATTGTTTCAATATGAATATCTTATCTTGTGATATAGAGAGTTGAGACTCCGTGCTTCATTTTTGATACCTTACAGAAGATATTGAACAAGACATGTGATACCCTGAAGCTCGAGATAAAACTGTTTAATCACTCGAATCTTCAAGATCACAAACGAGGGGTATTTTGGTAGTTACCTAAATCCTGAAGTGAATGCATAATCGATGTTACACTTTATGACATTTGATTTGTTAATAGGAAATAACTAATTGTAGTTGCATCTGATCCGTCGGTTGGTGTCATAACGTTGTTATATTGGATTATGTGATTCACATATACGGAATTTGTGTTGAAACAATGACAATGCATTAGCATCACACTACACTTTGTTATGAGAGTGTGAATGAATAAACTGGGCCTGATATTCATCGAATACAACATTCTTTGAATAAAACATGTGACATGTAACGACATCTCACTTTATGTTTTTCTCATTCACAAATAGCAAAAGAGTTAGTGAAATAATAATTGAGGGGGAAACAGTAATTTCACATTCCTTTAAGTTACTTATACACATGAAGGGTAATATCGTAAAATACTTTGTGGATCGTATGACGAATTGTTTTGTCACATCAAACGGAAAATAGATGCAGATGAACTTAGAGAGTTTCAATATTATTCATTTATTGGAATCGACTAATATTAAGAATTAAAAAAAGGAAAAAATTTGTAAACTTTTGAGTCCGATCTTTATTCTAAAGTTTCGTTCATGTGGGTCCATTAGGTCTCAATGATAGACTCTCGGACGAGATTTATTGAACTAGAACGATTTGATTTTCTCATTGAATGTAAATTATTATTTACCTAATAGAATGATTTTCTAAGTAATTGAATAAATAATAATTTATTTATAATTATATTTATTTAATTAATCATATTATGTTATTATATGAATAATAATATATTTTGATGATTTAAATAAATAAAAGATGAAAATAAATATTTTCTCGTTTCGTACTACTTTAAAGAGTATGAAAATAATTAATGACTTCTCATTAAATAAATGAGATGTTCCAAAATTAAATAATTAGACTGAGTAATTAATTTTGAAATTCATTTAAAAAGAATAATGGGTTTAAGCTTAACTAATGGATTTAATCTAAATAAAGTCCGCTCTCTCTATATATTTAAAGGGATTTTCGAAAACCATAATGACACTAACCCTAAAAAGAACTCGTCAAATATCCCCTTCCCCCTTATGAGTGTTGGCCGAGAGTTTTAGAGAGAGAAAAGTCAAGAAATAGTTTCTTAATTTCTCGATTCGTTCTTGAGATATTCTCCTATTCTTCGTTGTTCAAATTGAAGAGCTCACTCTCTTCATCTCCCCAAAACCTGAGATAATTATCATTGACTATTCTCGTGGTGTTTGAGTGACCTATTTCTTTAAGAGAACCGGCCAAATCACGAAGAAAACAAGCGAGACACGACGAGGCTCATTTTTGCCTCTCACCCGCCGGTAGGACCACCCGGCGGACAAGATTGCTCGTCAGACAGACACGCCTCTTGTGCGCCTGAGCCACCACGCGAGTTCCAGGTCCATTCAGTTCAAGCCACTCATTGTGCCACGTGTCCTTGTCCCTGTCCACCTAGGCGCACAGGTCTCGCAGCTTCAGACACTCGCAGGGACCCACAGGCTCACAGGATAATCGTGACCGGCTGGCGAGCTTGCAATCCGGCAGGACAGACAACCCCATCCGGCGAGGCAGCTTTTAGGAATCCGACGAGGCGCTCCGACGATAGCTAGCAACGCACGAGATTGTTTACAGCCACTAATGTGAGTTTCCCAAACAAATTGGATCTGCAATGGAATTATATAAATTCTTTATAGGTTGTTAAATCGTTCGTTCAATTTGTTATCAACATTTTAGAATAAATTTTTTATTGACATATTTTTAATGCCTAGGTTGCTTAATATGTTAAATGAATTTTAATGTATTGTAGATTTTATTTTATAATTCCGCCATATTTAGATATGTTATATAATAATAATTAAACATTAATGAATTTTCAACAAAACTTTGTTCATTTGGGTCCACGAGGTCTCAACGTTAGACTCTCGGACGAGATTTAGATGAACAAAACAAGTATTAAAAATATGTAAATATGATTTTTTGTAATCATAATTTAAGTTCAATTATTGAATTGAAATATTTTTAAGTACTAAATCAATTTAATTGTTTTCACATTGAACGTAAATTTTGATTTACGCTGAAGTAATTATTTCTCTTGTGATTAAATAAATAAGTATTTTAATTTTTATCACTTTTATTGAATAAATCAAATATATGATTATATTGATAATATTACGATTTCGAAGTTAAGTAAAGATAGAGATAATTAAATTCTTAATGACGTGTCATTAAAATCAATGAGATATTCTAATTTAATCAAGCATTTGTTGGGATTGGTGCCCACAAAGGAGATATTAGACATTGAGATACTTTGTGTATTTATATTTTGCTGAAACATTGATATTAATAAATTTTCATTCCTTTTAAGATTGTGTTTAGTTATGTTTAAGCTATGCTCTGAAACTGTCATCAACGAAAAGGGTCTTAAGTACAGACTTGACAAGATAACCCCTTGTGACAAGTTTGAAACATTTGTTCGCAATCTAAAGATCGATAGAGCAATCGAATCTTATTATTGATTGTTAGCATGAATCATGATATCTCATCTTGTGATATAGAGAGTTGTGACTCTATGATACATACTTGGTATCTTATAGAAGATACTGAACAAGACCAGTGACACTTAGAAGCTCGAGACAAAACTGTTTACACACTCGAGGCTTCAAGTTCACAACTAAAGGAGTATTATGATACTTACCTTAATCCTGAAGTGAATATGCAATTGACATTGCACTTTGTGACATTTGATTCGTTAATGGGCAATGACTAATTTTTAGTTGCATCTGACCCGACTGTTGGTGTCACAAGGATGTAATGTTGGGTTACATGATTTACAGATATGGAATTCATGTAACAACAATGCAAATCCATTAGTATCACACTATGCTTCGTTATGAGAGAGTGAATGAATAAACCTGGCCAGGTATTCATTGAATGAGTTCATTCTTTGATTAAAACATGTGACATGTAATGACATCTCACTTTATGTTTTTCTCATTCACAAATAACAAAGGAGTTAGTGAAATAATAACTCGAGGGGTAAAACAGTAATCTCACATTCCCCTCAGTTACTGATACACATGAAGGGTAATATCGTAATGTACTCCGTGGATCGTGTGAGAAAGTGTTTCATCATATCAAACATAAAAGATACGCACATGAACAGAGAGATCGTCAATATTGGTCCTTTAGTGGAATCAACCAATATTAAGAATTAAAAGACGGAAAAAGTTTGTGAACTTTTGTGTCCGATCTTAGTTCTAAAGCTTTGTTCATGTGGGTCCATGAGGTCTCAATGATAGACACTTGGAAGAGATTAAAAGAACTGAAAAAGTTGATTTACTCATTAAGTATAAATTGTGATTTATACTGAGAAAGTTATTTTCTTGAAACTCGATAAATAACTAGTTATTTATTTTGTTCATTGAATCACAAGATGTTATCATATTGATGATGACATTCTCGAGTGATTAAATATGTTAAAAGAAGAAAATAAATTATTTCTCATTTCGTACTTATTCGATAACTATGAAATATATTTAATGATGTGTCATTAAATAATAATGAGAGTTCTAAATTAATTTTAGAAATTAAATCAAATATATTTAGGAACAAAATTCAAAGATGAGGACGAGTAAGGGGAGAGGGTTTTGGCCGAATTCCCTAAGTGAATAGGGTCATGGGTTTGACCCAGCTTAAGCCCATTTATAACCTGTATAAATAAGGCTAAGAAACCCTAATCACCTAACCCTAACCCTAGTAAATTTTCGGCACACACACTCTCTCCCCCTTGTGTGTTTCTCGGCCGAAATCCCCAAACAAAAGAAAAGAAAAAATTGTTTTTCATTCTTCAATCTTTGATTCCTAATCGTTCTTAAGAGCCCACACTCATAATCTCAATAATTTCTTGTGTATTATTGTTGATTCATCACTTGTGGTGTTTGAATGATTTAGTAAATTGTTTTAGAGGTTTTAAATTGTTTTGAAAAGGTTTCAGCCCTCCTAAAACATCCCTAGGACGTTTTGCGCGCATTCTGGCGACCTCCCAGCCTCTAGTGCTCCAATCCGGCGAGGCAGATCCATCCGGCGAAGGTTCCCTGTCAGGCGAGCTCCAATCTGGCGAGGCAGATCCATCCGGCGAAGGTTCCCTGTCAGGCGAGCTCCAATCCGGCGAGGCAGATCCAATCCGGCGAGGGCATCCCTGTCAGGCGAAGGGATTCCAGCGAGGCGCTCCAGTCCGGCGAAGGGATTCCAGCGAGGTGCTCCAGTCCGGCGAGGCGAATCCGGCGAGTGCAATCCGGTGAGGCTATCAGGCGAGGCGTCCCAGAGATCTTCCATCCGGCGAGGCTTCCCAGTCCGGCGAGGCTCTCCAGTCCGGCGAGCTCCCTGTCAGGCGTGTCCCCGTGCGGCGACAGTCTCCCATCCGGCGAGTGCCCAGTCCGGCGAGGCTCTCCAATCCGGCGTGCTCCCTGTCAGGCGAAGAACCCCCGTCCGGCGAGGCTCCCAGCAGGCGTCCATTCCGGCGACTCTTCCCAGTCCGGCGAAAACGTTCCCAGGCAATCCGCCGAGCGTTTTCTCGCGTTTTGGGCGTGACGTGGCATTCCGACGATAGCTAACAACGTCGTGGTTGTTTACAACCTCTTACGTAAGTATTTTCTCAATTAAATAATTAAATATAAATTATATAATTGTTATATAAATTATTAGTTTAATTTTATTTGATTGAGCATGTGAATTATAAATTTTTTATAATTGTTTAATAAATTTTAATGCCTTAGGTTGTTAAATATATTAAAATTAGTTTTAATATATTAGATCTAATTATAATTTTCCGCCACATAGGATGTGTATTATAATTAATAATGTTTAATCGTTAAATAAATTCCAACAGCATTATCTTAGAAATAAATAAAACAATAAATTGGATTAAATTGGAGTTGGTTGGCCGGCCATTGTTAGGGGTTTAAGGGCTGAATATTGATTCAAATTTAAGAAATGAAATAATGGGCTTAACTTAACATAGGCCCATTATCTCTTAAATAAATACACACGAATTTCTCTCTCCTCCGAACCTAATCACTCTTGGCCGAGTATCCTACTCTAGAAAGAGAGTGCAACCGAGAATCATAGAGAGAGAGAGAGAGAGAGAGAAATTCTTCAAAAATCCTAGCCGGTTTCGATCTTCTTGGCCGAACCCTAGGAGTAGAGAAAAACATTTTCTCGCTTCATCTTTTATCTTTTGAGTGATCCTTCCTTATTCATTGTTCATAAATGAACCCACCCTCTTAATCTTACAAAAATCTGGAGATCTTTTCGTTGACTCTGTTTCGTGGTAGTTTGAGTGAAATTGAAGATTAAAGGCCGACTACTCCAATACACACGTGCGGGATTCAGACGAGACTCTAGAAGCCCTACATACGTGTGAGTGTCACACCCAAGACATAGACGTGGACGTGTGACGCAGACACGTACACACATATTGAAGACGGAAGGACGACTCGCGAAGTTGACAATGACAACCATAAGTAGTCTCTCAATTCAATCCATATTGATTATGCTAATAGTTATAGGAATCTCGATATGTGTTATTGTTTGTTTGCGTGGGTTTGATATTTTTACATGGCTGGTCGTTTTTAGTGTTATGGTTTATTCAATATGTTACTTAACGAGTTTCTGATATTAATTTGAAATTTTGAAATTCCGCCATATTAGATATGTTTCATTATTTATAGGTTAGTTGTTAATCGATTTCCAACAGTGTTGCCTACATATAAAAATTTGGGATCAAGTAAGAACATAGTTCATTGCATGCTTCGATTTTCTTAGCAGTAATATTTTTTAGTTTTATTATGTTTCAGAATCTTAAAACAAGTACTTCGTTCAACGTTTCCAGTTTGTACGCTCTCATATGCGGAATTTGAATGACTTGGTATGGTCCTTCCCAGCTCACCCCGAGCTTTTGTGCATTTTCCTCTGCCATATTTTGGAAGACCTTTCTTAGGACGAGATCTCCTATATCAAAATTTTGCCATTTAATGTTCTTTTTATAGAATTTGGCTATACTTTGTTGATTATGAATCTTTCGTGCTTGGGCCCGGTCTCTTCTTTCTTATCGTGTCTGGTGCATCGTGCAACATTGCTTCGTTGGCTCTTTGTTTTTTGGTGCGTATTAAGTCCTGATTGTTTGTGCCTCATATGGGAACCACAACCTCGATTATGTAGATTAAAGAGAAAGAGGTTCTGCCTGTAGCTCTTCGAGGGCTGGCCCGATATACCCACAAGACCGCGTTGAGTTCGCTAGTCCACTTTGGCTTCTTGGCGTTGAGTTTCTTTTAGGTTGTTAACGTTCGTTTTATTTGCTGCTTGTGTGTGACCATTTTCTTGAAGATACGTGGGTCTCGACATGCGTAATGTGATGCATAAACCTTCGCAAAATCCTTTAAATATTTTTTCGATGAATTGTTATCCTTTATCAGTTATGATTCTCTAAACAGAGTTCTTTACGTCCATATCTTTCATGTTGGCGATTATTTCTGCTTCGACCATTTTGAAAAGTAATTTGTGAGGACCAGCAAATACAAATTTTTTTCCATGGGCATTAAGTATTATTCCGACTATATCCTTTGACCATTTCATAAACGGATATGGTTATTCTCTGAGTTGTTTTATATTTGGGGCATGCTTTTGACATCTGTTGGATTTTGCGGGTGGAGGGCACAGTCGGCTATCATCGCGGGCCAAAAGTATCCTTTTTGTTATTTTAACTGCCAAAACTGTTCCAACCGTGTGATTTACACATTCTCCTTAGTGGTTTCGAAATCTCTGCTAAATTGGTTTGCGACCAATCAGGTGTCACAAAAGGCGTTTAATATTTTTTTTCTCCGACGACTTTGGCCAACCGTAACATGGCTATTAAAGCTTCGTATTCAGCCTCGTCACTAGAGGCTAGGAAATTTAACCCAAATGATTGTTTTATGATTTCTGAGCATGGTGAAGACATGTGAATTCCGATACATGCACCTTGTTTTGTAGACGATTTGTCGTCCTTTAGCATCCAAGTGCCATATTGTTAGCAGTAGTTTTGTATTCGTCTTTTGGTAGTTCTACTAGGAAGTCGGCAAGTACTTGTGATTTTGCAGGTTCTAGTCCAGAACTCGATGTCGTACTCGCTTAATTTTACGGCCCATTTGGCCAGTCTTCCAGATTGGTTTGGGATGTGGAGGAAAGACCTCAAGGTTAAGTACTCATGACGCCTATAGGGTGAGATTGGAAACAGGGTCGTAGCTTTCAAGCGGATTTTACAACGGATAGGGCTAGTTTTTCCATCGTTGAATACCTTGTTTATGTGTTGATGAGTGATATGCTGACTCAAACTACTGAATTGTGTTCTCCTCCTTCTTCTCGTACGAGCACACCGCTTATGGCGGTTGTTGGTACGAGTACACAGAGGAACAAGAGCTCGCTTGCCAAAGGTTTTTCCAGGAAGAGCGGCTTTACTAGGTACTGTTTTAATTGCGAAAAGGCATTGTCGCAACTATTGTTCCATTCAAACTTTTTTATTCCTTTTAATATTTTGGTAGAATGGTAGGCACTGTTGGAATTTAGTTAACAATTAACCTAATTTAATTACGAAACACATCAATATGTGGCGGAATTTCATAATTCAATATAACATATTATAAACGTTTTAAAACATGTTCGATAACCATATCATTAAATCTAACCTAACATGTCAATAAATTTACAATCACATCAATAAATTTATCTAAGCATGCAAACGAATAATCCAAATACATATAATTATTCTAAAACATCATATTATTCAGATCCAATTCGTTCGAGGGACACTTACATAAGATTTGGATCTGCGAGAGCAAGTCTCGGTGTACGTCAAGGTGGTCGGCCGATCCTCTACGCCACGCGCGTCCAAGAAATCCTCAAAACCGTCGTGCCTTCGATCCTCCAAAATTAGCCGGCCCTGGGGAGAGAAAAATCACTCAAACAACCACAAGTTGAGTCAATGATAATACTCTAGGGATTTTTAGGAGACAAAGAGGGTGGGCTCTTTCGTGGGAACAAGGGAAGAAGGGGAAACTCAAATAAAAGGAAGGGCTGCCGGGAAACAGTTTTCCTCTCTCTCTTTCTCTCTTAATTTCGGCCAAAACCTCTCAAGCACAAGGGGGGAGAGGTTTGGCTGAGTGTTGGTCGAAATTAGGCTAGGGTTACCAAAGAGAAAGCCTCCTTTTATATCAGAGAGAATGGGCTTAAGTTAGGTCAAAATCCAGTTAAGACCCATTAGTCAAACTTAAGCCCAAAACTTCTTTTAATGAGTTTAAACAATTTTTCCAGCCCATAAAACACCTATTATGGCCGACCATATTGTCCTAATTACCTCCCAAATTTATTTGATTTATTTCTAAAATAATATTTAATTAATTTAGAACATCTCATTTATTTAATGACAAGTCATTAATTATTTTCATACTAATCAATGTAGTACGAAACGAGAAAATATTTATTTTCATCTTTTATTTATTTGAATCATCAAATTATATTATTATCAATATAATAACATAATATGATTCGTGAAATAAATGTAATAATAAATAACCAGTTATTTATTTAATTACTCAGAAAATAATTTTCTTAGCGTAAATCACAATTTACGTTGAATGAGAAAATCAATCATTTCTTGTTCACCAAAATCTCGTCCGAGAGTCTATCATTGAGACCTTATGGACCCACATGAACGAAGCTTTAGAATAAGGCTCGAACACAAAAGTTCACAAACTTTTTCCGGCTTTTAATTCTTAATATTAGTCGATTCCACTAAAGGACCAATATTGAACATCTCTAAGTTCATATGCGTTTATATTTCCGTTTGATGTGACAAAACTATTCTTCACACGGTCCACGGTGTATTTTTTGATATTACCCTTTGTGTGTATCATTAACTCAGAGGAATGTAAAATTATCGTTTTACCCCTGAGTTATTATTTCACCAAGTCCTCTGTTATTTGTGAACGAGAAAAACATAAAATGAAATGTCTCAACATGTCACATGTTTTATTTCAAAGAATTCTTTATTCGATGAATACCAGGCCTGGTTTATTCGCTCACACTCTCATAACAGAGCATGGTGTGATACTAATGCCTTAGCATTGTTTCAACACAAATTCCATATCTGTGAATCACATGTTTCAACGAAACAATATTATGACACCAACCGTCGGGTCAATGAAACTTCATTTAGCCATTGCCCATTGACAAATCGAATGTCATAAAGTGTTACAAGAATACATGTACTCACTTCAGGATTTAGGTAATTACTAAAATACCCCTCGTATGTGAGTTTGATGTTTCGAGTGATTAAACGGTTTTATCTCGAACTTCAAAACTTCACTGGTCTTGTTCAATATCTTCATTAAGATATCAAGAATGAATTACAGAGTCACAACTCTCCATATCACAAGATAAGATATCGTTTAATTCATTCTAACAATCATTACTAGGAATCGATTGCCCAATCGATCTTTAGATTGCGAACTATTATTTAAACTAGTCATAAGAAGGTATCTTGTCAAGTCTGTACTTAGCACTTCTTTCGTTGATGACAGTTTCAGAGCGTAGACATAAATGCGTAAACACAATCTTAAATTAGAATGGATATTCAATCTTTATTTAATTTCAAAGCAAAACAAATACAAAAGTATTTAATATCAAAAATCTCCTTTGTGGGCATAAATGCCAACAGGCACTTGTCCATTGATCGTGATATGAATTAGCTTAAAGTTGTGATTCTTCCATTTAATCTATGGGTTTCCCTTTTATTACAAGGTGAGGGTACGCTGGTTTAAAGCTCTAATCTCATCAGGATTTGCTTCGATCTCTTTAATTAGTATTTGAAAAGTTGAGAAAATATATCAAGCAACCACATAAAAGGTGAAAAATGATCCGAAATCATAGAGAACTTACATATTATGTCATGCTAACGATATTTAGGGGATATTTTGAATCTTTTGATCTTAGGGATGGCAACTTAGTCTTTTAAGATGTAATCTTCAAAACAAACAAGACAGATGTGTGGGAGTTTCTTAACCTCAGTATGACTCTTACCTATATGATCTCATATCGTACTATTTTTATGAGGAGACAATCACAAAATTGCAAGGGAGAGGGAGAAGAAAATATTTCGGCGACACCAAGTGATGTGTCCGAAAAATTCTAATTAGAAAGCATAAGTTTAGCTTTCAAATATATAATAACGTCAAAACTTTATTTCATTGATAGTCTCAGCAAAAAAATTACAAGCAAAATCTTCTCAAGGACAAAAAAAAATTCATAATGATTCTCACCTTAAAAAAGAATGAATTTTATAACTTAGGATACTTAACATAACTGGTTTGTAATGACGTCGTGACCCTATTTTTTCTTATTAATTTTATTTCGTTCAACTCTTATTGTTTTCTTTTGTTTTTAGTTGTAGTTTATCATAGTACTCGCTCGTTCTTTAGGATTAATTTATGTAAGTTTATTTGATACCTAAAATTACTAATTTTTATGTGATCGATTTGGGCGACACTTACGCTTTCGGATGTGATCCTCGCAACAGATGTGTATGATCTTAGATGCGACACATATATTTATAGACTTCGTTGCATTAATAATTGTATTCGAGCACAACTAGGATAGCCTAGTGGTAATGCACACCCCCTCCAAGTTGGAGGGCGTGGGTTCAATCCCCACCTCAAGCAAAGCTTGACTTCAAAAAAAAATTGCATTCAAGTTATAAAATCTTCTACTGAGGTAGTTGACTAGTGGTGGATGTTGTTCCACCTTCTTACTAGGGATGACTGGAGGGGTTCTTCCAATGTTAAATCCGAGGCAAGTATAGAGGTGGTTTAAGCCATCAGCTCCTTAAAATCATAAGATGAAGCATCCATAATCGAATGATGGTATATAAACCCAAGGACCACGTAGATTCCCCTAAATTGATACTGAATGGAGACTTGTCGAAGCTTAGATCAGATCTGAAGCGGAATGAAAATGTGGATGGTTTGTAACTCTTGTTTGTTGAATGGCTACTTACATTGAAGATAATTATCTTTGCTACTTATTTGACCAACTAATGTAAATTTATGTAATTTTGAATGTCCATGTAGTTTGTACATGTCATTAGAATAAAATGCTTTACATAAAATACCGATGGTACACACGTATAGGATGATCAATTTTATAGTTTATAGCCCTTGAAATTTACTAATTACAGGCGGTAAAAATGTCATTAACAACAATAAATAAAGCAGCACTAACATTGAGAAAGTGAAGTAGTTTTAAGTGATGAATATAATATTTTAGTACAACCAAATGTCCTCACGGAATGTACGATTCTGGCGTCATAACAATTTTGTGCATGACATCTTGTATTATGTTAATTATCAGGTGTACGCATGTCATAACCGTTTCTGGAAAACAATGCTAGCTATTTTCTAACAATTTCGGAAATCTGTGTTAAAGCTAAGAAGAAAATGAAAAATGCATCTATATAAGATGCCCGTGAAACTAGGTGTCTCAAATTCGAACTACGTTTTCTTAGTGAAGTTGTTCACTGAATAGCTTTATAATTTTTAAAGATTTCATAAATAATTTTGCATTTTGAAATTTGAGTAATTTTACCATTATTCTAAATAAAACTATAAACTACAAAAGATGTCATTAACTTTAACATTAAGGGAAAGTTAAAAATAATATTTATATAATAAAATGGAGTGTTATCAAAATATCGACAAAATGTATCTATTCAGATGAGATAAATATGAGGTAATTTCCTCTTTTTTATACGAAAATTTGCCTATAAAATGGAGCTATTACTTTTTCTGAAAAAAATTTATTATAAAAAAATATAAAATTGCTCCAATTGACCAAAACAAACATAAGAATTGCTATATGACCAAACGTTTGGAGTATTTAAAAAATGTAACCAACATTGATGGGTGACTTTTTTTGTTTTTTGTTTTGAATAATATGTCCTTATGTAGGTGAGAGAAATTAACTATTGTTTTTTTTTATAATTCGTATCAAATTGTTTTCGAATTTGAAAGATATGAATGTTTCTTTTTTCAAATTCGTACAATTGTTTGGCGGTTTCATTTTTTTTAAATTCCGAAATTAATTTATGCCGGTTTATTCACGTTTATATTATTTCGCTGTAACCATAACCGCTGCTTGGAAATATCCTTCCATTATATTTAACGTTTTCACATTTAAATTATGGTGTATATTTAACAACTATTTTTCAAATCTTCATATTTATGGTATCTCTTTGACTTTGGTATGAAGCGTTAATATCAATTAATTTTACGTTTTTATCTTTCCATTTTTGTTGATTCCCTTAACGTATACTTATTTTTATACTTGTTAGTGGGGTTAATATTTTTTTTATTTTTTTATTAGTCCGTTAGTAGTTTATTAATGTCCGTTTTTAAATTCTTTTTTTCCTCAGAAATTCTCATTTTTCTATTTTTGCAGTTTTGAATAAGGTAAATTTGTTAACATAAACGGTTTTATTGCTAAAAACGAATAATTACAAAACTTTGATTATTTTGCAATTTTTATGTTTTAAATGACTATATTACTCTTTCTCCCTTAAAAATATTCTATTATTATTTATAAAATTATTATTTTGATGTATAAATTATTTTCGAAAGACTCCTCCTAAATGAAATACTTAAGAGTATCAAAAACCTTTTTTTTGGCATGGGCCATTGTATTAAATGTCACCACACCACCACTACATTTTGCCTTCCATTTATTCTTAAAATATTATCTTTATCTTATTATTTTCTTTTTCATCCATTTCAGTAGACCCACCTATTTCCTCAAAAAAAAAAAAAAAAAAGGTAGACCCACGTATATGTGCGTGTAAATCATATAAAAATGTCGGCGGATTCATTCGACGCGTAAAAATTTCCATTAGTTTCAGATTTGAGAGCTGGAGACCAGTGTCTCTCTGATTCAACAATATATTTAATTCATATTAATCAATCATCAGATCTACTCTTGCATTTTACTAACCTACTCTTTCTTACGTTATTGCATTGTCTTTTTTACCGGTAATTAACGTTAAATAAAACCCATTTATTAATCTCTTTAGTAGTAAAACCCGCTCTCTCTCTCTCTCTCTCTCTCTCTCTCTCTCTTAAAAACCCGTATTTGTCTCTCTGATCTTCACTCCTGCTCACTAGTCTCGCGCACTAAGCTTGGCCGAGAGACCCAGTTGAGATCTCTCTCGTTCTCTCTGCCTTTTTTTCAGGCAAGTTTTTTCTGACCCATTTTTTGCTCTGCGTCTGATCTGCAAGGTTGTTATTCGCTGATTCGGATTTTTCTTTGTTCTTCTTTTTGAGAATCTGGCTCCTCAATGTACGATGAATTTGTTTTTGATTTTTTTTTTGTCTTTTTACTTGTGTTCTTGATTTTGATTTGGGAAATGAATTTAGCTTTTGATTTTTGATCTGAAGTGCTCTTTTTTTGCTATACGTGTTGAGTCTGTAATTTTTTTTAGAGAGAGGCAACGGCTGATTAGACAGGATATGGTAGTTCGTTAGCTCTTGGAGCTTAAAATAAGTATTAGAGAGGAAGAACAAGATAAAATCCCCCAAAGAGCTATCAATTTTATAATCTAACTTAGAAGATGTTATGGAAAGTGATTTAAATCTATATCTCTTGTTTGCACCATCTTTAATCTTCTGGGATTTGTATAATTGAAAGCTCTTTCAAGTTGCATTTGTGATCTATGTATACCACTGCATCTATCATTTTTACTTCTTCGGGAAAATGTATTGAGAATTCCCAATCGTTTGTCGTATTTATTTATCTATTTTTTCTTTTAGTTGCTAATCCTCTAAATCCCATCGTATTCGTAATTGAAAGCAATTTTTTTTTCTTTTTTTAGTTCGATCTTAGTTTTCTTTTTGGCATCAGCAAATTATCCATATCAAAACTTTTCAAAGTAGGAGCATGTATAGACATTATAGAGTGCTGATTAATGTTGAGTAAGAGTGTTTTTAAACTCTAATTTCTCAGCCTTTTCATTTTAAGCCTTTTTATTTCCCTAGCTAAGGAAATTAAATATCTTAAATTTTGTGAATCTGACACCCCTTTAAGCAGAATTTCGCTAAAGTTTCTGTCTTTCACAGGCTCGAGGGACCTAATCGATAGAAAAGACAGAATGGGCTCGAAAAACGCCCCGCCGGGGAACAGACGAAGCCCGCTATCCATATTCATCGTCCTGGGCCTCTGCTGCTTCTTCTACCTCCTCGGAGCGTGGCAGAAGAGCGGCTTCGGAAAGCCCGACAGCATAACCTTCGACGTGGAGAAGCAGCAAACGGACTGCAGCGTGGTGAAAGACTTGGACTTCGAGAGCCATCACAACGCGGTGGCGATCGTGGGACCCGCGAAGGCGAAACCCAAGGTCTCGTTCGAGGCGTGCGACGTGCAGTACAAGGACTACACGCCGTGCCAGGAGCAGGATCGGGCGATGAAGTTCCCGAGGGAGAACATGGTGTACAGAGAGAGGCACTGCCCTCCGAAGGAGGAGAAGCTGAGGTGCCTCGTCCCGGCCCCGGAAGGGTACACGACCCCGTTCCCGTGGCCAAAAGGGCGCGACTACGTTCACTACAACAACGTTCCGTACAAGCACTTGACCGTGGAGAAGGCCGTGCAGCACTGGGTCGAGTATCAGGGCGACGTCTTCAAGTTCCCTGGAGGAGGGACCATGTTCCCGCAGGGAGCTGATGCCTACATCGACGAGCTCGCTACCATCATTCCCATCGCCGACGGCTCTGTTCGCACCGCCTTGGATACCGGTTGCGGGGTACGCCTTTTATTGTTTTAACTATCACGAGGAGGGTCGTATGACAATAAGAATTAAGTACTTGGTGATTATAAGTAGAGAATTTGCTCAAAGTAGCACAATTTACTAACTTTTTTATTTTATTTTATTTTTATCTTATTTTCAACCAAAACGCTAGTTTTACTTAAAATTCCGCTAACCCGAGTGTGCAAATAGTATATAATCTTTCATTCAATTTTTTTTTTACAATTTAGAGGAAGAATTATCTTTCACTCTATATATTATATTTCTCATGTTTTCAAATAGTATTTAATTAAGAGGAAGACTTAGTATTATGCTATTATAAATAGAGAATGTGCTCAAAGTAGCCCAATTTACTAACCTTTTTTTTCTTATTTTCATCCAGAACACTAATTTCACCCAAAATTCCGCTAACGTGAGTGCGCAAATAGTATATTATCTTTCACTCGATTTATTACTTTACAATTTCACACTTACTTTGAGTAAGGCATGAGAATTCAAGTAAGAGATCTGTTAATACTTAAAATGTATGTAGTCCTTCACACCGACTTTGACTGAGTGCATTTTAATTATTAAAGATCTCTTAATTAAATTCTCACGCATTAACCAAAGTTGATTGGAAATTGTAAAAGAAATTTGAGTGAATGATAATATAGTGTTTGCACACTCAGGTTAGTGGCATTCTGGGAGAAATTAGTGTTTTTGGTTAGAAGTGAGAATTCTTTTAGTAAATGTTTGTACTTGAGGCAAATTCTCATATAAATAAGAGAAGATAGAAATGGAAAGTTGAGCAAATGTTGATTAGAAAAATTGGATTCTTCATTGGGGATCGAAGAAGCCTCTACTACCTTGTAATTTCTTAAGTAATGGAATATTCAGGGTCATATCAGGATCCTAAACATATCATCTTAAGATGGTGGTTTTTTCTCAGCTCACTCCTTTTCAGGAGCGGTGCTAGTTTCATATCAAAACTAATTGGCAATGACTAGGAACCAAATGTAAAAAATAAGCATTTTTTCGTAGGGTAGAGATAAAAATTAAAATTAAAAAATTAAATTAAGTTTTAGATGTTTTGACTCTTGACTTGTTTTATAGGATTTGGATTGGTCTTTGCTAGAATAACGATACCCAAACATGTAACAGGTAGCTAGTTGGGGTGCGTACTTGATGAAGAGGAAGATTCTAGCGATGTCGTTTGCTCCGAGGGACAATCACGAAGCTCAAGTACAATTTGCTCTAGAGCGAGGTGTACCAGCGGTTATCGGTGTTCTTGGATCGATTAAGCTTCCGTACCCGGCGAGAGCTTTCGACATGGCTCAGTGCTCACGGTGTCTCATTCCATGGTCTGCCAACAGTAAGTTGCTGGATTTACTTTCACTCCCCAGTTAACCATTCTTTTTCCGCGTCAATCTTGAGATAAACGCAAAAAAGATGTGAATCTGGATGTTCGAAAATGTACAGACTCAACCTACATTTTTGCTGAGAAAAAGTACAAGCACTGAATGTTGTCGTATTCAGCTCGTTAGATGTTTGAAATATCAAAGTCAAGCTTCGATCCTGTGACGCAATTCATTTTAACTATGAAATGGTTCTTTTTTCAGATGGGAAGTACTTGATGGAAGTGGATCGGGTTCTAAGACCGGGAGGATTTTGGATCTTGTCTGGGCCTCCGATCAACTGGAAAACTTATTACAAAACGTGGAAGAGGACAAAGGAAGACGCTCAGGCTGAGCAGAAGAGTATTGAGGATCTCGCGACAAATCTTTGCTGGGTGAAGAAGTATGAGAAGGGCGATATCGCCATTTTCCAGAAGAAAGAGAACGTCAAATCCTGCCAGAAAAAATCTGACAGTATGTGCACTGCAAACGACTCCGACAACGTCTGGTAAGTCCCTCTTTGCATCGTCAGTTTACATTTTTTATTTCCCTTCTTTATTAGTTAGATTTGCAATCTAGAGGTCTAAAATATTGGTGTCTCATGATCATGATCATGATCATGATCAGAGATTTTAGTTGACTCTTCTCTTAAACTTCTTTAGTTTTCCAATAGTAGAAATGAGTCTTCTATACTAGAGAAGTTGAAAAATCAGTTTCAAATGGCTAAATAGTTATAATGCCTGGCATATTAGTGCACGTATGAGTCTCTAAATTCCCTTTTTTTCTTTTTCAATACTCAAGTGGGAAAAAATTCCGAAGTCTTATCATTTTATAGAGAAACAAGTGTGGTAATTGCAAATTTAATTTTTGCTAGTTGACTAAATAATGCCTTTTTTAGCTATTTTTCTTCTTCTTTTGATCGTCTTAGGAATCGTATGTATTTGCGTCAGGTACAAGGAATTGGAAGGGTGTGTGACTCCGGTCCCCGATGGAGGCGGAGAGTTGGAGAAGTTTCCGGCAAGGCTTTATGCGAACCCTCCTCGGGTCTCGCAGGGACTCGTTTCAGGGGTCACGACCGACTCGTACGAAGAGGACAGCAAGCTGTGGAAGAAGCGCGTGAACTCGTACAAGAGAATCAATCGCCTCGTTGGCACTGCCAGATTCCGGAATGTCATGGACATGAACGCTGGCCTCGGAGGATTCGCTGCGGCTCTCGAGTCCTCCAAGTCTTGGACGATGAACGTTGTGCCTTCCATCGCTGAGAACACCTTAGGGGTTGTTTACGAGAGAGGTCTCATCGGAATATATCACGACTGGTGCGTTATTTTGACTTTAAACAAATAATAACGAAAATAAATACTAATTATGTCCGAGTCTTTCAGGTGCGAGGGTTTCTCGACTTACCCGAGAACCTACGATTTCATCCATGGTAGCGGCGTGTTTAGCTTATACCAGGACAAGTAAGACAATCTTTTCTTATTTCTTCAGTAACATTTGATATACTAAAAGTTAGTTAACTAGCCAATTAAAACCGTTTGAAATTATTATATAGCCAACGTTTTTGTAAATCTAAGGTACATATATGAAAGTGGTTATTTATCTAAAATTTACGAAAGCTTAGCCATTTAACAATGTTAAACTGTAATTTAACTATATTCCTGATGAACCTTTGATATACTGTTAGTTAGCTTTTTCTGTTTGCATTTTACATTTGATGCTGAATGCCCATATAAATAATCCCGGGCCGGAGAGAGTTGGCTCGTTATTAAAGAAAAACTTGTTAGCACTAGTCTATGAGCAAATTAGTCTTGGAACAATTGAGTTTGCAACTTTAGCTGTTGTCATAATCGCACATAATATCTCAGGGACTATTAGCTCTTGAAAAGCCATACAAAAGAAAATCCCCAACCAGCCTGGAGAAACATTTGATTTTCTGATAAGGGTTTACATGGGCGGTTATGCAGGTGTGAAGCGGAAGACATTCTTCTGGAAATGGATCGGATATTGCGACCAGAAGGTTTGGTGATTTTAAGGGACGAAGTTGATACGATGAACCGAGTAAAGAAGATCGCTGCTGGTATGAGATGGGACGTGAGGCTTTTGGATCACGAAGACGGGCCTTTGGTTCCCGAAAAAATCATGGTCGCCGTCAAGCAGTACTGGGTCGCCTCAAATTCCACCGCCACATCATCCACCACTGAAGAAGACTAGCTAAGTTATCTATATATATAGCCTCTGGTGGAATCATGAAGAAGATATCATGAGAGTTTGTAT
The DNA here is from genome assembly GCA_958296335.1 of Urtica urens. Taxonomy (NCBI): domain Eukaryota; kingdom Viridiplantae; phylum Streptophyta; class Magnoliopsida; order Rosales; family Urticaceae; genus Urtica; species Urtica urens. Next base: position 11,214,938 of record OY282520.1, on the reverse strand, counting down.
TTTTTTTCCTTACATTCTTAGATTTGTTATATTGTTTTAGAAGTGGTGTAGAGCAAGCTATGTATGTAACTTGTTCTAGTTACGTCACAAAAAAGTGAAGAAAGAAAGTGTAACAAGATGGTGAAATATTTAGTCCAAGTATTTGCCACGGTGATTAATTGAAGTTCTGATTTGTGTTCATAAAAAAAATGCAGTTTTTTTAAAGCTTTTTGAAAGCATAAAAAAAAAAAATGCAGTTGGTTTTGTTTCTTTCTTCGGTCAATCATGAAGAAAAGTAGATATTCATGAAAACACACAGAACCGACAAAGAATTCTGCAGAAGATTAAAAAACAGTAGGCATTACAAGTTGATGAAAATCATTTTCCTAACAAAAAATTAGTCAACCTTTCTCATATTATGTTAAAACATTAAAATTAGAAACTTTATTTATAAAATATTTGAACTTAAATTTTTAACTTAATTTCGGACAAATATACTTCCTTGCAAAAAGTGGCAGAACTTGTTGGAATAGGTCGAGTCATCGGAGCGGGTCGGATCTCATAAAAAATCACCGATTTCCGTTGGACTTCTTCAGAAATTTAGGGACATTTTTGTCCAAGAATAAATCAAATGCATATTTTCGAATACTTTAACATACAAATTTAGGTATGTAGTTACATTACAGTTTAATTTGAATATTCGTACAAATTTAGGTCTAAGAAATGAAAATTTTCTGTTTAGTTTTATGTATCATGTGCAGAACAGAATACTGACGAAAGTAAAGCATCTAATTTATAGTCATACAAGGTGCGATTTACAGTTGACCACTTTCAGGAATATCAAAGCAAATTGTTCAGTTTCGACACAATCACTTGGATCATATAATTTATGGATAAATATATATGTTGCTTCAAGCTTCATATCATATAACGAAGTGTCAACGCATTAAGCTTCGTACGTTGCGTGTAATAGTCCGAATGAGATATATTTTCGACATTAAGCTTCAAGTTTCTTGTTCACCCAAACGCCTTCAAATATATAACAGATTTTAACATGAATATATGCTGTGGTATTAATAAGAATGGATGAACCACGTAATAAAATAAAAGGACAATTATGTGGAAAAAATTCAAACTTTTAGTTGAACTTAAAACTATATTAGCCGCTTTGCAAGATCTTGATGCAATAATGTGTAATATTTTGTTAAGTAAATGTGAGATAACAGTAACAAATACATGAACATTACATGACACAATAAATGATAAATCAGTTCGGTGCAACATTATCTACATCTGGGGATATGAAAACTGAGTGTAAAGAATTCACTAATTAAATAGTTAATAATACAAGGATTGACTTATATGAACAACATCAACATCAATGCCAATATTACTTAATATAAAATGAATTCATAATTCAGTCACTCCGCTGAATTAGAGTCTCCGCTCAGTTCCACCTAAATAACACTCTTCAAAGTGTATCTTCAATCACACGAACAACTTTAATCGTGATCAGTTCATGTTGGGATTTATGCCCACAAAGGAGACATGAGAGATTTAATACATTTGTATTATTTTTTATGAAAGTTAAATAAAATTTAAATATTCATTCTTATTTAAAATTGTGTTTATGCATGTATGTCTATGCCCTGAAACTGCCATCAACGAAAGTAGTGTTAAGTACAGACTTGACAAGATACCTTCTTTTGACTAGTTCAAAATAATAGTTCGCAATCCAAGGATCAATAGGGCAATCGTATCTGAGTAATGATTGTTTGAATAAATTATTGATATATTATCTTGTGATATAGAGAGTTGTGACTCTGGAATATATTCTTAATGTCTTGATGAAGATATTGAACAAGACCTTTGACACTTTTTAGTTCGAGATAAAACCATTAAATCACTCAAAACTTCAAAATAAAAAACGAGGAGTATTTTCGTAATTACCTAAATTTTGAAGTGAATACATATTTTCTTGTTACACTTTATGGCATTTGATTAGTCAATGGGTAATGTCTAAATGAGTTTTCATAGACTCGATGATTGGTGTCATAATACTGTTTCGTTAAATTATGTGATTCATAGATATGTAATTTGTGTTTTAAGAATGCTATGACATTAGTATCACACCATGCTTTGTTATTAGAAGTGTAAGCGAGTAAAATAAGCCTGATATTCAATGAATAAAACATTTGACATGTTATGACATGTCACTTTATGTTTTTCTTGTTCACAAATAGCAAAGGAGTTTGTGAAACAATAACTTAGGGGTAAAACGATAATTTTACTTTCCTTTTAGTTAACGATACACACAAAGGGTAATATCATAATTACACCGTGGATCGTGTGAAGAATACTTTCATCACATCAAACAAAAATTAAACACATATGAACATAGAGATATTCAATATTGGTCATTTATTTGAATCGACCTATATTTAGAATTAAAGTTTCGTTCATGTGGGTCCATGAGGTCTCAATGTTGGACTCTCGGATGAGATTTACAAAAGAAGTATTAAATTGTGGACCACAAGATGGTGGTAAGTCAAGTTCAAGTGTAATCTTTCACGAGATTCAAGTCGAGAAATTGACCATAAGCGAGTCATTTTAAGTTGCATCCGTCATCGAGAAGTTACCTTCGGGGTGCAAGGACTTCAAGAACAAACTTAAGCACATGCAAAAAGATATGAGTCTTGAAGATTTGGTGGTTCGCCTTCGCATAGAGGAAGACATCGTGGCTCCGACAAGAGGTTCAAGACAACTTTCGAGAGAGCCAACGTCATCGAGCATGGTGAACAATTGAAAGGCAAGACGCCCACCAAAAAGCTTAGACCAAAAGGGGCTACCTTCAGAGAGAATAACCAACAAATGTTTGTTGGAAAGTGTTTCAATTGCGATAAAAAAAGGCCATCGCGCAGAGGAATGTCGAAAGCCGCAGAAGAAGAAGAACTGAGAGGACAAAGTCGTGGAGAACGAGAATGATGATCAATTTCTCGTCGCCGTGGTCTCCGAAGTGAACTTAGTGGATTCGAACCCGAAGGAGTGGTGGACAGATATCGGTGATACCCGCGATATTTGTTCGGACAAGAATGCATTTTGCTCGCTCGACTTCTGCCCGACGGGAGAGAAGTTGTTCATGAGATATTTGGCCACCTCCGATGTCATGGGTATGGGCCATGTCATCCTCAAAATGACCTCGAGAAATGAGTTGAAGCTCGCAAATATTCTCTATGTACCCAACATTAGAAAGAATCTTATTTCTGGGTCTAGTCTTTGTAACCATGGGTTTAGGATTGTATTTGAGTCCAAAAAGATCATTCTTAGTAAGAATGATATATATGTGGGAAAAGGGTATGTAAAATATAATATGTGGAAGATGAATGTAAGGAAATTACCGGCAAAGAAGTGAATAAAAATGCATATTCGTCTTCTAATATGCTTGAGTCATTCAATTTATGACATGGTAGACTTGGTCATGTGAATTATGATACATTGCGTAAGTTAATAAATTTGGATTGTATGCCAAAATTAACATTGACTCTAAACACAAATGTGAGAGATTTGTGTTGAAGCAAAGTTAACGAGAACATCTTTTCATAGTGTTGAACGGAAGAGTGGGCCTCTTGAATAAATCCATATCGGTTTATGTGATTTATCATTCATGCCTACGATAGTGGAAACAAGTATTTTGTGACATTCATTGATGATTGTACAAAATATTGATATGTCTAATTGCTTAAGAGCAAAGATGAGGCAATTGAAAAATTTACCATGTACAAATTGGAAGTTGAGAATTAACTAGGTAAAAAGATTAAAATGGTGCGGAGTTACTGTTGGAAATTACTTAACGATTTAAGTAGATTATTATTAAACATAAATAATTACGTGCGGAATTAATAATATAAACGATCTAGCATATTAAACTATTTAATATCTAACAACCTATTGACATTAAAATCATAAGTATGTGAATTAACAAATTAATTCTAATCTAGGAACATGTTAATTAACAATTTAATTATAAACATGTACGTCGATAAAATTTAAACACTCCAATCAACACATAACAAATTAATTCTAATCTAGGAACATTTTAATTAACAATTTAATTATAAACATGTACGTCGGTAAAATTTAAACACTCCAATCAACACATAACAAATTATATACTTACGAGTATTTAAAGTCATCGAGATTTACAAATTCGAGTTATAAATAACTCGGTCGGGAATTGTGCTCGAGTTCGAAGCGAGAATCTTCAAGCTTCAATTCCAGGTTTGCAATATCCTCCTCGAAGCGTCAACACGTCACGAAGAGGAATGACCGGCGGCACATGCACGGGCTGCGGAGGCGCGACCTTGGGGTTGGTCCGGGAAGCTGGCAGCAGGTGGCGTGTGGTCCTTGGCAGGCGGGCAGCAGGCGGCAGTGGCTGGGCACGTCGCTGAAGGCTGCTGGCAGCGGTCGGAGGCCCCGCAGCGGGAGATGTGGTCTGCTGGGCGCTGAGGCGCTGGCAGATCGCAGGCGAAACTTCGCGACGACGCTGAGAGCTCATGGAAGCTCGGATTGGGATGCCGTTTTTTGCGTTGTGTCGACAATGACCTGACTTAAATGAGTTCGGAAAGAGTTCAGGGTTTCCAGACTCGGTTTCGTCAGATTCATCGAATCTTTGGTTCGGAGGTGAGATTTCCAGAAAAATAAATTTCAATGAAAATGGACCAAACAACCACAAGTTGATTCAGATGACACAAGAAGAATATGAGAAGATGAGTGTGAGCTCGAGATGAACGCACACGAGAAAACAAGAAACGAAATTTCGTCTTCCCGGGTGTTGGAATGGTCGGCCAAGAGGGAGGGAGAGAGAGAGAGAGGGAGCAAGGCTTCACCTAGGGTTTCCTCAAACCCTATATTTATAGGCACTGTTAATGGGCTCTGGCGTCTTGCACCGGGCCCATTTCAGTGTGAACATCATGTGGGCTTTTGTTGAATCAACATTCAGCCCAAAATCATGTTAATGGCCGACCCCTATGTCCTACTCGTCTCTCAATTTTCTCTCCCAAATTGCCTGGATTTAATTTTCAAATTCGACTTAATTTAGAACTCTCATCTATTTAATAACTTTGTTATTAAATTGTTTCATAGTTATGGAATAACATAAAATGAGAAACGTTTTATTTTCTAATATTGTTATTATGAATTATCAAGAAAATTATTATCAGAATAATAAAGTTCTTTAATTCACAAAATCGTTAATTAATAAATAAAACATTATTCATTAATTCGCTTGGAAAATAAATTTCTCTATACAAATCAAAATTTGTATTTCATAGTGTGATACAATGACTTTCATTATGTGTACACAAATTCCATATCTGTGAATCACATAATCCAACACTACAACATTATGTCACCTACCGTCGGGTCAGATGCAGCCATTATAGGGCCATCGCCCATTGACAAATCAAATGACATAAAGTGTAGCATCGACTACGCACTCACCTCAGGATTAAGGTAGTTATCGAAGTACCCCTCGTATGTGATCTTGGAGCTTCTAGATTAAACGGTTTTATATCGAGCTTCCATAGAATCACTAGGTCTTGTTCAATATCTTCTATAAGATATCAAGAATGAAATCATAGAGTCACAACTTTCTATATCACATGATAAGATATCATGATTCATTCAAACAATCGTTACTTAGACTCGAATGCTTAATCGGTCTTAAGATTGCGAACAAATGGTTTAAACTAGTCACAAGGGGTTATCATGTCAAATCTGTATTTAACACCCTTTTCGTTGATGACAGTTTCAGAGCGTAGCATACATACATAAACACAAACTATAGGAAAAGAATGCTATTTATTAATATTAATGTTTCAACAAAATATTACAAATAATAAATAAAATGTCTAATATTTTCCTTTGTGGGCACCAATCCCAACAGTTACCATGGTGGTGAATATATGGTACCTTTTGGTGCTTTTGTGCTCAACATGAAATTATTCACGAAGTTTCTCCACTATATTCTCATCAATCGAACGACATTGCCGAACGAAAGAATCGCACTCTCAAAGAGATTATGAATATGATGTTACTAAGTTCGGGGTTACTACAAGAAATGTGAGGGGAACGCATGTTGTCTGTGAACTATGTTTTGAATAAGATACCTCGAAAGAAAGAGGATAAATCTCCATCTGAACTATTTAACGGAACGAAACCTTCATATAAATATATGCGAATGTGGGGGTGCTTAGCTAAGGTTTTGGCACCGGCACTAAAAGGATGAAGATTGGTCCAAAGACCGCGGATTGTGTATTCATTGGTTATACACATCATAGTAACGTCCATCATTTTATTGTGCATGAATCAAATAATCCCGACATCCACAAACGTTTTATTATTGAATCAAAGAATGCATCATTCTTTGAAGATGTATTTTCTTATAAGGGTAAGGAAGATAAAACAAGTTCATCAACTCATGGTTTGAGAACATTGAGGAAATGCCTCAAGAGATTGATGAAGAATCCAAGGACGAGATCGAAGAACCTCGAAGAAGCAAGCGTGCTAGAGTGAAAAAGTCAGTTGGGTCTGACTTTCTAATCTATATGCTAGAGGCCGAACCTCTCACATATAAAGAGGTTGTAAATTCAGTCGAGGGTCATTTATGGAAAGACGATATAAGACGTGAAATTGACTCTATCATGCATAACCACATGTGGGACTTGTTGACCTTCCACCGGGGAGTAAAACTCTTGGTTCCAAGTGGATTTTTACGAGGAAGATGAAAGTGGATGAATCAATCGATAAATATAAGGCGAGACTTGTAATTAAGGTTATAGAAAAAGGAAGGTCTTGACTATTTTGACACTTATTCTCACGTGATGAGAATAACGTCTATACGATTGATTATAGCAATTGCCACTTTGCGAAATCTTGAAATTCATCAAACGGATGTGAAAACTGCTTTCCTAAATGGTGATCTTGACGGAGAGATTTATATGGACCAACCTGGGGGTTGTGTTACACCTGGTCAAGAAAGGAAAATATGTAAACTGGTGAAGTCTTTGTATGACCTTAAACAAACCCCAAAACAATGGCATGAGAAGTTTGACAATGTGATGATGTCAAATGGTTTCAAAATCAACGAGTGTGATAAATGTGTTTACATTAAAATCACAGAGCATGGGTATGTTATCTTGTGTTTATATGTAGACGATATGCTTATTGTTGGAGTAATGAGAGCATGATTAAGTCCAAAAAGTATATATTAAATCCAAAATTTAATATGAAATATTTGGAACTTGTAGATGATTGTGGGGATCAAGATCAAACATACATCAAATGGACTTGTTTTAAGTCAATCACACTATGTTGATAAAATTCTAGACAAATTTGCAAAAGATGATGGTGGAGTCTCGAGAACTCCAATCGATGCATTGCAACATTTGTATAAAAATAAAGGAGAAAGCTACTCTCAAATTGAGTATGATAGAGGTTTGGGGAGTCTAATGAATTTTATGAAATTTACAAGACCCGACTTAGGTTACTCTGTCAGTAGGCTTGGAAGATATACTAGTAATCGAAGTTCTGAACATTGGAAAATAATCTTGAAAGTAGTGCGGTATCTACCTATCCTTTACTGATATTGACCATAGTACTTGAGTCGCGTCGAGTCTTTATAATTTTTGTCTCACAATTTCATTCATGTGGGGAATTGTTGGAAGAAATGTTAATAAAATATTATTCACATAGGTTGTAGATGATTTATGGCTAAATATTTGAGTAGGATCTACTCATCAGAATTATATAATTTTTTCCATATTATTATTCCTCGTTGCGACGAATATAAGATTAAGTATTTATTTTCCAAAATGATGTCTATAATGAATGAGAAATTGATGCTCAAAATATACTTAAAAACACATTTTTATTATGTGTTTAAAGAAGTGAAGTGGATAGGGAAACTCAATATTGTACCTAAAAGAGTCCCACATTGGTTGGGAAAGAGAGTTTGTATAGTAATTATATAAGATTATCCTCCTTACAGTGATATCCAAGTGTAAGGGAGGAGAGTGTGAGTGGGTTAGCTCTAACCTCTCGGGCACAGACACACACGCGTCACCGTCAGGCCGGGCCCGGGCTCGGACTCCAGTTTGGGTCGTGGATCTTGGATCATTGCAATTTGGGCTCTTCTTGGGCTTTCGAGTTTTCGGGCTTGCGGGCCCATTCCTTATCTTTTTAGTACAAATTTCATTTATAAAAGGTTTTAATTCCACAATAACCTTTATGGTATTATGAGAATTACAATGTCAAGTGCTACGAGATAAATTCTACGGATTAAATTGCATTAGTGTCAAATAATGTCGAATTGAAGTGCATTTGATCAAACGTTTATAACAACCACATTATTGAGCAATAATTTGGACTTTTTGAGCATTAAGTTGGCGATTTTTGGCTGAATGGTTCTCTTCCGAACTTGAGCTTAGGGAGCCTATAAATAGAGGCATTTCTATCATTCCAAAGATACACCGAGACAAGTTAAGAGCTCTCTCAATTTTCTTCTTCCTCTTTTCTTCTCTGAAGTTGTGGTTTTCTTTTGTAGTCCGAGGTTGGTTTGTCTAGGAGCTTGGTTCGTCGGAGAAGTCTTTCTATTGCTCAAAGACTTTCTCAATGATCATCGTATCCCATGAGGTAAAGTGCTCATGATTTCCCGACAGTAGTGGGAGGGCAATATAACTTTAAGCAAACCGTCGAACGGTCTTCAATTTTCTTATGTTTCGTTGATTGTAAAATATTGTTGTTGTTATTTATTTTTAATCATTTTTTTTTATTATTGTACTCGGATAATGAAAATATATCTAACATCATTTGGAGAATATATATAACATTTTTTTTACATTTTAGTTGTGAAGCAAGAAATTACCGAAATTGGATTTCTGCGCACAATGACCCAAAATCTTAACATATCTTGGATCATGTTGAAAGACGTCATTCCTAACAAAATTACATAAAAAGATATATATTAAGTTAAGAACACATATTACAATAATTACTAGTAAATATATGTTCACTTTTGTTTCTCTTTATATCAAAATAAACGCAGCATTTGTTTCCTACATTCAAAACATAGTTGTTAATAAGTACGGTAAAGAAAAAACTATCGCAATATTTAACGATGCTTTTAAATATGAGAAATTGCCTAAAATATCACCATTTATAATTGGTTTTTTTAAAATTGACTAAAATTAATTTTTTCCTAAAATACTAATACAAAAGTCTAAAATATTCCTAAAATAATTTTTTTACATTTAAACCATATCTATATTAACCGGTTATTATTTATTTATTTAAATAAAAATAAACTTTAAAATGTAAAAACTGCTCTAACCCTAAAAAATAATTATTTTGGCCAGTAGTATAGAGTAGGGCATTTGTGTTAGTTTTATTTTTTAATGGATATTTTTTTTTTCATATGAAATTTACTTGTATTTTGGGAAAAAAACATGTTTGGGTGAATTTTGAGAAAATCAAAAATAAAAAGTGGTACTTTAGGCAATTTCTTTTTATGAAAGTCCGTTACTAATTACTCAAAAAAAAAAAAAAAGAATTTGGTTTGTAGAGGAAACATTATCGTCTTCTTTTTTCTAAAAGTTCTAGAAATTTGTTAGATAAAGGTTTTCAATATCAGTAATTTGTCTAGCGGTTTTCAGAACAATTCTCTTATTTAAATGTGGTCATTAAGATTATACAGTCCATCTCGTGTGTGTGTATTCGCATATCTCTCTTCATGGAATTTTTCTCATGTTACTACTCCTTAACAAAATAAATAAATAAGAAAACATAACAAAAAGAGGAAGAAGTGAAAAATGTTTCCACTTTAATTAATATTTTTATATTTATTTTATAGCAAAGTAAACATCGGCGAAAAACTTGGCTAAAAAGTTTGAATAATTTTCGAGGGATAAGTATATGCTCAATCATTTGGTATGACATTATTTATTATATATTTCCAAATCTATGTACTACATACAAATTCTACGCACTAGAAAGAAAAAGGAAAAGGAGTGTTTGTAACCATCATGATCTAGCTGAAAACCAGTAATGAGTCGTGCCTTTGTTTTGGTGATTTGAAAGACGAAAAGAAAAACAGGTGATCGTATCATTTCATGTCGTCTTGCCATGGCCAGACCCCGCAACTTTCTCAATCAACCTTGTGTGGCTTACAAATGCGAAGCTCACCTGGATGATTTACAAACCACAATATCTACCAAATATCTCCAACACTTTCTGTATTATTTTTCTCTTTTTTTTTTTTTTTTTTTTTTTTTGGCTAGGACTTAAGACTTTCTGTATTGCTATTCCATATTGAATCCCATCCGTGGAAGCTCAGATTCTAGACGAACTGAAGGATTGAAACTTTGATAGTAAATAGTGACAAAGATTTTGAATGTGCATCTCGACAAATGATATATCAATTTTACATTAAAAAAATAAAAATTGGTCGACAAATGATATATCAATTTTATATAAAAAAAATCGGGTCTTTTGTCAACATTAACATAATTTTTTGGAAATAATCGATGTTTTGTAAATATGTTGTAAATATCCATCGTACTTATATGGAAGTCGTTTATAAAAAATTATGGACCGGATTATCCTTTTTTATTTTAGTAATTTAAATGGTCATTCCAGGTATATTGGTCCAAATAATCTTATAAACAGATTGGTATGATTATTTCCTAAATATATACAAATCGTTGACTATTATCAAAATATTTCGAGCTTATATGGCTAATAATTAGAATAACCTACCTTATATTGATATATCATTTTTCGGCTTGTATTAATCATTTCTGTTGTTACTACCATTAATTTTGTTGGCTTAATTTTTTGCTCTAAGATCCAAATGAAAGATATCATAATTTGTAGCTTAACTTTCTCATGATACCTTTCATGTATGTTGATAAGCGCGTTTTATACATTATTATTAAGCGATGTTAAACGGAAACCCGTTGCGAATCCTTAGGTGTTTTTGATAGTTTTTGTAGTTTGGGTTGTTTTTGTCGCAGATTATGTAAGGATAGGGGATTTGGAGCACATGCGCGATAAAGAACGGAAAAGGAGCAAAAATCAAGTCTAAAAAGGGTTCAACGTTGGGCACCCGAGTGACCATCGCGACACGATGCTGTCTTGTCACGTCGCGACGGTTTGTGGTCACGTCGCGATGAATGCGTTGGGAAAGGGTAATTAGCACGCGGGCCACGCTTTTAGCGTAGAAATTCCGTTTTCAAGAGACAGGGTTGCACAAAAAGAGCTATTTCACCTATATAAGCAACATAGCAGTCACAAGAAAAACATTCCGGTGGGTACTACTGCTGCAAGAATTCAATCTCATGACGAAAAAAGACGTGAAGCCTCGTCTCATCCGGTGGGTACTACTGCTGCAAGAATTCAATCTCAAAATCAAAGATAAAAAGGGCTTCGACAACATGGTAGCGGATCACCTCTCGAGACTCGAGACACTAGAGCACGTTCACGACCGAGTCCGACCAATAAACGAGAATTTTTGAGACGAAAAGGTGATGGCGATCAGAGCAATCGAGACGCCTTGGTATGACGACTACATCAACTACCTGACGAGTGGTGTTCTTCTAAGTAAGATGACGTATCATCAACAAAAGAAATTCCTCTCAGATATACGCCACTTTTACTGGGAAGAACCCATTCTCTACCGAAAGTGTGCAGACATGGTGATCCAGAGATCCATACTCGAGGATGAGATGAACTCAATTCTTCTCCATCGCCACGCACTCGAATGTGGCCGACAATATGGGCCCGCCAAAAATGCGGCAAAGGTACTTCAAAGTGATTTTTATTGGCCTATTTATTTCGGGATAGTCGCTACTTCCTTTCTTTGCCTGATAGGTGCCAACGGACCGAAAACATGTTGAATTGGACTGAAATGTCACTAACGAACATGCTAGAGATCGAGCCCTTTGACGTTTGGGGGATTGATTTCATGGGGCCCTTTCCACCATCCTACAAAAAGAATATATCATATTTTTGGTGGACTACGTGTCAGAATGGGTCGAAGCGAAGACCGCTCCAACAAACGACGGGAAGGTCGTCCTCAAGTGTCTCAAGCAAAATATTTTCACATGGTTCGGGACTCACAGGGCGATAGTGAGCGATGGAGGATCGCATTCTGCAACCAACAGTTCGAGGCTCTACTAACCAAATACAACGTCAACCACTTGAAATTGCTCGCCTATCATCCTCACGCAAATGGACAAGCCAAAGTGTCAAACTTTTAAGAAAATTTTGGAGAAGACGGTCGAACAAACGGGGAAGGACCGAGCAAGCAAGCTTGACGACGCATTATAGGCGTACATGACGGCGTTTAAGACTCCAATAGGCATGTCACCTTACTCCCTCATCTACGAGAAAGCGTGCCACCTGCCGGTCGAAGTGGACCATAAAGCACTTTGGCCAATGAAGAAGCTCAACTTTGATGAGAAGGCGGCGAGACATCAAAGGTTGCTACAACTAAGCGACCTCGACGAATTCCGGATCTACAAGTAAAAGACGAAGCTCTGGCACGACAAACACATCGTGAAGAAAGATCTCACGCCAGGGCAGTCGGTTCTTTTATTACCTCATGTTTGCGTCTTTTTCCAGGAAAGTTGAAGTTTTGCTGGTCGGGACCATTTGAGGTAGTCACAGTCTACCCAGACGGAGCGGTTGAGCTGAAGAGCAGGAATGATGAGCAATTCAAAGTCAAAGGCCAGCGAGTCAAGCCATATTTTGGAACCCTACTAAAAGAGGAGAAAACTGTCACACATCTCGGCATATAAGGCCCGGTAAGACGTCAAACTAGTGACGCTTAAACGAGTGCTTCAGGGAGGCAACCCACGTTTTTTTCAGGTTTATAGGTAATTTCTTTTGTCGTTTTTATTTTATTTTTTATAGGTTTATAGTCAGTTTAAAAAAAACAAAAGAAAAAATTGGACGCCAAGTTACAGAGTGCCCATCGCGTCAAATTTTCACTGTTGTGACGCGACCAGGGGTCATCGCGTCGCGATTGACCCCGAAACTGGGTTTTAAACACGATTTTTTTCACTATCTCTTCTCACTTTTCACTCACTCACTCACTCACTCACGCGATTTCTCTTTCAAATTTCTTCCCAATACCGAAATTTTTTGACCTAAACCTCCCAAAATCTCACAAAATACACAATTTTTACCCACAATCGCAACACGAATTTTCTTCTACACAATTGATCGTTTACATTGATTTCATACTCATCTTCTTTGTTTTCATCTCCAAATCAACTCAAGGTAAAATTTCGTTTTTTGGACTCGTGTTCTTCATATAAGTCGTTTATTATGGTGTATAGCAATAGAATATTCATGTGCATATAGGTTTTGGGTATCTATTTTTATATTAAACCCACGAATTCTCTTTGTTTTGACCGCACGCCACGTGTTTGATAAAATGCCAAAAGGAGAATTCGTGTGGTATTGAGAGATATTTGAAAATTTTGAGTGTTTTGTATAGATATGGCAGCAAGAGCGAGACGAGACCCAGAAAACGTATTACCAAAAAGTATGAGACATGAACCGTCGGATCCATCAAGGAAATTCATTGTCGGAGGAGCGGATGCGTACGCTCGTTTGGAAGGAGTTGCGATCATCCCCGAGAGAATGATCGAAGCCACGACCAATGTGAGTACCTTCGGGTACATGCGTCATCAAATCGATATGCGGGGATGGAAGGATCTCGGATCAATCAGCTGCGTCCCCAACATCACAATAGTTTGGGAATTCTATGCCAACCTCTGTGCAGGGACCCCCGGATCCTCCATGGTCACATTCAGGGGGAAAGAAGTTGACATCTCCCCAGCGGCCATCAACCATTTCCTGAACGTCCCCGAGGTCGATTCCAAATTCTACGACTCCAACATGCTCGACCTGCCTATGGACTTGATCATCGCCACTCTTTGTCGACTCCCTGAGAGATGGAAGTTGACATTATTGGGTGCACCGCGGAAGTTTTCTACGCCGCGAATAAAATTTTTTGCCAAAATATGGATGTACTTCATTGCCTCCAACCTTGTCCCCAACAATCACACGCACGAGCTTACGATACGCCGTGCCTTTATTCTATACTGCATTGTGACTGACCAGCCATTAAACGTAGGTCAAATAATCATGGAAAGTATGGGTAACATCTCTACCCGCGAACCGGAGCAAAATATGGGTTTTCCCGGGCTCATCACAATGATGTGCGCCAATGCACGAGTACCCACCGAGAGAGGAGATGAACTTGGAGTGCTCGGGAAACCAATCGATACCACATTCATGAGTCGATTGAAGCAGAAATGGCCATTCGCCGAGCCCTCAGGTCAGAGATTATCAGCGGACCCGGATGTATTTCCGGCAGCTCAAGACCTTCACAGTATCCCGGTGACGAAGAACAATAGAACCCGTCCGGTTACGAGCTCGGATTCACGCAAATGATGGAAATGCTGACGAGGAAGGATACGAACATCGGGCGTATCGACGAGCGGAAAATGGTGTTCCAAGAAGAGATGGGTAGACGCTTTGACAACGTCAACACTAGGCTCGATCATGTGGACTCGTTTCTTACACAAGCATGATAGGCGATTGGTGGCCACGCACCAATTTCACGAACAGGTCTATGACACGTGGGTCAGTCATTATGCACCTCCACCGGACGCCTTTCACCACGACTCAACGGAGCCACCGCCATTCTACCCATTGTTCCCGTCGTTCCCGAATCAGCTCCGTAAGACTATCCTCCATACCACCCATACCCACCGCGAAAAAAACGAGTGACTTTGCCTCGCGAGGTAAGTTCCTGTATTCCCAAGTTTTTGTGTCTCTCACATTGAAGACAATGCTTGATTTGAGTTTGGGGGGGGGGGGGGGGATTTTTCTCCCACATTGAAGACAATGCTTTGTTTTGTTTACTTTATTTTGTTAGATTATTTTGTGTCTAAGTCGTGTTTGATAGGTGATTTAATATTGTTAATTAGATCGATTTACATACGCTAATTAATGAGATTTGACTTTTTTTAAAGACTTTAGGAATTGGAGTAAAAATTCATGAATTGCTAGGAAGAAAACGGGGTTTGAGAATTCAAATTGTCATATAAGCTTGAATTTTTTATGTCTCGATGTTTAGGAATGCTAGATGCATATTATTGTCGGTCAATTGAAATAAAAGTCACCATATTTATGAGAACCTTCTTCAATCCCTAGTCGAGGAAAAATTGCGTACACAATGTTCTAATAAGAATGATCTAGGCATTAGGATAAGCCCTTCAAGCCTAAAAACCAGAACCAAAAATATTGATTATCATTTAGAACCCGGTACCAAAACGTCTAATGTTTCACCATCTCGTTACTTAGTCAGAAAAAACTCTGAGCCAAATTTTTTAAATCCCACAAAGAAGCAGTTGAATTTTATCGACTCTTGAAAACAACTAAATTCGTTAAGCTTAATTGAGAAAAAAAAACTATGAGATTATTTGGTTGTCTTTAGAAATATTTGTTCGTTATTTGTAGAAGTTTTTCATTCTAACACCACGTCAAGTATTTATATTGTAAAAACCTTCTCTTTATCTTCTTATTCTTAAAAAAAAGAATAAAAATAATAATTGAAAGTTGAAAAGAGAAGTGTTAGTTGTTTTGACGTGGTGTAGTTAAATAGAAAGGCTATGTGAGCCAATGTTGTAAAAGTCAAAATAAAGAGAGTTGTAAAAGAGGAAACACGTTTTGGGTATTGAGTCGAAAAAACTAGAAGTTGTTCAAATATTACTAGAGTCGCTAAGATCAACCTTAGTCACTAAATGTTCCCTTTCATGCCCTTGACCTGGGCCTAACATTACAAGCCTCATAAGACCTTTTGACGAGCTAGAAATGATTTCTGTATATTAGTAGAGATTAAGGGAAAAGAGGAGGCCTATGGTAAGTCTAAACCATAACTAACAAATGTCATATACATATTACGATTTTTGTGATTCTTTATTATTTTGGTTGGCGAGAGTACAGTTTTAGGTATCCAAATACTTAGAGATAGATAGACATTGGAAAAACGGCTAAAGATAACATTAGATTTTATTTTCTCGTTTGAAGTCTAGCAATTGACGATGATGTTTTAAACCATGAATTTTCAAAACCAAAGAGTCTTGAAAATGAGAAATAGAGTCTTAGCGTGAATTGATTGAACAAGCATTAATTTTGAACCTATCATTGTGTCGGGTAGTTTATTTTTCTTTCGTGTGTTAGTGTTTTTAGTTTTGGTTATTTTCACTTTTATTAATTTTGTTGCTTGGGGACAAGCAAGAGTTTGAATTTGGGGGAGTTTGATAAGCGCATTTTATACGTTATATTAAACGATCTTAAACGGAAACTCAATACGAATCCTTAGGTGTTTTGATAGTTTTAGTAGTTTGTGTTGTTTTTGTCGCAAATTCTGCTAGGAGAGCAGATTTGGAGCGCATGTTCGATAAGGAGCAAAAAATGAGAAAAATCCAAGTCTAAAGAAGGTTCAGCATTGAGCACCCTAGTGCGCATCGCGACGGTCTGTGGTCGCGTCGTGAAAGTCCTGGTCGCATCAGGATGAATGCGTCAAGAAAGGTAATTAGCACGTGGGCCACGCTTTTAGCCCATAAATTCCATTTTCAAGAGTCAGGGTTGCACAAAAAGAGCAGTTTCGCCTAAATAACCAACAGAGCAGCCACAAGAAGGACATTCCCCTGTTTTCTTAACTTTAAGAGAGAGAAACTGAGCGTAAGAACTGAAGACTTTAGAGAAGAACCACGGAGACGCAGGAAGGCCGCGACGAGACTGCAGAACCCCCGACCATGTTAGTTTTCTTCTTTCCTTTCCTTTGCACTTAGTAGTTTATTTTTACTAGTTTGATTGTTATGACTTTGTTGATTTCTATGTTTTCCTTTTCATCCACCATCACCATGATTTAACTCCATAGAGGGTGATGGTGATTCTTCTCTTGAATTCTGTTATATGACTTAAATTAGAGTTTGATTTCGTTTCAATTGTGCGTTTTTTCTTAGCTTGTTTTTAATGCTTACATGAAATTGATCACTTTGTGTATGTTGTTTGAATTAATCCATTACTCTAGCTATATTTGATAAATTGAGCACTAGGCTAGACAACCTTGAATTACTGCGTTGTCTAGAGATAGCCGTATAATTTAGGGATTCATTATATGTTCTTGTTGTGATTGCAAATTAGGATTTTAATCTTGAAACCGAGAGGTAAAAGTTAATTCTGATTTAGGTTATTAATATTACTCTAGCGAGGGTTAGCAATATTAATCTGTGAACACAAATACTGCATAACGAAATAATGAAGTAAACTCGAAGTCAAACAAGTTTTGCAATAAAGAAGTGAAACCTCACTCCTTTTCACCACCTCCATGTTTTTAATGTTTTTTTTAAGTTGCTTACTAATTAGAAATCAAAACTTTCACTTTCATTCTCCCTATATTCAAATTAGAGTAAGGTTAGAATAACAATTAATTATAAATTCTCGTGGGAACGAACCGTACTTACTATCTATATTACTTGTTCGACACGTGCACTTGCGCGCGCTTATTTGGCAACATATGTTTTGGGAAGTTTTTTTATTTTGACAGATTTTGTGATAAATGTCTTAACTTTCAGTTTTTAATATTTGGCAAGTTTCATGTTTTGATAGATTTTGTCATAAATGATGTAGCATTTGTGCAGATACAATTTCAGTATGTTTTGAGAAGTTTTTTGTTTTGATAGATTTCGTTCTAAATCCTGTAACATTTCATTTGGTCATCTCGTCTGGCAAATCATCATGCATTAAAAGGAGAAGAAACTTTAGGAAGACTTACACTATGTAGGACTTCTATAAAAGCCTTGTGGCTCTCCCTTAACATATATGAATAATGTCATTTCATCAAATCTCTAGGGTTCTTAGACGTGCTCGATTTGCAGACTGATAAACTATTGATTTGTACATGGTTGTAATTCTTTAAACACTTATTCATAAACTATAAGATTAAATAAGTGTGAGTTTTTCTGATTCTATGATTGAAATCCTCACGAATGTTCATTGATGCGCCCAAATATCGGTGAGTGTGTTTGAAGAGTGGAATTGAGAGGTGTGTCAAATTCAAGGGGAGTCCTTGATTTAGTTTTCACATATAGCATTAATCAAATTATTTTATTATTGAGTATTGTTTAATAAAAAAAATTTCATTGGGCTAAGAGCCTCCTAAATATAGGCGAAATTGTACCAAATTGAATTACCACTTTTGTTTGATTTATTTTTCACACTTATTTATATTGTTATCTCATATTTATTTAGTAAAGTGTTACAAACACTGTCACATAAAAATCTTGTAACAAAATTTCACATTCATTTCACATAAAAAATTACCTCTTTTTTCTTACGAGAGTGAATATGCTAGATATAGCTATAATTGCATGAATAATATCGGGCTAAATTATCTTAATATATGGTCTATATCGAATTTGGTAATTCAAATAATGGATTAATAATTTTCTTTTGCATAATATATATTATAATTCAAGATAAAACTTCTCACTCTGGAGTCAGCCTGGGCATGCGGCAAGCGAAAGAACGAAATGAACACTTCCTTCCGCGTGTTAGCGGTAACTAATATCCGCGGAAAAACACAATCCGGCTGGCGGTGCAGACTGTCCGTGTCACTCACAGAAGGAAGCGGGGCCCGCGGATGGCAGGTTGCCGTTGGAAGAAAGGGGAGAGGGGGTGACGTGGCCCAATCGTATTCTTTAAAAATAATACCGTTTTGAAATCCAATGGTTGTAAAAATTTGTACACTACCAAATTTTTCTCTATAAATACAAACCATTTTCATAACAATTTTCACAACTCATCCAAATTTCTCTCTACATTTTAAACAATTTCTCTCTATAATCTCTCTACAAAATCTATTAAGTTTCTAAAATCTCTTCAAAAGTTCTACAATTTTAATTATGTCTCGGGAATCATCTCACCAAAGAAATTATCGAGATCGTTCTCGCACTCTCACACCATCAACAAGTCGAGGTATCTTTCGAGAGATTGCTCGATTTTCACGGGGAGAAACTTCATCGGCAAGATCATCACCGCATTCGGAGCGACCTGTGGAGACGTCAGAGCACGATGAGATTTTTTTGTACAACTCTCAAAAATTTGCGTCAATGAGTCAAGATAATCTCAATTTACTAGCATGCTGGAGACAACACCAGTATATGTTTTCAATACTATCGAAGATGGTTAGAGATGTTCTTTCGATCCCGGTTTCAACCGTCTCATCCGAATTGGCGTCTAATAATTTGGGTCGAATCATCGACAATCAACGACAGAGTTTGAAACCAAAAAATAGTCGAAGCTATAACCGTCTACAAAGATTTGTCTCAGCACGACGACCGATCTCAAGAAACATTTGTAAACATTGATTTTGTCGACAATTATGATTTGAACTTTGCAAGTATGAACATCAATGAACTTTAGAAAACGTAAAATGTGTAATAACATTTCATTTACTAAGTACAATCTTTACATTTCATTATAATTTTTAAAATTTCTTACATTTACCTCCTTTCAATATACAATTTATTCAAAATTTTATTTATTTTTAAACACTTTAACGGACTAATGGAAGGAAACAATTGTTACCAATATTATTATTAATATTGAAATAAACAAAAGACAAATACAAGGAAAAAGATGAACGCAACACTGGAAGTAGTAGCAAAGGTAACAAGGATATAGGTTCATCGAGAGTCGTTAGACAGTTTCCTTGAAGCTATTTATCGCCCTCCACAGGTGCTGGATAAGTAGAGCAATAGCCTCCCATAATACAACTACGAAAACACAACTTTACCACCACTCGGCTTGACTTCAACGAACTTGAACAAAAGCACCGAACTTCCACTGGACTACAAAAGAAAGACAATTTCGGAGAGTGAGATAAGAAATGTTATGCTTTTTTTGGTGTGTCTAGAATGAGATTCGAAGGTTCTATTCATAGGCCTTAGAGCTTGGTTTACATCCATGCAAAACGTCCAAAAACGTCAAGGTTAATGCTCACCTACCTCCGGCCATTATCATGAGTCTTAAAGAGTGTTAAAACACTTAACTCCGACCATCTAAAGGTCATATGACCGTTTACACGGTTTTGGTTGTATTCTCAAAATAACACACAAGATCCAAGCCCGAAATAAAACTCATTTGAAGTTAAATTTGTAATAAAAAAACAAGGAATGGCCCGGAAGTTCGAAGGCCCAAGAAGAGCCCAATTGTCCAAGATCCAAGATCCAAGCCCGAGCTTGAGCCTGAGCCCGTCCCGGCTCGGCTCAGCGACAGCGCGCGCGTGTGTGTGCGCGCGAGGGGTTATAGCTAACCCACCTACACTCTCTCCCTTACACTTAGATGTCACTTTAAAGAGGAGAATCTCTTATAAACATTTCACCAACATACATTCCCAACCTATGTGGGACTCTTTTGTTACACAACGTGTCACTTCTCTAAACAACACATATCATATGTGATTTTTTTAGCATTTTTAGAGCATCAATTTTTCATTCATTATAAATATAATTTTTGCAAATAAATATTCAATCTTATACCCGCCGCAGCGAGGAATAAGAATATGGAAAAATTATCCAATTACGAAGAGTGGAACTCACTCAAATATTTGACCGAAAATCATTAACACATTAGGTAAAAATACTCTTTTTTACCTTTTATTCCAACAATCTCCACGTGATACGACAATTATAAAGACACGACACGACTCATGGTGGTGAAAGTTCTGCGGTCAACACCACTCTAGGATAGGTAGGTAAACCTTTGAATCTTTCCTCGGAAAAATATGTTACTTTTACTGACTACTCAGTAGACACGATGTCCTTGAGCTGTTAGTCGTTTTGTATAAACGATAAAGATATCCCCCACTGATGTTTCCCTGACACAGGTTCAGTTCACATGGTTATTTTCATTTTGGCCCTAAACATTCGTCTGGTTCTACAAGAGTTTCTAAAGAATTAAGCCCTATTAATTCTCTTTCGAAGCGGCCCCACTTCTCTCTCACATAGGTGATTCTTCAATCAAGAATAATTCCGCATTATTCATTCGGATTTCAACAATCAAGTAAATTAAAATCATTAAAAGCTCTAAGCTTAACCTCTTACTGAAATAACTGTATAATAGGACTAGGAGCAATGGTTTCCCCCACAGTGACCTCACTTAGTCACTGAGAGTTAGGTTGTCCCATTGAACAAAGATCTCGGGATCTCCGGTTATCATGGTTGGGTTTCCTTTGCATTAGCTTTATTAGCTATGGTCTTTAGTCCCATTCATTTCGATGTCTTCTCTACTAAGTCCCTATTTAACCCTTTGGTTAACGGATCCATATTCTCTTTGGACCTCACATAGTCAATATTTATGACTCCAGACGAGAGAAGTTGTCTAATAGTATTATATCGTCGACGAATATGTCTGACTTACCATTATACATCACATTGTGTGCTCTACCAACAACAGATTGATTATTACAATATCCACATATTTCTGGCATTCCAATCAGGAATATCTTCCACGAAGTTTCTAGGCCATTCAGCTTCTTCGCCACATTTATCCAATGCAACAAACTCAGGTTCCATCGTGGATATAGTTATCACTGTTTGTTTGAATGATTTCCAAGATATATCTGCACCTCCCAGAGTGAATACATATCCACTAGTGGTCTTAGAATCCTGAATATCAGATATCCAACTTTCATGAGTGTAACCTTCAATTACTTCGGGATATCTCTTATAGTTTAACCCATAATCACAAGTGAATCGTAGATACCACAGTTCTCTATCGATTGCTTTCCAGTGTTCAACACTTGGACTGCTCGTATATCGAGTTAATCTACTAACAGTGTAGGCCAAGTCAGGTCTCGTACAACTCATCAAGTACATGAGACTACCAATCACTCTAGCATACTCAATTTGAGATATACCTTCTCCTTTATTTTTAGACAAGTGTTGAATTATGTCAATTGGAGTTCTAGAGATTCCATAATTTTTGTTACCAAACTTGTCTAGAATTTTTTCAACATAGTGTAATTGATCTAGGACAATTCCGTTCTCCGTCCGAGAAAATCTTAATCCCTAAGATTACATCAGCAAGTTCTAGATCTTTCATATCGAACCTCGAGTTCAAGATATCTTTTGAGGACTGCACCATCCGATCATTGCTTCCCACAATGAGCATATCATCAACGTATAAACATAAAATAACATATCCTTGAATATTGATATTAATATATACACATGTATGACACTCGTTGATTTTAAATCCATTTGACGTCATTACAGTGTCAAATTTCTCATGCCATTACTTTAGAGCTTGTTTAAGGTCATAAAGCAATTTGACCAATTTACAAAATAAATCAACTATTAGTATATCGGTAATAGATCCGAATCGGGATAAATAATATTCTTTCATCGCAATATGTCTAAAGATAAATAGCTTCAAGATTGTTACGAATATTATTATTAATATTGAAATAAACAGAAGACAGATATAAGGAAAAAGATGAACACAATACTGGAAGTAGTAGAAAAGGTAACAAGGATGTAGATTAGTTGAGGCCCGTTAGATGGTTTCCTTTAAGTTATTTATCGCTCTCCACAGGTGCTGGATAAGTTGAGCGATAGCCTCACAGGATACAACTACGACAAGACAAGTTTAGTACC
Source organism: Urtica urens (assembly GCA_958296335.1). Classification (NCBI taxonomy): domain Eukaryota; kingdom Viridiplantae; phylum Streptophyta; class Magnoliopsida; order Rosales; family Urticaceae; genus Urtica; species Urtica urens. The sequence continues at coordinate 11,192,160 of OY282520.1, read as the reverse complement.
ACTCGGCTTGACTTCAACGAACTTGAACAAAAGCGCCGAACTTCTACCGGGCTACAAATGAAAGACAATTTTGGAGAGGGAGAGAGGAAATTTTTTTGCTTGTTTTCGGTGTGTCTAGAATGAGATCTGAACGCTTTAGTTATAGGCCTTAGAGCTCGGTTTACATCCATGCAAAACATCCAAAACGTTCATGATTAATGCTCTTTAAAAGTGTTAAACGTCCAAAAACGTCAAGCTTAATGCCCACCTACCTCCAGCCATTAACATGGCCCGGAAGCACGAAGGCCCAAGAAGAGCCCAAGATCGAAAATTCAAGATCCAAGTCCCGAGCCCGAGCCCGGCCCGGACCGACTTGGCTCGGCGGCGGCGCATGTGTATGTGCGTGCCCCCGATGGGTTACAGATAACCCACCCACACTCTCTCCCTTACACTTAGATATCATCTTAAGGAGGAGAATCCCTTATAAACACTTCACCAACACACACTCTCACTCTTTTCATTACACAACCTCTCACTTCTTTAAACAACACATATCATATGTGATTTTTTAGCATTCTTAGAGCATCAATATCTCATTCATTATAAACATGATTTTCGCAAATAAATACTCTATCTTATAACCGTCGTAACGAGAAATAAGAATATGAAAAAAATTATCGAATGCTGAAGAGTGGACCACACTCAAATATTTGACCGAAAATCATTAAACACTAGGTAAAAATACTCTTTTTTTACTTTTTAATCCAATAACACTTCCGCTGGAAATTTTCTGTCCCCCAGGCGACATAATCTGTGTCAGCGGTACGCGGAATAGAGTATTCCGCCAAAGTCTTTCTTCCGTTCGAGCGGTAGATGGAAAAAAATTTCGTCCAATATCCCAGACCGACTCTTGAGTCTAAATTTGTCTGTGGTCTTCAAAGACCTGTTGTTGTTGGTCTCTCCAATCGAGCAAAATAGTGCACTCTTGGCCTCATTGCTCGTTCACAAATGACTTTGGCTTATTATATTTCTGTATATAACGAGTTAATTATCGAGTTAGCGCAATTATATTATCAACGAACCGGGTTGAACACTTTCTCATCGTGATCTGGGTTTTTATTGCAAACTCTTAATAATTGCGTGACATAAAGCTTATTATATTTGTGTATATAACGAGTTAATTGTCGAGTTAGCACAATTATATTATCAACAAACTGGGTTGAACACTTTCCTTCATCGTGATCTGGGTCTTTATTACAAACTCTTAATAATTGCACGACATAACACAGATATCCATATAAAAATAGTTTATATTTTACAAAAATAACTCATATTCTTTCATGCCTTTATTGGTTTACTTCTCTTTCTGATGTGAGAGATTCATAACATGTCCCATTAAGACGACAATTATTTACATATGCTACTATATTGAATTCAACAATTAGACGTTAAAAAAAAATATTGAATAATTAGCGAGTGGACTACATAATGTCTTTCATTATCAAATGTAAAGAATATTGAGATATCGTCTCAAAAGAAATTTTTATAAGCTCTTAAAACTTCAAATTAATAGATTGTTAAATTGCTTTAGAAAGCCTGACTTTACTGTCAAATGGTACTTTTTCACCATACGACATCATACATTATTGGAATAGTGTACACTAAATTGTATATTATCGTACACTTAAGAATTATTATTTTTTTGTATTCTTTTGTATCATATACGATATCGTACTTACGATAAATTCAAAATTCTTAACGTACGTGCGATAAAATTTAAACTGTTAATCATTTTTCTAAATTCAAAATTTAAAATCGATTAAAATTTAATTAAAATTAAATCAATTTAACATATATGTTACTAGTAACACTATACGAACAATATTTAATAAGTTATAACCAGAAAATCATTAAAAAACAATTGGCTAATGATCAAATATTCAAATATATCTCTTAGAAATTTTTGAAAAACTTAAGTGTTTAATCTATGAGGATATTTTTTTTTTGCAATTTTAGTCCAGAATTTATTATTATATATTTTTCAAATGATAAGTCTAAATTGCATATTTTTTAAGTTTGGAGGTTACAAAATGAAATTTCTCTTTTCAATCCCCTTCATTATTATGGAGTGTAAAATGACAAAATATAATTGATTTCACCCCAACCCCAACTTCATTTTACATTATATTATGGAGTGCATGAATAAAAACTCTTAATATGAAGTTTATATTAATCTATTCTAAACATGAACTGAAATTAAATAATATGAAAATAATTTAAGTGATTCCAAAACGTAAATATATTTTATGTTTGATATGAACATTATAATATTATTAAAGTACAGTGCATATGTACAAATTAAAATAAATTGTACAAACATAAATATACTTCACAAAGTCAAACGTATAGTAGGACAAAAAATGCATATTTTGTTTTTTGAAGAAAGGCAAGAAAATGCATTTTAAAGCGACAATACCGTTTTCAAAGGCACAAAATTAGACATAAGCATCAATCTGTTTTTAAAAAATGTAAATTGCCTGATAAACAACATCTTTTACTTTAGAATGTAAAGGTTCTCATCAACAACATATTTTATTTAAGAATGTAAAGTTTCTCATGAACAACATCTTTTGGTGTAGAAGAAGTCTTTTATTGTTAATAATAAGTTGTTCATGTTATTAAAAGGCTTATTAGTGTTTCAGCATGCACTTGACTGTATAATTGTTTGCCGAGTATTTTATTGTCATATGAAATGTGTGTTTACTCTTTTACAAAATATCAGTGTTTTTCTGTAGTTACTGGAGAGTCGCTAAGTTATTATTTTAATTTTGTATAATATGAATACAAATGTATATTATAACTGGATGCAAAAACTAAAAAATAAATATATAATACGGACTAAAATATAATAATTGTGAGGTTATAGTTATTTAACTATTAAAGAAATGGTCAATTAACAAAATATTCATATATAAGTTTACGAATTTCATTTTACGCAACATTTGGTTAATTTTTCGTAAATACCCATTGAGTTTTGTTAACGAAAGAATTCGGACTAATTTAGGTCATTTTGGAGTCTCGGCTAAAGCTTCCGCTTGAATGACATTTTAGACTCATTATTATCATAAACAAATTCATTTGAGTATTTACGAAAAATTAACCAAACGTTAGGTATAATAAAATTATCAAACGTAAACATGGGTAAACCGTTAATTTTTTTTTGTTAAAGAAATATTAGTTGATCTTTTGGTGTAAAATATAAATATTGAATTGGAGATAGAATAATGTTTGAACTTTGAAGTGATGTAATAAATGTTGAAAAATGTAAAAAAGTTGCATTTATAAAGTTTTAGAATATATAAGTAATTTCGAAGTACTATACGCGGTGACGACGAGTACGAGTTCATTTAATTTCATATCTTGTGGGGTTTGTGATTCAATTGTACTGAAACAAATATCTTATATCGTCGATAAAAGCAATGTCTCGCTTTTAACGAAGAACAAGTACGTACGTATATTCTTATTTGACTTTTTCTTTGATAATGGAAATTTCGCGACGTTTTCATTGTCTATATTAAACCAGCTTGTACACCTCTGGTAGATCACGCACAATGGACACGTGTGAATTCGTCAGCACTTTGCACATGTAGACGTGTGACCTCAACCTACAAAGTTAAGTATCAATTGAGTTCTTATGACATTACCTGTAAAAGGAAAAGTTCTTATGACATTACATATTTACTGTACATAAGCCTTTAAGTCAAGGGAATCATACATCAAGTGAAATCTACATTTTCTTTTGTCGCCGTATGCATCGTAATAAAAAAGACGACCATAAAAGAGTTTAAAAAGTTTAACATTAAACATCCTTTCTCATTTTCTATGATATCAGCGGCACATAAATGAACGTGGCATGATTCGAGATTCGAGTTCGACCTAATTGTGTTCCTTCTTTCTGTATTCGGAATTGTCCATTAGAATTGATAATCGTGAATTGAGATCCCGCACAACTATTTAGAATTCGTTGTTTATTTGAGTTTCATTTATATTACTTACAATTTCAGTTTCATTTTTATATTAATTGTAATCACAATTTTTCATCATTATACATGGTAATTTAATATGATATTTTCGTGGTACCGGTCACATTTTTTTTTAATATTTCTTTTTATACAACCTAATGCCAACTTTAGCTTTACTTATCTTCTAGACAAAACAAAAACTAAAACAGAAGGGTATGCAAGCGAGAGTTTACACGAGTTTTGTAGGGTATTTGGAAAATAAAAGTAGCTACTTCTTTTATTTTTTCAGAAGGAAAAGAGGTCAAAACGACCTCAAATTTCATTAGGCATATCCGTCAATAATCCGGTTTGGAACTCGAGCAGGAGAGAATAGTTTCACAATACATTCAAATCAAAGTCAAGCGCCAGTTTAGCTAGACTACGAGCTATTGTGTTACATGAAGTGAAATCTAGGAATAAGAGAATTGATGTCCAACAAGAGAAGGCCAACATTCATAAGCGGCAACACTAGTAAAAATTTAGTCATCTGCTACGGATGACTTTTAGATGCGACTAATCGCATCTAAAAGTCTCATCCGATAGCACATTTAGATGCGACATGTCGCATCTAAATAAGAGAATATGACGAAATATTTTTTGCCTAGGATAGAGAAACAGATGCGACAAATTCGCATCTGAAAGGTTCATATGACTATCAGATGCGACTATATTGCATCTGATGTTCACAAAAATTTAGGCGGGTCAATTCCCCCCCCCCCTTTTTAGAATGTTTAAGTGACGTGGAATTTATATTTTTAATTTTCAAAAGCATTAGATGCGACTATGTCGCATCTAATAGTTAAAAAAAATTGGGCAGGTCAATTCCCCCCCTCCGCCCTCCTGCCTCCTGCCTCGAGTCACCATCTCTGCAATATTTTTAAGTTTTTAAGTTTTTAAGTTAGGTAGTATTTTTAAGTTTTTTTATTTTATGTTTTTCATATATATTTGTTAATTTTTGTAAAGTAGCATTTTTATTTTGGCTGCAGTCTCATTTCTAAGCTTGTTGATCCAAATCTCGTTCAACGCGTTTTTGCTTCGTCACTATATTAGGTAATCAAATTTTATTTATTTAGTTTATTTAAAATGTGTTTAGTTAATTGAACTTTAAATATGCTATATAATTAATATAAACGAGTAAATATGTTTAATGAAATGAAATCGTTTAATATGTTGAATAAATTGGAATGGTATGAATATGTTTAGTTAATTATAATAGTTAAATATGTTTAGTTAATTGAAAATGTTGGATATGTTTAGTTAATTAAAATTAAATTAACATGTTTAGTAAATGAAAATCATTGTGTATGTTTAGTTAATTAAAATTATATGAATATGTTTAGTTCAATGAAATTGCTGTATATGTTTAATTAATTAAAATTTTATGAATATGTTTTGTTGATTAAAATTATATGAATTTGTTTAATTAGTTAAAATTATATGAATATGTTTAGTTAATTGAAATCGTTGGATATGTTTAGTTAATTATGATTGTTGAATATGTTTAATAGATTGATTGAGTTAATTATTGTGGATCATAAGTTTAGAGTCATTTGGTTGGTGATTTGTTGTAGAAATGGTAAATTGTAGGTTTCGTTTATTCATATTATAGGGGAAACTCTGTCAATTGTTTTTTAAATTCTTTAGTTTGCTCTCATACTAATTCGTATAATCAAACAAAATAAAGTTTGATATTCTCGATCTTGTAAAAACTCAAAAACTCATTAACAATCCTTAACTCTAATAATCTTTTTTTCTTATTTATAAACTTTTCGACGTAAAACGTATGGAGGATGCAACGCCAAATAAACCGCTCAACTAAAATCCAACTCCGAGCCAAATTGTGACTCCGATCCAATTGTCTCCCATGAAAGAGCAATAGTTCACGCCCTCGCTAACTTTAAGACACAAAGATTAGACGTCGGGTTTCGGAGAGTTTCAGAGAGACCGCTCGAGCGGAGAAAGGAGAAGAGGAGGAAGGACCATAGGCGGAAAAGGATCGTCGACAATGGAGAAGTGGTTTAAGTCTAGAAAGAAGAAGTAGTGTTTTTACATTTTTTTTGTTTCTTTGAATATTAATGTTTATTATGTTTAAATTTTCTTTTTCGTACTTTAAAACATTTTGAATTATGTTATAAGTAAATGCATGTTTTAATTTAATTTTATTTATGTTAATTTATGTTATAATTTAATTTTTAATTTTATTAGTTTCTGTATTAAATAATTCTTTTAATATTTCAGATCTTTGGATGCGAGATAGTAGCATCCATTGCCTTTCCCGGCAAGGCATCCAAAGATTGCGAACAAACATTTTTTGTATATTTTTTTTCGCGGGAAACGTTTTGGACACGACTAGTCGCATCGGATATTTTTGTCGTTTACCGCCAATTTTTTACGTTTTATTTTTGCTAAATTGAGATGCGAGTTGTCGCATCAAAATTGTTGCGTCTGATGGTAGACACTTTTGGATGCGACATGTTGCATCGAAAGGTTTTAGTTACGACATATCCAATGCGAATTTTTTGCATCCAAAGATGCAGTTAGATGCAACTTTGGGCCTTTGGATGCGACAAAATGTCGCATCTAAAAGCATTTTTTGTACTAGTGAAGTCTCTAGCCATGATGCCGTTAACCGCCACTTCATAATCTGATTGAATGACCACTCGATCCAGACCTCTGCTAAGACTTTCCTCGAGGCCTCGTCGAATGGATATGAGTTCTGCCACAAGGGGGCTGAAACTCCGGAGAAGAGGGGACCTATAGGCAAGAGAAATAAAGCCCTTAGAGTCACAAAAAATACCTCCCAAGCCGCATCTCTCGCTGTTGTCCCCAATTGTCGCGTCCACGCTAATCACCGATAAATGCGCGGAGGGGCTGTCTCTGCGGCCTTAGGACCACCGCAAGCATGCCTAAAAGCACCGAGAAGAGCAATAGCATCGTTGATGAGATGTAGGGAAGACTTGACCGGAGAACGGTGGACCATGTTGTTCCGGAGATTCCACACGAATCAAAGAACCGTGGCCAAAAGCTCAAAAATCGTGGAGAGGGAGGGAGACAGAGAGATGGATGAGAAGGTCGAGTTTCCTCCCACAAAAATTAGCTTTAACCTCCTTCCACCAACAAAGGATCTTCCAAACACCGACGCTTTTGTGGAAATCTAAAATCGCGTGGAATATAGTTTCACTCCCATTCAGACACCTCGGGCAACAATGGTCAATCTTCATCCATTTTCCGGAGAGGTTACCCATAGTGGGTATCCAAAATTTATTCTCCATTTTCCACAAAAATAGGCGTACTTTCGGAGGAGTATGAAGCTTCCATACGTGGGACCACCAAGCTTCTACTTCCTTTGATCTGGACAACCCCACCACATAATGAGCCTCGCTCGTCCTCCGGTACCCATTCCAAACCAAGTACTCACCATCGGAGCTATAGTGCCAAACCAACACATCGGGATGAATCATGCGTGATTTTGAGATTTTTAGGACCTCGCTTACATCGTTCTTGCAAAGGTAGGCCAAGGAGCGGAAGATCTTAACATATATGCCCACAAAGGAGATAACACATTAAATACATTTTGTATTCTTTTTGCTGAAATTTAAATAAAGTTAAATATTCATTCTTATTTTAGATTGTATTTATGCATGTATTTCTACGCCTTGAAACTGTCATCACCGAACGAAATGCTAAGTACAGACTTGACAAGATACCTTCTTATGACCAGTTTAAATAACAGTTCACAATCTGAAGATCAATTGGGCAATCATATCTGAGTAATGATTATTCAAATAAATTAACGATATCTTATCTTTTGATATAAAGAGTGGTGACTCTATGATTTATTCTTGATGTCTTAAAGAAGAAATTGAACGAGACAAGTGATACTTTAAAGCTCGAGATAAAACTGTTTAATCACTCAAAACTTCAAAATCACATGCAAGAGGTATTTAAATAATTACCTAAATCCTAAATTGAATACATATTTTCTTGTAACATTTTCTGACATTTGATTAGTCAATGGGCAATGTCTAAATATGTTTCCATTGACATTACGGTTGGTGTCATAATACTGTTTCTTTGAATTATTTGATTCACAATTATGGAATTTGTGTTGCAAGAATGCTAAGGCATTAGTATCACACAATCCTTATGTATTAGAGTGTGAGGAAATAAACCGGGCCTGACAGTCAACGAATAAAATATTCATTGAATAAAACATGTGACATGTTAAGACATATCACTTAATGTTTTTCTCGCTCACAAATAACAAAGTGGTTGGTGAAATAATAACTCAGGGATAAAAAGGTAATTTTATATTCCTCTGAGTTAATGATACACACAAAGGGTAATATCGTAACATACACCGTGGACCGTGTGAAGATTATTTTTATCACATCAAACAAAAATATAAACGCATGTGAACTTAGAGTGTTTCAAAATTGGTCCTTCAGTGGAATCGACTAATATTAATAATTAAAAGTCGAGAAAAATTTGTGAACTTTTGTGTCCAAACTTTATTCTAAAGTTTCGTTCATGTGGGTCCATAAGCTTCATTCATGTCACCATTTATTTATTTTAGTAAAGAAGAATAATCGGTTTTCTTATTGAATGTAAATTGTGATTTACACTATGAAAATAATTTTCTTCGTAATTAAATAAATAATTAGTTTATTTTAATTACATTTATTTAATGAATCATATTGTAAAAAATATTGGTAATAATACAATTTTGGATTCAAATAAAAGATGAAAATAAATATTTTCTCGTTTCATAATTGTTTTGCATATTATGAACATAATTAATGACATGTCACTAAATCAATGAGATATTCTAATTTAATTAAATATTATTTTAGAAATAAATCCAATGAGTTTGGAGTATAAAATTAATAATATGGTCGGCCATATATATTGATATATGAGCTGGAATATTATTTAATCTCATTTAAAAAGGTTTAATGAGTTTAAGTTTGACTAACGGGCCATTATATGATTTTGACATAACTTAAACTCGCTCTCCCTGATATAAAAGGAGGCACTTAAGTCCGTTCTCTTTAATATAAAAGGAGGCTTTCTCTCTCACAACCCTGGACCTAGTTCAACCAAGTTTTCTCCTCCCTTGCTTGAGAGAATCGGCCGACCATCCTAGATAGAGAAAGAGAGGAAAATTCGTTCCCCCGATAGCCATTCTTTATTTCTTGAGTTTCTCCTTATTCCCTTGTTCACAGAGAGAGCCCACCCTCTTGATCTCTCAAAAATCCCAAGAATTATCATTGACTCAACTTGTGCTTGTTTGAGTGATCATTTGAGTACAGGGCCAGCCACACTTGACCAAAGGAGCCAGGATGGATTTTGACATCCTAGGCGCGTGTGTTGATTTGCTATAACCCAAAGGTGATTTTGGACGTGCACGAGTCATCCTCGGATCCAGTATCTCTCGGCCATATTAAGCAAGTGTGATGCAGATTCGTTTCCGGGTTCACTTGGCCAAGGCCAAGACATGTGACGCAGATCCGTCCCGATACTCTCCCTAGGCGCGCACGAACACTCTCCCTAGGCGCGTGTGAGGTTTTCTCGGCCAACGCCTGAACGCGCATTCCGGAGTCGAATCTCGCAGATCGAAGACATAGAGGCGGCTCGAGAAGTTGTCGACGACAACTGTAAGTTCCCTTCTAATGATTTAGATCTAAATTCTAGAATAGGTTATAGTATTGTTCGTGTGTGTGATTTGATTGTTGACATATTTAGAAAATTTATTGACATGTTAGGTTGTTTTTATTACCATTTAGAATATGTTGACAAATTCGATTTTATATATTAGGTCAAATTATGAATTTCTGCTATATATAGATATGTTTCATAATTTAATAGGTTAATTGCTAACCAATTTCCAACAGAAAAATCCATTCCCCGGTGGTGAGCTTCAAATCCGCCACCCACATACCTACGGGGTTCCTAGATTTATCTCGGACCAAAAAACCCCTGGCTCTCGGTATTCACCGTTCTTTCATAGCACCGACTAAGTCGCTTGACCCAATTCGCCACCGCGAGCCGCTCACCATAATCCTTCGGCCCCACATCAACCCGCTCTACAAACTCGAGGCTCTCTAGGACAGCTTCGAGGTAAGGATGCTCTCGTTCAGAAAGAAGCTCGCCTTAACGACACGCGTCGCTAGAGAATTCGGATATTGGATGGTACGCCACACGATCTTGGCAATGAAAGCTTGGTTGAAGCGCCCGAGGTCCCGAAAGCCCAACTCACTCTCTATTTTTTGGTTGCAAAGCTTATCCTATGAACTCCAATGCGTTTTCCATTTCACGTCGTTTCTTCCCTACAAAAAAAATGGTCACCAAACGATGGAGGTCGCAAATAAGGCTCTCTGGGAGTTTGAAAGAATACATGACATAGCTAGGAATAGCTTGAATGACCGCCTTGAGGATGACTTCTTTACCTACCGCATAGAAGAATTTATTTTTCCAATTTCGGATCTTCAACCACACTCGATCTCGGATATATTGGAAAATTTCATTTTTGATCCATCCCATTGTCATGGGGATACCCAAGTACCGTCGTGGCTCTCCACAAACCCGACACCAAGCAAGTCGGCTAGGGCAGCCGTGTCTCCCGCTGAGAGCTTCTTCCCAAAACAAATCTCGGAATTGTCAAATTTGATTACTTGGGCGGACACTCGAGCGTAACTATCAAGGCAAGATTTCACCTCCAAAATCTCTTCCCGGTTCCCCTTGAAGAACACCATGTTGGTGATTGATGCACCTTAGCAACGATATTAAATGCAGAAAATAATTAATTGCACTCACAATTGCCAATTAATAATTATGATTGCTAACAAGATCTAATTTTTATTAATTTAATTCAATTATGAAATATTCAACAACCAATAATAGAAGAGACGATCAGAACATTTACATGAATTTTGGCTAATGTATAGAATTATTCAATCCAATACTCGTTCCGTCTTCAAGCTTTCACAATTCCTTCGTCTGATTTAGTACTCGAGGTTGACATTGTAGTCTTCCAAAAGGTAGTGTCTGAGACGAATAAGAAATATGAGTGGCCACGATTGGTATCTCACTAGATCTCGAAACCAGATTGTTTCGGGATCTCGCTCCTATTATTTAGGAAATAATTAGCAAGTCCGGGGAATAGGGAAAGGGAAATAGTCTCCCAAGAGAGAGAGATAGTGATGTCCAAATTTTCTGTGAAGAATGGAATAAAGTTTCCTCTTGTCTTCTATCCCTATTTCCGTTGAGATAATCTCTCATTTCTAGAGATATTCCCTCCTTCTAAAGATATTCTCTCGCTTGTATTTAATTTGGGCCATTAGATCTCAGCAGTGAATCTGAACTCTCTCTCATCCATCAAATCAATATCAATGGTTGAGAATTTTTCTCTTCAGAGAAAAATTCAGGGAGACAAAGGGGGAGATATTTTGGCCACCCCTAGGGGATTTTTGGCCACTCTCTAGGGAAATTCAATTCGAAATTCCCAAGCCTAAAAACCCAATTAATTATTTATTTACTTGATCCAACAATAAATAAATAATTATGCTATAAACATTTAGTTAATTTTGCGAATACCCATTTTTCAGAATTAATGCTGTCAATCACCATTAGAGCAAGTGATATTTAAATAATGAATAACATTTCTATTCGAAAGTTCTTATCCGCCATTTTCAGAACCGAATCGGGGACTATAAATCTAGTAGTAAAAGCTTAACAAACCCAAAAAAAGACCATACAGTCTTATCTTTTTATCATCGATTCATCTAGTCTTTATCAAACTCTATCGTGTAATCAAATATTGAAAACCCTTCTTTAATACTAGAATTATATTTACTCATCGTTACGATTGTCCACTGATACAGTCAGTTCGTGATCAAGATCCTCCAGGTTCAACCCGTGCCAAGAGAACATTGAGGGAGTCTGGATTCCGTGTCTGTAAATTACTTCCCACTCGAATCATGGTCTTAGAAGACTTCCAAAGAAAGACTCCCAAAACATAAGTTGTGATTTGCATGAATAGCCTTTTAGCGAATGAGGTAAAGAGCTTAGATACATATTCAGTGTCCATGACCACTTCAGGATTTAGATCAACTCTCACTGTGATCATCATAGTGGCCTCGTTTAGTGCATCGTAACGGTCCTTAAACGACACATCTACCCCAAGACCTGTAAAAGTTGTACACTTACCACAAGTGTAGAATGCTCCCTCATAGTGATCAGTCTTCACTCATGTCTTCCATATATATGAATTTCGATATAGCTTCCCAAGCGTATATCAGTCATCGACCTCGTTTTAGCACACCACCTGAACTCAGGTGCCCAGCACGTGACTCAGTTAGATACAAAGGTTATGGGATGATGAATGTTCTATAAATCTTAATAGATAAGAAATAATCATTCCAATTCGAATAACTTATAAATGTCAAGCTTTATTTTCTTAATAATATCTACTATAATTTACATTAGTATCTTCTCAAGCGGGCAAGAATTCCTAACACAGCAAACTATCGTCCGCGAAGACCAAATGGGAGACAATAACTCCCAGATTCCCGAACCTCAACCCTCGAATAAGGCCGAGCCCTTCGGCGCTCCGAAAAATGGTCGAGAGTCCCTCCGAGCAAAAGAGGAAGAAGAACGAGGAAATGAGGTCAACTTGATGCAGGCAAAGTTAGAGGATGAATCTCTCGGACAAATTCTCGTTGATGTTGAGGAAGAACTTGACCGAGCAAATGCACTGCGTGATAAGAGAGAACCACCGGCGTTCGTACCCGAGACTTAGCATGAACGCTTCAAAGAAGTCTCATTCCACTCGATTGTAGGCCTTCAACATGTCGAGTTTCGAAACCCCGCAACCTCCATTTCCAAACATCCTAAGCTTCATAGTATGGTATCCTTCATAGCTCACGATCACGTTGTCAAAGATTTGATGGCCGCCTACAAATGCACTTGGGTTCTCCGAAATTGCCCCACCCATGAAGACCTTGAGCCGATTCGATATGCACTTGGAGACGACCTTGTAAATGTTGTTGCAAAGGCTAATCGGGTGGAAGTCCTTGACGCACTTTGGGTCCTTAACCTTTGGGATGAGGGTGATGATCATGTGGTTGAGGTCCCCAAATCCTGATTGAGGTTAAGGAATCCAAGAGCTTCATTAATGACATTGTCCCTCATGTCTCCCAATATTTATGGTAGAAAATTCCAGGAATTCCGTTTTTCCCCGGCGCTTTAAGGGCCCTAATGCCGAACATGGCCTCCTTCACTTCTTGTCTCGTAACGGCCTCGCGAGGAAGTCGTTCATCGCCCCAGAAATTGTGGGCCTAAGACATCTAATCACCAAATCCACATCTCGAGCACCCGGGTGAGAGGATGAGAAAATATCCGAGAATTAATTTAAGATAATACCTTCAACCTCCGGGAAATTTTCAGTCCACTTGTTGTTATCGTTGAAGATGCCAAAGATCCGATTCTTTTTCCTCCTAATGTTGGCCTTTCGATGGAAAAATATCGTATTCCGGTCCCTGTTCCAAAGCTAAACCACCCGACTCTTTTACCGCCAATACATATCTTCCTTTTTATGCAAGGCGTTGAGCTTTCCTTCCACTTGACGGATGAGTTTAAGATTGAAGTTCTCCCCTACAAAATTAAGAATTCCGAGAATGCTCCTATTCTGTGCAATCTCTTTTTTCAAGAAAATTAGCTACTTCAAAATAGATAATTTAGCAAAATAGTTCATCTTTAAATTTGTTGCTTATTAAATTACTACCTCATTTCAAATTCCATCAGTTCACATATAGTATCAATTCTTACTCTCTCCTGTCAGACTGTAAAGTTTAAACCTAAAATAAAAATAATTTTGAAAATTGTTTTTGACATATTAAATCATACAAAATTTAAATGAAAGGAAATACCAAAGTATATAGTTGAAAGTGATCATAAAACCATAAACATGAAATTCAACTCCAATCTTTTAAAAAATAAGTTTTGAAAATATAAGTTTTTAACCATTAAGTATCTTAAACCAAATACTCAAATTGCGTTGCGGAAGTCCTTAGTAAACAAAAGTGAGCGGAAACCACAACTCCACCCCTTAGCCATCGAGCGACGCTGATCCACTCTCCTCATTCATTCATTTTATGTTTACCTACAACACGGACGAATATACATAGTGAGCTAACGCTCAGCAAGAATAACTATAACTCACAAAACAAAGTGATGCACATGCATGAACTGATTATCAATATTTTGAATTAAAATCGTTACATAAGATATCTTAACATAATGTTTACATACTTTTAATTCGGGGTCCCCTAGAGTAGTTGTACCAATTTCAGTGCACACTTTGGAGACGAACTATGGGGCTGCGACCTCCCATAGTTCGCACCATCATAAACATATAACATGTGCGAAAACTCTCTTCTTTAGCCCGTAAGTCGACTAGAGAGAATTCCCTTATTACCTCCGTAGCTCGAGGCGGTACGACTCTCTTACTTATCTTATCACTTGATTATTACGTTTCATACATACATGACATATAACATAAACATGAATCATACTATGGCTAAGCGTAATAACATGTCGTGCATATTCTAATAACTCATACATATGCTTATCGTAACAAGCCATACAATAATCATCACACATAATATATCAACACATACACGAGCATACATAAAAATACCACACAGTCAAACGTAACACATATAATAAGATACTTATCATATTAAACATTTAACTAATCCGTGTTGCAGTGAGATTATTCTCACCTTGACTCGGAAACGTGTTTATTATATACTCGAACGATCGGAAAACGTATTCAACTCGAGACCTAATCTTAAAAAAATAATTAATATCTAAGAAAATAGATCCTGGACAGATTAAGGTTCTGCAACAAATTTAAGAGACGGATTTTGACGCCAAAGGACGAAAATACCCTTTGCCCTAGATTTTGATAAAAATATTAATTTCCAAGAAAAATTCTGGAAAATTTTCCAGAAGATAGGAAATCATAATTCAACAGTTTTCTTCTTCTTTAACAGGATTAAAATCGGAATACATAATAATAAAAACTTAAATAAGGATTTATAATGTATAAACGATCTTTTAGTCAATCTAGACACTTGTTCGTAATAAAATCATAAATAAATATCGGCTTCTTAAAAACTCTTATATTTTATCCTATAATAATAATGCATGAAATTACTTTGTGTATAAATTTCGTTTGTAAAGTTGTAATCTAGCTATTTTAAATAAATCGATAAACATGTTGTTGAAAATAAGTTTAAACTCACAAGGCACTGATCGTAATTTATTTTTAATTTGTAAACCGTTTATCCAAAAATCATGAAATTTTAAATTCGAATCAGAAACAATTTAAATATTTGTGTATAAAATCGTGAATCAAAATAATACATTTAACTATTTAAAATTGTACACTTTTCTTAATGATTTCAAAATTATGTTTTCATCAAATTATATAAAATGCACTTCTAAAAAAACTGGAAACAAAAGTTTAACATTTCAAAATATGAACAAACATCTTATATGTCCTTGTATTTGTTATTCTATAGAAAATAAACTACATACCAAATAATACTCAGTTACAATTATAAATCGAACAAAAGAATTAATTAAATAATCTATGAGAAGTTTGTTCTAACCTTATTTCGTCTATGGAGCTGATCAAAGTTTTAAGACAGAAAAAAAAAACTTCTAAAGTTTTCCTTCTCTTAACGAGTACGCATAAAAGTAAAATATATATCTATGTTTTGTAGTTTAGAGAGACATCTGACGATAAGAAAGATGGAAAGGCAAAACTAAAATAGAAAATATCGGTGTTTGAGAATACCAATAAATATATTCATTAGAAAAGAATATATGTCATTTAATATCCATGGCCACCTTTATTTCTTATACGGTCAAATAAAAATGTATTATACGTTTGTACTTATATTTAGTTAGTGTATTCGAATTGGATTGACTATAATGACAATCAATCCTAATACATATACCTATATTGAAAGTCCATTAAATCACATACCCATTTATATATATATATATATATAAATATAAAGGAATGTAACCGTAAACGTTATCTAATATAATATTTACTTTTAATATATATATATATTTATATATACACACGTACCTACTTACCCACTTAAGAATCATATATGTACATATATATTGAATACCTTTCTATATACATAATTAATTATACAAAGACTCGTAGTATATTGGAATGAATTTAAAGTATCCGTTCAAAATATTCACATGTATCAAATATATTCTTTTCATGTACACCTCTCTATATATAATGCACAGAAAACTACACTACGCGTAAAAAGAATAGAAGATTATAACATATTACATATTACAATCTTTTTCTTCCTTCGTAAACTAAAATGACAAACTTTATTTACTATCATTAATTACATAAACGTGTATATATATAAAATAGTTCATCGACCAATTAAAAACTAAAATAAGTGCTTAGCGTGTATGCAGACGTAGCATATATATATATATATATATATACAAGTTCTATATAAGAATTTATTTTATGAATAACATTTTAATTACTTTAGAAATAATAACGTTTTAATATTAGTCTAGACTAAAATTTTGAGGTTTCACATTCTTCCCTACTTATAAGAATTTTCGATCCCTAAAATTAACTTAAAAGTCGTTGTAAACATGAAGATTACTAATTTGTGAGTACTATACTCATAGAAAAAGTTGGAATATCCGACCTCATATCATTTTTCGTTTTCTCATATAGTTTTTTCTATGTTGTGATTCCTCCATACTATCTTGGTTAGAGGAATTATCTTGATTCTTAGAATCTTTCCATCACGACCAGGAATCTAAACTGGTCGTTCTCGAATATTAAGGCTTCATATATTCTAATAGGCTCTTGAACTGCTAATGATTTGGGTAAGGAAGGCTAAGTTTTTTTTTATTAGCATCAAGATGTGGAACACGTTGTGTATTGATACTAATTCATTATTCAAAGATAGACTGTAGGATACTTTTTTTATTCTTTTTGTGATCTCGAATAGGCTAATGTATCTTATGTCCAAGTTTCCTTTCTTACGATTCTCCTCATTCTTTAGTGGTGATATCCTTTCTTACGTATTAGAGGAATGAGGTTTAACTCGTACGATTAATTTGATAACTTTCGATAACACAACAAGTAACAATGCAATGATTAGAGATTTAATGGAAAAGCTACAAACCAACGATTCTCTTATACATAAAAGGTTGTGCTACAAATATAATAAACTTAATAGTTAAAGACGATTCATCTAGTTATGACCCGTCAGTAAATAAAATTAGAACTTACATTAACTAAGTAAATAGTTCAACCAGTAGAGTAGACAAACTTATTAGACATTTTAGGCACACCGGACTAGAAGAGCGCACATTTCATCTAGATAACAAAATTAGGTGCAATTCAAATATTTTAGTGTTAACCAACTTCTTATCCATAGGCTATGTAGATGTTTTTTTTAGCTTATACTAACAACGAACATGGCGAGGACTCCATGACTGATTATGAAATTAGGATGGCTGAGTTGTTTGTTTCATTTTTAGAAATTTTTTATAAAGAAACTTATTATCTATGTGCAGTTTATACTCCTACTTATTTTCTTGGTTTGCATACTGTGTTTGCCATTGCAGCTCATTTAGAAAAATATAGACAGGAAACAATTTTTAAAGAATGTATTCAAGCAATGGATTCAAAATTTGTGAAGTGCTGGGAAGGTTCCTTTGCTATACGATTTTGCAGTAATTCTAGATTGTTAGTGTTAAGTAATAGGAAAAAAAAAATTCTCAAGTATATGAGACGTTATTTTGTCGATCATGATTATTATGCACTTGATTTTTCCAGAATCGTGGAAGTCTTTTATGCTCTTTTCAGGGTTTACCAAGCGAAGCTCCTCCCGCAGTACCGGACGCAGCCTACTCAGTCACAGATGCAGGAGCCACGACGACATCAATTCCAGAACGTCTGCGTCAAGGCTCCAGCGTATAGTCCATCTCCTCAGCAACAAGATGCCGGATCAAGTCAGCCGGTGGGAATGGACACACACCAGCATCCAAAGATATTAGAGTATGACAAAAATGAGTAGGTCAAATAGGACAACGAAGGGTTAGACCTACTGACATGGTTGAGACAAAATTCAAGAGATTTTTGGTGTTAGCAACCATGGCGCAAGACATCCTCACCATTCATGTTTCAACCATGTCATTAGAGGCGGCTTTCAGTAGCGCGAGACGGATCATCGACGACAGAAGATGTAGGTTGCGTCCGGAGATGGTGGAAGCATTAACGTGCGGAATAGATTGGCTTCTACATAGGCACCGAGCACAAGAAACATTTAAGATGTTTGATTTTATCGACGATTTTAATACATAGATGTTAGTTACACTTATCACAAATGGATATTCCAGCCCTTGTCCGGGATAATTTTTGAAACTTTAATATATGCAAGAGGTAAATTTTTTTTTTTATATTTAAACTACTTTACATAAAAACATTATAAATACATCTTTAACAATATTTTTTTAATACCCTTTTACATTATTAAAATTAATTTTTTTTATTCAAACCGGTAGGCCGGACTCCCGGCTCCTGTTAACCTCTCGGCCCAGTCCAAACCGGGACCGGGAGTCGCGTTCCACTCCACTACCGGCAGTCACCCGAAGTTCCTGGGACTACCGTAGGCCAGGTTTAACCTTGACATTGACACCACTTATGTTAGCGTTTAATGTTTTGACCGTATCAGATTTCAAATTATACTTTCGACTATCAATCAATTAATATGATAATTTCATTTTTGTTTGAAGTAAAATATGAAATTTTAGAGTGTTTTGGAATTAGTGACGTTGAGGCACTCAATAATGAACCTTACTTCTACATAAGTTCTGGAATAATTTATTTGACCGAGTTCGTTTTTTGAAATTGAAGCAAATAACAAGCTCATCAAGAAATGATAGGAGTAACACCGATTATGGTAGCACTGGAGTTGGATTAGCTAGATCTTGTACCGAATCAATGAATTGAGGAGGAACTGAAGCGATATCATACACAATTTCTTCGAATTTGTTAGTTTTGACAAATGTGTGCTGATGGAGCCATGTTAGTTAAGGATTCAAGTGAGGATCAAACTTCGAAGCTCACTAGACTATTGACGATGATTATTCACTAACTGGAGTTGAAGAAAATTGAAATTCATTACATCCGAGAAGAACAATCGTGGCTCGAAAACATGCTTAAACTAAAAAACTGTTGGAAAAAATTGAAATAATTAATCTCAGAATATGAGATACATCTATCCGATGGTTTGAATATTCAATCTTAAACTCGATTATTGTACGTAATAGCCATTTAAACAAAGGTGATTTTGAAAATAGCTCAGGATTTGTAAAACTTTCGTAAACAATGACTTGATTGTTTTACAAATTTTTGCTGATAATTTTAACCTCCTTGTTTTCCAGCTCAATGCCATAAAGCAAGTCATTAAATAATTAAAGTAAAAGTAATTAACTATAAATAACCCGAAAAACGCGAAAAAAATAACTCCCATACATAAATTTATTTTTCATTTATACGGAGAGAGAAAATCGGTTACCTAAATCTTCAAATTTCTAAAACAAAATAAAAACTTAAATCCTCCATCGAACTTCTTTGTTTGGCTGTTCTTTCGCAGTGGAGGACTTTCACCGCCATGATCCGATCGTGGAATGACCTGACAATCCTCAAAATACCCCAGAAACTGACAGTTTTTTTAGTCTTTTGTTATGTTTTATTTCTTCTTCTATTTGAACTCAATAAGGCTGTGATCTAAGAAATGCAAAGAAGAATATTTTATTAAAGTTGAAACAGAAAAGTGCATACTTCTTTTGATCTCTTATCTATTTCTTTCTCTCTTCCTCAAAAACTTATAGATGATGCAAAATTCTCTAAAAAAGAAGCGAAGAAAGGAAGTTACGTAGTCGTTTCAATTCTTCTATCGGTCTCGAAAGCTTCAAAAATATTCAATCTCTTTTTATTTCTTTTAAATTTTTGTAACAGGTTATGCATGTATATATGATGTTAATTCATGTAAATGACATGTAAATGAATAAAATTGTACGATAATTTACAGGATTAAGAATAAATTATTAACTCGACGTGATTCTTTCATAATATATAGGAAATTACTTTAAGAATTTCGGATTTCCCAAAAATAAAGAGAGAGCTACCAAGACAATAAGAAACAAATTGATGGAATAAAAGGAATTAAATGACCAAATAAACAAATTAACACGTAAATGTGATTTTTATAATATATAGGATCTTAACTAATTTGGTCAACTCATAATGAATAAATATCATGTAAAGCACACATATTAGTTTCATAAAACAATCCCACCCTCAAATTCAAAATTTAAAATCGAAAACAGCGTATAAACTTGCATGTAAATACTATGTTAATTCATATAAATGGCACGTATATGACTTGTAAATTGTGCGATAATTAACAGCATTACGGATAATTCTTAACTAAATATGATTTTTTTTCTTATATACATGATCTTAACTTATTTCATAATTTCGAATTTTTCAAAACTATAGAGAGAATGCGAGACAATAAAAATAAATTAATAGAGTAAAAGAATAAAATGACCAATTAAATTCAATAACAATTAAACAAAAATTCTTTCCAAATTTATAGGATCCTATAAACTCTAGTCTACTAATATTTAATGACTACTATTTATAAAACATACAAAATAAAATTAATACAATTCACACACGCTGGAATTCAAATCTCAAAAATGAAATTGAAAAACTAAAATTAAAATTTCAAATCAAATTCACAAAATTTTTAAAATAAATAAATTTAGCATGTGCTACATTTTGAATTATTATGCATGAACAATCCTTATATGGTGTAAAAGCGATAATAATTCATGATATTATGAACACAAATAATTAAATACTTTTCCTAAGGGAAACCGTATATAATCCCCTTTCATAGTCGTGAAACATCACTATTTAGTTTAAACCATCCAAGAAGTCACATCTTCTAGTTCTCACTAATTACCATAAACTTTGGTCACTTATTTTTAATGCATAGCCTCTAAGCAGGATTAATTTTAAAAATAAGTCTAAGTATGCAACCGACATATAGGCCTTTATCCAAGTTACTTTGATAACGGTTCTCTTAGAGAGACCTCGCTTCATCGTTTCTTTTTAAGGCTTAGTTCATAAACAATTTAATTAATGTAGTGATTCCAAAGTAATCTCATTGAAGGGAGAGCCACGAGGGTGAGTAGTTCATCACATACAACATTAATTAAATTTATGTTAGGGACCTAGGATTGCAACAACGAGAAACAACCCCCTCACTTAGTTTTTGTAAAAATCGTATTTTTGTTTGCATTGAATTTAGATTTTATACCTTCGTTTATAAAATTTAAACTATCATAACATAATTTTATAAGGCGTTGGCGCTCTATATTATATGATACGTGACGTGAAATGCAATGAGATTAAATAAATAAAATAAAAAATAAATTTAACTCATCTACCGGCCCATTTCGAAATATACAACCATAAGAAAATTTACAAAGAAAATAAACAATATAATCTTTTTTGCTTGTAAGGCCGGTCCAAGACTCTTGACGGGTCATTCGGATTGATTCCGGTCAGCCCCTACACGTTCTATAATGCGCGGCCAAACCTGAAGCGCTGCCTTCTTTCTTCATGTCTTCTCGTTCTCGAATTACAAATTTTACAATTACAATTTAAAACGTCCTTGCAAATTGAGGCTCACAATTTGAAATTTAAAATTTAAAACCGGGAAGATAACCGGAAACAATCATATGGCCATATAGAAAAGGATCCATCCGCAAAACACAATCACACCTTCACAAATGCAACAATGCAATCATACAAAAAACGCCAACACCTAACTAGTCCAAAATCGCCGAACTAGTAAAAAAATCCTTTTTTAATATCAATTTTAGCTCAGATATCATTTGTTGAAAATTAGTTAACAACCAACTTATTAAATCATTAAACATATCTATATATGGCGAAAATTCATAATTTGGCCTAATATGTGAAAACGCATTTTCAAACATATTCTAAAACTATGGCATTAAAAATAACCTCACATGTCAATAAATTTTTAAACATGTCAACAAACAATCCAGACACACAAACAATCTTATAACTAATTATAGAAACCAGAACAAAATCGTTCAAAGAGAACTTACGGTTGTCGTCGATAACTTCTTGAGTCTCCTCTCCGTCTTTGATCAGGGAGATTCGATCCTAGAATGCGCGTTCGCACCTTGGCCAATAACACTTCACGCGTGTCCCTAGGGGAAGAAATCCGCGCGTGTCTCATTGCTTCGTGGGGGATCTGCATCACACGTCTTTGCCTTGGCCGAGGGAACCAAGAATCGAATCTGCGTCACACTCCTTGATATGGCCGAGAGCTGCTGGATCCGCGGTTGCCTCACGCACGTCCAAAAAATCACCTTTGGCCGAGAGCAACTCCACGCGCGTGCAAGGGGAGGAAAAATCCGCCACTGCTCCTTTGATAAATATGGTTGGCCCTATACTTCAAAAAATCTCCGAAATAACCACAGGTTGAGTCAATGAAAATTCTCTAGGTTTTTGGGAGATCAAGATGGTGTGCTCTTTTTATGAACAAGGCAAGAACGAGAAGACTCAAGAATTAAAAAAGGGCTGCCGGGAATTGAAATTTCATCTTTCTCTCTCTCTCTCTCTCTCTCTAGGTATTAGGTCAAATACCAATAATGGCCCATTAGTCAAACTTAAGCTCATTAAGTCTTTTTTTTAAATGAGATTGAATAATTTAACACCCCATATATCAATATATATGGCCGGCCCTATTGTAATATTTATACTCCAAATTTATTGGATTTATTTCTAAAAAAATATTTAATTAAATTATAATATCTCATTGATCAATGACATGTTATTAATTCCGTTCATACTATGCAAATAAGTACGAAACGAGAAAATATTTATTTTCATCTTTTACTTGTTTGACTCCAAAAATTGTATTATTATCAATATATTATACAATTCGATTCATTAAATAAATGTAATTATAAATACCTAATTATTTATTTAATTACGAAAAAAATTATTTTCATAGTGTAAATCACTATTTACATTCAATGAGATTATAAATTAATTATTGTTCACCAAAGCTCGTGCGCGAGTCTATCATTGAGACCTTATGCACCCACATGAACGAAACTTTAGAATAAACTTCGAACACAAAAGTTCATAAACTTTTATATTTCCACTAAATGACCAGTATAGAAACTCTCTAAGTTCATATGCGTTTATATTTATGTTTAATGTGATATAACTAGTCTTCACACGATCCACGGTGTATTTTACGATATTACCCTTTGTGTGTATCATTAACTTAGAGGAATGTAAAATTATCGTTTTACCCCTGAGTTATTATTTCACCAACTCCTTTGTTATTTGTAAAGGAGAAATAAATAAAGTGAGATGTCTTAACATGTCACATATTTTTTTTGGGGTTGGCTTCGATCCTTCTCCTGCAGACTAAGTAGCCGAGGAATTTCCCTGATTCTACCTTGAACGCGCATTTATTGGGATTGAGCTTCATCCCATATTGGCAGAGGATTTTGAACATCATTTATAGGTAGTAGACATTGTCTGAGGCTAATCGGCTCTTCACCACTGTGTCGTCTACGTATACCTTTATTGTTTTGCCGAGCTGATCTTGCTTCCTTTTTGTCAATGGCTCGAACAAGGCATGTTCGGGCCATGGCCTGATCCCCATCATGAATACGATCCCCATCTAGGTTAGGGATTTCATCATGAGATGGTAGACTGAAGTTATGGCTTTGAGTCTGATAAGGGTCTGTCAACCGATGTTGTAGGCGGTGGGCTCGTCGATGATTAAGAACATCACGATCTGGGTAATCTTGATATTACCCCGGTACCAAAAGTGACAAGTAGGTCGATCGACCCTTCCGTCCATACCTTTTCCCCGGTACCGTAGAGATAATTTCATATCGGGCGAGCATGACTCTCTAGAGTTCCATCTGCTCCAAGGTTGATTTAAAAATTTATTTAAAGTCACACAATTGAAAATTGGTTTTCAAGCTTAGTGAATTAAATTTTGTGACATGTTATTGTATGGGAAATACTGTGAAGGCTCTTCCTTATTTTTTTGGGAACAAATAAGGAAGTAAATATGCGAGTGTAGACACCCATATGGCCAGCCATATTACATCAAGAGAGATAAAGAAATATCTTTTATTATTTTGTGCATTATTGTATATTGATAATTTCCCAAAAGAAAAGAGGAAATTAATTTCTTTGATATGGAAATAAATGTGCTAAGTGAGGATACAAATTTCCTCACTTATGATAATGTAGGCCTGCCATGTAGAAGAGAAAGGGAGGAGGAAATCAAATATTGTGTCATGAATACACAATATGAAAGGCTTGTTACCCTTTCTTGTATCTCCTTCTCATATAAATAGAGCCTCACGTTGAGATGTGAAAATAAGCTTTTGGTCTTGCTCTTTCTCTCTCTAGCCGACCAAGTCTCTCTCTCTCTCTCTCTCTCTCTCTCTCTCTCTCTCTCTCTCTCTCTCTCTCTCTCTCTCTCTCTCTCTAAAATACTCTTTTATTTTGGAACATAGAACTTCACTTGATCTAGAGTATTAGATTATGATCCAAGACTTGTTCTTGGTTCATATTGTTTAATAGTGCCCATTCACTAAACTTTAAAAGCTCGAAAAATCTAGTGGTTGCTCGAGAATTCAAGGACGAGAGGCAGCGCGAGAAGGAGAATGATCTTCATCCGAGAAGGGACTCCAAGATCGAGCAACAAGAAAAAATTTCTAAGTCTTTCTCATATTTAGTATACGTTCTAATTAACAACATGTTCATGCACTTTGTCTTGGTAATAAAATAGTTTTACACGTGCTAAAAAAAAAATTATATTCCGCCATATAAGATATGATAATTAATTGTTAAATCCTAGATAGGTTCCATAAATCCAATGTACACGAGTAGTAAGCTCAATTGGCCATCGAAATTGGCGGGTTAAAGGCCTATGTCTATATTTGCCACCCATACAAAGTTGTGAGCCAATTGGCCATAGATAACGCATGGTATAAGGCTTTGTGCTCGTCGATCGATAAATTGAATAATAATCTCATTGAGCCATCGATGATAACGGGTTCAAGGTCTGCGTCTATTTTGCAAACCAAGATTTTGGCCAGACCTCGTGGGAAACAACCTCTCACAAGGCTACAATCAATGTCACTCAAACACGACGTCCAAGTTTGCTCTTAATTGCAACTTGAAAATAATACGGAACTTAAAATGGCATCTAAGTTAGGCCCTTATGAAAACTTGACGAAAACACGCCGCTCAAAACGGCGTCCAAATATGCTCCTAACATAATTTTGAAAAAAATACGACACTCAAAACAACGTCCAAATTCGCCATTATGCACCTTGAATAAAATAAGTCTCAAAACGACGTCCGATTTACCCTAACAACCACTAAAGCAAGCACGTCACTCAAAACGACGTCCGAGTTAGCCTTTAACAGTCACTCGAAGATAATATATTACCGCTCCAAACGTTATCCGAGTAAGCGTTAACAGCCACTCGGAAAAACTACGCTTCTAGAAATAGCGCCTGAGTCATCTTCTAACGTTCGCGCTAAGGAATAAAAAATTGTAAGCCAATAGGTCGCCAATGTCCTTGTTATCAACCCATAGCGAGTCACGAGCCAATCGGCCATAGATGATGCTTGGTTCAAGGATTTTTGAGCTCATCGCCCGATAAAATGAGTCGTAAGATAACCGATCCATCAGTGACGACGGGTTCAAGGTCTGCGTCCACAAAAGATGTGACGATGATCAAGGAAATTTCTCTTTGAGATCACTTTGGAACAGCCGTTCAACATCCAATTCGGGAGGCTAATGTTACTGCCACGTTTAGGGGTGGTAAAAATAAGAAGCTCGTCGAAAGACTCCCGAAGCCCCTCGATAACCCACCAGGGATGCGCCTTCCGAATGCCCATCATGGTTTGCTGAGGCCTCAGCGCGTCACAATGGACACTCGGTGGTTCTGTTCCAGTTCGGCTATATGGCCCAGATGCCCATCAATTGTCCCCGAAGCCCATCAAATGACTCAGACGCCTATCCGGTGGCTCGAAGACCTCAACATTAAGGAGGCAGTTCACACTCCTATGGGGGTTGTAGCCCGGGCATACACTCCCTCATGATCTTGAAATAGCAACCTCATACTCAAGGTGATGGACAAAGTGATTTCTCTAAAAAGTTATACACGCAATTAAAATTTCTCGACCCCTTAATCTCTCTCTCGGAAATAAACTATATTTCCCCCTTTCATTCTCTCTTTATTTATCCTTTATTAAGAGGCTCCGAAAAGACTATCTCGGACCAGAATAGTCCCAAAAGGTCCTTGATCCATGAGTCACCATTTCACTCGATCTCGTCGACCTTTCCTCGGCATCCTATAACTCCACCCACATCCCACTAATGTTGAGTGTCAGAGAGGTAAACAGAGGACTCTCCTCTATTTTCACTTCTTAGTTCATGTCTATTCACTTATTTCATGTATTAGAAGAATGTATAGACCCCGCAACAGCTATGAGACGATCTGAAATTCGATACGCTAAAGCGGAACTGAAGATCACCCGCTCCGAGAAAAAATATGATCGCCAAAATCTAACAAATTAATCTGAAACTCAGCGATAGCACCCCTTAATATATTAGTTTAAGAAAATGAATAGTCATTATGATAAAAACTTACATGATGGGATTTAGGTTAATTTGAGTGTAAATTTTATATATAATTATGAATGAAGTTGAAAAATATAATGACAAAAGTAAAAAGAGTGAAAAGGGAATATGTGAAAGGAAATAACAGTATTAGAAGTACAGAATAATTTATTTATAAAAAAAGTTTTCATATTCTTATAATAATAGACTACTTTATCAAGTAACAAAAATAAATAGTATTTTAGAAAATGTTAAAACTGCCCTATAACACCAAATTAAATTATTCGACTAATAGAACTAGCTTTATGATTTTCAACATTTTTTATTATTATGAATTATTATCTAGAATCGAAAAAAGATTACATCGTGAATTTAAGACTATGTTTAAATGGTTATATATTAGAAAGTTCACTATCATATTCGTAAGATATATATGGTTTTATTAAAGGAAAAACACTAATCATATTTAAACTGTCTTCACGTATTTAAGAAATAGTATGAAATCTGTACCTTTTATATTTAATAACTAAACATCATAAATATTATTTTTTTAACAAATTCAAAATAGATGTTATGCATATTTATTTTTCATTCTGCACATGATTTTTAATTTGTTCCAATACAAATATAAAACTAAAGGAATAAAAATGAATGTTTCATTGGTCCAAATTCAACTTTACTTAAAGTTATATTTGAATAGGTCTTATTATACTACATCGTATACAACTATTTATGAGAACCAAACACATCACCAACTTCAAACAATAAATATCGATTTGGGGACCTAAACTCTACACCGATTCCGAACAAAATAGGGATAATACCAAAGACAATATTTGCCTCTTCATTGAATACGACTAATACAAAATAATATTTTAGATGCAACAAAAATCTCATTTGAAAGTAGAAAAAGTTGCATCCAAATGTCAAAATGGACGTGGAAATTCATATCCATTACATCTTCACAAATATAAGTCTGCCGGGATGGGTGGCCTTTGAATGGGAATCGTCTCATTTGAATTTGTTCCCGTCAAAATCCAAGAACTCTTTAGATAATCGCATCGATTGATCTTTCACACTTTCAGGCGAGTTATATTTGGATGATATAATATAAAAAATAAAACTAAATTAAGAAATTGAAATTAAAATATAAATTACAATAGAAACATTATAAATTAGTAAAGCAAAATATAATAATATCCAAAGTAACATACTAACAAACATAATACTATTGTTTGTGATCTTTTTCAACCTCTGTTTTTGCCTCTTGCTATTATTGCTATGCTTCCTCAACTGGGTGGAAATATGTCTATCATGCCAAATTTGCATAGAAACTCTTCAAACTTATGCTTTTAAATACCTTTTGTAAGCATATTTGCAAGCTGCAAGCTTGGTGTCCGCTAAGGCTGTAGGTCCGTGACATTGATTTTTGAACACAAAATTTTAATCATGTGTATTTTTTTCCTTCCTTTCGGAAAAACTTAATATTTGTAGCTCAAATTATTGAGCAGAATTATTATTTAGAGTTATTGATAATGGAATTCGAATTTTTTTTTTCCAATTCATTTGTCATTGATGCTTGTATGAAAATATACGATCTTTAACCTAAACAACCTTTGCTGTTAGGCACTGAAATAGATAATGATCTAGTTAAGGAACCAAAGATGATCAAAACTTAATGACTCTAATATAATAAAATCAACACATATTTGGGAGTTAAGAGTTGGTCATATTAGTCTAGATAGGATTAACAGACTTGTGAGGGACGGTCCACTAAAAACCTCTTTAATAGGCTCACTGCCGACTTGTGAATCCTGTATAGAAGGAAAAATGACCAAGTGGCCTTTCTTTGAAAATGGTCGAAGAGCCACTGAGTTGCTGGAACTAGATTCTGATGTATGTGGTCCACTCAGAATTCAGGCACGAGGAGGATACGAATACTTTACCGATGATTACTCAAGATAAGTATTTGTCTATTTGCTCAAACACAAATCCGAGACCTTAAATGTATTTAAGATTTTTCGGGCTTTAGTGGAAAAGCAAACTGGAAAACAAATCAAAACCCTTCGATGTGATCGAGGTGGTGAGTATTTGTCTGAAGAGTTAGATGACTTTCTTAAAGAAGAATGTATCCCTTCTCAGCTTACTGCACCTGCCACAACTCAACACAACGAAGTGTCAGAAAGAAGGAATCGAACTCTGATGGAGATGGTTAGACCAATGATGAGTTACTCATCACTCTCTAATTCCTTTTGGGGATATGCCCTCGAAATTGCCGCATACATTCTGAACCAAGTTCCGTCTAAAACGGTCCCTAGTACTCCTTATGAACGATGGACTGAGCGTAAAGTTAGTTTAGGCCACATCAAAATTTGGGGTTGCCTTGCAAATGTGCTAAGGAAAAAGATTAGCAAGTTGGCTAGTAGGTCAGAATTGTGCATGTTCGTTCGATTCCTTCTCTCCCACACACCATTTTGTTGTGGAGTGCTAAGTGCTGTAAGCTGAGAAGGAATGCCTTCTTCTTTAAGAAGATCCTCGAACTCCTCAGACAAGTACTCTCCCCCTCGACATGATCGAAGGGTTTTGATATGTTTCTCAACCAAATCCCGATACTCTTTGAGCATTTCAAAGGTATTAGATTTGTGTCGCATTAGGAAAACATGACCAAAACGTGAGTAGTCATCAGTGAAGGTTATAACGTATTCGTAACCTCCTCTTGCCTGAATGTTGATTGGACCACACCCACCACTATGTATGAGTTCCAATACCTGCGTGGCTCTTAGACCTATTACAGAGAAATATCTCTTGGTCATCTTGCCTTCAAGATACGATTCGCACGTGGGCATGGATCCCACATTTAGAGACTTCAAATGACCATCATTTGTTAACCTTTTAATCCTAACTAGGCCAATATGTCCAAGACGTAAGTGCCATAGATATGTGTCGTCCGTTTCTTCATTATGAAACGTCTTACGCTTCCTGCGTGAATCGCTATTCACCTAGTGTCCAAGATTCTCGGCTCATTTGGATACAAATAAATCAAATCCATACGATGAGCTTTAGTAATAAAAGCATCATTAAGAAAATATTTCAATACCATTATTGATTTCAAACTTACATGATTGTTCTTCTAAACGACCAAAAGAAATAAGGTTCTTACTAAAATCTGGAACGTATCAAACATTATTCAATAATAATTTTTTTTCTCAAATTTAAGTTTCATGGTCCAGACAAATCTTGATCCGACATTCGTTCCATTGCCCCAGTTTAACGTGAACTCTCCATTATCTAAGCGTTTGGTTTGCCTGAAACCATTCAAGTGACACACACTATGATCAAAAGCCCCGCAATCTAATATCCAGAGAGATTCTTTATTTGTCATGTAACATGCTTGAATAACGAGACTCGTTCAGTTGGCGTTTTAGGACCTTTCATCAACCTCGTAGAACCAGAACTCGAAGCCCTGTGTTCAGCAACATTGACTTCACCAGACTTCTTCTTTTTCTTAGGGAGAAGTCCCTTGGTAGTCTGTAACTCTTTCATGAGCTCAGTTACAGTATAATTGAGCTTGTTCATGGAGTAGTTCAGATGGAAGCTATCAGAAGATTCTGTCAGAGTCTCCAAGATCATATTAATCTTGGTCTCTCCGTCAATCTCTGAAACGAGAATCTCCATATCATTCAGGTGACCCATGATCAGTAGCATGTGTTCCCGCACTGCAGATCCTGGCTTCATCCTGTAGTTCATGAAATTGCGGATACCTTGTTGCTTCGCCTTACGCCAATGATAACCAAACATCTCACGGAGATTGAAGAGGATTTCATATGCACTGACAATGTCTCGATGAGATTGTTGCAACACATTGCTCATAAATGCTAATATGTAGCATCTACCAATCTCGTTGGACCTCATCCATGCATCGTAGGCGTCCTTGTCCTTTTTGCTCGAGTCAGCACTCGGAACTAGAGGACACGGGGTAGTGAGAACGTACTTGTGCTTTTCCACTGTCAATACGATGTCTAGGTTACGTTTCCAATTTACGTAATTCTCACCCTCGAGTTTGTTGAGACTCAAAATAGATGCATGTGGATCATGATATATTATTGAAATTGAATAAAATGAGTATATTTAGCATGTGTTATAATTTAGAATTATGATGCATGTACAATCATAACTTGGTGAGGAAAGCGATAAATAATTCAGTGTATTATGAACAAAAATGATTAATTGCTTTTCCTTGGGGAAACCGCAATTGATCGTCTTTCATAGTCGTGACACATCACTATTTAGTTCGAACCATACAAGAAGTCACAAATTCTAGTTCTTGCTAATTACCATGGACTTTGGTCACTTATTTTTAACGCATAACCTGTATGGAGGATTACTTTAAATAATAAGTCTAAGTGTGTAACCAACATGTGAGCCCTTATCCAAGTCACTTTGATAACGGTTCTCCTAGGGGAGACCCCGCTTCATCGTTCATCTTTAGGGCTTAGTTTGTAAAAATTCAATTAACTATGTGCTTCCTAAGTACTCCCATTGAAGGGAGGTCCATGAGGGTGACTCTTAGTTCATTAACACAAGTTAATTAAATTCATGTGGGGACCTTGGGCTATTTCAACGACAAATAACCCTCCCACTTAGTTTTTGCAAAAATAATATTTTTGTTGATTGTGTTTAATTTCATAACTTGTTTTATAAATCAAACTATAATGATGCATGAACAATTTCATATAGTGTTGGCGTTCTATCCTATATGACATGTTAGTGAATATGAGATAAGTTTAAATGAATAAAAACATAAATTTAATATCTAATGGCCCAATTCTGAATATAAAAAGAAAAAACTAGTTTTATTCCTTGTCTTTCGTCGTGGCGTCGTATTTCCAAATATTAAAACTTAAACATCAATATCTCCCACTCAAATAACTAAATCCACTTTTATTATTTCAAAAATAATATAAGCGAGTTTAATTATTCAAGATTTTAATTTAATTCGAAAACATTTTCCGAATTTCGGACGTCGGGCCCAACCCTAGTTAGCTCACGTGCGTCCGAAGACACACGACCATACTAGGTTTTTTGGCCGATCCGAACAGCCTTCATGTGTCCAACACACAGATCCTTGGGCGCGTCTGGAATGATCCGGGATCGCTCACACGCGTTCCAAAAGGTGCGGCTATTACCGGTGGCTGCCTCCTTTCCTCTTGTCCACCCGAATTACAAATTTACAATATTCAAATTTACAATATATTACAAATTTAAATAAAATAAAACCGGGACATAACCCGAAAATAATCCTAGGGTCAATTAGATTAAGGATCCATCCACAAAACAGAAACATAAATATAAACACATACATTCACAAATGCAATTCATACAAAAACGCCAACAAGTAAAATCGATTTTAACGACAATTATGGCTCTGATACCATTTGTTGGAATTTAATTAATAATTAACCTAATTAATTATAAAATATATCTACATATGGGGGAAATTCATAATTCAATTTAATATGTTAAAACACCTTTTAAAACATATTCAATAACCATGTCATTAAATCTAATCTAACTTGTCAATAAATTTCTACACATGTTAATAAATTTGTTTGAACATACAAACGAATGATCTAAACATACTAACAATCCTACAATGATTATTTTATTCAGATTCAATTCGTTTCAAGGAGACTTGCAGAGGGTTTTGATCTGCAAGTTTTTTCCTCGGGGTGTGCGTCCAAGTTTTTTCTCACGCGTGTCTAGGATGTTATGAAATTCGTCCTTACTCCTTTGCTCAAAAAATGGTCGACCTATAAAACAAATATCACTCAACCAACCACAAGTTGATTCAATGATATATCTCTGGAAGTTTTTAGGAGATCATGTGAGTGGGCTCTTTGTGGGAATAAGTGAAGAAGAGAAAACTCAAAGCATAAAAGGTAGG
Organism: Urtica urens; assembly: GCA_958296335.1. Classification (NCBI taxonomy): domain Eukaryota; kingdom Viridiplantae; phylum Streptophyta; class Magnoliopsida; order Rosales; family Urticaceae; genus Urtica; species Urtica urens. The sequence continues at coordinate 11,159,314 of OY282520.1, read as the reverse complement.
GCTGCCGGAAAACAAATTTCCTCTCTCTCTTGCTCCCTAGAACTCGGCGAAAACCTCTCAAGCACAAAGGGGAAGACGTTCGGCTGAGTCCTGGTCGAAATTAGGATAGTTTTTTCAAAGAGAGAGCCTCCTTTTATATCAGATAGAACAGACTTAAGTTAGGTCAAAATCGAATTAAGACCCACTAGTCAAACTTAAGCCCAACACTTCTTTTAATGAGTTTTAAACAATTTTCCAGCCAATAAAGCCCTTATTATGGCCGGCCATATTGTCTCCATTATCTCCCAAATTTATTTGATTTACTTCTCAAATAATATTTAATTAATTTAGAACATCTCATTTATTCAATGACATTTCATTAAATCTTTTCATACTGTTCAAACAAGTACGAAACGAGAAAATATTTATTTTCATCTTTTATTTTTGAATCATCAAATTATGTTATTATCAATATAATGACATAATATGATTCATTAAATAAATGTAATAATAAATAACCAATTATTTATCTAATTACTCAGCAAATCATTTTCTTAGCCTAAATCACAATATATGTTGAATGAGAAAATCATTCAATTCTTGTTCACCAAAATCTCGTCCGAGAGTCTACCATTGAGACTTTATGGACCCACATGAACGAAACTTTAGAATAAAGCTCGGACACAAAAGTTCATAACTTTTCCTGACTGTTAATTCTTAATATTGGTCGATTCCCATAAAGGGCCTACATTTAACATCTCTAAGTTCATATGCGCTTTTATTTTCGTTTGATGTGAAAAAACTATTCTTCACACGGTCCACGGTGTATTTTACGATATTACACCAAGTGAGATGTCTCAACATGTCACATGTTTTATTTGAAGGAATTCTTTATTCGATAAATATTAGGCCTGGTTTATTCGCTCACACTTTCATAACAGAGCATGGTGTGATACTAATGTCTTAGCATTGTTTCAACACAAATTCCATACTTTTGAATCACATATTTCAACGAAATAGTATTATGACACCAATCGTCAGGTTAATGAAACTTCATTTAGCCATTCCCCATTGACTAATCAAATGTCTTAAAGTGTTACAACAAGATATGTATTCACTTCAGGATTTAGGTAATTACCAAAATACCCATCATATGTTAGTTTGAAGTTTTGAGTGATTAAACGTTTTTATCTCGAACTTCAAAACTTCACTGGTCTTGTTCAATATCTTCATTAAGATATTAAAATAAATTGCAGAGTCACAACTCTCCATATCACAAGATAAGATGTCATTTAATTTATTCGAACAATCATTACTAAGATTCGATTGCCCAATCGATGTTTAGATTGCAAATTGTTATTTAAACTAGTCATAAGAAGGTATATTGTCAAGTCTGTATTAAGCACTTTTTTCGTTGATGACAGTTTCAGAGCATAGACTTTCATGCATAAACACAATCTTAAATAAGTCTGGATATTCAATTTTTATTTAAATTCAAAACAAAACCAAAACTAAAGTATTCAATATCAAAAATCTTCTTTATGGGCATAAATGCCAACATATACTCTCACAGCCGTCTTTGACATCGATGAACCTGTTTCCTACATTCAAGCAATGGTTGGTTCTGAATCAAGCCTTTGGCCTGACGCGATGAAAGTTGATAGGCATTCAATGTATGTCAACAAAGTCTAGAAACTCATAGACCTACCTTAAGGGGTTAAACCCGTAGGGTGTAAGTGGATCTATAAGAACAAAAGAGGTCTGGGTGGGACCATTGAGACGTTCAAAGTGCGACTACTGGCTAAGGATTACACCCAAAAGAAAGGTATCAATTATGAATAAACCTTCTCGCCTATCGCAATGATTATGTCCTTCCTCACTTCTATCCATAGTTGGCGTTCTCGACTACGAGATCCGGCAAATGAATGTCAAGACTGCCTTTCTGAATGGTAATCTTGACAAGCGCATTTTTATAGCTCAACCATACGGTTTTGTGGAAAGTGGTCAAGAGACAAAGGTTTGTGAATTGCATAAATCCATTTATGGATTAAAGCAAGCATCTATGTCATGGAATATTAGATTCGATGAAACTGTAATAATCTTCGGTTTTGAATAGTCAATAGATGAACTTGTGTTAATAAGTTAATACATGAGGGCAAGGTTGTGTTTTTGGTATTGTATGTCGATAATATATTACTCATTGGTAATGATGTGGGTAAATCATCTGAGCTTAAAATCTGTTTACCTAAGCAGTTTGATATTTCGAGATGAAAGATCTAAGGGAAACTTCGTATATTCTGGGGATTCAGATATTTCGTGATCGAAAGAACCGGACCTTGTCGGTCTCCCAATCATCTTATATAGATAAGGTGATGGATCGCTTAGCCATGAAAGACACTTAGAAAGCCCAAACCCCCTTTAGAATTTGAGTCTCACTCTCTGAGGACCCGTCTCCCATGAATACACAGGAGATTGAAGACATGACAAAGATTCCCTATGCTTCAGGCGTAGGATGTCTCATTTATGCTATGTTGTGCATTAGGCCGAATATATTTTTAGCCGTTGGCGTAGTTAGCCGTTTCCAAATCCTGGATACGAGCACTGGGTTCCTGTTAAGCATGTTATTAAGTATCTTTGTAGAACTAGGAACTTGATGGTTACATATTCAGGTACTGACCTGACTATGACGGGGCATACCGATTTCGACTTCCAGAAAATCCACGTCAGGATCTTTGTTCATCCTGAATGGTGGATCTGTTGTTTGGAGGAGTATCAAGCAATATTGCATTGCTGACTCCACCATGGAAGCATAATATGTGGCTGCTTGTGAAGCATCCAAAGAGGTTGTATGGCTTAGAAAATTCCGTAAGTATTTGGAACCATTCCAAATGACGACGAGTCAATGACACTTTATTGTGATAATAGTGGGGTTGTTCCTAACTCAAAGAAACCTAGAAGTCATAAGCGCTCTGAGAATATTGAGAGGAAATACAATTCGATTATAGATATCGTGCAGCGCGGAGACGTGGAGGTGAAGAAGATATCAACGGTAGACAACCTTGCAGATTCATTCACCACGGCCCTATGCAACAAGGCTTTGAACAACATCAAAAATATTAGGCATGAAGGACTACTCTCATCTTCTTTGAGTCAAGTGGGAGTTTGTTGGCAGAGATGCCCACAAGTAGATTATTTATTTATGAAATTATGTTAGACGCTTAGCCAACTATCACACACAATATTGTAACAGTGTATGTGGAAATTTGCAAGCACAATAAAGATGACAGTTAAAATAATGCAGGAATTAATAATCAACATGCACAATTGGTAACCCAGTTCGTAGCAATGTCTCCTACATCTGGTGGGTGTGCTAAACCCGGTGGAAATGATTTCACTATGATAATAGTTCTCAATACAATTGGTCTTACATGAACAATATACACATCAATGCCCAATTATTAACTATAAAGTGAAACCCTAATTCAGTCCTCCCCCTGAATTAGTAACCCTTCACAGATACACCAAAGACACACCTTCACGGATTCGTTAATCACAAGAAGTTTCTGTTGGAATAGGTCTAGGGTTAAGAAAAATTTATCACTAATCATATTAATGGCTTTCTTTTACTAGTATAACAATTTTTACTAACCTAGATAAAGTGCATATACATGTTATAAATTAAAGACATTATTTAATTACTTGAATACTAACCTTTCTTGTAGCTCGATTCCTTCAAACATAAACGTGAACTCGAGAAACCTAAGGTTTCTATTACAAGAGTCTATAGAGGTTTAGAAGGATTTGTGTGTGGGCACAATTAAACACAATAACTCAAGAACAAGTCTATGAGATAATGAGCCAATTTAGCCTAAGTCTAATGAGCACTTAGGTGCAAAAATAAAATAAGTATTTTGAGAGAGAGAGAGAGAGAGAGAGAGAGAGAGAGAGAGAGAGAAGAGGGTTCGGCCACAATGAGAGAGAGAGAGAGCAATAATGAAGCTCATTTTAACATCTCTATGTGAGGCTCTATAGGAGAAGGAAAAATCTATAAAGGTCAATTATGCATTCGTGAACGAATAATGCATTCATGACACAATATTTGATTTTATCTTCCCCTTTTCTCCTAAGTTGGCCGGCCACTTCTATCAAGCAAGGGGGAAATTTGTTTCCTCACTTAGCTTATTTATTTTCTTCTCAATAAAATTTATTCCCTCTTTTATTTTTTGGGTAATTATCCTTAAAATTAAAGGGAAATAGAACTCTCCTCTTGATGCATGTTTTGGCAGAAATTCTATCTGGGGGAGGAGCTTCTAGATGCTTCCTTATTTCATAATGCCTTAAACGACTTTTCGGCTTTAGAAAATAATTTATATTTTCATCATATGAAAATATTCAAAATCTTATTTTGACATTCATATCATTTTATATCCATGTGGACAAAAATACCCTTTACACATTTTCCGAGAAAAAGTCTAGTTCAACATTTGAACTTGTTTTGACTTAGCTTTTTTAGTTTAACAATCCTACTCTAATGATCTGTAATAGTGACCTTATCAATCCAAATGAGCAAAGTTTGAGCTTCTATACTCGGACTCAAAAGTTCAAAACCTTTTCCAAGTATTAGCTTAATATCTACTAACTCCACTAAAGAGTTGACACAGAGAATCTCTCGGTTCAAATGAATTTATTTTCTACTCAAATAAACTTAATTACATTGAGCGGATCCATTGAATGTTATCTATGTTTACCCTTCATGAATATCATCAACTAGTTGGGATTTATAAAATTACCATTTTACCCTTCTAGTTGTTATTTCCTCAACTCCTTTGTTACTTGTGAATAAGTTAGAAACAATGTATTGATGAGGAGCTAACAAGTCACATTGTTTAATCCAAATTAAACTCACTACTTAATTTTGGATAATGCGCAGTTTATGTACTCACAATGCAAGTAATAAAGCATGAGGTGATATATATTGCTCTCAGCAATCTTATAAATGAATTCCATATCTATGAGAACTTCGCAAAGTTGATTCATGACATGTTTATAACTTAATATCTCACCAATTGGCGTAGTCTAGATCACATAATAGATCTAGATCACATAATAGATCTACAGTTTGACTTTCTAAAATGAGAGTATTAATGCTATGAAATGACATGTCTCATTTCAGGATTTAGGTAAGCATGATGCAATCCATACATAGTGATCTTGAGATAGAAGATGTTAAATGGTTTACTCTTCTATTGTCTCTAAAAGTGCACTGGGCAATTCAGTATCTTCGAAAGATACACCGGAAGAATTATAGAGTTCCTAACTCTCTATGCCTCGTAACCAGAAATCATAGATTCTTCCAACAATCATACTGAGATCAATAGTCCGTTGATCTTTAGATTGTGAATATATCGTTTTAGTCAAACCATGAAGAGTTTGTTCACGCAAATCTACATTTTTCTCTTCATACATTGTTAGGTTTGATTAAGGACTATGAGACTATAGAATATCATAAATCTTCAATCAAACTAAAATGGAATGAATGAACGTTTCAACTTTTATTAATTTGCAAATTACAATAAGGAATTTATAAAAATTTATATATTACATCAATACGTAAATAAATAATCTTCTTGTGGGCATCTCTGCCAACAGTTTTGAGTTCGTGATAAGTTCATTCACACGCAAACACAATGCCAAACAGGAATCGATCACAGTCGGTAATCTGATTCAAACACTGCTCTTGTTCAACACAATAGTTTTCCAGGCCGCCAGTCTTGCACGTCTAGAAAAGGCTATTGATCGAACGAAAGCATCAAGAAACGCTAGGGGCTGCAGCATTGCTATTTATAGTGCCCAAAAGAAAAGATCCTGGCTAGGATTTCCACGAGGTCAACCTTCAGCACCAAAATTGAAGGATCTTTAAAATCATTTTAAACTGAGATCCTCAAACTGTCCAAAAATAGAACTCCAGGATCGCAGAATGTTAAGACAGTGATCACGATAAGATATTGAGATATATTCAGTTTATTTTCTTGTGTAATAAAAATAAGCCAATCTCAACGTAATAACAAACTCCCTCTTTGGCTATTTTTTAGGCAAGTAAACAAGATTCTTTTACCATGATCTAAATATTAACAGGACTGAAAATATCTCCCCTGATTGCCTCAAAACATAGAACAAAGGAAAGCATAGACCAACTCATAGGTAGTAAATAACACACCAAGACATCATATCAAAAGACGAAGTATAAAATAGCATAAGTCTTGAAACAAGTCCAGAGACATAGTCACAACATGTCTTGACAACCATACTGATTGAATACAAAAGAGCGAATCACAAAACGATAATAAACCAACAAAAAAACACGACAGCAAGCCCAAGTGGAAACTGTATCAGACATTGTTGGAACATCTTGAGCAGCAGAAGTAGATGTGTTTGCATAAGTCTTCATGAGTTTTATCGTACAATCCACAATACCCTTGCCCTTAGAGGAGGTCACAATGAGCTCTTGAAGGAACAGAGACTCCTGGAGCAGAAGCTGATAAGCATCATTCTGTTGAGAAGAGCTGAGAGAGACCCGAGTATTCTGCATACCTTCATCAGCAATAGAATGAGAGATGGGGCGCTCAAAATCACACACATGCCGACCCTTAAAGTGTTTCTGATGAAACTCTAGAGGGAAGGGAGTCTTTCCCTATATATCATCAGTTCGCAATAAATCCCTCCCCTGGTCAAGGAGAATCTCCGTGACAAGAGAAGGAAAACCAATAGGCATCTGTGCTGCATAGGACTTTGCGTGTCTGACAAAATGATCATAAACAAGAGCACTAAAGTCGAACCCGCCATGAGTCCCAATCTGATAGATCAAGCGAGCAGCCTCGAAGGAAACAAGAGAGCCATTTGAGGTAAGAACCCATGAAGTAGCAGCAATGCGAGCAAGAATTGAGTGTTTGGTAGTCAGCTCAGCATCAGGAAGACCAGTCTTTATTGGCCAAACTGCTTTCTCATTTCCAGTAATCACCTTAGTAATGGTGTCTCTAATGGGGAAAGAATCATTGTGAGTTGATGAAGAAAGACCCAAGGTGGTGTTTATCAGAGCAAGGGTGAAGGTAAATGCATGACCACGTAGATGAACCTTCCCATAATGTGGACTGTCCGGAGAGTCCATATTTGGAGACATGCTGATGATGAATTTCTCACAAGTCTCGGGTAGTAAGGCTCCACATGACTGATAGTCATCAATAGACCAGACTCTTGCAAATGATCAATGATCGCATAAAACTTTGTAGTATCAATTGATAGCTCATGTTCAAGGAAGATATTGCGAGCATAGACAAATTTCCACTTCGCAACTTGAGCCTCTGTGCAAAAGAATATATTATCCAAAGAAGCTAATGGAACATTCTTTGGAATCTTCATTCCATTCTTGTACTTATTCATCCCCAGAACAAGCGAGGGAGAGTGTTCTGAAGAATCATCATGAGAAAAAGTAGGAGGATGAGTCTGTGCTGCTTTCTTCTTCTTCACCAAAAGCCTAGTAATCTTCTTCATCTTAGGCCTTTTAGCAACACTCTTCTTATTCTTCATAACCCCAGGTTGACGAGAAGAAGACTTTTTCTTATTCACAGGAGAGATGGTAGGAGAGGCCTTCTTCAGTGTGGAAACAACCGAGTCAACAACATGAGTTTTTTCTTGAGACTCAATTGATCCAGACATCTAAGTATGAGAAGCAGATTATGTGGGTTGCACAACCGGTATAGAGGAATTCTTAAATTTCTTTTTCGTAGTACGAAGAGCACTCAATATGGTATCATTGTCATCATGAACATCTTCAGAAGAAGAGGGATCCTTTGTCTTAAGACTGGACTCCGACTTTTCCACAGAAGCAGAGGTATACTCGTATCCACATTAGCAGTACATGAATTGGGAGTACTCGACACAGTCTTCGTCGGAGAGTGATCTTGGGAGTTGACAGAGAGTTGAGGAGTAGTGTCCGACACGGTTTTCTCAGATTAATCACTTGATGAAAGACCAGTGATGTGGCGGATTGTCAAAAGAGAGCGCTGATTGAAAGGGATATTTTGGGATTTTCCTCGCACAGGAGTACCTCCGGCCTGACCATCGCACAATATGTGGAGGTCTTCCTAAACCCTTAGAGACGACAGGTTTTGCATGATCGCGTATCACCCTTCGTGGCACATTCTACTTCTTCATCTTGCGAGGAAAGGAGGTTTAAATTCCGCTTCTCGTTCCAATAATTTTGATGAGAAAATGATTCTTGAAACACAGGCAATTACTGAGAAAATTTGAATTGTAACAGTTTGAACCGCTTTGATCGAGATAGTTATTATAATTAAAGCTGAGAAACACAAAGCTCGTTAGGAAATCAACCGACTCATGTGCGAAGTAGAGAAAACGACATCTCATTATGTCATTTTTACACATGTGGATTAAAATGTAAACAGCCCAACAAATGTTGCAATAATGATGGGCCATATAGACAAAAGCCCAACTTTCATTATGTAATTTCTACTTTTCAAGAAGACATAGTCCAATAGACGCACGAAGATTTTCAAAAGTCTGAGCATCAAGAGCTTTTGTAAAAATATCTGCAAGTAGTTTCTGAGTTTGAACATACTCTAGATGAACCTTTTTACTTTCAACAATTTATCTGATGAAATGATGTCGTATATTAATGTGTTTAGTCTTGATATGCTGAACAGGATTCTTAAAAATATTTATGGCACTCTTGTTGTGATAGAACAATGTCATGACACCTTGTGGAACACCATACTCAGCCAACATTTGTTTCATTCATAGGAGTTGAGTGCAACTACTGCCTGCTGCAATGTGCTATGCTTCAGCAGTAGATAGGGATACACAGTTTTTCTTTTTGTTGAACCAAGAAATCAGATTGTTTCCCAAGAACAACCAACCTCCAGATGTACTCTCGCGATCAACAACACTGCTTGCCCAGTCAGCATCACAATATCCTACCAGCGTAGAGGTAGTATCAAAAGAATATAACATGTCAAGATCTGAGGTTCCTGAAACGTATCTAATGATCCTCTTCATTTGACAGAGATGACTGGCCTTAAGATTAGCGTGATATCTAGCACAAACACCCACTGAGTAAGTAATATCAGGTCTGCTGGCTGTGAGATACAAAAGGCTTCAAATCATGCTCATGCAGAGACTCTGGTTTGCAGGAGCACCATCTTCATCTTTAGTCAGCTTAATATGTGTTACTGCAGGAGTTCTTTTGTGAGAGGAGTGTTCAAGCCCAAAACGTTTGACTATGTCATTGGCATATTTACTTCGAGAAAGAAAGATTCCATCTGTCATCTGTTGGATCTAAAATCCAAGAAACAAATTTAGTTCACCAACCATGCTCATTTCAAATTCTCTCTTCATCTGTTTCACAAACTATTGGACCATGTTATCTGACACCCCTCCAAAAGCAATATCATCAACATAAATTTGAGTAATCATGAGTTGATTGTTCTCATTTTTCACAAATAGAGTCTTATCAACACCTCCTCGGATATATCCTTTCTGACTAAGAAAATCTGTGAGTCTCTCATACCATGCACGTGGTGCTTGCTTGAGACCGTAGAGAGCCTTTTTGAGCTTATAAACATGATTTGGAAAATGAGGATCAATGAATCCTGTAGGCTGAGCAACATATACTTCCTCATTGAGATAGCCATTTAGGAAAGCACTCTTGACATTCATCTGGAATAACTTGAATCGAAAGTGATAGGAAATACCAAGTAAAATACGTATTGCTTCTAACCTGTCAACTAGAGCAAAATTTTAATCAAAATCAACTCCCTCGACTTGAGTATATCCCTATGGAACAAGTCTGGCCTTGTTTCAAATAACATTGCCGTGTTCATTAGACTTATTCTTGTAGATCCATTTTGTTCCAATTATGTTTATTTGATCAAGTTCAGGCACGAGATCCCATACAGAATTTTTTTCAAATTGAACCAGCTCCTCTTGCATGGAATTCATCCATAATTCTTCATTAATGGAATCACTCACATTTTTAGGTTTGATCTTTGACACAAAACAGATGTTGCTGATCATCTCTCTATAGTTGATCGGAGGCTTTCTCCGAGTTTGCATAGAATCGTTGGCATCTCCCATTACACTGTCAATTGGATGATTCTTTTGAATTCTAGTTGAAAGATTCAATGCATAACTGATTTCAGTAGAAGATTCAGTCTCTGTTGGTTCATAAGGCATATCATTATTAGAAGAGCTCCTTTTAGTGAAGTTTTCAGATGACCCTTCATTACTAGGATTAGTTTGTAGAGGATTATTAGAGATAGATGGCGTAACATCCTGTCTGACAGTTGTCTCATGTTGAAGCGAAACATCTGTAGTATCAAGTATGTATAGGTTAGTAGTATCTTTGACAACAACATTTACTGACTCCATGATACTTTTATTCCTTACATTGTAGACCCGATATGCAGCATTGTTTCTAGAGTAACCAACAAGCAGTCCTTCATCACTCTTTGGATCAAACTTCCTTCTAGCATCTCTGTCTGCATGAATATAACAAGTAGATCTAAAGATGTGAAAATACTTCACATTAGGTTTCCTTCCTCTCCAAATCTCATACTGCGTAGTGGTAGTTCCTGGTCTGATAGAAACTCTATTATGAATATGGCAAGCAGTATTGAGAGCTTCAGCCCAAAACCGGACATGAGTGTTTTTAGCCAGAAGCATTACCCTAGCCATCTCTTGAAGAGTTCTATTTTTCCTTTGCACAATACCATTGTGGAGTGATAGGGGCCAAAAACTCATGAGCCATTCCTTCATCAGAAAAAAAAACAGAAAAACTAGAGTTCTCGAACTCTCTTTCATGATCACTTCTAATTCTGATGATTTTTCCAGTGGAGTCACCCTTTTGACGTTGAACAAGTCTGCAAAAATCTTCAAACACACTGAAGGTCTCAGATTTTTCTTTGAGAAAGTAAACCCAGATATACCTTAAAAAGTCATCTACGTAGACAAACACATATATTTTTCCCCTGAGACTCTCTGTTTGGATTGGTCCCATCAAGTCCATATGCAATAGTTCTAAAACTCGAGAAGTAGTGTTGCCCTGAACAGGTTTATGAGAGCTTTTAACCTATTTTCCTATCAGACAAATCTCCACAAAATTGACCATCCATGATCTTATTGTCGGGCACTCCAATTATAGCATTTTCACTGATAATCTTCCATAAACTCTTGTAATTTAGATGACCAAGACGTTGATGTCACAACTTATCTTCCTCGGTTTTGGTAATCAAACAAGATTTGGTCTTAGGGTTCTTGTGTGGAGACCACATGTAGCAGTTATCTTGCGATCTAATCCCCTTCACAAGATTGACATTTTGGGGAGTAGTAACTATACACTCATCATGAGTGAAGTTAACAGTGAGATTCGCATCACATAGCTGACTGATACAGATGAGATCTACAGTAAGACCTTCAACAAGAAGAGCTTCTTTTAAGAAGTTTAGGCCTTGAAATTTATAGTACCTTTTCCAATGATCTTCACCTTGACACCATCTCCAAAAGTCACGTAGCAGGTATTATATGGCTTGATCTCAGTCAAATAATCTTCTTCACATGTCATGTGTCTACAACGTCCACTGTCAAAATACCAATCATCATAAGTAGATGCACGAAGAGATGTATAAGAAATGTTGGCCCAATGATCATTTTTAATTCTCCAAGCAGTATGCATCTGTTTATTTGCACCATTGTAATGTTGAACAGTAGTCTTAGGTTGTCGTTTCAATCTGTTAATCAGTCAATAGTAGTAAGGACGAATGTGAGCTTTTCTTCCACAGTAATGACAAATATATGGAGACCTGTTGACAGGATGTCTCACATATTGTTTAGACAAACTTCCATGATCATTTTCCTTTATTCTTTGAGGAACAAATCTGGTCTGCGTGGTGGATCTGCCATGGGAGTAACCAAGACCTCTCATATTCTTGGCAGACTTTCCAACAGTAAGGATCATATCCAGATTATCAGTACCTGAATTCGACATCCTAACATATTTCATCATTTTCTCCAATTCATTATTAAGGCGAACAACCTCAGCCTTTAAATCAGGAACATTCTCTAGCAACCTTGTTTTATCATTTGTTAGTGTCAAGATAACATCATTCAGTTTATCAATAGCATCTATCTGGTTAACACCTTCAGTACATATGATAGAGGATAGAGGTAGAGCTTACAGTGCAATCATCTTCGTTTTCCTCGAGATTAGAAATAACAGATGCGAAAGCAAGAAAGTTGTTTGCGTTTTCTGGCTCACTCTCATCTTCATCATCAGAAAGACTAGCAGTATACCCCTTCTTTTGTCTCCTCTGAAAGTTTATGGAGTCTTTCTGTATGTGGTCATAACCCCCCACATTCACCAAGAGAGTAAGATTCATTAGAAATATCTTGAACACGAATATTGAATTCAGCAATGGTTTCATCTTTGTTCATAGTAAGGGCTTCAAACTGAGGGGGTAAGGATTTGAAGTTTGGAACTCCAAACTTTTACAATTCGTTCATGAGCCACTTCGAGAATTTCCCAAGCTTCTTTAGCACTGCTACAAGTGTTAATAATCTTGAAAATATTCTTGTCAACGCCATTGTAAATTGCATTGAGAGCTCTAGAATTTCAAAGAGCTTCTTCATCTTCAGCAGCAGTCCAGTCCTTTTACGGTTTCAATGTTATCACCCCAGTTTCTTCATTTGTCACAATCGGATGTGTCCATCCATTTAGAATAGCCTTCCACATTCTACTATCAAGAGCTTTCAGGAAAGCACACATGCGAGCCTTCCAGTATCCATAAATGGATCCATCGAGGTAGGAGGTCGATTGACAAAACCACCTTCTCTGAAACTGTCCATCTTAACATAAAAGAAAATACACATGAAACAACATAAAGTAAGGGTGCCAGCTCTGATACCTATTGAAATCCTGTTAGACGTTTAGCCAACTGTCACACACAATATTGTAATAGTATATGTGACAATTTGCAAGCACAATAAAGATTACAGTAAAAATAATGCATGAATTAATAATCAACACGCACAATTGGTAACCCAGTTCGGAGCAACGTTTCCTACATCTTGGGGGTGTGATAACCCGGTGAAAATGATTTCAGTATGATAATAGTTCTCAGTACAATTGTTCTCACATGAACAACATACACATCAATGCCCAATTACTAAGTATAAAGTGAAACCCTAATTTAGTCCTCCCCCCGAATTAGAGACCGTTCACAGATCGACCAAACACACACCTTCACGTGTTCTTTAATTACAAAAAGTTTTGAGCTCGTGATCAGTTCGTTCACACGCAAACACAACGCGAAACAGGAATTGATCACAGTGGGTAATCCGATTCAAATACTGCTCTTGTTCAACACAATAGTTTTCCAGGCCATCAGTCTTGCAAGTCTAGAAACGGCTATTGATCGAACGAAAGCATCAAGGAACGCTAGGGGCTCCAGCACTGCTATTTCTACCATCCAAAGAAAAGATCCTTGCTAGGGTTTCCATGAAGTCAACCCTCAGCACCAAAATGGAAAGATCTTTAAAATCACTTTAAACGGAGATCTTCAAACTGTCCAAAAATAGAATCCAGAATAGCAGAATGTTAAGACACTGATCACGATAAGATATTGAGATATATTAAGTTAATTTTCTTGCCTAATAAAAATAATCCAATCTCAACGTAATACAATTTACTTATCAATGTAATATAAATCTCTCATGAGTCCTTATTGTAATTTTTTTTATTAAATTAATAAAAGTGGAGATGTTCATTCATTCCTTTTTCGTTTGTTTGAAGATTTATGATAATCAATAGTCTTATAGTCCTTAATCAAACCTAACAATGTATGAAGAGACAAATGTAGCTTTGCGTGAACAAACTCTTATTGGTTTGGCTAAAACGAAGCATTCACAATCTAAAGATCAACGGACTACTGATCCTAGTATGATTGCTGGAAGAATCTATGATTTCTGATTACGAGGCATAGAGAGTTAGGAACTCTATAGTTCTTCTAGTGTATCTTCTGAAGATACTAAATTGACCAATGCACCTTTAGACACAATGTAAGAACAAACCATTTAACCTCTTCTGTCTTAAGGTCACTATGTATGAATTGCATCGTGCTTACCTTTATCCTAAAATGAGACATGTCACTTCATGACTTTCATATATTCATTTGAGATACCTACACGCTAGATCCAAGTTTGTGAACTAGATGCACTCTATTGGTGATATATTGAATTGTGAAGTTGACATGAGTATACTTTGTGAAGTTCGCATAGATATAGAATTCATGTACAAGATTGCTGAAATGCAATGTATATCACCTCATGCTTTATTACTTGGATTGTGAATAAATGAACCGCACGATATCCAAAATTAAGTAGCGACTTTATTTGGATGAAACAATGTGACTTGTTAGCTCATCGTCAATACATTGTTTCTAACTTATTCACAAGCAACAACGGAGTTGAAGAAATAACAACGAGAAGGGTATAAAGGTGATTCTATAAATCTCATCTAGTTGATGATATTCATGAAGAGTAATCATAGATAACAGTCAATGGATCTGCTCAATATAATTAAGTTGATTTTGAGTAGAAAATATATTCATTTCAATCTAGAGATTCTCAGTGTCAACTCTTTAGTGGAGTCAGCTGAAATTAACCTAAAGGTTTGTGAACTTTTGAGTCCGAGTATAGTAGCTCAAGCTTTGTTCATTGGATCCATAAAGTCACTAATACATGTCATTAGAGTAGGATTGTTAAACAAGAAGCAGAGTCAAAATAAGTTCAAGTACTGAACTAGACGTTTTCTCGGAAAATGTCTAAAGGGTATTTTTGTCCACATGGACATAAAATGATGCGAATGTCAAAATAAGATTTTGAATATTTTCATATGTGAAAATATAAATTATTTTCTAAAGCTAAAAAGTCGTTTGAGGTATTATGAAATTACTTTCATTATTTGTGCAATATTAATTCTACAATGAGTATTTTAAGAAATAAAGAAGCATCTAGAAGCTCCTTCCCTAGGTGTAGAGTTTGGCCAAAACACATAACAAGAGGAGAGAATTATTTGCATTTTATTATAAAGATAATTACCCAAAAGGAAAAGAGAAAATGAATTTCCTTGAGAATGAAATAAACATGCTAAGTTAGGAACAAATTTCCCTCACTAATGAGAGCATATGACCAGCCATGTTTATAGAGAAAGGTGAGAGGAAATCAAATATTGAGTCATGAATACAGAATAGAAAAGGGTAATTACGCTTTCTTCCATTTCCTTCTCCTATAAATAAAGCCTCGCATAGAGATGTGAAAATAAGTTTTATTCTTGCTGTCTCTTGGTTTTGGCCGACCCTCTCTCTCTCTCTCTCTCTCTCTCTCTCTCTCTCTCTCTCTCTCTCTATCTCCCCTCTCTCTCTCTCTCTCTCTCTCTCTCTCTCTCTCTCTCTCTCAAATTCCCATTTATTTTGGCACATAATTCTCATTAGGCTTAAGTTTAATTAGCTCTTTAGCTCATAAACTTGTTCTTGAGTTATTGTGTTTAATTGTGCCCACACACAAATCCGTCAAAGCTCTATAGAATCTTGATTAGAAACCTTAGGTTTCTCGAGTTCCAGACTAGGCGTGAAGGAAACGAGCAAGACGAGTAGATCAACCTTTTCCATGGCTCCTGCAAGATCAAACTACAACAAAGGTTAGTAATCAAGTAAATATTAATGTTTTAACACAAATTTGGCGAATTGACCCAACCTTACAAACATTTTTTGGTTATATTAACATTTTGGAAAAACTTTTGTAAATGTCCAAAACCATGACGTGGCATATTTAATAACATTATCAATTTACTTTTTTTATCTTTTATGTTTATTTTCGGTTTTAATTTTATTTTTCATTTTGATAACTTTCGTTTTCTAATTTACGTTTCAAATTTGAATTTATTTCTCTTTTGCTTAAACAATTTTTGGTAATTTAATATTTCCTTTTAGATCCTAAAATTATGGGTGGTTTAATTGACCAATTATTTTCAGATAAATTAATTAAAACCCTTCATTAATGGCCGTAATATCTTATTTAGTTATTTTTGGGAATTTTAATATTTTTAACCGGTTTAATTATTTGATATTATCTCTTTGTCGTTGATATTCAATTTACACTGAAATGATTTTGTTTCCGACGTAAACTGAACTGCATTTTACAATGTAAATTTGATTTTTACACTGATAATGTTCGTTAATTGATATCAAATTTAAACTGAAATGGAATTGTACTAACGTAAATTGAATTTTACATTGATAATTGATTTCTATAATGGAAATTGAGTTACGTTTTTTATTTTATTTTTAAAACTTTTGTTTAAAATTTTCAAATAGATTCGTTTTTTATTCAAAAAAACTTATTAGTGGTTGATTAAGTCCTTTATATCCTAGAATCGTGGATATTTAATTAACCTTTTTATATTAAGTTTTTTTAATTAAAAATCTTCCTTTATGGTCGGATTAGTTTATCTTTTATAGTTATTTTTAGAAATTTAACATTTCAGCCGATTTTATTTTTTTGATATTATCTATTTTCGCTGATATTTTTAATAAATCAATTACTGTTTCCATTTTTACTCTCTCCAAATTTGTTATGTGTTCGTTAATTGATATTTAATTTACACTGATATGGATTTGTTCCAACGTAAATGGAGTTGCGGATTACAACGTTAATTCCATATTAATTAAGAAAACCTGATTTTTGTTAATTTTACAAGAAGAAATAAATCAAAATTTCATCCATAGATTTGAAATTAATATCAAAACACGAAAAAGAAGAAGAAGAAGAAGATGAAGAACGATAATCGTGTTCATGAAAGTTTCACACCGTTCTCCGCCATAAAAATTTCACATCATTCTCCACCACGAAAACTTCACATCATGAATATTTCTTCTTCTTATTTTTCTTCTTCTTCTTCTTCATCGTCGTCATCGTGTTCACAAAGAAACCGATTCTAAAAAAATTAATTTACAGAAAAAATTTCAAAAACAAAAAACAAATTAGATACGAAAAAGAAAATAAATACGTGTTAATCACCGACCGATTTACGTCATTGATTTGTTCATCAATGATCGACCAAAAATGCCTTGAGTTTGTTCGTCGATGGATTTTGATTTTAGAGAGATTTTTTTAAAGTGGCGCTTTTTGAATGCGTTTGAAGTTTCTCTCTCTAGAAATCCGAAATTATATATATAAGTAAATATGGCGCAGTTAGTATTCCGTAATTTACAATGTGAATTAAGTTCCAAAATTAAGTAAATTTCATTAAAATTTGGGCGAGATTTTTGTTTTTGGGGAAATATTGGAAGAAAATTTTCGTTAATTAAAGGAGTGAACATTTACTAAAATTTTACAAAACGTTGGACAAAACCAAATTACCAAACCTATATAGGGCTATATTATATATTAACCCATATTTTAAATATAAACATGTTCATGGATTTTGCCTAGGTTAGTAAAATTGTTTTTCTAGTAGAGAAATTTTTATATTCCTCCATTAATGTGTTAATGATAATTTTTTCTTAACCATAGACCTATTCCAACAGCCAGATCCTTCTTCGCCTATAAATTTTGGTGCTTATCCCACATTTCAGGTTATCCTGAATTTGACACTTTAGCCTGAAAACTTTGTCAAGCTCCTACCCACTCGTCCACTCACATTTGAAATTTAAATCTTAAACCCTCGTAACCATTTCAATCCCATTAACACTGAACACCAGAGAGATAAACAGAGACATCCCCTTTGTTTCCCTTTGATTGTATCACTTTCTCTTATTTTCATATACTCCGAGGAGCAACATCACCATCACATTTGCTAAGGTAGACTTGGGATACCAAGTCTACAAAATTCGAGGCCGAACGCGATCACTTGGTCTAGCCTTGGATTGACCATTGCGGAAATCGAATCTTTGTCCAAAATTACGGCGACAAGAATCCTCGTCATAATGCGTAAAAACTTTCAAATTCTTACTCTAGTGAAATTTCAAAGTATTGTGCGTTCAAAAATGATCATTTTCACTTGACATCCGGCTACAAATAATTGAGAAGGAAAATCGAAAAATTTTAGAAGAAGAAGAACTAAAATATTCATCCTCAAGATGATCAAAAACCCTAATACTCCGATCATCCACTATGAGATAACGGAAACCTCGGTCCTCGGTATCGTTGCCAAAGTATAGAAATGGTTTTATATTATTTTCTCGTTTTGAACAAATCTATCACTCATGATGAGACAGTTACAATTCGTGCATGAAAATTAGGCCAAGATATGTACACAGTGATAGGCATCGGTTCCTCGTTTTATAGATGAATGTAAACATAATCTCATGCATTACATTTTTTGCCTTGATCTACTTTAACTTGCAATGATTAAAGACTCCTCATCTAGGATAAACAATGATTTTTGACAGAGATGCCCATAAAAATATTATTTAGTTACATATTGGTGTAATATAAATCTTTCATAAGTCCATATTGTAATTGCTTATTAAATTAATAAAAGTTGAAACATTCATTCATTCCTTTTTCATTTGTTTGAAGATTTATATGAAGAGACAAATGTGGATTTGCGTGAACAAAATCTTCATGGTTTTGTTAAAATGAAGTATTCACAATCTAAAGATCAACGGACTATTGATCCTAGTATGATTGTTGGGAGAATCTATGATGTCTGGTTACGAAGCATAGAGAGTTAGGAACTCTATAGTTCTTCCAGTGTATCTTACGACGATACTGAATTGACCAGTGCACCTTTAGAGACAATGTAAGAACAAATCATTTAACCTCTTCTGTCTCAAGGTCACTATGTATGAATTGTATCGTGTTTACCTTAATCCTGAAATGAGACGTGTCATTTCATGATTTCAATATATTCATTTGAGAAAGCTAGACTCTAGTTCAAAAACTTGGATCTAGAGTGTAACTTTCTCAAATGAATATATTGAAGTTATGAAATGACATGTCTCATTTCAGAATCAAGGTAAGCACAATGTAATTCATACCTAGTAACCTTGAGACAGAAGAGGTTAAACGGTTTGTTCTTACATTGTTTCTAAAGGTGCACTGGTCAATTCATTACCTTCGGAAGATACAGTGGAAGAACTATAGAGTTCCTAACTCTCTATGCCTCGTAACCAGGCATCATAGATTCTTCCAACAATTCTACTAGGATCGATTGTTCGTTGATTTTTAGATTGTGAATATTTATTTTTAAGCAAACCATGAAGAGTTTGTTCACGCAAATCTACATTTATATCTTCATACGTTGTTAGGTTTGATTAAGAACTATAATATTATTGAATATAATAAATCTTCATTCAAACGAAAGGGAATGAATGAATGCTTCAAATTTTATTAATTTAATCAACAAATTACAATAAGAATTCATGAGAGATTTATATTATATCAATATGCAAACACACTTAAAAAACTTCAGCTAGGTGCAACAAAGACGCTTTATCAGGTCACCAAGGCGCCTTAAGACGTCTCGTCTAGGCGCTACAATGACGCCTCACTTAGGCGCATTAAATATGCCCCACCTAGGCGCACTTAAGATGCCTCAGCTAGGTTCAACAAAGATGCCTCACCTTTGCAAACTTACTATGTGCGCCACATAGGAAAACTTAAGAATTCACCAAGAGACAAAACAAAGACGCATCACTTAGGCACACCTAAGACACTCCAAGGTGTGCAAAAAAGGCGTTTAGTCTATACGTACCTAAGAAATTCTAAAAAGCGCAATAAAAATTCATGCAGGAGGCATCAAAGTCATCTTTCAAGATGCTACAAACCCACTGACTAGGAAAAAAAATCCAGCTATCAAGATGCATTAAAGACACCAAGAACTACATTATAGCTTGGCTTCTTTTACACAATGAAATCAATGACTTTTGAACAAGCAAAAACAAAACTTTTTAAAGAAGTAAGGCAATGAATCAAATAAATCCAAGTGATACACGAAAGACGCTTCTGAGACATAACAAAAGTTTCCACATCAATGAGATGTAACACAACACGCTCACTGAATCACAAAGACTGAAGGTGCTAAATGACTTAAAAATAAGAGAAGATTATGAAAATTCACAACTCAAAGTCCTTCAAGCAACACACTATGGACTAAATTCGCTATCATTTATAAAAAAAATTATAATCAGTTTAGCTTTTAAGGACTTCCATGAAAGGCCCAATCTAGACACATAAAGACGAAAACGTTCATCTAGGATGAGCATACTAATAAGCGAGGAAAAATTCTTATCATCGTGCGTTCATGAAAATGAGTTGCATGCGCCTTAAAATTAAGCTCACATGGCGCAGCTCTAAAAATGTATGTGTGGCTCATGCCTTAAGAAGACGCACCATGTGCATCAAAACTCCGCACGCATTTCTTGGCGCGACGCCATCCCTGACGAGGACGACATTGCACCGATAACCAGGTGACCGCACCATGCATACCATGATGTGGAGCCAAAAGGCAATCATCATCCTTTTAAACACTATAGCATCACTTGATTTTAGGGTTCTGAAACGATGTCGAAGGCGCATGGCACATAATTCATTTTTATCGAAGTCCATTCTCTTAATATTCTCAAAGAATAACGATAGCCCCACCTTACTCATAGAAATCTTACTAATGAATTTCAAAGTGTGAACCAAATGCACCATCTATGCTCCCTTCTATCTTATTTTCTATTTGTTCTACAAACTCGACTCGAGCACTGATGTTGAGTAAAACCATATAAAGTCATCGACGATGTCCGGTCTTCAACGACAGCACTAAGTATGGACTATTATTTTAAATATTATATTTATTTAACAATAATGCATATAGAATATTGTAGAGGTCGATTTTCACCGAATCTCTAAAGAGTCACAAGGACTAATAACAAACAATAATGTTAAATAATAATGGGTTGAATTCGTTAATATCCCTGAGTTTATGTTTGTAAGGCTCGGTCTCTTTCGTTTATTAGCTTGGAAGCTTAAAGGAAATACAGAGCAAAAGTATGAACTTTGTATATATGTGACGGCTGATAATTTTGGAACCCCTTGTAATGAGGTTTACATTGATATTTATAGTACTCTAGCCTAAACCCTAACTGTTTGTTAGGGTTTTTCCCCCTTCTGTTAAGATTTTCCACAACTTGTCTCCTTGGGATCGAGATTTCTTCGGGACAAATCCTTCCTGGGGACGAGATCTCTTCGGGACGAGATTTCCTTGGGACAAATCCCCTTGGGATGAGACTTTCTCGCGGAAACTCCTCTTCTCGTCAAGGTATCTCTATAATGAGACTTCTCCGCAACAAGACCTCTTCGCAACAAACCCTCCTCGCTTCCTCGCCCTCTATTCATCGTTTGAAGATCTAAAACGACATGAATAGCGTTAAGAAGCATTTGACAAAATCCGATCTTAACAAATATATATCATCTTAAAAAAAATAAAGGATCAACATGATCGAGTTAATTTGGTTAAACTCTATATCACAATTATAAAAAACTAAACAAACTTGAAATGATTACGGTTTGGGTTCGTTTAAAAAAAGGTAAAGGGTGAAGTTTGATTTGGATGGTCGTATCATTTGACTCGGCGTTTTCATGAATTCAGGTGTGTACTCTTAACTAAATCCTTAATCATTTGATCCAACATCAGAGACACTTTGTTAGAATTTGCATGAATGACCAACAAATTATGTTTTTTTTTTTGCAACAAAAATATTCTTTTTCAAAATATACTTATAAAGAAACAAAAAACGAAAGCTAAATCACTTTTCACGAACAAAGAAAACACTTTCTCAACTATTAAAGTTTTGTTTTTTTCGGTTTTAAAGCTTTATGGTGGGAACAAAGGATTGTGAAAAACAGGTGGAAAGGTAAAAGATAAGCACTTTACTAAAATGTCCTTATAATTTTAAATACCTAAATTTCTCTCTCTCTCTCCACTCTCACGAAACCCCCTCTGCCTCACAAAAACGAGCTGTCACTCACAAAAATCTTGTTCACCTGGCTTATACTCCCTTCTCATGAAATCTTCTCATCACCGCCGCTCCTAGAAGACTCCACCGTCGCAGATCGAGTCGTGGTCAGAGGAGTTCCCTCGGGCCGGTCTTTGTTCTCTCGTCGCCTTGTTCTCTTGCGCGATCCGCGACGACCGTCCTCCGCTCGTGCCTCTCTTCACGCATTGTGGTCGCAATATTTCCGTCACCGTCGTCGCATACTTCCGCCTCTCTTCACGCACTGTGGTCGTAAGGTTAGAAAGGGAATTTCGGATTTTGAGATTAGGGTTTGATTTGGGGATTTTAGGGATTTGATGTTTTGGGGATTGTTAAATGGTGTTTAGGTTAGGGATTTCGTGTATTTATTTTAGGGATTTGATTTCATGTATTGTTTTAGGGATTTCATGTATTGTTGTGATCTGATTTGGTTTGATTTCGTGTAGGTGTTTGTGTTATTATATTTTGTGTTTGTGTTTTCAGATTCCCGATCGTGGGTGTTTGTGTTATCATATAGAATATTCGCGATCGGCTTCATCTGCGGTGTGTTGCGGTAACTTGTGGTGTGCGGTTTGTTGCGGTGACTTGCGGTATGTAGTAACAACCAAAAAGCAAAAATATGAGTAAGATTTTCGTGATGATATTAAAATTTTATTAGGATTCATTTCTAATTTCTTTACCAAATTATTATGTATTTCATGGCAGCAATTGTTGTATGTATTGCCTCAAGACCATGAAACATTTGATAGGTTCAATGTCGTTGTTGCATGTCAATGCTAGCAAGATGGAGTTTTATATAGGGAAATATGCAATAGACTTTTGGTATCAAAATCTAATGTCATAGATTTTAGAGTTTTTGGACTGATTATCATATATTTTGTAGAAATGTTTGTGGCTTATTGTTTGTTTGAAACATGTTAATGTATTGTCAAAATCTTTGTGACACATTATCATTTATTTTCATACATTTTTATGTATTGTTTACAACCTATTGAATAAGATTTTATGATTATGTTGTGTTTATTTATTTTGACGTTTATGTAGGCAATACAAAGCGTAATTATAAGTTGTGGTACGTGGAAGTTTTCTGTGGCCATATGCGGTATCTGCCACACAAATATTATCAGTTAATAGTTACTCCAAAACGTTGCGCTGTATTATGGTATGTTGCAGTGTATTGCAGACATAAATACCAGTTTAACAAACAAAACTGAAAAGTTGCATAAATGAGCTAAAGTCATTAATTCCGGGACAAACACATATTCCTTGAAGTTCATATTTTCGAGGGAAAAACATCCAATATACGTTTCTTAATTCGACTGACGCATAAAAGATAATTTTTACCACATTTTATATAGTAGAAAATTGTGTCTTCATTGCAAATAGTACTTAGAGGATATAGCACATCACCGATTTTTAAGGAACTTCGATCTTGATCAAATAGTAACTTATCCACATGAATTAAGTCATATAACATATCCAATAACTCGTTATACTTTATTTTGTTTTCAATTTCAAGATACGTAGAACTCTCTCAAAATGCAGCTAGTTCACCATTTTTAGAGTCTAAATTCCATCAAACAAAACAATTACACCAGGATAATCTGCACAACATGAACAACAGTAATTGCGGCACGTTGCGGTCAACTGCGGTACCTTGTAGAGTCCATATGGATTGTTAAAAGATATATGAAGAAAACATTTATAAATTACTGCGTTTATTTGCGGTCTAATGCGGTATGTTTATATTAAAAACATAAATACAATTGTGCGGTATGTTGCTGTTACTTGCGGTCGTATGCAATAATATATACTAGGTAACAGAAAAAAATCATAATCATTAGGGAGGAAGTATGCGACGATGACAACGAATATATTGCGACCACAATGCGTGAAGAGAGGCGCTAGCGAAGGACGTTCGTCGCGGATCGCACGAGAGAACAAGGCGGCGAGAGAAAGAAGACCTGCCCGAGGGAGCTCCTCCGACCACGATCCGATCTGCGATGGCGGATTCTTTCAGGAGCGGCGGCGATGAAGGGAATTTCGTGAGAAGCGGGTATAGGACAAGTGAACAAGGTTTTCGTGAGTGAGAGCTCGTTTTCGTGAGGGGGATGGGGTTTCGTGCGACTGGAGAAAGAGAGAGAGAAAAGATAGATTTAGGTCTTTGAAATTTTAAGGGCATTTTAGTAAAGTGAGTATTAGAAATTGGTATTAATTTATGAGGCACATACAAATAGAACTACCCCCACTATGACATATAGATTCCGAAATTCCCTAAAGATAATCTCCCGAGGCCGCTTTATTGAAACGAAATAAAGAGGGCAGTCTAGTAAATCCAAAAGTATAACTGTCGGTTGAGGAAAATTATATTTGTAACCTTAGGAACTTTAGAGCTTACTTACGCTGTAAAAATAGGTTACTTGCGTCTATGGTAGGATGTTATGTCTACGTCTCATTCAGATATGCAATATAATTATTTTTTTATTTTTAAACAAGGAAAGTTATAACTATGACATATTTAGAGCTAGACTCATGATGTTAAGTATGAGTACTTGCAATCTAACTTCTAATTGTACCATTAAATTTGGTGTTTGCTATAATACTATGTTATATATTGTGATGATATCATTTCAGATGGTAATTTTTTTTTGGTAAGTAGTAATAGTACTTTGAAACATATTAATTGGTATATAGACAACATTTAGAAAAAATTAGTTAATAGCCATTAATCAAAATAAATCCGTATATTAATAAAATTTTAAAAGATATAAAAAAACTTAAAACATAGATATTGTATCATTTTAATAATATAATAATGATAAATATTATATTTAGTGTGAAATTTGGTGTATTGACTAGAATCCAAAAAATTGGTGTTAAGTCAATACAAAAATAATGTTATTTCAACATTAAATTTGGTGTTGTGGTTGGAGATGCCGTTAAACCCTATTATAATTGAATAATTATTAAAGAATATATCGGAAGTCTGAACGAAGATATCTATTGGAAAGAATGTGTATGACATAAATTATATTGAGATTTATGACAGATGAAGTTATCTAAAAAATTGAGATTTATGTCAAATGAAGTCATCTCAAAAGTTAAGATTTATAGATATCATGCTTAAGGGTAACTTTATCTAAATAATAAATTTAACGTTGATTTAATAATTTTTGTGTTCATCTAGCATAAAAAGATACAACTATAACCTTAACACCGAATTTCACACTAATAATACTATTTTTTTTATTATTATATTATTAAAATTATACAATCTCATAATTAATATATATTTTAATAAATAATTATAATATATTTTAAGTGATAAAATTATTTATTATTTACCAATATTTACCGAAAGTTAAAAAAGTATTTCATTTAAATATTTTAACATAAAAAATACAATTGAAATATAAATTATATTATATTAATTATCGGAACTAGTATACTCTTTTCATAAGTGCTCACTTATGTTTAGTTAGTGTGTTTAGAATTTTGGTGTCTTATAAATATACATCGAGTATAATGAGTAGTAAAATGATTTAAAAAAAAAAAGAGAAATAGCCCAAACTACCACAATTTATGTTGGTTTTCCCATAATCTATCAAACATAATTTCTTCCCAAATTACAAGTAATTTTCACATGAAAATATCAAATACCCTTTGAAAAAATAAAACTAACATAAATGTCCTACGATGTTCTCATTTCATTGACCGAACTATTCGTTTTTTTAGAACGCCCTTAGCATTTTTTACACTACATTATCGGCCAAAAAATTAAATTGATTTTTTTAAAGGATGAAACGGCTTTTAGCTTTTCTCGTTTAATTTAAAAACAAAAATACGTAGTAACCAGTTAATATCGATATAAAATAAAATGTAAAAAAAAATATTTTAGGGGTATTTTGGGAAAAAAAATCAATGTGAATTTTGGAAACCCAATTACAAATAGCGATACTTTGAGGAATTCTATTTAAAAATATGTCGTTTGATCAGTATCATGCTAAATATGACGTGATATTATAACAAACGCCAAATTTGATGTTAGAAATGAAGTGTTTTAAAATAATTACACAAAAATTTTGGTGTTTTACCGTGCGATTAAAGATGACCTAATATATTATAGTGAACTTGGAGACGTCTGGTAACGTCATTAGTATTTGGTGATCTTTAATATTACTCAACAAGTACCTCGACCATTGCTCGGCAGAACCTCTTCAATCTTTCAATTGTCCTCTACTCGGCTATTTTGCACTACTCGCTAGTGGCGTCGGAACACCGTATGCCAACATTTGAAACGCAACTGCTATTTTTTGAAGAGGTGACGAACCAAGTCTGCCAACGTTATCTACCCGCTGTACAAAATAGATGTCGTGACTTTTACTAGAATCCACTATTAAAAGGAATAAAGATCGAGACATTCGGTACCTCCGACGGAATATGGCCTTATTGTACATCGGATTTTTTGAGAAGTAATCTTGGAAAAGACATGGGTCTGCACTTTCTCGATTCCGGTGGATGAATGCACGTCGTAAATTTGACCCTCCTATGTGGTGAGAGGTGTTTTGCACGGCAACTTGTTGATTTAGAAGCTACATGATTGTGAGATTGTTTTGGACAACTTGATGACACATGTTGGATTGGTGCTCACAAATGAGATATTAGACATTATTAATAGTATTATTAATTTAATACATTTGTATTTCGTTTTGCTTAAACATTAAATAAAATTAAATATTCATTATAGATTAAGTTTGTGTTTATGTATGTTTCCTACGCTCTGAAACTGTCATCAATGAAAGAGGTGCTAAGTACAGACTTAACTAAGACACCCTCTTGTAACTAGTTTAAATAATGAGTTCGCAATCTAAAAATCGATAGGGAAATCGAATCTAAGTATTGATTTTTTGAATGAATGAGGATATATTATCTTGTGATATAGAGAGTTGGGACTCTGTGATTCATTCTTGATGTCTTATGGAAGATATTGAACAAGACCTGTGATACTCGGAAGCTCGAGATAAAACCTGTTAATCACTCGAAAGTTCAAGATCATATACGATGAGTATTTTGGTAATTACAAAAATCATAAGTGAATGCATAATCGATGTGACACTTTATGACATTTGATTTTTCAATGGACAATGCCTAATTGAAGTTGCATCTGACCCGGCGGTTGGTGTCATAATGTTATTACATTGGACTATGTGATTCACAGAAAAAGAATTCGTATTGAAACGATACTAATGCATTAGTATCACACTATGCTTTGATATGAGAGTGTGAATGAATAAACCCGGCCTGGTATTCATCACATAAAACATTCTTTGAATAAAACATGTGACATGTAAATGTTGGCATTTATGCCCACAAAGGAAATTTTTGATATTGAATACTTTTGTGTTGTTAAGATTGTGTTAATGCATGAATGTCTATGCTCTGAAACTGTCATCAACGAAAGAAGTGCTAAGTACATACTTGACAAGATACCTTCTTATGACTAGTTTAAATAACAGTTCGCAATCTAAAGATCGATTAGGCAATCGAATCTTAGTAATGATTGTTAGAATAATTTAAACGATATCTTATCTTCTGATACGGATAGTTCTGACTCTGTAATTTATTCCTGATATCTTAATGAAGATATTGAACAAGACTAGTGAAGTTTTGACGTTCGAAATAAAACAGTTAAATCACTCGAAACCTCAAACTCGCATACGAGTGGTATTCTGGTAATTACCTAAATCATGAGGTGAATACATATTTTCTTATAACACTTTATGAAATTTGATTAGTCAATGTGCAATGGCTAAATGAAGTTTCATTAACCCGACAATTGGTGTTTAATATTGTTTCGTTGAAATATGTGATTCACATATATGGAATTTGTGTTGGAATAATGCTAAGGCACCATGCTCTGTTATAATAGTGTGATCGAATAAACCAGACCTAGTATTCATCGAATAAAGAATTTTTTGAAATAAAACATGTGACATGTTGGGACATCTCACTTTATATTTTTCTCGTTCACAAATAACATAGGACTTGGTGAAATAATAACTCAAGGGTAAAACATTAATTTTACATTTCTCTAAGTTAATGATACACACAAAGGGTAATGTCGTAAAATACACCATGGACCGTGTGAAGAATAGTTTTGTCACATCAAATGAAAATATAAACGCATATGAACTTATAGATGTTCAATATTGGTCCTTTCATGGAATCGACCAATATTTAGAATTAAAAGTCGGGAAAAGGTTGTAAACTTTTGTATCCGAGCTTTATTCTAAAGCTTCGTTCATGTGGGTCCATAAAGTCTCGATGATAGACTCTCGATTGAGATTTTGTGAACAATAATTGATTGATTTTTCATTCAACGTAAATTGTTATTTACGCTAAAAGAATTATTTTCTAAGTAATTAAATAAATAATTGGTTATTTATTATTACATTTATTTAATGAATCATATTACGTTATTATATTGATAATAATATAATTTGATGATTCAAATAAATAAAATATGAAAATAATTATTTTCTCGTTTCGTATTTGTTTGATTAATATGAAAAGATTTAATGAAATGTCATTAAATAAATGAGATGTTCTAAATTAATTAAATATTAGTTTAGAAATAAATCAAATAAATTTGAGAGATAGTAATAGCAATATGGCAGGCCACTTCTAGGGTAAAAGTGAGGTGGAAAATTGTTTAAAAAAATTATTGGGCTTAAGTTTGATTAATGGCTCATTAATTGATTTTTACCTAACTTAACCCTATTCTCCCTCAAATAAACGGAAGGCTTTTTCGCTCTTG
Organism: Urtica urens; assembly: GCA_958296335.1. Lineage (NCBI taxonomy): Eukaryota > Viridiplantae > Streptophyta > Magnoliopsida > Rosales > Urticaceae > Urtica > Urtica urens. The sequence goes on along the minus strand of OY282520.1, from coordinate 11,130,424 downwards.
CCCTAGCTAATTTCACACACATGTTTTCTCTTCCCTATCCCTCTTGGCCGATTGTTTTTTTCTCTCCCCTAGAGAAAACACACGGCCAAAATCCCAAAGAGAAAAAACGAGAGAGAAAGTTGATTTCTCCCTTAAGCCTTGGTTTATCCCTTCCTCCCTTGTTCCCATAAAGAGTCCACCCTCTTGATCTCCCGAAAACTCTTAGTGATATATCATTGAATCAACTTGTGGTTGTTTGATTGATATTTATTTTATAGGGCCAGCCACTTTTTTAAGCAACGGAGTAAAGACGGATTTCGTGACATCCTAAACGAGCGTGGGAAGGAGATTCGGTCGAGGACTTGAACGCACATCCCGAGACAGAATCTTGCAGATTTGAACCTTACGTAAGTATCCTTGAAAAAAATATAATAATCATTATAGAATTGTTAGTGTGTTTAGATCATTCGTTTGTATGTTTGAATAAATTTGTTAAGATGTTTAGATATTTATTGACATGCTAGATTAGATTTAACGACATGATTATTTAATATGTTTTAAAAGGTGTTTTAACATATTAAATTGAAGTATGAATTTCCACCATATGTAGATATGTTTCATAATTAATTAGGTTAACTGTTAACTAAATTCCAAAAAATGGTATCAAAGCCATAATTGTCATTAAAATCGATTTTAAATGTTGGCGTTTTTGTATGAATTGCATTTGTGAATGTATGTGTTTATGTTTATATTTATGGATAGATCCTTGTTTTAATTGGACCTAGGATTATTTTCGGGTTATGTCCAAGTTTTATTTTATTTAAATTTGTAATATGTTGTAAATTTAAATTTTGTAAATATGTAATCCGGGTGGACAAGAAGAAAAGAGACAGCCACCGGGAATGGCCGCACATTTTGAAACGCGTGTAAGTTCTCCCGGATCATTCTGGACACGCCTAAGGATCTGTGTCTTGGTCACATGAGGGCTGTTTGGATCGGTCATAAACCCTAGCATGGCCGTGTGTCCTCGGATACACGCGAGCTAGCTATGGTTGGGCACGACGTCCGAAATTCGGAAATTGTTTTCGAAAGAATTTATAATCTTGAATAATAAATTTTCTTATATTATTTTTGAAATAATAAAAGTGAATTTAGTTATTTGAGTGGGAGATGTTGATCTCTCAGTTTTAAAATTCGGAAATTCGACGCCTCGACGAAAGACAAGGAATAAAACTAGTTTATTTATTTTTCTTTTTGTAAATGGGTTGTAAATTTAGAATTGGGCCATTAGATAAGTTAAATTTATGTTTTTATTTATTTAAACTTTATCTCATATTCACTCACATGTCATATAGGATAGAACGCCAACACTATATGAAATTTTTTTCATGCATCATTATGTTTAATTTATAAAACAAGCTATGAAATTAAACACAATCAACAAAAATAAGATTTTTGCAAAAACAAACTGGGAGGGTTATTTGTCGTTGAAATAACCCAAAGTCCCCAACATGAATTTAATTAACTTGTGTGAATGAACTAAGAGTCACCCTCGTGGCCTTCCCTTCAATGGGAGTACTTCGGAAGCACATAGTTAATTGAATTGTTACAAACTAGGCCCTAAAGAGGAACAATGAAGCGGGGTCTCCCCTAGGAGAACTTTTATCAAAGTGACTTGGATAAGGGCCCACATGTTGGTTTCCCACTTAGACTTATTGTTTAAAGTAACCCTCCATAGAGGCTATGCGTTAAAAATAAGTGACCAAAATCCACATTAATTAGCAAGAACTAGAAGTTGTGACTTCTTGTATGGTTCGAACTAAATAGTGATATGTCACGACTATGAAAGGCGATCAATTGCGGTTTCCCTAGGAAAAGAAATTATTCATTTTTTTTAGAATATCATATATTATTTATCGCTTTCCTCACCTAAGTTAGGATTGTACATGCATCATAATTCGAAATTATAGCACATGCTAAATATATTCATTTTATTTAATTTCAGCAATATATCATGAATCTACTTGCATATATTTTGAGTGTCAAACAACTCGAGGGTGAGAATTACGTTGATTGGAAACGTAACCTCGAGATCGTATTGACGGTGGAAAAGCACAAGTATGTTCTTACTACCCCGTGTCCTCCAGCTCCGAGTGCTGACTCAAGCAAGGAGGACAAGGACGCCAATGACACATGTGTTAAGTCCGATGAGATTGCCAAGTTTTATATCTTGGGTTCCATGAGCAATGTGTTGCAACAATCTCACAAGGACATTGCCACGGCATATGATATGCTCTACAATCTTCATAACATGTTCGCATGTCATGGGCGTCAGGCGAGGCAACAGACAATCCGCAATTTCATGAATTTCTCGATGAAGCCGGGAACGTCAGTCAGGGACCACATGCTAGTGATCATAGGTCACCTAAACGACATAAAGATTTTCGGATCGGAGATCGATGGAATCACCAAGGTCGACATGATCTTGAAGACTCTGACTGAATCCATCGATAGCTTCCGTCTGAACTACTCCATGAACAAGCTCGATTATTCTGTAACCGAGCTCATGAAGGAGTTGCATACTGCTGAGGGACTTCTCCCTAAGACAAAGAAGAAGACTAGTGAAGTCAATGTTACTGAACATATGGTTTCCACTTCTGGTTCGTAGAGGTTGATGAAGGGTCCCAAAAACGCCAACCGAACATGATCCAAGAAGCCTTACAGAAGGATGTGGATGTGAAGGGCAAGGGCATCGCAAAGGTGGACAAGTCTAAGCACAAGTGCCACTATTGCGAAGAGGTCGGCCATTGGCGAAGGAACTGCCCTGCCTACCTCAAGATTGTCAAGGGGAATGGTATTGTTTTCTTCACTCAAGCATGTTACACGAAAAATAAAGAATCACCCTGGATTTTAGACTACGGGGCTTCTGATCATATTATGTGTAATCTTAGTGGTTTCAGGCAAACCAGACGCTTAGGTGATGAGGATTTCACGTTCAACTAGGGAAATGGAACGAAGGTCAGAGCGAGATATGTCGGGACCATGGAGCTGCATTTTGAGAATAAGACTTTATTATTAAATCATGTTTATTATGTTCCGGTTTTTTGCAAGAATTTGATTTCTTTTGGTCATTTAGAAGAACAACATTTTGAATTTAAAATCAATAATGGTATTGAGATTTTTCTTAATGGTTTTTCTATTACTAAATCTTATCGTGTGGATTCTATTTATTATATATATCCAAATGAGCCGAAAATCTTGGACACTCAAATGAATAGTGATTCACTCAGGAAGCGTAACACGTTTCATAGTGATAAAACGGATGACCCATATCTATGGTACTTACGTCTTGGACATATTGGCCTAGATAGGATTAAGAGGTTAACAAAATATGGTCCTTTGAACTCTCTAAACGTGGGATCCATGTCAACGTGTGAATCCTATCTTGAAGGCAATATGACCAAGAGACCTTTCTCTTCAAAAAGTGTAAGATCCACACAAGTATTGGACCTCATACAAAGTGATGTGTGTGGTCCAATCAACGTTCAGGCAAGAGCAGGTTACGAATACTTTGTAACCTTCACTGATACTACTCACGTTTTGGTCATGTTTTCTTAATGAGACACAAATCTAATAGCTTTGGTTGAGAAGCAAAGGGAGAAACATATCAAAACCCTTCGATCAGATCGAGGGGGAGAATACTTGCCTGAGGAGTTTGAGGATATTCTTAAAGAAGATGGCATCCATTCTTAGCTTACCGCACCAGTCACTCCACAACAAAACGGTGTGTCAGAGAGAAGGAATCAAACTCTGCTAAATATGGTGTCATCGATGATGAGTTACTCATCTCTTCCAGATTTGTTTTGAGGTTATGCCTTAGAAACGGGAGTTTATATTCTGAACCAGGTTCCGTCGAAAACGGTTTCGGCACTCCTTGTGGGAGATGGTGTGGTAAGAAATTTGTTCTAAACGAGATTAAGATATGGGGTTTTCCAACACGCGTGTTGAGACAAAACACTAGCAAGCTGGCTAGTCGTTCAGAATTATGCTTTTTTGTAGGATATCCCAAAGAAACGAAAGGGTACACATTTTACAGTCCTAATGATAAGAAAATGTTCGTTAGTATAAACACTAGGTTTCTTGAAGAGGACTACATGAAGAATGATGTACCGAGAAGCAGACTTGTGCTGACGGATATGTTGGGTGAAGTAGCTGGTGCTTCACAAGTTAGGACAAGTCCTACACCAACAGTGGAAGAACCACCCGGAACTAGAGCCTCCTACGATTCGTCGCAGTAACAGGATTGTACAACAACCTGAGCGATTGATATACATCGGGGAGGCCTTTGCTGCAATTGCATACAAGGAGGAAGATGATCAAGTATCAGTTTCTCAGGCGATGCAAAGTTCCGAAGCAAACCTATGGCAAGAAGGGATGAATGTTAAAATGCATTTGATGTATGTCAACGAGGTCTGGAAACTTGTACGCTTACCCGAAGGCATTAAGCCTATTGGAGGTTAATGGATCTACAAGAAGAAAAGAGGACCGGATGGAAATGTTGAGACATTTAAGGCACGGCTTGTAGCGAAGGGGTTCACACAAAAGTAAGGTATCGATTATGAAGATACCTTCTCGCCAGTCGCAATGCTGAAGTCCATCCGTACTCTTTTATCCATTGATGTCGCCCTACATTATGAGATCTGGCAGATGGATGTCAAAACTGCATTTCTTAATGGAAGTCTTGACAAGCGCATTTACATGGCTCAACCAGACGGGTTCATGGAGAAAATCCAGCATTGCAAGATTTATGAGTTCCTAAAGTCCATTTATGGACTAAAGCAAGCGTCTAGATCGTGGAATATTAGATTCAATAAGACTGTGAAAGGCTACGACTTTGATCAGTCATTAGATGAGCCATGCGTTTATAAGATGATATCGCAAAGTGGTCTTCTTAGTCCTATATGTAGATGACATACTACTCATTGGGAATGATGTGGGAAAGTTATCTGGCTATCAAAGCAATTAGAGATCTTGGAGAAGCGGCTTACATTCTGGGGATTCAGATCTTTAGAGATCGGAAGAACCGGAAGTTAGCGCTTTCTCAAGCATCTTATATTGATAAGATCATGGATAGCTTCAGTATACAAGACTCCAAGAAAGGACAGCTACCTTTCAGACATGGAGTTCATCTATCTAGTGAGCAATCTCACAAAACTCCTCAAGAGATAGAGGACATGAGACACACTCCCTAAGCCTCGGCCGTAGAAAGTCTCATGTACGCGATGCTTTGCACTAGACCAGATATTTGTTACGCAGTGGGCGTGGTGAGTAGATTCCAATCGAACCCTGGACCGAGCATTGGGTTGGTGTCAAGTATGTTATCAAGTATCTCCAGAGAACGAGAAATTATATGCTTGCAAACTCAGGTGAAGACCTAAATATGACAGGATATATCGATTCCAACTTTCAGGCGGATAAGGATGTCATGAAATCCACATCAGGGTCTGTGTTCACCCTGAATGGTGGATCCATGGTCTGGAAGAGTATAAAGCAATCTTGCGTTGCTGAATCGACCATGGAAGCTGAGTATGTGGCAGCTTCTGAAGCTGCGAAGGAGGTTGTGTGGTTGAGAAAATTCCTAATGTACTTGGAAGTAGTTCCAAGTGTCAACGAGCGCATTGCACTTTATTGTGATAACGGTGGGGCCGTTGCTAACTGTAAGGAATCAAGAAGTCACAAGCACTGAAAACACGTCGAGCAAAAATATCACCTGGTACGAGATATAGTTCACAGAGCGGACGCGACGGTTATGAAGATCTCAACGTTGGACAACCTTGCTGATCCCTTCACGAAGCCTTTAACCAATAAGGTCTTCGAGGGACACCAGAAGGATTAGGAATGAAAGATCATTCGAATCTCCTTTTAATCAAGTGAGAGTTTGTTGGCATTTATGCCCACAAGTGAGATTTTTTATATTAAATATTTTTGTGTTGTTTTTGTTTGAATTTAAATAAAAATTAAATATCCATTCTTATTTAAAATTGTGTTTATGCATGAATGTCTATGCTCTAAAAGTGTCATCAACGAAGAAGTGTTAAGTACAGGCATGACAAGATACCTTCTTATGACTAATTTAAATAACAGTTTGCAATCTAAAAATCGATTGGACAATCGAATCTTAATAATGATTTCTTATCTTGTGATATGGAAAGTTATAACTCTGTAATTTATTCTTGATATCTTAATGAAGATATTGAACATGACTAGTGAAGTTTTGAAGTTCGAGATAAAACCGTTTAATCACTCAAAACCTCAAACTCACATACGAGGGGTAATTTGGTAATTACCTAAATCTTTAAGTGAATACTTATATTCTTGTAGCACTTTATGAAATTTGATTAGTCAATGCGAAATGGCTAAATGAAGTTTCATTTACCCAAAAATTGTCATAATACTGTTTGGTTGAAATATGTGATTCACAAATATAGAATTTGTGTTGAAACAATGTTAAGGCATTAGTATATCACACCATACTCTATTATGAGAGTGTGATCGAATAAACCAGGCCTGATATTCATCAAATAAAGAGTTCTTTGAAATAAAACATATGACATGTTGAGACATCTCACTTTATGTTTTTCTCGTTCACAAATAGGAGAATTTGGTGAAATAATAACTTAAGGGTAAAATGGTAATTTAACATTCCTCTGAGTTAATGATACACACAATGGGTAATATCGTAAAATACAATATGGACCGTAAAAAGAATAGTTTTGTCACATCAAAAACAAATATAAACGCGTATGAACTTAGAGATGTTTAATATTGGTCCGTTAGTGAAATCGACCAATATTAAGAATCAAAAGTCAGGAAAAGTTTGTGAACTTTTGCATCCGAACTTTATTCTAAAGTTTTGCTCATGTGGGTCCATAAGGTCGCAATGATAGACTCTCGGAAGAGATTTTGGTGAAAAAAAATTTCTTGATTTTCTCATTAAACGTAAATTGTGATGTACGCTAAAAAAAATTATGTTATAAGTAATTAAATAAATAATTGATTATTTATTATTACATTTATTTAATGAATCGTATTATTTTATTATATTCATAATAAGATAATTTGATGATTCAAATAAATAAAAGATAAAAATAATTATTTTTTCGTTTCGTACTTGTTTGATTAGTATGAAAAGATTTAATGAAATGTAATTAAATAAATAAGATGTTCTAAATTAATTAAATATTATTTTAGAAATAAATCAAATAAATTTGGGAGATAATAATAACAATATGGCCGGCCACTTTTAGGGTAAAAGTGAGGTTGAAAACTGTTTAAATGAATTATTAGGCTTGATTTTGATTAATGGGCCATTAATTGATTTTACCTAATTTAAGCTCATTCTCCTTGAAATTAAAGGAAGGCTTATTCTCTCTTTCCCTAGCTAATTTCACAAGCATGTTTTCTCTTCCCCATCCCTCTTGGCCGATTGTTTTTGCTCTCCCCAAGAGAAAATACACGGCCAAAATCCCTTAGAGCAAAAAAGAGAGAGAAAATTGATTTCTCCCTTAAGCCTTGGTTTATCCATTCCTCCCTTGTTTCCATAAAGAGATATATCATTGAATTAACTTGTGGTTGTTTGAGTGATATTTATTTTATAGGGCCATCCACTTTTTGAACCAACGGAGCAAAGACGGATTTTGTGACATCCTAAACGAGCGTGGGAAGGATATTCGGTCGAGTACATGAACGCGCATCCCGAGGCAGAATCTTGCATATCCAAACCTAACGTAAGTCTCCTTGAAACGAATATAATAATCATTATAAGATTGTTAGTGTGTTTAGATCATTCGTTTGTATGTTTGAATAAATTTGTTAACATGTTTAGAAATTTGTTGACATGCTAGATTAGATTTAATAACATGGTTATTGAATATGTGTTAAAGGTGTTTTAACATATTATATTGAATTAAGGATTTCCACCATATGTAGATATGTTTCATAATTAATTAGGTTAACTGTTAACTAAATTCCGACAGTAAGGACATCTCACTTTATGTTTTTCTCATTCACAAATAACAAAGGAGTTAGTGAAATAATAGCTCAGGGATAAACGGTAATTTTACATTTCTCACAGTTAATGATACACACGAAGGGTAATATAGTTTTATCACATGAAATGAAAAAATAAACGCATGTGAACTTAGAGAGTTTCAATATTAGTCCTTTAGTGGAATCGACTAATATTAAGAATTAAAAAACGGAAAAGATTTGTGAACTTTTGAGTCCGATCTTTCTTCTAAAGGTTCGTTCATGTGGGTCCATTAGGTCTCAATGATAGACTCTCGGATGAGATTTATTGAACTAGAACAATTTGATTTTCTCAATCAATGTAAATTGTGATTTACACTACGAAAATTATTTTCTAAGAAATTAAATAAATAATTAGTTATTAGTTATTACATCTATTTAATGAATCATATTTTGTTATTATATTGATAATAATATAATTTAATAATTCAAATAAATAAAAGATGAAAATAAATATTTTCTCGTTTCGTACTTGTTTGAAGACTATGAAAAAATTAAATGAAATATCATTTAATAAATGAGATTTTCTAAATTAATTAAATTCAGAAATAAATCAAAATTATTTGGAATTAAAGGGGATTAAGTTTTGGCCAAGTATATTGATTATAATTTGGCCGAAATTAAGTTTTAATAATGATTTAAGTTAGATTATGGGTTTGAGACCGCTTAAGCCCATTTGACCTTTAATATAAAAGGATCAAATGAAAACCTAACACTAACCCTAATCACTCTAAACATTCGGTCACTCTCTCCCCCTCCCTTGTGAGTGTTTTGGCCGAGTGAAAGAAGAAGAAAAAGGATCAAGAAATCGTTTCTTGATTCCTATTTTCAATTTTTGAGTGATCCCTCTTAATTCTTTATTTGTTGTTCAATTTAAAAGAGCACACTCGTTCAATCTCCCTTATAAATTCGAGATTTATATCATTGAATCAATTTTTGGTGTTTGAGTGATTTTATTCTGCATAAAATCGCACAAGAATCGAGGAGAATCGAGCTCGGCTCGATTGTGCCACAAGTGCACCTTCGCTCATGCGCACTCCCTGTCTCAAATCTGCGAATTCCGGCGACTCCGACACGAGGATATAGGTGACCTCTACCTTCATGCACAGGTCCCACACCCATTCTGACCGGCCGGTCAGCAGCCAATCCGGCCAGTCAGAATCACCAGTCTGGCGACTTTTGGGCCTACCCAATCGGGCGAGTCAGAATTTTTTTTTGGCGACAAAATTGACGAGGCATTCTGGAGTGAGGTAGCAACGCACGAATTTGTTTACAAGTTCATATATTAGTCACTCCTAAATGAATTGGTTGCGACTATAAATTTTTTATAGGTTGTTAGTATCAATTAGTTGACATATTATGAATTTTAATGCCTAGGTTGTTGAATATGTTAATATAAGTTTTGATATATTTTTAATCTTATTATTTATTTCTGCCACATATTGATGTGTTATATAATAATGTTAGTTAAACGTTAATTAATTTCCAAGAACACAGAACTTCATACTCTTCATCAAACTGAGCAAGTTGAAGTATTAAATTAGCATCAGAAGAAGAAAACGAAAAAAGATGAGTTAATATTCATTTTGAGAGATGAAAGATGAAAGATGAAGTGTGGTGAGAGACTACTTATACAGCCGATTCGGTAAGCATGAGATTGATACGTGGTGACAGTGAGTAGTTACATCACGTCAGAGACGGTTTGGGAAGATTAGATTTCGGATAAGTGGTGACAGTGCGTGGTCTCATCACGTCATGACGGTTCGGGAAGTCTGAGATTCCAGATAAGTGGTTAAAATGAGTGGTCTCATCACGTCAAGAATGATTCGAAAAGCATGAGATTCCAGATTAGTGGTGATGGTGAGTGGTCACATCACATCAGGGACAATTCATAATGCGTGAGATTCCGGATAAGTGGTGATAGTGAGTGGTCACATCACGTTAGGGACGATTCGGGAAGTGTGAAATTCTGTATAAGTGGTTACAGTGAATGGTCACATCACAATAGAGACGGTTTGGGAAGCGTGAAATTTTGGATAACTGGTGATAGTGAGTGGTCACATCACGTCAAAGATGGTACGAGAAGCGTGAGATACTTGATGAGTTTTTCCTATATATAGTATCTTCCATTAGTTGAGTATTTTTCCAAAAACTTTTGTCATCGAACAAAACTTTGCATCAAAATGTATGTCCTATTTTTTGGATACTCTCATGACAAAGACAGCCTTCTTTGTGGAGTTTACATGGCGATCAATCCAATCCAGTCTCGGATCCAATTAATTGAGAAAGCTACAAATAAAAGTGTGCTTACATTCGACAAATCGAGGGGAAAAATTAAATCGGTGCTTCAACTTAAGATATTATGAGTATTTTAGTTTTGTTTATCCTATTTTAAATTTTACGTAATTGTAATTAGTTTGATAACCCTGCAGATGGCTCAAGCTATATTGTTGCTTGCAGAAGATGTAAAATTCAAGAAAGGATAAAAGTGTGATCATGAATGGAACATCATTAAGAATTTTTAAAAATTTCAACATGGAGGCTCAAAAGTTCCAGACAAACTTCTCAAGGCTTGTTTTTTCTTTCACAATCCGAACAACAAACTTTTGAATCGGTTAGACAATCAATTTCTTCTTAGCAATTGATTGGAGTGAGAAAAGCCAAACTAAAAAAGAAAATGGATGACAATGTATCATCCTTCATTAGAATGTTTGCAAAAAAAAGTGATTTAATTATTGAGGAAATGAGACAAGCAAAGAAAATGAGGGAACGCCTATTCATAAGTATCAATGAAACTCATAAGTTGAAAAAAGTCAAGGAAAACAATAAAATAATTAAAATGTATTTAGATGCAATATCAGATCCTGGTGTCCATTTTGGAGAGCTTAACAAGTCAGAACTTTGAGAGAGAGAGAGAGAGAGAGAGAGAGAGAGAGAGAGAGAGAGAGAGAGAGAGAGAGAGAGAGAGAGAGAACAATGACCTCAAGCACCATTTCCTAATTTCGGTTCATATTCCGGTCTTTGAGGACCGGACGCTAGTTTCCTCAAGTATTAGTTTATATGTTATAATATTATTTTCAATTTTATTTTGTTACATTGTGTTTCTTATTACGTTAATGTATTTTTATTATTTATTTCCAATTTTGATGCTATTGTAGTATTTTATTTCGGTATTCATATTAATGTTATTTTATTTCGGTATTAATATTATAAAAGTATTGTGACCTCTTAAATATTTAATATGATAAATTTATAATTTAAAAAAATATAAATAATCTTAAGAATAAACATGATATAATTTTACAAATCAATGTAATATTTAAATTACATATATTTAGAAAGATCAATGATAGAAAAAACATTTGCATTGATGAACAGTTTGGCGTGACACTGTAGCAAACTTTATTTTACTCCTGCATTTGTTGTTGAGATGGAGTAAGTTCCCTATTTCATTTCAATGAAATGTAGTGGGAATGAAAATGGCCTTAGTCACTAAAAAGATCATGATTTTAATTATAATTCATTTATATATATAGATAGATATATATATATATATATAGATAGATATATATATATATATATGTGTATGTGGGTGCAACTTATCATGAGATGCGTTACTTCAGTCAAGTTTGCTTTCAACATCAATGGCTCCACTCGAGGCACTGTGACTCCTTTCAGAGGCCGCTACCACGGGGATCCTATCTCTCCCTTTATATTCATCTTCAAATCTAAGGGTCTCTCGAGCCTCTTTCGAGCGAGCGAGGATACTAGAGCGATTTTAGCAGTCTGATTATGGGATCTACACGTCTCTCACCTTCTTTTCGCGGATGATAGCATGGTATTATGTCGAGCGATACCTAACGAGTGCGAGAGGGTCACATACATTTTACGGACTTATTCTGAGGCCTCGGGCCAGATGGTGAACTTTCAAAAATCAGATGTTTGTTTTGGTATGGATGTTAGAGAGGAGGAGGGGGAGGCCTTGGCCCTAAACCTAGGAGTTAGGAGGACGGAGTGCCAAGAGCAATACTTGGGTCTTGCCGCATTTACTGGTCAGAGGACGACAGAGCTTTTTGGATTTGTGAGAGACCGTGTTTGGAACGGTCTCTCCCTCTCGTAGGCTGGCAGAGAGTTTCTCATTAACTCCGTCCTTGAGTTGATTCCCAATTACGTGGTCTCATGCCACAAGATCCCGCAGCGTTTGATTAGGGACATCCATTATGCGATTGCCAGATTTGGGTGGGGGTGGTTCGGCAACGAGGAAGATCCACTGGTGCAACTGGGAGAACCTCACGCGACACAAGTTAGAGGGTGGGATGGGCTTCAGAGATATAGAGAAGTCTAACTAGGACCTTCTGGCTAAGAGTTTCTGGAGACTTCTCGGGAGACGGGATAGTCTAGTAGGACGGGTCTATAGACAGAGCTACTTCCCCGACGGAAATATTATGACAGCTCATTCAGGACCGTGTAGCTCATCCATATGGCGCAGTCCCTTTTAGGGTTGTGAGATTATTCAGACAGGGTCGAGATGGCAAATCAGGGATAGGGAGACTGTGTTGGTCATGGGCGACAGTTGAATTCCTAAGGAAAGACCTGCCACCGAGATTGATTCCCCTTGGATTCCCCCTGATATGCAGGTAGCTGAACTTATGAGATTCAACGGTAGTTGGGACGCTGATCTTATTATAACGATGTTCCGAGAAGAGGACGCAATAGAGCTCTTGAGCATCCCATGTGGTGGTGAGGGTATCCCTGACGTGCGTCATTTGTTGGCAGAGATGCCCACAAGAAAATTGTTTATTTACATATTGATGTAATATATAAATCCTTCATAAAGTCCTTAATGTAATTTGCTTATTAAATTAATAAAAGTTGAAACGTTTATTCATTCTCTTTTCGTTTGATTAAAGATTTATGATATTTAATAGTCTTATAGTCCTTAATCAAACCTAACAATGTATGAAGAGACAAATGTAGATTTGCGTGAATAAAATCTTCATGGTTTGATTATAACGATGTATTCACAATTTAAAAATCAACGGACTATTGATCCCAGTATAATTGGTGGAAGAATCTATGATGTCTGGTTACGAGGAATAGATAGTTAGGAACTCTATAGTTCTTCCAGTGTATCTTTCGAAGATACTGATTTGACCAATGCACCTTTAGAGAAAATGTCAGAACAAACCATTTAACCTCTTATGTCTCAAGGTCACTATGTATGAATTGCATCATGCTTACCTAAATATTGAAATGAGACATGTCATTTCATAGCTTTAATATTCTCATTTGAGAAAGTCAAATTCTAGATCCATTAAGTTATCTAGACTAGACCAATTGGTGAGATATTAAGTTATGAAGATGTCATGAACCAGCTTTGTCAAGTTCTCATAGATATGGAATTCATGTACAAGATTGCTGAAATGCAATGTATATCACCTCATGCCTTATTACTTGGATTGTGAATAAATGAACCGCGCGGTATCAAAAATTAAGTATCGACTTTATTTGGATGAAACAATGTTACTTGTTAGCTCCTCGTCAATGCATTGTTTCTAACGCATTCACAAGCAGCAAATCTCATCTAGTTGATGATATTCATGAACGGTAAACATAGATAATATTCAATGGATCCACTCAATATAATTAAGTTAAATTTGAGTAGAAAATAATTTCATTTCAACCGAGAGATTCTCCGTGTCAACTTTTTAGTGGAGTCAGTGGACATTAAGCTAATACTTGGAAAAGGTTTGTGAACTTTTGAGTCCGAGTATAGAAGCTCAAGCTTTATTCATTTGGATCCATAAGCTCACTATTACAGGTCATTAGAGTAGGGTTGTTAAACTGAAAGCTATGTCAAAATAAGTTCAAATGTTGAACTATACTTTTTCTCGGAAAATGTCTAAAGGGTATTACATGGATAAAATGATGCGAATGTCAAAATATGATTTTGAATATTTTCATATAATGAAAATATAAATTATTTTCTAAATCCGAAAAGTCGTTTGAGGCATTATGAAATTAATTTCATTATTTGTGTAATAATAATTCTACAATAGGTATTTTAAGAATTGTCTTAAAATAAATAAGGAAGCATCTAGATGCCCCTTCCCTAGCTATATAATTCGGCCAAGACACATCAAAGGAGGAGAGAATTATTTCCCTTTAATTATAAGGATAATTACCCAAAAGAAAAAGGGGAAATGAATTTGCTTGAGAATGAAACAAATGTGCTTAAGTGAGGAAACAAATTTCCTCACTAATGCACAAAGGTTAGCCGACTATGTACTAGAGGAAGAGAAGAGAAAATAAACTATTATGTCATGAATGCATAATAGGAAAGGGTAATTACATGGAGATGTGAAATAGAGCCTCACATGGAGATGTGAAAAAAAGCATTCTTTGTCTTGCTCTCTCTATTTTAGCCGACCAATCTCTCTCTCTCTCTCTCTCTCTCTCTCTCTCTCTCTCTCTCTCTCTCTCTCTCTCTCTCTCTCTCTCTCTCTCTCTCTCTCTCTCTCTAGAAATTCCTTTTTATTTGGCACCTAAATTCTCATTAGACTTAGGTTTAATTAGCTCTCTAGCTCATAGACTTGTTCTTGAGCTATTGTGTTTAATTGTGCCCACACACAAATCCTTCAAATCTCTATAGACTCTTATAATAGAAACCTTAGATTTCTCGAGTTCTACATTAGACGTGAAGGAATCGAGTCAAGGAAGAAGATCCACCTTTATCAAGACGCTTGAAAGTAAAGGTTCAAGAAAGTTTAGTGTTCAAGCACTTTAAATAATGTTTTTAATTTACAACATGTTCATGCACTTTGCCTAGGTTAGTAGAATTGTTTACTTGTAAAGGAATTTTTTATTCCGCCATTAATATTATTAATGATACTTTTTCTTAACCCTAGACCTATTCCAACATCGCTGGCACTTCACTAAGGAAATAGAGTAATCCTTCAAGAGAGGTTACCATGTTGCGATGGAGAGAGCCATTACGCTGGTGCCTATCTCTTCAGATCCGACGGTGATGGAGAGGTGGTGGACTAAGTTTTGGCATCTTAGAGTCCCTCCTAAGGTGAAACTCTTCTACTGGCGAGTCTGTTTAGGCCAATTCCGGTCAGAGCCGTCTTAGCTAAGAAGAGGATCACCTCTGACGACAAATTCCCTTTCTTCCAGGAGGCAAGAGAGACAGTTTTCCACAAGATTAAGGGTTTCAGGAGGAGCAGGAGAGTCTGGAAGGAGGCGGGCTTTGACCACATACTTCTACCTTTCAGAGACGGTGACGCATACGTTATCCTCAGAATGACAGATGTCCTTGAGCTTTGTTCTCATGAGCTTACCATTACTATTATTTGGGAACTTTGGAACCACATGATCAATGTCTTGGCCGAGAGACCAGTTTGGAGCCAGCTGCAGCTAGTCCAGTGGACAATGATCTTTCTCGAAGAGTACATAGCGGTTATGGCTGGGGAGACTCAGACGAGAAATATGGTGACTACAACGCTGAGATGGACCACCCCAAGGGACGGGACCCTCTCGATTAATGTTGACACGACACTAGCTCGCGACCGAAGAGGCTTAGGTGTTTGTTGTATTGTTCAAAACCACTTCGAAGAGGTGATCGCCTCACATACGATTTTCCTAGCTAATAGATTCTTCTCCAACTTGTAGAAGCGTATGCTGTCCTCCAAGACATAGAGTTAGTCCGCAACGTCGGTGGAAAGAGAGCGAAGATCCTGACTGCTTGGGGTGGTGAGGATGATCGACGAGGGCACGATACTTGCGATAGATCTTGGAACGATCTTGCACCGCATCTTGAGGATTTTAGCATAATGTTGGAAATAATTTAACGATTTAAACAATATTATTATATAACACATCTATATGTGGCGGAAATATATAATAAGATCTAAAATAAATTAAACCTCATTTTAACATATTAAACAACCTAGGTATTAAAAATCAATAAGATGTTAATAAACTATTTATTCTAAACATGTTGTCAACAAATTAAATAAAACAATCTAACAATTTATAAACACATTTATAAAATTATATCGCAGATCCAATTCCTTTAGGAGACTTCCATGTGAAGTTGTAAAGAATCTCGTGCGTTGATAGATAACGTCGGAGCGCCTCGTCGAATTCCAAGAATCTGCCTCGTCGGAATGGGTAGTCAGGCACGCCAGAATGGATGCTGGCCGGCAGGCAGGAATTGGCATGTGAGCCTACGGCGACCTGTGCACCAGGGTAGAAAGAGGCTAGAGCGAGGTACTGGAGAAATGGCACAAGCTGGATGTGGTGGCTCAGGCGCACGAGACGACTGTCTGTCCGGCGAATGATCATGTTCGATGAAGGCAATCCGGCCGGCAGGAAGGCTGGAATGAGACTCGTCGTGTCTCGCTCGATTTTTTCGCGTTTTGACTGAGCCCCTCCAGGTAAAATGTCACTCAAACAATAAGAGATGATTCAATAATAATTATTTCGGGCTTTGGGGAGATTTAGGGGGTGGGTTCTTCAATTGTACAACGAAGAACACTCGGGTGCAGTCGAGGACGTACGGGAGATCAAGAAAATATTTCTTGATCTCTCTCTAACTCTCTCGGCCAACACAAGCACACACATGGGAGGGACTTGGCCGAGTGTTTATGATTAAGGTTAGGGGATTAGGGTCTCAAAAAATGCTTTAAATAGAGAGAGGGGGTTTTTTCTAAGGTCAAACCCATTAATCAAACTTAAGTCTGTTGTTCCTTTAAATTAATTTCAAAAATTAATCTCTTGACCTAATTCACTAATTATGGCCGAGTATCCCTTTAATATTTTCAAACAAATATATTTTATTTATTTCTAAAATAATATTTAATTACTTTAGAATATCTCATTTATTTAATGACAATCATTAATATTTTCATACTTTTTAAAGTAGTACGAAACGAGAAAATATTTGTTTTCATCTTGTATTTATTTGAATCATTAAAATATGGTATTATCCATATACTAACATAATATGATACATTAAATAAATTAAATAATAAATAACTAATTATTTATTCGATTACTTAGAAAATCATTCTCTTGGTGTTAATCACAATTTACTTTCAATGAGAAAAACAAATTGTTCTAGTTCAATAAATCTCGTCCGAGAGTCTATTATTTAGACCTAATGGACCACATGAACGAACCTTTAGAATAAAGATCGGACTCAAAAGTTCACAAATATTTTCCGTCCTTTAATTTTTAATATTAGTCAATTTCACGGACTAATATTGAAACTCTCTAAGTTCATATGCATTTATTTTTCGTTTGATGTGTCAAAACAATTCTTCATACAATCCACGAACTACTTTGCGATATTACCCTCCATGTGTATCAGTAACTCAGAGGAATGTAAAATTACCGTTTTACCCCTGAGTTATTATTTCACTAACTGCTGAGAAAAACATAGAGTGAGATGTCTTTACATGTCACATGTTTTATTCAAAGAATATTTTATTCGATGAATACAAGGCCTTGTTTATTCATTCACACTCTCATAACAAATCATAGTGTGATACTGATGCATTAGTATTGTTTCAACATGAATTTTGTATCTGTGAATCACATAACCCAACATGATAGCGTTATGACACCAACCGCCAGGTCAGATGCAACTTCAACTTAGCAATTGCCCATTAATAAGTCAAATTTCATAACGTGTCACATCGATTATGCATTCACTTCAGGATTAACGTAAGTATCAAAATACCCCTCGTATGTGATCTTGAAGTTTCAAGTGATTAAACGGTTTTATCTCGAGCTTGAGATAATCACAGGTCTTGTTCGATATATTCTATAAGATATCAATAATGAAACAGATAATTACAACTCTCTATATCACAAGATAAGATATCCGTATTCATTCAAACAATCATTAATCTTATTCGATTTCCCTATCGATCTTTAGATTGCGAACTAATGTTTAAACTAGTCACAAGGGGCTATCTTAGCAAGTATGCACTTAGCACCCCTTTCGTCGATGAAAGTTTCAGAGCGTAACAAACATATATAAACACAATCTTAATCAAGAATGAATATTTGATTTGATTTTATTTTATTTTATTTTGATGTGGAGTGCCAAGTGTGTCGTAAGCTGAGAATGAATGGCTTATTCTTTAAGAAGGTCTTCGAACTCTCTAGACACTGTCCCCCTCGATCTGATCGAAGGGTTTTAATCTGTTTCTCCGTCTACTTCTCAACCAAAGCCTTATACTCTTTAAACATTTCAAAAGTATCGAATTTGTGTCGCATAAGGTAGATGTGACCAAATCTCGAGTAGTCATCAGTGAAGTTAATTTGACCACACACATCACTATGTATGATTCCAACACCTGCGTGGCTCTTAGACCCTTCGACGAGAAAGGTCTCTTGGTAATTTTTTCCTCAAGGTAGGATTCACACGTGGGCATGGATCCCACGTTTAGAGATTTCAAAGGACCATCCTTTGTCAATCTCTTAATCCTATCTAGACCAATATGTCCAAGATGTAAGTGCCATAGATATGTGTCATCGTTTTCATCACTATGAAACGTCTTACTCTTCCCGAGTGAATCTCTATTGACTTCGGTGTCCAAGATTGTCCACTCATTTGGATATAAATAATAAATAGAATCCACACGATGAGCTTTAGTAATAAAGAAACCATCAACATATATTACAATACCATTATTGACTTTAAAATTATTGTTCTTCTAAACGACCAAATGAAATTAAATTCTTGCAAAATCCTGGAACATAATAAACGTTATTCAATAACAAAGCCTTATTTCCAAACACGGATATGGCTCCGACCTTCGTTCCATTTCCTCGAGTTGAACGTGAACTCTCCATCACCTAAGCTCTTGGTTTTCCTGAAACCATTCAAATTACACACAATATGGTCAAAAGCTCGCAGTCTAAAATCCAGGGTGATTCTTTGTTTGTCGTGTAAAAAGCTTGAGTGACGAAACTCATACCTTTCCCCTTTACATTCTCGATGTAGGTAGAATAGTTCCTTCGCCAATAGCCAGTCTCTTTGCAATTGTGACACTTTGTCTACCTTTGCGATGCCTTTGCCCTTAGCGTCCGGAGCCTTCTTGGAAGGCATCTTGGATCCCATTCGATTGGCATTTTTGGGTCATCTCATCACCCTCTTAGAACAAAAAGTGGAAGCCCTATGTTCAACAATATTTACTTCACCATACTTCTTCTTGTTCTTAGGGAGAAGTCCCTCAGCAGTTTGGAACTACTACATGAGCTAGGTTACTGTATAGTCTGTCAAAGTTTCCAAAATCATGTCCGTCTTGGTTTCTCCGTCAATCTCAGACCTGAGAATCTCCATATTGTTCAGCTGACCCATGATCTGTAGCATGTGTTCCCGAACTGAAGTTCCCGGGTTCATCCTGCAGTTCATGAAACGGCGGATACCTTGCTTCCTCTCCTGACGCGCATGACACCCAAATATCTCATGGAGATTGTACAGAATGTCATATGTTGTGGCGATTTCTCGATGAGATTGTTGCAACACATTCCTCATAGATGCTAAGATGTAGCATCGAGCAATCTCATCGAACCTCATCCATGCATCATATGCGTCCTTGTCCACCTTGCTCGAGTCAGCACTCTGAGGAGGAGGACACGGGGTCATGAGAACATACTCATGCTTTCTGTCAGTATGATGTCGAGGTTACGTTTCCAATCAACATAATTATTACCCTCGAGTTTGTTCGAACTCAAAACCGTTTGCAATGTGTTAAAAGACATTTTGCTGAAAACATAAATAAAATAAATAAATTTAGTATGTGCTACTGTTTCGAATTATATGCATGAACAATCCTAATATGGTGAGGAAAGTGTTAAATAATTCATGTTATTATGAACACTAATGGTTATTTATTTTTTCGAGGGGAAACCGCAATTAACCGCCTTTGATAGTCATGACACACCACTATTTAGTTCAAACCATCCAAGAAGTCGCAACTCCTAGTTCTTACTAATTACCATAAACTTTGGTCACTTATTTTTAACGCATATCCTCTAAGTGAGGATTACTTTAAAACATAAGTCTAAGTGTACAACCGACATGTGCGCTTTTAATTATGTTAGTTTGATAACAGTTCTCCGATGGGAGACCCCGCTTCATCGCTTTTCTTTAAGACTTAGTTCATAACAATTTAATTAACAAAATGTTTCTGAAGTACTCCCATTAAAGGGAAGGCCACTAGGGTGACTCTTAGTTCATCACACATTAGGTTAATTAAGCTCATGTTTGGGACCTTGGGTATCTTCAATGATAAAAAACTCTCCCACTTAGTTTTTGCAAAAATTGTATATTGTTGAAAATAATTTATATTTTATAATCTCTTTATAAACTTTAAACTATATGAACATTTCATTTTAATGTGATGTTGGCGTTTTATCCTATACGACATGTGAGGTGATGATGCTATGATATTATATAAAATAAAGCATAAAATATTTAACTCATCCTATGGCCCATTTCTAATTACAACCCAAAAGAAAAATATATTGAAAATTAATCTATATAAACGTCAATGAAGGACCGGCCAAGGAACTCCTTGTGACGCGTCATCGGATTTCTCAAGTCAGCTCCCACACGTTCTCCAACGTGCGGCCAAGTCCGAGGTGATGCATTTCTTGTCTTCTCATCGTCGGATTACAATTAAATAAAATTACAATTTAAATTTTCCTAGAAAATTGAGGCTCACAAATTTAATATTTAGAAAATATAAAAATAAAATCGGGACGATAACCGGAAAATTCCTAAGGCCATAATAATGAGGATCCATCCACAAACACGCACGCAAGAATTCACAATGCAATAATAAATCATATAAAAACGCCAACACGAAACTAGTCAAACAATTTATAAACTAGTCATTAAGAACCTCATTTTTAATGCCACTTCTAGCTCATATACTATTTGTTTGAAATTAATTAATATTATTATATAACATATCTAAATATGGCGGAATTATAAAATAAGATCTACAATATATTAAAAATTATTTTAACATATTGAACAACCTAGTCATTAAAAATCGCTAACATGTCATTAAACATTTAATTCTAAACATATTGATAACAAATTAAACAAACGATCTAACAACCTATAAAAAATTTGTATATATTTCCACCACAGATCCAATTGATTTAAGAGACTTACATTTGACGATGTAAACAACCTCGTGCGTTCCTAACTATCGTCGGATTGCTTGAAGATGCCTCGCCGGAATGCACAATCTGTCTCGCCGATTGGAGGCTGGCCAGCCGGTCAAGATGAGCCTGTGAGCGTGCGGGTCCCTGTGAGTTCCTAGAGCTGTGGGACATGTGCACCTAGGTGGACTGTAGCTAGGACACATGGCAGGAGGAGTGGCTCAGGAAGGAGTCACGTGGAATGCACGTGGTAGCTCAGGCGCACGTGAGGCACGTGTGTCCGGCGAGTGGTCATGTCTGGCGGGTAGTTGTCTGGCGGGTGGGAGGCTGATTTGAGCCTCGTCGCGTCTCGCTCATTTTCTTCGTGTTTTGGTCGGTTCTGCAAAGGAAAAGATCACTCAAACACCACGAGAAGAATCAATAATAATACTCTCGGGTTTTTTGGGAGATTGAGAGGGTGGGCTCTTCAATTTGAACAACGAAAAATAAAGAGAATCACTCAAGAACGAATCTAGAATTTAAGAAACTATTTCTTTATTTCTTTCTCCCTGTTCTCTTGGCCAACACACACAAGGGGCAGGGGATTTTGATCGAGAATAATTTTCTAGGGTTACTCCTTGGGATTTTCGAAAATTCCTTTAAATATAGAGAAGGCAGGCTTTACTTAGGTCAAACTCACTAGTTAAACTTAAGTCCATTGTTCTTTTAAATGAATTTCAAAAACTAATTACTCAACCTAATCCTATAATTTGGCCAAGTATATACATTAATATTCTCCAAAAATATATTTAATTTGTTTCTAAAATAATATTTAATTACTTTAGAATATCTCATTTATTTAATGACAAGTCAATAATTATTTTCATACTTCTCAACGTAGTACGAAACGAGAAAATATTTATTTTCATCTTTTATTTATTTGAATTATCAAAATATATTATTATTCATATAATAATAATATGATTCATTAAATAAATGTAATAATAAATAACTAAATATATATTCAATTACCTAGAAAATCATTCTCTTAGTGTAAATCGCAATTTACATTCAATGAGAAAATCAAATCGTTCTAGTTCCATAAATCTCGTCCGAGAGTCTATTATTGAGACCTAATGGACCACGTGAACGAACTTTTAGAATAAAGATCGGACTCAAAAGTTCACAAATACTTTCCGTCCTTTAATTTTTAATATTAGTCGATTTCACTAAAGGACTAATATTGAAACTCTCTAGGTTCATATGCATTTATTTTTTGTTTGATGTGTCAAAACAATTCTTCATACAATCCACGAACTACTTTACGATATTACCCTCCATGTGTATCAGTAACTCAGAGGAATGTAATATTACTGTTTTACCTGTGAGTTATTATTTCACTAAATATTTTGTTATATTTGTTATATGTGAATGAAAAAAACAAAAAGTAAGATGTCTTTACATGTCACATATTTTATTCAAAGAATGTTCTATTCGATGAATATCAGGCCCAGTTTTTTCATTCACACTCTTATAACAAAGCATAGTGTGAAACTAATACATTGGCATTGTTTCAACACGAATTGTGTATTTGTGAATCACATAATCCAATGTAATAACGTTATGACACCAACCGTCGGGTCAGATGCAACTTCAATTAGCCATTTCTCATTGACAAATCAAATGTCTTAAAGTGTCACATCGATTATGCATTCACTTCAGGATTTAGGTAAGTACCAAAATACCCCTCGTATGTGATCTTGAAGTTTCGAGTGATTAAACGGTTTTATCTCGAGTTTAAGAGTATCATAATTCTTTTTCAATATCTTATGTAAGACATCAAAAATGAAACACAAAGTCCCAACTCTCTATGTAACAAGGTAAGAAATCCTGATTCATTAAACAATCATTACTAAGATTCAATTGCCCTATCGATCTTTAGATTGCGAGCTATTATTTAAACTAGTCACAAACGGACTATCTTGTCAAGTCTCTACTTAGCACCCCTTTCGTCGATAAAAGTTTCAGAGCGTAGCAAACATACATAAACACAAACTCAATCAAGAATGAATATTTCATTTTATTTAATGTTTCAGCAAAAGAAAAACCAAATACAGAAGTATTTATAATTTATAATGTCTAATATCTCCATTGTGGGCACCAATCCCAACGATTATTGGATTTTGACCTAACTTAACCCCGTCTTCCGTGATATAAAATGAGGCTTTCCCTCTGAAAATCCTAGCTTATACTCAGCCAAGCACATTCCCTCTCCTTGCTTGAGAGTTTTGGCCAACCACCCTAGAGAGAGAAAGAGAGAAAATTCATATCTCCTTTGTGGGCACCAATCCCAACGATTATTGGATTTTGACCTAACTTAACCCCGTCTTCCGTGATATAAAATGAGGTTTTCTCTCTGAAAATCCTAGCTCATACTCGGCCAAGCACATTCCCTCTCCTTGCTTGAGAGTTTCGGCTGACCACCCTAGAGAGAGAAAGAGAGAAATTTTTTTCCCGACACCTTCTTTGAGTTTCTCCTTCTTCCTTTGTTCACACAAAGAGCCCACCCTCTTAATCTCCCAAAATTCCCAAAGATATATCATTGACTCTTACTTGTAGTTGTTTGAGTGAATCTTGCTGCATAGAGCCGGCTATAGTCATCCAAGAAGCAAAGATGTTTTTCTCCTTCCTTGCTCGCGAGAGAGTTGTCTCTCGGCCAAAGGAGTCTTTTTGGTGCGCGTGAGTTGTTGCCATTGTTCCAGCAGCTCTTGGCCAATATCAAGGATTGGGACGCAGACCTGGTTTTAGCTTCACTCGGCCATGGAGAAGACGAGTGATGTGTTGGGAATGGTTCCCACGAAGGAGATTTAAGACATTATAAATACTTTGTATTTGATTTTGCCGAGACATTAAATAAAGTTATTATATATTCATTCTTCATTTAAGTTTGTTTTTATGTATGTATGTTACGCTCTGAAACTGTCATCGACGAAAGGGGTGCTAGGTATAGACTTGATAAGATAGCCCCTTGTGACTAGTTTAAACATTTGTTCGCAGTCTTAAGATAGATAGAGTATTCAAATCTAGGGATTGATTGTTTAAAGGAATCATGATATCTTATCTTTTGATATAGAGAGTTGTGACTCTGTATTTCATTCTTGATATTTTATATAAGATATTGAACAAGACTTGTGATACTCTGAACCTCGAGCAAAACAGTTTAATCACTCGAAACTTCAAGATCACATACGAGGGTTATTTTGGTACGTACCTAAATCCTGAAGTGAATACGTGATCGATATGACATCTTATGACATTTGATTTGTCAGTGGGAAATGACTAAATTTATAGTTGCATCTGACCCGACGGTTGGTGTCATAACGTTGTAATATTGGGTTATGTGATTCACAGATTTGGAGTTCATGTTGAAACAATGCAAATGCATTAGTATCACACTATGCTTTATTACGAGAGTGTGAATGAATAAACCTGGCCGGGTATTCATCGAATAAGAACATTCTTTGATTAAAACATGTGACATGTAAAACCATAACAAAGGAGTTAGTGAAATAATAACTTAGGGGTAAAACCGTAATTTTACATTCCTCTAAGTTACTGATACACGTGAAGGGTAATATCGTAAAGTACTTTGTGGATCGTGTGAAGAATTGTTTTCTCACATCAAACAGAAAATAAACGCATATGAACTTAGAGAGTTTCAATATTAGTCCTTTGGTGGAATCGACTAATATTAAGAATTAAAAGACGGAAAAGGTTTGTGAACTTTTGAGTCCGATCTTTATTCTAAAGTTTCGTTCATGGGGGTCCATAAAGTCTCAGTGATAGATTCTCGGACGAGATTTATTGAATTAGAACAATTGATTTTCCCATTAAATGTAAATTGTGATTTACACTGAGAAATTTATTTTATGAGTAATTAAATAATAATTAGTTATTTGTTATTAAATTTATTTAATGAATCATATTATGTTATTATATTAATAATAATATAATTTGATGATTCAAATAAATAAAATATGAAAATAAATATTATCTTGTTTCATACTACTTTGAGAAGTATGAGAATAATTAATGATTTGTCGTTAAAGTAATGAGATGTTCAAAATTATTCAACCTTGAGAGAATTCCTAATTCCCGTTGTTTAAACAAAGAGCCCACACTCTAAAATACCCCACACATCCCAGATCCATATCCCTGAATCCATTGTGGTGTTTGAGTGATTTTGTTTTGCAGAATTCGAACTCAAGAACGCGAGGGAAACATCGAGGCGCAAATCTGCCTGCTGTGCCGGCCAGATTCTTTCGCCTAGCCCAATCCGGCGACTTCCTTCCTGTTTGGCGACATCCTTCCTGTCCGGCGAAGTCCCTGTTCGGCGAGATCCTTCCTGTCCGGCGAAGTCCATATCAAACGAGATCATCCCTGTCCGGCGAGATCATCCCTGTCCGGCGAGATCCTTCCTGTCCGACGAACCCTCCCAGCCGCACAGGTCCAGTCCGGAAACTTCCCTGTCCGGGGAAGTCCCTGTCCGGCAAGTTCACTTGCGCTGTCCGATGAGCCTTTTCTCCCTGTCCGACCGGCAAGTCTTCAAGGCAATCCGACGATAGCGAGACACGCACGAGATATTTTACTGTCTCACGTGTATCTTTTTTTTAACGAGTTGGATGAATCAATATAAATGGTTTATATAGGTTGATAGTTTGTTTGCTCAATTGTTGATCACATGTTTTGAATAAAAACTGTTTATTGACATGTTCACTATTTTTAAGGCCTAGGTTAAAATTAATACGTTAAATTTGTTTTAATGTATTAGGTCAAGTTATATAATTCCGCCATAGATATGTTATATAATTTATTGTTTAAATTGTTATATAATTTCCATCATGACGCAGATCCATCCCGAAGTAAAAGACACGCGCGGATTCCACCTCCTAGGCCCGCGCGCGTGTGTTTCTCGGTAAATGGTTGAATTCGCATTCCCGGATCGTTTCTTACAGACCGAAGACAGAAGGATGACTCGTGAAGTTGTCTTCGACAACCGTAAGCTCCCTTCTAACGAATTGGATTTGCGATATATAATTGTTATAGGGCTGCTAGTGTGCATGATTTGTTTTGTTAACATGTTTAGAAATTTATTGACATGTTAGGTTATTTTTAATGTCATTTTTATAGAACATGTTTCATAATTTAAGAGATCAGCTATTAACCAATTTCTAACAATGAGGTCATTAGAGCCGATGTAGCAAGTTGAGGTCCCGCACGGTCACCTAAGACTTTTGTTGATGAAATCTATTTGTGTTTATTTTATTTTCTAGTCCGTACATATTTAAATTGCGAAAGCCAGACAAGTAATTAAACTGACCTCTATTGGCACAACTTTAATTTATAAAGAAAAAAAGTGTTTTTCGATTTGATATTCAAAAAGAAATTTGTTTTTGAACAATGAATATTTGGTAAAGTTTTATAAAATGATTATAGTTGTTAACCAGATCTGATTTAGTAGTACTTGAAAAGCAAATACGTTTATCTTTGTAAATAATAATAATTGTTTATATAAAGTGTAATTAATAATAAAAAGTTTTTTGGTATACAAAAAATTTATTTAAGTAGAATTTTATTGATTGAAAATAAATATTACCTAGTGACTTCAAAAAAACTTATTTAAGACAAGTATGAGAAGATAATTAAAATTAATATTAATATAAGAAACAAAATGTATGAATGAGAAGTACAAACTAAAAAGAAAATCACGATTCTAAGAGTTACATATTATAGTTTTTTGTTTTTTAGTTACAAATTTAAAATTATTTTTTTACTTTTTAATAAAAAAATACTTTTACCAAACATTCCAATATGATTTAACTTTAAAAAAAAACTAAAATTATACTTAATTAATTTAGTCAACCACAAAAAAAAAAAAAAAAAAAAAAAAAAAACGAAATCGGTCAAAATTGTCCTTTTTTTTATGTTACGATTTTTTTCCATAAATATTTTGAAATGTAAGTAGGCTAAAAAACACTTTTAAATACTGTTATTGCTATTTAGTCATAGTTTTTGCATTTTTAAATAAATAGTCCAAACGTATGACGTGGCTTTTATTAAAAAAAAATCAGTTCCAATAGTACCCTTTCAGCTAATTAATAATACATTTTTCGTCATTTTTTTTGTAATTAAGAGAACATTACTTTTTAAAACATAACCGTTTTTTGTTAATTTTTTTTTTAATTTGATGCGGTTATTTCTTCTTTTTAGTGACGCTGTTTCAAAATTTGAATTCGTTTATATTCGATTATTTACTCGTGGGTAGTGGGTTCTTTATTAGAAAGTTGAAATGTTTTTTTTTCTAATTTATTTTTTATAATTACAATTTTTATTCAGGATATAATTGTCTTCTTAAGCGGTTTATTCTTCGTTTACGGCTATAAACCAATTTTTTCAAACGTTTTGTTATTTACCAAATTTTAAGTTTGATATTGTTATATCACTTCTTATCCCTGTAAAATTAGGTTATTTACAAGATATTAGAAAACCTAAACTATTATGGTTTCCTATAGTGCTTAATTATATTATTTTGTAAATAAATAATTTCAGAATAATTTTATTGAATGTAGTCATTGCACTATTTCAAAACATAATAAACATTGCCTGAATTGAAAGCACACAAATATACTTTTGTACTTGCTTTTTGCCAAGCTCGTTATCCTAAATAGAATATATATTTCTTTAATCTGTGTTAATTCTTATTAATTCCAATCATAGTTAATAAATTTTGATGAATATCAATATGCTTTTCAAGTGATAATAGTTTAAAATTATAAAAAAAAAATTGTTGATGTCGAAATACGAACTCAACAATCTCGAAATAAAATAATAAAGAACTTTATTCGATTTTATTTAAGGAAATATGGATCTCGGTAAGATTTCGTAGACTTATAGTATCACAATAACAATAAAGAGGATTAAAACGAGATTGATAACAATGATCGATGCGAACTTCGCGAAGTTGAGCTAAAAGTAGAATGTATCGAGCTGACAGTTGCAAAGAAATAATAATATGTGAAAAATTTTAATAATAATAATTTGAATGCCTCATAAACTCCTATTTATAGCCTCCTCTGAACTGGCTGTTGTCGACACGCACTTCCTGGCTTGGCAGAGAGTTCGCCATTTGTCCGTAGTCCGATTCTTCGGGCGAGACTTACTCCAACTGCACGACTTCGAGATCCAAGGGACGAATAGGTCGATATGCTTGACTTCGTTGCTAACGTGACTCTTTCGGCGAAGTGGGTCTGCAGTTAATTACCTCGAAGAGACCATAAGTTCATTGGGCTTGCGTAGTCGGCCCAATGTTACCTGAACTAATTATCACACTTGATATTGTAAGATGTTATTACAATGGTATTAATTAATATTAATTGTGTTGGCTTATTTTTTGTTCAAAGATCCAAATTCAAATATATCCTGATTTATGCATTAACTTTCGTAAGATACCTTTTACGCATCTTTTTAAAAATTTCATATGTTGACTGATTTGATGATAAATGTATTAACTTTTGGATTTGGTGATATTTGAAAATTTTCTATTGAACAGTTTTCATCTTAACATTCGTCAGACACACTTCAATCTATTTTGGAAAGTTTGCATTAAAAGGTGAGGACATCTTTGGAAGACTTCCACTTTATATGAGTGCTATAAAAGTCAAGTCGTCTCTCTTAACACCACGAGAAAAAAACGTCATTTCAACATATCTATAGGTTCTTAACTGTGCTTGATTTGTGGACTGAGAAACTATTGATTCGTATATGGTTGTAATTTTCTAAACATTTATTCGTATACTACAAGACTAGAGAATTATGGATTTTGTGATTACGTGATTAAAGTCCTCATGAATGTTCATTGAAGCGACCAAAAATCGGGTGAGTGTATGAAGAGTTTAATTGAGAACGTCTCAAAGTCAGGGGCGATCCTTGATTTAGTTTTCACATATAGTATTTAACCAAAGTGGAATTGATGTTCGAATTCATATAAGACCATTGTTTTGCTATTTACTATTAATTAGTGAATTCTTTTCGACTGTGTTCAGAGCCCCCAAATGTAGGTGATATTGCACCGAATTGGGTAACCACTTCTTTTGTTATTTATTATTTCGCACTCACTTTTACTACTATCTCATATTTGATCTACAACGTGTTACACATACTATTGCATCATGTGTGCGTAACTGTTAGGAATATTGCCCACTTGAAGATGACGTATGAATAATTATTTAATTCGATAATAAAATTATTATATAAGTATTATATGATTAGTGGGTTGAGTTCTAAATTTTCAATTAGAATCAATAACAACTATCTTCCATAGTCTCCGTATTAAACTGAGTCACGTGTTGGGCACCTAAGTTCGGGCGGTGTGCTAAAATAGGGTCGATGACTGATATACGCCTAGAAAGCTATATTGAAAGTCATATATGTGGAACACAAGAGTTAAGGCTGATCACTATGTGGGGGCATTCTACACTTGTGGTAGTGTACGACTTGGACAAGCCTTTGAGAATTTGTCGTTTAAGGACCATTACGACGCACTAACCAAGGCCACTATGATGGTCACAGTGAGAGCTGATCTAAATCCTAAAGTGCTCATGGACACTGAATCATTTCTTCGAGCTCTTTAACTCATTCGTTAAAAAGCTATTCACGCTAATCACATCTTATATCGTGGGAGTCTTATCCTGGAAGTCTTCTTGGAGCATGACTCGAGTGGGAAGTGATTTACATATACGGAATTCAGCTTCCCTGAAAGGACGTCAATGCTCACTCACCTAAGGGTTGATTCAAGAACCGTTAGATTGTTAGCACTTTCGAAGTAAGTTAACGTTCTAAATAATCTTTCAATGGGGAAGCAACAATGCTTAGGGCTGATATGTATCAAGAGACGTATAACATAATAAATTGACTTCTCTTGGCACGGGTAGAACTTGGAGGATCTTGATCACGAACTGAGTAAATCAATGGACACTCGTCACGATGAGTAAATATAATTCTAGTATTAAAGAAGGGTTCAGTCTTTGATTACACGGCGGAGTATTGATAAAGACTAGAGGAATCGATGAAAAAGAGATAGGACTTGTCACGACCCGCGAGCGTCACCAGCTCGACCGCAGGCCGCGACTCCCGTAAAACCATCGACACGTGCACGAGTATATCATTATATATAAAGATATTGTTTAAATAAAATACTTAAGACGGAAAATAAATTTATTAAACACATAATAAACGTAAACACATTATAAATAAAGTGCGGAATAAAATTAAGTTATTAGTAGTTAGCAAAAACCCGGAGGAATTTTTCACTTTTAATATACATATATGAAGTTTCACAAACTCCTTTAGATATGTACATACAAAACAACTCCTCGTCCTTAAGTAGGACGTTTAGTTCCAGGAGTGTAGGTTACAAAAGAGTTTAACATAATAATATTATACTAAAACTTCTTCTCTCCGGTTGTGAGACCCCATTAGCCACAAGTCAAGAGATACACGTCTTGGTCTCGGTCTTCATCTATGCCATTGTCTTCACGCTACTGCCTTGACGTCACTGTTTCGCTGCTTTTCCCTTATCTACATTACCAAGGGTCATAAAACTATGAGTCGATTGACTTAGTAAGTGGGAGTCTAATCTAGGAAATTAAAATATCTAATGTCGTGTGACGTGCAAATAAGCAAATAGGAATGTATATCTAATTCTCGATTCAATACAAATGCGTGCATGGCCATATCTACCTATTCACTTGCCGCTCCACAAGGCTATACACCCCTTCCTGCTATAACCCTCGGAACGACAAGAAGTCAGCCTCAGGCCTCGAGCAGCGGTCCCTCGGCGACTTTGTGTTTTATTCTCTCTGGGATCCACTAATGGTACCAACTTCATCAGGGCGCCAGCGCTCGGTGCTTACGCACGAAGATCAGCGCCTTCATGACCTTCATCGGTCAACATCACGAGTCAGTAACTCGTGGGTACCATCGATTCCTTATGTTCAAGGTTTGGGTGCTCAGACACACGCAGAGCACACACCTAATCTATTTACAGAAGAGCATCTTGAGTTAAATCCAAATAATTTAGTGTTTCCCTTCATTTGCTCGTTTAGTGTTTTAAGATGAAAGTTGAGAGGTGACTCCCAAAACTTTCACTCTCGACTTGAATCCGAGAGTCGACTTATGCTCTCCTGTTTCCCCCGCTCTAGCGGGTCAAACTATTGGGGTAGCTATATCACATAACACAGGCCGGGTTCTAATAGACTGTGTTTGAGCCTATCGGGGATGACCCGAACTACATTTTCAATAAAATGTGGCTGAAGCCTTATCTTTATTACTTTTCATATTATGAGGCTTTACTTAGTCTTGTTTACTAACACATAATATGCACATAAGCAGGGTTATTCCCTTAGTAAGTAGTTGACTTATGTCTCCACACTTACCCGGAATAGATCAGCTGAAAAACGGATGACTTTCACAAAGAGGTGCGTCCTATACGCTTTGAGACACTTGGTACTCTGTCGGGCGCTGAATGAGATAAAATCCGGAGTTGAAAGTCCATCAACCATGATGTTCATAAATATTAAAGGATATAGGATTCTACTAATCTAAATCAGTTCTGGCTTCTATAATTCAGTTTACAACTTTTTGGTTAGTAAAGATTAAACTTATTTAAGACTCGCCTGCTTTCGTATCGTAAACGATACGAAATAAGATTAAGCAATAAAATACGAGTCTTAAATGAATTAACCTTCCAAATAGATAACTAAGAAATTTCCGTTAGTTAAATACTTAATTTACATCTTAGACATTCTTAAATAAATAATTGATAATGATCAATTATTTATTTAATTATGAAGTAACTACGTAAAGAAAACTTTCAATCCACACTCAGGATCCTATTAAACGCTATAAGCGAATAATACTTACGAGTAAACTGAGATTCTGATTTCTGTTTCGATCCTCACCTCGAAGTTTCTGACTCGATCAACAGTCGTACACGTTCACGTAAATCTGGAAACAGATTATAGAAATCCAAAACGGATTAACTGAATTGACCAGTGCACCTTTAGAGACAATAGAAGAACAAACCATTTAACATCTTCTATCTCAAGGTCACTATGTACGAATTGCATTATGCTTACCTAAATCCTGAAATGAGACATGTCATTTCATAGCAATAATACTCTCATTTGAGAAAGTCAAATTCTAGATCCATTCCGTGATCTAGACTAGGCCAATTGGTGAGATATTAAGTTATGAAGATGTCATGAACCAACTTTGTGAAGTTCGCATAGATATGGAATTCATGTACAAGGTTGTTGAGATGCAATATAAATCACCTCATGCTTTATTACTTGGATTGTGAATAAGTGAAATGCGCAATATCCAAAATTAAGTAGCGACTTTATTTGGATGAAACAATGTGACTTGTTAGCTCATCGTCAATACATTGTTTCTAACTTATTCACAAGTAACAAAGGAGTTGAGGAAATAACAACTAGAAGGCTAAAATGGTAATTTTATAAATCCCAATTAGTTGATGATATTCATGAAGGGTAAACATAGATAACATTCAATGGATCCACTCAATATAATAAAGTTTAATTTGAGTAGAAAATAAATTCATTTGAACCGAGAGATTCTCAGTGTCAACTCTTTAGTGGAGTGAGTTGACATTAAGCTAATACTCGGAAAAGGTTTGTGAACTTTTGAATCCGAGTATAGAAACTCAAGATTTGTTCATTTGGATCCATAAAGTCACTATTACAGGTCATTAGAGTATGATTGCTAAACTGAAATCTAAGTCAAAATAAGTTCAAATGTTGAACTAGACTTTTTCTCGAAAAATGTCTAAAGGGTATTTTTGTCCACATGGACATAAAATAATGTGAATGTCAAAATAAGATTTTGAATATTTTCATATGATGAAAATATAAATTATTTTCTAAAGCCGAAAAATCGTTTAAGACATTATGAAAGTAATTTCGTTATTTGTGCAATTATTATTCTGCAATGGGTATTTTAAGAATTTTCTTAAAAGAAATAAAGAAGCATCTATAGAAGCTCCCCCCTAGGTAGAATTTCGGCCAAAACATGCATCAAGATGAGAGTTTTATTTCCCTTTAATTTTAAGGATAATTACCCAAAAGGAAAAGACGAAATGAATTTCCTTGAGAAGGAAATAAATAAGCTAAGTGAGGAAACAAATTTCCTCCTTGCTTGAGGTGTATGGCCCGCCATATTAGAAGATAAAGGGGAAGGGAAAATAAAATATTGTGTCATGAATACATTATTCTTTCATGAATGAATAATTGACCTTTATAGATTTTTCCTTCTCCTATAAATAGAGCCTCACATAGAGATGTGAAAACAAGTTTTTTCAAAGCTTCATTCTTGCTCTCTCTCATTGTGGCCGACCTCTCTCCTCTCTCTCTCTCTCTCTCTCTCTCTCTCTCTCTCTCTCTCTCTCTCTCTCTCATAATACCTCTTTTATTTTGGCACCTAAGTCCTTATTAGACTTAGGCTAAATTAGCTATTTAGCTCATAAACTTGTTCTTGAGATATTGTGTTTAATTGTGCCCATACACAAATCCTTCTAAACCTATATAGACTCTTGTAATAGAAACCTTAGGTTTCTCAAGTTCAAGACTAGACGTGAAGCAATCGAGCCAAGGAAGAAGACCCACCTTTCCCAAGACGCTTCAAGTTTGAAGATCCAAGAAAGGTTAGTATTCAACTAGATTGAATAATGTGTTTAATTTATAACATGTATATGCATTTTATCTAGGTTAGTAAAAATTGTTTTACTAGCAACAAATGTTTGGGATGTAAAGCAAGCAAGCCCCAAGGCGGTGGGATACATGCTCGCAAGCATATCTGATGCGTTGCGAACAAAGATGGAAGGAAAGGATATTGTTGTGGAGATCCTTGACTTGTAGCAACAAATGTTTGGGATGCAAAGCAAGCAAGCCCGCAATGAGCTCACCCGTAAGTGCACTAGCACTAGGATGACTGCGGGAACTCCGGTGAGGGATCATGTCATGAAAATGACTAACTACTTCACCGTAGCTGAACTCCATGGGGCACAGATGGATGAGGTCACCCAGGTGAGAATAATCCTTAATTCCCTTTCGAGTGACTTCATACAGTTTACGTCTAA
This sequence comes from Urtica urens, assembly GCA_958296335.1. NCBI lineage: Eukaryota > Viridiplantae > Streptophyta > Magnoliopsida > Rosales > Urticaceae > Urtica > Urtica urens. Next base: position 11,095,974 of record OY282520.1, on the reverse strand, counting down.
CTATATAATGAATAAGTTGACATATGGACTGTCTCGGCTGTTGAATGAATTACAGAATTTTGAGTCTATCACTCGACATGGGTAGAACAACGGGTCAACTCTATATGCTAACAAGAGTTCTTCGCCTAAAACCAAGAAGAAGCGGACTTCAGGTGTTGAGCCATCTAAGGCACATCCGAATACTTCAAAGGGAAGAGGTCCTGCTAAGAATGAAAGGAAGAACTTCAAGAGAAGTGGAAAAGGAAAAGAGAAGAAGTAAGAAATCTTTGGAAAATGTCACCACTGTGACACTGAAGGCCATCGGAAGAGGCAATGTCCTTTGTACTTGGCCGAGCTTGAGAAAAATAAGAAGAATGCTGGTATGATACCTTAAAAGTTCATGATTAAAGATATTCTAAAATTATTTTGAGGATAATTATTCATGAGCATACTTCTTCTCTTGTTGCAGAGTAGATCTGGTGAAACACACGAGTGTACCAGAGCGATTGTTCAAGTCTGATACGCATGTAATTCACCAACATGTAATATCAGAGTAATTGTTCGTGTCTGAAACACGCTTGATTGACCAACAGTAACATCTTGTAAAAAGGCACCCTAAACTTTAGGGTGGTTTCCTGTTGTAACATTTGGTTTGAGATATACAGTACCTGCGAATGAGGCTCAATCAATCGACCTCCAAAGCTTGATAGATCTAACTATAGCTATTAGAAGGCTCGAATTTGTGCATTCTTGAAATTGGTGGACACGAGGATATGGAAGGTTATTGTCAGGGGGTGGTCTCCACATGTGATTGCTAATGCCAGAAGTTCTAACATCGGTATTAAAGCCGAGCAACATTGGAGTGCCGTGAAAGATAAATCTACAAGGGGAAACTCTCGTGTTCTTAATGCTATATATAATGGTGTTAATAAAAAACAGTTCAGGATCATTAACACATGTATGAATGCTAAAGAAGCCTATAATATTGGAAGATGCTCATGAAATGACACTCAAAGTCCGTTGTTCAAAACTTGAAATGCTTACTACTCAATTTGAATCGCTATTTATGAATGAAAATGAGACTATTGCTGAATTTAATGTTAGGATTCACGATTTTAGTAATGAATATTTTTCTCTTAGTGTTTTTATATCAGATGAGAAGCTGGTACGGAAAATTATCAGATCACTTCCATCCAGGTTTCAGATGAAAGTCACAACCATTAAAGAAGTGCATGATTTGTCTATCATGAAATTGGATGAACTTTGGATTTCTCATGACCTGTGAATTGTCTCTTCTTATGTTTGAAAAGGGGCATAATATCTCTTCTTGCAAATAAAGAGATAAGGTATTCTTTGATTCTAATGAAGATATTTTATGACTCTGATGCTCTTCTTTCTAAAAATTATAACAGGATCATAAAAAAATTTAGTAAGCTGTCAACGATAAATGTTTCACTCCGTGTCGAAAACATTAAGAGCAACAACTTAAATAGCATAACACAAAGAAAGAAGAATTCAGTGTCATGAATTTGAAAATTTTGGCCACATTCAAAAGAAGTGCCCAAACTTTCAAAGGAAACAAAATAAAGGTGATGTCGCGACTCTCACCGACAACAGTATGATAATGAATCTGAGCCAACTAATTATGTTGCGTTTTTTTAATCTATTAATCTTCTAGTGATGATCATGTTGATCTTACTAGTTTATCTACGGAAAAAGATAATAACTCTTCTGATGATGTCTATGATCAAGTTTACAGTGTACTGAGTAACAAACATGTTGAAGAATTTCAAGTTGTAGTAAGCTAAATGATATGATTTTCTCTTTGACAAGGGACAAGAGCAGTTTGTTGGAAACCATTATTTAATTAAAACTTCAAGTCACTAGTCTGAATGGTGAACTTGAGAAGATGAAAAAATTTGTGAGGATGATGAATTCCAGCACTGATGATCTTGATAGAATTCTTACTCTTGGCATATCTTCCAAAAACATAAAAGGTATCGGTTTTACTCATGATGCATACATCTATAAAATTGTCTTTGTTCCACAGAAGAGTAGGCTCTCCTCCCAACTATCACACAACATGTCGCACACATCTGACCACGACAACTCGCGTCTCCCTAGAAAACAAAATTCTGGGAGGTCTCTTTTCAATATACCTCACTGGGGTTCTCGCCATTGTTGGCGCCCGAGACACGTACGTCCCTTCTATGTAGTCTATATGGATGGATTCCTCGTCAACGTAAATCCTTCCATATAACTCAGAAGAATCAAGTCTTTAATCCGTACAAAGTCTGGAGAGTGAAAACCCATAACAAAGCTAGCATTGCCTATACCTCTTTTCGCGCCTCCACTCATGAAAATTAGTATTTTAATAGTGGTTGCTCACGTTACAAGACAAGTGCCAAAGATTATCTCTCAAATATCAAACTTTACTCTAATTGTTATGTCACATTTGGCGATGTTTTTAAGCAAAGATTATTGGAAAACATTAGTTGGATTATTTAGGTTTAACTTATTTAAAGGAAGCGTTTCTTGTTGAAAGACTTACTAAAAATCTAATAAGTATCAGTCAACTGTGTGATCTAAACTTGAGTGTTAATTTTACTCGTGATGAGTGCATTATTTTTAACAAGAAGCATGATGAACTTATAAAAGCATTCAAGTATCAAGAAAATTACTACATGTGGTCTCCACATATTGACTCTGGGGCTGAATCATTTCTCATCTTTAAAGCTATTGAAACATGTGTTTTATGTGCACGATGTCAAGCAAGATGCTAGGACATTGTCTGAAAGCCTGCAGTCATCTCTTGGTTTTTTTAAGCTCAAATATAGCAATTATTGGGCCCCTAACATTATTCTATGTGTGCTCATTACTCTAGATATTATCTACCTTATGGAGAAATTATTCATTATCTTTACCAGGGTTACTTTGTTTATTGGCTCATTTAGGTAACTTATTGTGATTGCATTGCTTTGATTTTTTTTGGCTATCAGCTCATGCAAAATATATTTTGTCTCTTGAAGAGAAGTGCATTTACTACGTAGTTTGCGAATGTTGAAAAGCAAGGTCATGGACTTAATCACCTCAGCAAGCGCCGATGGTCGAATCGGAGGTGTTTATGATGGTATATCATTTTCTCCTCCAGTAGTTAGTTTATCCTTACCTTTGGTATATTTTTAAGGTAATGAGGGAGAAAGATATTTGGATTGAACCTGTCTTGATGTGTTTGCCCCAAAAATAGTAAAATGGGGATATAGTTGTTAAAATCATATCGATTGGTATTAATTGTGTGGGCTTATTTTTTGCTCAAAGATTCAAATCAAATATATCATGATTTATACCTTAACTTGCTCAAGATATCTTTTATCCATATATTCGGAAGTTCCCTATGTTGACTGATTTGGTAATAAATGTAGTAACTTTAGGATTTTGTAATATTTATGAAGTTTCTTATTGCAACAGATTTTGTCATAATGTTGTAACATTCATACATTTCAATATATTTTGGGATGTTAATATCAAATGGTGATGAAATCCTAGGAAGACTTTCACTTTGTAGGAGTGCTATAAAAATCGAGTGGCTCTCCTTAGCAGCAAGGGAAAACGTTTTTTTAACATATTTATAGGGTTCTTAGCGGTGCTCGACTGGCGGACTGAGAAACTATCGACTTGTACATGGTTGTAAGTCTCTAAACACTTATTCATATACTACAAAACTATAGAATTATTAGTGCTTGCGTGATTGAAGTGCTCATTAAATGTTCATTGAAGCGACCAGACATCGAGTGACTGTTTAAAGAGTGGAATTAAAAGGGGTCTCAAAATCAAGGGGAGTCATTGATTTAGTTTTTACATACAGTAAGAATCAAAGTGACATTAATGTTGAGATCCATATAAGGCTATTATTGTACTATTGACTATAAATTAGTAAATTCTATTCACTGGGCTGAAAGCCCCCCAGATTTAGATAATGTTGCACCAAAATGGGTTACGACTTCTAGTGTTATTTATTATTCCGCACTTGTTTTTACTATTGTCTCATATTTGCTCAGCAAAATATTACACACATTGTTCCATTATTTGTGTATAACATCTTATAGAGCGGCTACCAAAATTTCATAAGAGATTACTAAATATATAATCGAAGTTCATTAGTTCTGTTAAAATGGATAAAGAGATGGAAAAAAACAAATAAAACTATATTTGAAAGCTTTGTGGAGGCAAAATAATTGGAAATAGTTCGAATTCTTGAAAAATTCAAAACAAAATTCTTTTGGAGATTTTGAAGATGTCTAGCAAATTAGAATCTCGCCGACGTTCTCGTACTCGTGTTAGTCACACTCTCACACCATTATCCGAATTCGAAGAAAAAGTTCAACAATCAAATCATCAATCTCTCGTCAATTAATTAACACAAATTTGGTTAAACTTATCTCTAGTCCAGAATTATGAAAACACCTTCAACCCTCTCAGCTTTAATATGGAATTATCAACCAGCAAATTACTCATAAATTCCAACCAGAGCTAATCTATTAGCTCAAAATTGCCCTGATCATCGTCAATATTCAACGACCATATTATTCATAACCTAAATCAAGTCATACACATCAACCATAATACTTTTCATAGCCATTTCAAAATCATTTAGCTCGACTGTTACCAAATATATCAACAATAATTTTATAAATTCGAAGCAGTCACCTACCGAGTCATCCGACTCCATCACTTTGCTCGACTGTGAAGCTCATCCGTGACCACGTTGTTCACCTCCTTTGTTGTCAGATCATATGTTAGAATTTCAAATATTTGTTTTTGCATATTGCAAATTTATTAAGAAAACTACCGTTAGATAGCTACACAGCCTCTCAGCCAATAGACTGTCGCACAATATTATTTTTTAGTGTAAAGAATTTCATATTTTTTTATTTTAACACTTCTAGATTTAGAAAAATAATTCACGTGATAGTCACCAAGTGAAATAATATTCGTTAAATATATTTCTTCTAATAAACTCCGTTTAGTTGGCTGAGAACCTAGTAAACTCCTACTTTACCCGTTTTAAACTTGAAAATAATTGTTAAAATAATATATCATAGGTTATTTATTGAAAAATTGCTCTAAATAACCCAATTGAAACGTTGAAATTGTAAAATATTCAATTTTCTGCAAACGTTTAAACAATATCCAATTGGTCCTACGTGGCAGTTTTATGGAATATACAATTTCAATTATACCCTTTAATTAATTTCCGATTAAATTATTTAATTAATAAAGATATTTAAAAATTAATGCAAATTAACACAAAATTTCGGATTTTCGTGATTAGTTTAATTAACATATTTGAAACCGTAATTAATGAATTTAATAAATATTTCAAATAGTCAACTAATTAATTAAGAAGCGATTTTGTTGTTGATTTCATTTTAATCAAAAATATTTTCATTAATGACTCGATATATATTATGTAAAGGTTGCAAGTTACATTTGAAATATTTTTCGTCTGTATGAAACCATAGTTAATTTGTATTCATTTTTTTTAATGCCACATCGAATCATTAAAATCCTATCCCTTCCCTTGATTTCCTGGATTTGAAACCGTAATTGATGGATTTAATATATATTTGAAATTGTCAACTAATTAATTAAGAAGCGATTTTGTTGTTGATTTAATTTTAATCATAAATATTTCATTAAAGGCTCGATATATCCCCTGATTTGCGTTAATTTCATTAAAGACTCGATAGTTAATTTGCGTTAATTTATTTTTACATAACAATGAATCATTCAAATCATATCTCCTGATTTCATGGATTTGAAATAGTTAATTACTAAATGTGATTAATATTTAAATTAGTCAACTGAATAATTAACGATTTTTTGTTGATTTCATTAAGTTAATATATTTCATTAATGACTCGATTTTGTTTAGTAATTATCATTTAATACTAATCCGGATTGCAAATTAAAGTTGAAGTATATTCGTCCATTTATAATATTGGTTAATTTTCGTTAATTTTGCTTGTATCCCCTTATTTCATGGATTTAATTTAGAATTTTGCTACTTAAAATCTGATAACTGGTCTAGAAAAAATAATTATTTTACATGTTAATTTCGGTTAATTTGTGGTGTACAGCTACGAATTTCTTGTTTTGTAGCCTTTATTTTGGCAGTTTTAATTGATATAATCTTTATTCCATTCCGTTTTTAATTTTAAATATTAATTCGAAGAATTCCAAATTGATATTAAGATATATTCTTTCCAAATATGTTTAGTCTTAAATCTTTTTCTTTCATAAAATGATGCCCAAATATTCGATATCTATTACTAATAAATGAAATTAATATGAGTCGAATATAATTTTGAGAATTTGATATTTAAAAATTTATTTTGTAATTCAGTTATGCTTACTGATTCTCAAAATCTATATAATTTTCGTGTTAATTTTGGTTAATTTGTGTCTCTGCTGATAACGTGTTGTACAGTTACGAATTGACTAAAATTAAATTATTTGCCCAAAATTAATATAAATTAACCATATACTATTGAAGGTTTGATAAATTACAGACATCCATTATAACCCAAAATAACATGTAATTAACACCCACAAAAACAACATATATTCTTGACTGACTATCAACATATTCCAAAATAAACATAATTGTTGCATCACGCAAAATAACATTGTTCATAAAATAAGAAAACCCTAAATTTTTTAATGACGAGGTTATAGTAAAAAAAAACTTTGAGTTTACAAAACGATAATAATGGAGAGATTGAGAGAAAGAGAAAGCGCTATGCCGAGCTACAGCCTTCACCAACGTCCGTTGTCCAACGTCGTTGTGAGCTCGCCCACGGGATCTTTGAAGCCTTTCAGAAACTCCGACGTTGACTTTCACGATATTTTTGGCGACTCGCCTATGCGGTTCTCGATTGCACGAGGCTTGGCAGGGATTCGTAGCCTCCGACGAAGAGGATGACGACGGCGACGAAAAACAGGTCTTCGGAGATGATCGGAGAGAGAGAGATATCGGTGGTGTTAGAGAGAATAGAGAATATAAGGCGTGTTGAAAAGGGTTTGTAGTTTAAGATAAATAATTTAGTATATAACAACTTCCCCAAAATTCTCCCGCTCACGTTTAAAACTCCATTAATTTTGAATTATTTACCAAATTTTTGGTCATTTAATGGAGAGAGAATGTGAGTATATCCATAGTAGCTTAAAAATCGACTATGTTGTAGTTAATTTTAAGATATTATCGTTTTAATTTATTAGCTCTTAAATAAATCAGTAAAGGATTTAGTAGCCCAAAAAATTTAGTTAATTTCTCTAATTTGATATACAAAACTTTTAGTATGTTCTGTTAGAGGGTATATATCTCTTTATCAGTTATTTATTTTAAATATTAGATTCTCATAAGATTTTGCTCTCTCTCTCACACACACTTTGTGGCAAGTCTAATTAGATTATGTAGACGTGTATGCATACACTTTGGATATCCTGTGGTCCGTAAGAACGATGGCAACTGTTCACAAGTCACAGACGCTGTTCAGAGAACGCACTGACTTGGTACATCTCTCTCTCTCTCTCTCTCTCTCTCTCTCATCTCTGTATAATACAGCCAAGAAGAGGTGGGAATTATAAGAAACATTTTATTGCTTGTAAGTGGGAGTTACAAGATGACTGAGTCAAAAGCCTCTCTCTCGCTCTCGCTCTCGCTCTCGTTGTGGTGAGACTCTCTCTACTTAGAGCCAAAGAAGAAGAAGAAGAGGAGGAGAAAAAGGGAAAGGAAAAATGGTGTCTTTTTAGTCCACAGCACTGGGTAGCTAATATAAATTATAAACAGACGCCCATATTTGTTTTTTGGGTGCATTATGTTTGGTGTGTTGTCATCGATGTAACAAACAACAAACCAAAGCTTGCCCTTTTCCAAAGTTACTCATCGGAGTAAAATCTATCTATTTTCAATTTTTCCATGCATGTCCTTTTCTTGTTTAAATTGCATCTTCTCGAAGAAACTCCATGTCTTTTTATTTCTTATAATTTCCAATGACCCAGGTTGAACTATTCCTCTTCCTCTTCTTTGTCTCCACTCTCTCCGTAGCTTTTACAAGTGAATATCTTTGTCTATTTGCTGTTTTCTAGACCACTAGGGTTCATTAACATAAGCTCTTTAATCACATCATAATCTATATGTTACACTCATTTTTTAAGAAAATATTTTCCTCATCTGGGTCACAGAAATTAGTCTGTTTCAATGATCGTACTTTTTATAGTTTGAGATCAATACAGTTATGGTTTCTAATAGGAGTGATATATTCCGTGGGACCATGCAGATTTGAGAGATCAGTGAGTGTTGATGATCAAAGTATGATGATCTAAAATAATAACCAAAGGTAGGTTTGAGATAAACCATGCCAAACCAGCTATGGTTTGCACCGCCAATGACTTGCAAGAATGGAAAGATTTCCCTAAAGGGCTTAGAGTTCTTTTGCTCGATCAAGACAGTGATTCCGCTTCAGAAATAACATCTAAACTTCAGGCAATGGATTACACAGGTCAGTTTATTATCTACATATATCTGTCAATAAATACCTCCTTTTTCTGTTCTGGTTCTACACCATTCTCGTGTTTGTTTCTTTTGTGTGTTTGGAACTATTATTATTCAAATCCCTAAATTAGATAAGCTATACTAACACTTCAGAATTGTTTTGCCACTTTTTGTGGAATAACATAAATCAGAATTTTAATGGAAAGACCAGAGCTTTTAGTATACTTTTTCTCTTCAATGTGGTCCAAACTCAAATGAGTTTGATTGGTGCAGAACTTCATTGTTAAACTTGTATTTGAGTGATGAAATGATTAGATCCTGTAAATGGTTTAGATCTTCCAAGCATTTAATCTTAGTTTATTCATAATTCTCTCAGACTTCCACATTTACCCTTTTGAAAAAAAAGCATTCTTTATTCAGTGCAGAATGATGAAGCAGAAGATTTAATAATGCTGTTAGATGTCTCAGCAATAATTGAGTTCTGCTCTATTGTGTATATTCACAATTGTCCTTTAGTTTATGTGCTTGTCTGGGAAAGAAAGGGAGAAGAAAATGAAACTGGTTTGTCTATGTCTTTTTTTTCCAACTTAATAACAAGTCATGTGAATCGCAGTTTCTATTTTCTGCAACGAGACAGAGGCGATATCGGCATTTTCAAGTAAACCCCAAAGTTTTCATCTTGCCATTGTAGAGGTTTGAAGCTTACACTTAAATCTATGACTTTTGAACTAAATTTTCAGAATTTTAATATGCGACAATTGGAAGTGTTTTTTAGCGTATAAAACGGATGATTAGGTAATGACCATTTTAAATTGTTCAAGCACATCGTTCATATTTTCTATACCAACCCTAGTCTCAAGCGTTGCTTATTTAAATTAAATGCTTGTCACAAGTATTCAGTGGTTGCTTCTATTATGCTACAAACATGATCAAACTAAATTCTTTGTAGAAAGAGGGATTTTTATTTTAAATCTAGCGAGCGAAATTTAGCTTCAAATTCGTGCTATTTAGTATTTTTAATCATCTTTGTGACATCACAGGTCAACACAAATAACAAAGATGAAACGTTCAAGTTTCTTGAGACGGCTAAAGAGTTACCGATCATTAGTAAGTTTCATAAGCGGCAGATTTTTTACTTCTCAAAGTATAGATTTTTTTTAGTTTATCTTCAGAACAAAAAAATCATCAGAAATTATAATAGAAGTATCCGTAAATTATAATTGATATTGCATTTTACAGTGACTTCAAACACACAAGGCTTGAGTACAATGATGAAGTGCATAGCGGTAAGTTACACCCAATTCTTCCCTGAAGATTTTTATTTTATTTTTGTGCGTATTTTGTGTTCACAATCTGTTTTCAGCTCGGTGCAGTTGAATTCTTGCGAAAACCTCTCTCCGAGGACAAACTGAAGAACATTTGGCAGCACGTCGTTCACAAGGTTCGTGTTAGACTAAACAAATAAACAATTACAAATACTAAAAAGGAGTCTTTCTGATGATCCCGTGGAAGCCGAGCAGGCATTCAATGCAGGAAACTCGCATGCGAAAGATATCGGGCCCGCTCTGCATCTAAAGATCGAAAAAGAAGAATCGGACGATAAGGTTTCAATGGAAACCCTAGATCCGTGCGAAGTTGCGGAGAATAAATACCCTGCTCCTTCGACCCCGCAGCTGAGCCAAGCGGCTCGGTTTCTGGACGATGGAGACTGCCAGGACCAAACCATCTGCTCCGGTGAGCAAGATGGCGAGTCATCCAAATCTGTCGAAATCACGTGTCTTCACTCTGACCCGCCGGAGATTCCCGATGATTCTTTGGTGCAGCCGCGAGACTCCAAGAGTCCTCCTCAAAAGACGAACGAACGGGCTGAGAATCCAAGCGTAGGGTCGGGAGTTGCTAGTCATTCCGGTCTGTCTAAATCTAGTCGGAAGAAGACAAAGGTAAGCTAATAGAATTATTACAAAATGATAAACTATGGTGAGTGTTTTATTGATCCAGTTATGAGTTTTTAGGTGGACTGGACGGCGGAGCTGCACAAGAAGTTTGTCCGTGCAGTTGAGCAGCTCGGAGTGGACCATGCAATCCCGTCTCGCATACTCGAAATCATGAATGTCGAAGGCCTAACAAGGCATAATGTAGCTAGTCACCTTCAGGTTAGTGTGTGTATGCATTGCATATGTGTATATAACCCGTGGAATGAAATGGACGAGCGAGCTAAGTGCTTACTTGGTTGCCAAGTATCGTGAGGTTCCAACTCGTGACCTTAATAATTCGGACGAGACAGTATGCATGTATTAAATGTGAATTTGTTGGCAGAAATATCGGATGCACAAGAGACACATCCTGCCGAAGGAGGAGGAGTGGAGGTGGGCGCGGCCGAAAGAGGGCCTTCAAAGGAACTGCTACCCGCCGCCGCAGCACGTCATGGCGTTCCCGGCGTATCATTCCGCCCCCTATCCCCCCATGTGGGGCCCGCACGCCTACCCTCCCCCGTGGCAGCCCGCCGAGCCTTGGCACTGGAATCCTTATCCCGCCCTACCGCCGCAGGTTTGTTCATCATCGCTCTACAATCTCCCTGACTTGAAAATTTCTTATTTATTCTGAATTATCAGGTACACGCCGACGCATGGGGTTGCCCCGTGATGCCACACCCCCAGCCCCCTCCCGCAGCTTATCAAGTTAGTCCATCCACACACAAAAACTCAAAATACAAAGTTATTAGCTAGTGTCCATTCAATCCAAAGATCAGAAATCAAATTTAATTTTCTAAATGTAAATTTGTGCAAAATATTAAAATTAGACTCATTTTGTTAAACATATTCAAAATGAACTTTTAATCTAGTTTCGGCCAAAAGTACTCCAAAATTCGATGAAATCTGGTCGGATCCGATGGTTTCAAATGAGATTCGGCCGGATCTGATGACTCGAGCTTGTTTAGAAAAGTTTTGACCGCGGGTATTTTTGTTCAAATTTAGGTCAAAAACTATTTTTAATTCTCATCTTCTTATAGTTCTACAAAGTTGGACCCCACATTCATAAATAGGCTGAGATTCATATTTATTTTTGTAGACATTTTTTTTCCTACAAAATTGACCCCTCATTCGTAAGTACAAGTAAATAGGGTTTAGCGATTTGTTCTAGTGTACTAATTTTGTAGTCCCCGGTGTTTTTATGCTTTGGATATGCAGAACACATCTGGATTCCATCGCGTAGCCGAGAATGCTTACGATTCGACAAAGAATTTGTGCGACCTACAGCCGGTAATTCCTAAATTTCTTCGCATTCTAATAAAAACAATTACAACGATCGAATCAAGCTAGTAAATCAGACTGGAATATATGTGTCATTTGACACAAACTAAAAATACACTTCCAATAACTTTTTTTCTAATTCTTTTGTTCGAGTACATACGTCATTTTGCCACTAAAAATATCTACTTACACTCGAGTCTGATTAAGCTATGAATGACATTATTGGTGTTAATTATGTATCTTTTATAGGCTGAAGAGGTGATTGACAAGGTAGTTAAGGAGGCAATAAACAAGCCGTGGTTGCCACTTCCACTTGGCCTCAAACCTCCTTCCACTGACACTGTTCTCTCTGAGCTCTCCAGACAAGGCATCTCTTCAATCCCACCCCACTTCACATCATGACAACCCTGGAAAATAGAAAAATGGACGGCCCCGATCAAAGTAATAATATTCAGCTGGGCTCTTTTGTCCTTTTCCTCGGTCATCAGCAAAAAGTCTCGGTTGAATTGTGGTACAAATGAGTAAAAAATGAAATAAGTGAGAATAATAATAATTAGAGTAAGAATTAATAAAGTAGCCATATGATTTGATCAATTTAACAAAGACGGCGATGCGGAGATCTGTTGGGTCAATCGGACGGTCGGTAATTCTACCACGTATGTCAATTTTGAACCACATATGAAAGCTAATGGCTGTAAATAGATCTTTAACATGCGTGGGACCCACGTGGGGTTTGTACCTTCTTATCCTGTTCTTTTTTGTGTTTGAGGAGTTATGACTTTTCCGGTGTAGCTGGATGGGCCCCACCACTCGGTTGAAAATAGCTGTCTATTAAATGAAAAACCGAAACAGTTTCATCGAGTGTTTGCGTCGCTGAGTTGTGAATGAAATTGACTGGAAGCTTTAGTGGTCGCTGACTTTTGAATATTATAAGAGTTGGTTGTGTCATCTGAACTTGTATTAGACAAATTAGTACGTTTAAATTTGGGAAGGAGCTACGTACTAGCATGGATTACGCCATTTATTTTGATATATCGTAACTACATGTAACCAAGTGAGAAGAAAAAAATTAGTTTCATGTATGTTACCTCGTAATTTAACATATTTTTTTGCAATACCGACCAACATGCCTATTCTCAAGATAAAGGTCTAGACGAAAGAAATTCAAGGACCACTTAAAATAAAGAATATTATGTTCATAAGTTAAAAATGGACCCTATCCACCAGAATTTCGAAAATAAGAGAATGTTATAGGTCAAAAACTAGTCAAAGATATGAAACACGTGTAAATAATTCCACTCGGATCGCTACAGCGAACGAATGATGAAATATACATATTGACGACATAATATTTGCAGTAAAATGACGTGGGACTGATCACCCCACGATCCACCAAAACCACGAACTCACTAACTAGAAGAACTGTTAGACAGTTATTACGAAGGCTATAAAAGAGCAAGAGACACATGAGAAGTGGAGGGATGATCATAGAGCTATTAGTTATTATTCATCTATTCTTTTGTAAACCTCATGTTAATTTGCTCTCTTGTACTCAAATCATTTGTTATAAGAGAAAGTCTCGTTCTTATTCTCTGGAAAATCTATCCCGAGGATATCGGTGAAAATTTGTTAAAAGGGGAGAGAAATAAACAGTACCAAATAAAATAAAAATAATATTATAAATAGAAGGTCCATCGGTAATGCCGATCAAAATAAAATGTCACAAAAAAGGCCCGTATGCGGACCCATTGTTCAAAACAGATACTGAATAAATAAAAACACATAATAAAAGTTCTTCGGTATTGAGCTCAGGGTTCTTCGGGTCGAGAAGCGCCACAACCTCGCGAAGAGCATGGTTGTATAAATGATCCCTCTCGTGCTCGTATGCCTAAAAATTTCGATACTCCTCAACGGCTTGCGCCCGATCTGACTCAACCTCGACTTGGACTTTGGTCTCCATCTCCGCCCTGACTCGCAAGACCTCGAGCTTGACATTGTCGGCCTCTCGAAGATTGCGATCGGCTGACTTCCGCAACGAGGAGACCTCTGGACCGAGGATCCCTACCAAGCGAGCGATGCTCACCAAAGTCTGCACAAAGACACTTACATATAAGTTCATAAACAAAAATAATAACAAGTGTAAAAGAAAAATTACCACAACAGAAAGATCGGCGATCAAGTCAGTCATCCCAACGGAATCTCGACCTGTCATCCGCTCGATATCATTCGGGCGAATGCGAGCGAGAAGCTGCTCCTTCGCTCCGTCAAGGTGGTCCCTCGACGAACTTTCCACCACTTTATTACCTTGTTAGCAAGTGCACACTTAGGAGACGGCCGTGGAACCTACGAGGCCCCTCTCTTCCTCTTAAGAGAAGCCGGGGCCGAGGCCTCGAGTTCAGCTTAGAAGGAGCTTTCCTCGGCGTAGTTCCTGAAAAATACGAATTAAATATCTACCAAAAATCTAAACTTCGCTAAATATGTTACTTTTGAAGGGATCCCAGAAGTACCGAGCCAAGACGTCAAGATCCGACAACATCAGGAAGGTCTCCTTCGGAATACGAAGGCAGCGGACATAAAAGAAAAGAGTTAGAATACATAATAAAAAATAAGCTAAATAAAATATTGAAATACAAAGCTTAATGAACTCGGCGTTTATGGAATAAGGAGAAGGTGCAATAGGTCCATCGACCCAGAAAAAAGCGATCCTTCCACTATTTTTGGCTGGAAAGAAAATTGGTAACTATCTTCCCGGAACTCGAATGAGACCGAGCACAGTAAAAACCATGCTGATCAGGAGCAAGTTGAAAGTGATAGAACTGTCCAAAATCCTCAAGAGTAGGAGCTGTGGCGTAAAATCAAAACCCAAGTTGGATCATCCCGACGAAAGTACGAGACACATTCGGGACGAGCTGAGTCGAGGAGGAGCAGAGTTCAGACAAAAAATAGGTGATGATCGGGTGAAGCGAAAGTCCCCCGATGGCCCTTAGAATCATAGCGTTCATCGCCACTTTTCCATGGGGAGGCGAGCAGGCGCAATCGTCCTTAGTGGGCAAGGAAAATTTAATCCGATCGTCGAAAACAAACTCCTCGTACAAGGTATCCAAATTCCTCGTAATCATCAAAGATGTCCATTGCTTGGCAGATAAATCCCCTTCCTTCCTCTCGAAGTATTCCTCCTCGGAAGAGTCCGCAGGAAGATCTACACCAAAAGTCAACCACTCCCCTCGGCAGAACTAGGGCGAGAAACATTAGAAGGAACCCCCTCAGAAGAGACACGGGTATCCTTCTCGGTACTCATTAGAGGTTTGGTAGTCTCGAGAGAAGAGGATGAAGACCCCGTTATACCTTCGGAAAGTAACCCCGCAGGGAGCACTAGCTCAGACCTAGAAGCCCTAGATACGGGGGAAGCCAAAACTGGTCGGACCCATCCCTTTTCGGGGACCAGGAGCCAATAAATATGGCGAATAAGACGTTGGGAGTCGAAAGACTCAAATTCTTCGTCGGAATCAGATTCCGAACAAAAGCACGACCCGAGGATCGATGAAACGATCGGGAAGAAAAAAATCATCACTCGTTCCAGGAACCCTATACCAAATCATAACTCGAGAGCGGAACTAAAAACCTACAACAAAACCAAAAAAGAAAACATAAGGCGAAAGAAAACTTACCGAAAGCTAAAGGAGATTCTCGGCGCCGAAATACCCGAAGAAAGCATGAAAATGGCAAAAGAAACAACAGAGAACAACTGTGAACGCGAAGCAAGCTTGGAGAAGACGAAGTGAAAAAAGTGATTCAAAATCTCTCGGTGCTTTTATATAATAAGGCTAGAAACGGTTGGATCAAGCGTGCTGAAAAAGCCTCGCACATCCAACGGCCAAAGATGAACAGTCACCCCAAGTCGAAACGCCTCCTCAGAATAAAACGCCGACGTAAAAGTAAAACGCCAACCTTCCGAAAGATAACAGTCATCATAGCCGACACTCAAAATATACCGAGAAAGTATTATAGTAAAAATGTTGAAAAGTAGATTAAAACAAGAAATCGCTTATTAAGTTTCTTACCATTTTTGGTAAGAAAAATTAAGGAAGGGGTTGTCACCTAATAATTTAACATAGCCAAAACATTTTGTTAAAAACCAATGTTTCAAATTTAATAATTTTAAAATTTCAAACTCTTCAAAACTGTGAAACGATGTAGAAATATTTTAGATATTAAGAAAATGAAAGTTTTCAAAATCCTGCGTCACTCTACTAGGCCTTAAAGTCACCCTCTTGAGCCTGGGCTTAGTGCATGACTTGGGCCAAAATGTTTATTCTCCATATCGGATGAGGTCAAACACCAAACTGTACAAGACAATTTGCAAGATTAATTACTAGAGAACATATAAAAAGATAATAAAGAAATGCGAACTGGATAAACCTTAACCAGTATGAGCAAATATGAAAAAGAACATAAGTAAACTTTGTGTTTAGTTTGAAGATTTCCTTGAAGCATTTACCGTCGTCTGACCAACGCTAGAATAATCACTGTAGTGGGGGGAAACAACATAATTTCTATAAGAGCAAACCAAGCTTCAGAATATATAGAAATTATATTTAGAGTCTTTAGTAAAACCTTTAGAATGTATATAAATTATCGGAGTTTTTTACTAAATTTGTACTGATTACTTTAATTGTTAAAATTCCGGTTATAGTAGGCATTTGAATAAGTGTAATGACAATACCAGATTACCTTTAACTCATGTTTTACATTAGTCTTAATTTGTTTTACCGATAACGTACATCTACAAAAATCATTCTCCGATGCCAATCAACACCTTGCCGACCAACGTCACTAAATCATTCTGCGGTGCTCGAATTCATTACTTCCACATGACTCATGGTATATATGTATACTATGTCATCATCTTCATATAAATGACATGCGGCTCTTTCGGTGTGAGACTTTTCTCCATAGGTGACTGTGTCTTAATTGATTATTTAGATAAATATTAATTAGATGAACTCAATCACAGTTCATGCATTCTCATTAAGCACAATCATATGTCTCAATTTGAAAAAAATAAACGTGAAGTATTTTTTGAGAAAAAGTAATTCAATAAACCCTCAGCTACCTGTCACATGTTGGTGTGCAATCCGGGCGGCGAATGAGACTCCTTGTCGAAGCGCAGTTTATGCGAACTATGAGTTGACCAATTTTGTCCAGTGAAGCGCCTTGGAACCCTTAATGACCCGTCTTTTGTTAGCGTGCGTTCCGGGTGGCGAGCGAGACTCATTGTCGGATCAAAACTTTTAACGGACTCTGACTTGACCAGTTTTGTCTGGGAGGCGCATATCTTGGAACCTTTAGCAACTCGTCGCATGTCTTCATGCAGACCGGGCGGCGAGCGAGACTCCTTTCCGGAGCGTGGTTTTCTGTTTTTGTATCACCCATGGTATCTCCGATGGTCAGCGAAAATCCTTCTTTTAGCCACTATGAAGCTCGAGTAGTATACAAACTTGCTGAGTTTTTAAGTTGCTTGCGGAGGGGCCTAAAAATTAGGAAAACAACGAAGGGGATTGTAAAATGAAACAAGATAACCCATTTGTATTTACAAAGTTTATTACATTTTTCTAGCTCCTGTCCTATTTAAAGTTACAATTTGCCCCTATCTGGAGAAAGGTAGAAATAACATCGATGTCGAATTTCACTGATAGTATTGTCGCTGGTGTTCGACGTTCCATGGATGTGAAAATACGATCCCGTACAAGTTTGGAGCTCGTATGTCCCGTCTTAAATGACTCGATTTACGTGGTATAGTCCCTTCCAGGTGGGTCCTAAAATTGCTCCTTGCACCTTAGGGTTTTGGAACACTTTACTCAAGACGAGGGTTCCATTCGCGAATTGGCGTAGGTTGACCTTTGAGTTATAGTATCGCTCGACTTTGTGCTTTTGAGGGGCGAGGCGAGTTAAGGTGTATGTCCTCTTTTTGTCTATGAGATCAAGCTCGAGCCTCGTTGCCTCGTCATTTTCAACCTCGTCGAACTCTTTGACTCGATGAGTTTGGAGTTTGGTTTCGATGGGAACCATAGCTCTGACGCCAAATGCAAGGGCGAAAGGACTTTCACTAGTGGCGTTTCGCCCCATGGTGGGATAAGCCCACATAACCTACACTCTCTTCCTCTCTTCTAATTTTTTCTTGAGATTCTCCTTGATCGTTTTATTGACTACTTCAACTTGGTCGTTGGCCCGAGGATGGTGAGGGGAAGAGCGTTTTTTATCCTTAAATTTTCACACATGTTATGGAGGTGTACGTTGTCGAAGTGTTTTTCGTTATCTGTCACAATTAACTCGGGGATTCCAAAGCGGGATATTATGTTCCTTCCCATGAAGATGGGTGTGTTTACCTTTGTGATTGCTTACAATGGCTCTGCTTCCACCCATTTTGTGAAGTAATTGACCGTCAAGATGGCGTTCTTGTATTGTTTTAGGGCTACGGGTGGGTTGCTGATGAGGTCGATCTCCCATTTGGCAAGAGATTGCGGGAAAATGATGGGGTAAAGAAAATGTAGGGGATTGCCAAGAAACGTGAGCGAACCTTTGGAATTTTCCGCATCCTTGGCCCGTTCGTGTGTGTCCCTATTAATAGTTAGACAATAGTACCAGAGCCTCAGAAGATTCATGGCTATTAATGGTTTCCGCAGACGCGCTCGTGCATCTCACAAAGTGAAGCTTTTGCCTCAACATTGTTCAGGAATCGGAGGAGCAAAGTTGAATATCCCCGTTTGTAGAGAATGTCTCCTCTCGGGGTGTATTTTGTTCCCAAGCTTCTCAGCTTCTTTCTCTCCTCTCTATAATCAGGTGAAACCCCTTTTCAGGTGTATTTCAGGATCGACGCCATCGATGTGGGGAAAGAATTGTCATTGATAACCCCTACGCCGTCTCTCAAGATGTAGGGCCGAGTTAACACCTCTATCGGGGTATTGCTCTTTTTTTTTTGTCTTCATATAATCTCGAACTATGTCAAATCTTGAGATTATTCTGAACTTTAAACAAGCATGTGGCCATGTTTGGTTCTTTGACAGCGTATTCTTTTCTGACTTGGTTGATGATAAGTTGGGAATCACAATGTATTCGAAGGTTCTGGACGTCCAACTTTTGTGCCAACTCCAAGCCAATGATCAAATCCTCGTATTCTTCTTCGTTGTTAGAAGCTTTGAATTCAAAGCCGAAGGAATACATCAACTTTTCTTTATCGGGATTTGTGAGCACCAAGCCTACCCCTTATGCACTTGATGCACCATCCACGTGGAGATCCTAAATGGGCCATATCGGGTCGTCAGGTCTATTCTTCTCAGCTCTTCGGAGGTGACTTCATTGTCGCCTTTGTCTCCTTCGACCTGCTCTGTGCATGAGAACTCTGCAATAAAGTCGAAGACAACTTGACCCTTGATGGCAATCTTGAAATTCGACTCCGTATTTTGTCAATTCATGTGAGAAAATGGCCATCCGAGAAGATGCCCTTTTAGTAAGGCCTTCTCTATTGGATGTCCCGTGCGGACCATCATCTGATGCGCCTGGAACTAAGGCTGCAACTTCCTTGCACTCAAGACGAGGACGAGAGATAATTTTTTTATTTTGGGGTATCGGGTTTTGGCATCGAGAAGGACTTTACTTACGTAATATATAGCCTATTGAGTCTTGTCCTCTTTACGTACCAACACCGCGATCATGGCTCTATCAAAAAATGTGAGTTAGAGGTACATGATCTCTCCATCCTTGGGTTTAGGTAGGAAAACGGTTGAGGCAAAGTAGGCCTTCATCTCGCAGAATTACTTCTCGCACTCCTCCGTCCATGCAAACCCGTCGAGTATCTTTGATGTCTTGAAGAAGGGGTGATACATGTCAGTGACCTATGATACGAATCGCGCTAGGGCGGCGACTCTTTCGATCAAGCTTTGAACCTCTTTGACTTTTGGGAGGATTTCATCTCCATTATGGTTCTGATTTTTTTGGGATTTGCCTTGATCCTGGGATGGCTGATAATGTAGCCAAAGAACTTCCCCGACTCCATCCCAAATGCACACTTCATGGGGTTAAACTTCATCTTGTATTTTCAAAAAATCCTGAACATCTCACGGAGATCTCGAATGTGTTCTTGAGTTTGATGATTTTAACAAGAACGTCATTTGTGTAAACCTCCATTGTCTTTCCTATTTAGTCGGCGAACATTGGATCATCAGCCTCTAGTATGTGGCACATTCGTTCTTTAGGCCGAATAACACGAGTTTATAGTTGAGCAGCCCGCGATTGGTAATGAATTTGGTTTTGATTTGGCATGGTTTGTGCATGCGGATCTGGTTAGACCCCGAGTAGGCATTCATAAAGCTCAATAACTCCTATCTCATTGTCGCGTTGACGAGTTGCTCGATTTGAAGAGAGGAAAGTCGTCTTTCGGACATGTATTGTTGAGATCCTTGTAGTCGATGAAGATTCGCAACTTTCAATTGGATTTTTTTTACCATGACCGCGTTCGACATCCATTTAGGGTGTTCGAATTTGTGCCAACAAATGAGATATTACACATTAAATACATTTCGTTTTTGTTTTTGTTTTTATTTAAGATCGTGTTTACGCATGTATGTCTACGCCCTGGAACTGTCATCAACGAAAAAAGTGCAAATTATAGACTTGACATGATATACTCTTATGACTAGTTTAAATAATAGTTCGCAATCTAAAGATCCATTGGGCAATTGTATCTTAGTATTGATTGTTTGAATAAATTAATAATATCTTATCTTGTGATATAGAGAGTTGTGACTCTGTGATTTATTCTTGATATATTGATGAAGATATTGAACAAGAGGTGTGACAATTTGAAGTTCGATATAAAAATGTTTAATCACTCGAAATTTCAAAATCACATACGAGTGGTATTTTCGTAATCACCTAAATCCTGAAGTGAACACATATTTTCTTGTAACACTTTATGAAATTTGATTAATCAATGGGAAATGACTAATTGAAGTTTCATTGACTCGACGATTGGTGTCATAATATTGTTTCGTTGAATTATGTGATTCGCAGATATGAAATTTGTGCTGAAACAATGTTAACGCATTAGTATCACACGATGCTTTGGTATGAGAGTATGAGCGAATAAACCGGATCTGGTATTTAACGAATAAAACATTCCTTAAATAAAACATATGACATGTTGAGACATCTCACTTTATGTTTTTGCTCGTTCACAAATAATAAAGGAGTTGGTGAAATAATAACTCAGGGGTAAAATGGTAATTTTACATTCCGCTGAGTTAATGATACACACAAAGGGTAATATTGTAAAATACATTGTGGACCGTGTGTAGAGTATTTTTATCACATCAAACAGAAATATAAACGCATATGAGCTTAGAGAGTTTCAATATTAATCCCTTGGTGGAATAGACTAATATTAAAAATTAAAAGTCAGAAAAGTTTGTGAACTTTTCTATCCGAATTTTAATCTAAAGATTCGTTCATGTGGGTCCATAAGGCCTCAATGATAGCCTCTCAGACGAGATTTTTTGAACTGGAACAATTGATTTTCTCATTGAATGTAAATTGTGATTTACACTAACAAAATTATTTTCTAAGTAATTAAATAAATAATTGGTTATTTATTATTACATTTATTTAGTGAATCATATTTTATATGTATAATAATGCAATAATGTGACTCAAATAAATAAAAGATGAAAATAAATATTTTCTCGTTTCCTACTTGTTTGCATAGTATGGAAACAATTAATGACATGTCGTTAAATTATTGAGATGTTCTAAATTAATTAAATATTAATTTAGAAATAAATCAAATAAATTTGGAGAATGAAATTAGTTACTTGGCCGGCCATAATTTTGAATTATGTGTTGGAAAATTAATTTTGAAACTTATTAAAATAGTATTGGGCTTAAGTTTGACTAACAGGCCAAAATTGGATTTTTGACATAACTTAAGCCCGTTCTCCCTGATATAAAAATGAAAGCTTTTGTCTCTCATCCTAACCCTAATAGAATTACTCGGCCATCCAATTTCCTTGTGTGCGTGGTTCGGCCAAGAGATACATAGAGGGAAGAGAGAAATTGTTCTCCAGAAGCTTCTTTTATTTTTTTTGAGTTTTTCCCTTATTCCCGTTGTTTACATAAAGAGCCCACTCTTTTGGTCTCCCAAATATCCTGAGAGAATTATTTTTGAATCCATTGTGGTGGTTTGTGTGAGTTTTTTAATCATAGAGGCCAGCAATGGTACGCATGAAGCTTGCTTGGCCATCCTTGGGCGCGTCCGACCGGCGAGAGGCAGGGGCAAGACAGGCCCATCCGACCGGCGAGGGGCAGGCACAAGGCAGGCTCATCCGATCGGCGAGAGGTAAGCGCAAGGCAGGCCCATCCGACCGGTGAGAGGCATGCGCAAGGTACGCCCATCCGACCGGAGAAAGGCAAGCGCAAGGCAGGCTATTCCGGCGAGGCTTTGGCGTCGGGGTGCAATCTATCCCGGGAAGGCAAGGCAAGGTGTAGATCTATCCTCTGACGAGGTGCACGCACGTGACTTGCTGGATCCACTCCGACGAGGCAAATGCGCGCGTGAAGCCCATTCTGGCGAGGACTAGGCGCGTGATAGGTTGTTTACAACCTGTATGTAAGTCCTCTAAGCGAATTGGATCTGCAATTATAAATGTTATAGGTTTCTAGTGTGTTCAATTTTGTTGCGATAACATGTTTAGAATAATTTATTGACATGTTAGTGATTTTAATGCCATGGTTAATTGAATATGTTTTAAAACGAGTTTTAACATATTAGGTCTTATTATGTATTTTCGCCATATTTAGATATGTTACATAATATATTAGGTTAATCGTTAATCAATTTTTAACATAGGGTGCTCCACTTCCCTAATGGAATCTGCTGCAAGAAACTTGTCAACGTCTTCCCCGATTGCTTGGTTTCTCTCTCCGCAGAATGCTCGCATCGGTTGGACACGCTAGGTGATCCTCTTTTCGTCGTTGACCCGATGGACCATCACTTTCGGATTGATTATGGGCATATTAGCGTGTGTCCACCCAAAGACGTCTTTAAACTTGTGGAGGAAGGTCGCCACCCCGAATCAGGTCTCGGGCGAGAGTCGTAGGCCAATTTTGACCACCTAATCGGGTGTGACATCATCTAAGACGATGAGATCGAGTTCATCCGGTGTCTCCACCTTTTTAAGTTAGACATCGTCCCTTTGGGTGAACTCGCAGAAAGTCCCTCCTTCCTCGAGCTTGCAAGGGAGTTGGTTCTTGAGTTGGCAGTCGGTGCTTGCCATTTTTCCGAGGGTCTACCAAACCTTACCAGATCAGGAGGTTGCAAGCCCCCTCACTGTTTGATGGGTTTCGACTCGTCCTGATAGCAGGGGTTGGTGTCATAATGGCAAGACGCGTCCACGACGTTGTATTTGTTATGAATTCTTGCCCACGAAAATATACTTATGTAAATTTCGCTGACATTATTAATAAAATAAAGTTTGACATTTATTATCTATTTGAATTGAAATAGTTATTACTTATGTATTAAAATCTATTTAACATTCATCATTCCATAGCCTCCGTATTAAACCGAGTCACGTGTTGGGCACTTGAGTTCAGGTGGTGTGCTAAAACATGGTCGATGACTGATATACACCTGGAAAGCTATATCTAAAGTCATATACACTACTACAAAAACTGGATCCCACATCGCTTATTTCTAGTTGTAGAAATCTCCCACAATGGTTATTAAGCGTTGTGGGATCCTGCATTGTCGAAGCTCCCACAACGCTTAGTTAACCGTTCTGGGAGCTTTGACGTCCCAAAACGTTTAATATCCATTGTGGGAGCTTTGACGTCCCACAATGCTTAATATCCATTGTGGGAACCCAATCATTAAGCCAAAGAGGTCGCCACGGCTATGTACGAATCCCGCTGTGACGAGATTTACCACAACGCTTAGGGTATCCGTTGTGGGAAATATCACCGCAGCGAAAGTTGTACACATCCGCGGCCTGAATGAACCAATCACTCTCGCCGCGGCGGTGTACAAATCTCGCTACGGCCAGAGTTTCCACAACGCTTAGTTTAAGCGTTGTCGAAACTCTCGCCGCATCGGGATTTGTACACCGCCGCGGCGATAGTGAACCAATAATCCCGCCGCAGCTTTGTACAACTTCTGCCGCTGCGAGAATTCCCACAATGCTTAGTTTAAGCGTTGGGACAAAATTTAAACTTTTCAAAATTTTCGCCGCAACGAGAGAGAAATCTCGCCGCGGCGACGACGTCACCAAAGTATAATATTATTGAAAACTGCAAAATCCGAATTTACAAAAAATTGCACAATTTACCTGAAATATCCAAACTGTAACATCCAAAATATAATATTTACATCCAAAAATCAAAATCAAAATCAATCCATAAATAATCTAATCATCACATTCTATAAACGTTTGAATATAATTCACCCATTTCTCTCTCACTCTCTCTAAATTTTCCGGCGTATATGATTTCCTACTTAATAATTTTGCTATACCTCCTACAAATATTTCACGCATATACGATAACACAAAATACCCGCATTCTGTGTTTCCATATTTCCTCGGAGCTACGTATTGCTTGATGTAAGTTGATTGCCCATTACAATTGCCGTCTTGGTGCTCGAGCTTAAAATCCACACACACCCTACATGAAAAACATAAGAAAAGCGTTAAGAGATGAATGTACGTTAATTTCTTGATGTGGAAAAAATTATTACCCTTTTATCAATCGAGTTAGATCTTGCAGTTCTTTCTTGCTCAACGGATCAAAAACGAGCCATTATCTCTCCAAAGGTCAATAACAACGAGCATCCAATGCGCATTTATGTTATACGGCATCAACTAGTTGATTGATCCTACATTTCTGTAAAATGTTTCCAACCTCCTTGACTCGTTTAGACAACAAATAATCTTTGTTGTTTGTTGAAATTGAGAACTTACACTCGGATCGCAATATAGATATCGTGATTTTTCTTGCCCTTTTCATCAAAACACAAAAAATTATATATTTATGAAAAAAACAAGTAAAATAAAGATTTACTCCATGTATAACAATATGCATCCGCGCCAAATTTTGTCGTACCGCAAAAAATCGGAAATATCATCAAAGCATATCGAAATTAGGATGGCGGCGAGACTTGAAAGAACCATGATTACATCCCCTCGAGGTAACATGATTTTGTTGGCATGTTGCGCGAGCAATCAATTTTTTTCATTAATAAGCTTGTATTGAATTTTTTTTACCGTCATCGGGACTTGGTTGATTCTCATTTGTCATTTTTGATTGTTTTTTGACAACTGGACCTCGACTCCACTTTGCCGCGTCAAATTCCACCAACCTCTTTGACCACTCAACGAACCCACCCATGACATCTTCAACGGTGATGGCCTTTTCGGTAGGAATTGAATTTTTTTCTTTTTTAACCAACACTCCTAAAATACTTACTCGTATATTTTCTTCCTCCATTGGTGTAAAGTAAATTACGGCTCCCATCTTGTATGCTCGTCTGTCCACAACATGAATCATACCGGCATTCGAAGCATCATCAATAAAGAGACGAAATTCGATGTTTTCTTCCAAATTTTGAGTTACCGGCGTGGTTGGATTCAATGAGTTACACATACACTATTTTGCTTATTAACCCTTTGGAGATTTCCTGGGTCTTGAAGAATATCCATGCACACATCATCGTGTTCTATAAAAAAATAAATAAACATTCATAACGCTAAACATAAACATCTAATTAATATATAGTAATAATAATACAAAAACTTACCTAAATTCGTGGTTGGTATAATTGGGACTTCATCGTTGACCATCTCTTTGTCGAGATTGGGTATCGTTTCACTTGGTATCTCGTTGACATTCATATTTTCTTTCACATGCTCATGACTATGCTCCTTCACTTATCACAACTAGACCTATACTCATTCAAATTTATGCCTTCATTTCCTCCTAATTTCTCCATGACTAATGACGTAAGCATATAATTGTTGTTGCATCTTCTTCTCATTTTTGCTCGAACTTGGAGGGACATAATAGTTGCATCGCGTATAGTGCTTCGATTGACCGGATTGGCGAAATGTTCCCAAGGCTTCTTGTAATATTTTTTTTTTCCACTTTCCGGTCTCCAAGACCCTTCTGTTGGTTGTTGCGATAACAATTGCTATACGCATATTATTGTTAGTTAACAATATAATAGTAATAGTATAAAATATATATAAGACTTATAATTTTTTCCGCCATTGCTTTGGCGTCATTGTCCTTGAATGTTGTTTCGTCTTTCTTCCGCGACTCAATCCACAATTCCTCTTTTGTAGCCGATACTCCCATTTCATTATACTATAATAATACAATCGATTAACAAAAAATTAAGTAATATGAAGTAAATATCAATTAAATAAATCTAACCTTTTGTTGATCGAGTTTTCGATATCCATTTCGGCCGGTTCGCGATTTGTATTTGATTTTTGAGGTATTTGCTTTTCCATTATCCGATGATTGTTTGGGTACTTCGGTTTTTCTGTATTCCACAAACTTAATCCAATCTTCTTCGCTAATTCTTGTGAAGAATTTCAATACAAAAGTCGGTCTCTTTAAAACACTAGGTTCGTTGATTTTGTCTTTGACTAGATCATGATACAACTCATGACAAAATAACATTGCCGCTTCTCCAACTCTTATAAGAAAATCATGCTTTCGTTCAATCGGAATTTCAAATCCTTCTTGTGTTTCGTTCTAAATACGCTCTTTTATTTTATTGTTCTCCTTTAACCTCCAATCGCGCATCGAAATAGGAACGTGCTCTCTAGCCAACACATCAAAATAACTCAACAATTCGTCCCCCTCTTTACCTATTGGTTGACCTTTTTCATCAAATGATAACGGCATCTTTCTACCTATAGTTTTGACCTTATTAACTCGACTCATAAGAGTATTTCTTCGTTTTCCGGATTCCTGAAAATCTACCGGTAAGAGTCTTCTAACTTCTTAAAGCTATTATCGCTAGTACTAGTGGTAGTAGACGACATCAAACCTAGTAAAACACAAATTAAAACGCAATTCCAACAAAAAAACAATATAACAAGAAACATCCTAATTTAATTTCAACACAAAACGTTATAATTCAAACTCACACTAACATTATAATTAAACATTAACATCCTAATTCAATTTCAACACAAAAGATTATAATTCAAACTCAAACTAACATTTTAATTAACATTAACAATCTAAATCAATTTCAACACAAAACGTTATAATTCAAACTCACACTAACATTCTAATTAACATTAACATTCTAATTCAATTTCAACACAAAATGTTATAATTCAAACTCACACTAACATTCTAGTTAACACGCACAAATAGAATAAACACTAACATTAACATTCTAATTAAAAAACATAAAAAAAAAACAAAAGAAAACATACCTAAAGGAGGCCGGAGAGAGCGTGGAGGAAAGATAGAGCAGCGTGAGGGAAAGGGAGAGAGAGGAGAGGGCTAGAGGGAGGAGGGCGAGATGGAGGAGAGGGAGGAGAGGGCTAGAGGGAGGAGAGGGTGAGAGAGAGGAGAAGGAGGAGAGGGCAAGGAGGGAGGAGAGGGAAGAGAGGTAGGAGAGGGAGGAGAGGGCGAGAGAGAGAGGAGATGAGGAGAGGATGAGATGACGAGGGCAGAGAGAGGTCAAGGGCGGAGAAAAGGAGAGGGCGAAGAGACGGCGAGGATGGGAGGGAGGAAAGGGCGGAGAGGAGGATAAGGAGAGGGAAAGGGCGAAGGGAGAGGGCGGGAGAGGGAGAGGGCAATAGAGGGGAGAGGAGGAGAGGGCGGGAGAGAGGGAGAACAAGGAGAAAGATAGGAAAAATATATATGTTTTAGGTCGAACGTTTTTGGGCAGGAACTGAAAATCTCGAAAAAAAAATCATTTTAAACGCTCCCACAATGCTTAAAAACATCCGTTGTGGGATCTCGCTGCGGCGAAGTAGAATTCTCGCCACGGTGAGTTTCCACAACGGATGTTTTAAGCGTTCTGGAAACAACACCGCTGTGGCGAGACTTATTCATCGCTGCAGCGACACTTTTTCCATAATTTTTTTGCTCCCTGGAGCTTTCTCGCCATAGCAGTGTAGTAATCTAGCTGCGGTGAGGACCGGTCGCTGCAGCCATAATTGAACATGTCTGCATAGAAATATGGCTGCAGCAAAGTCATCTCGCTGCAGCTCGATGTCTACACCACTACAGTGAAACGTTTTCCTAATTTTTTTTTGCTCCCTGGAGTTTTTTCGCTGCAGCGGTGTAAAATATAGCCTGCAGCGAAGACATCTCGCTGCACCCAGTTTTCAACTTCGCTGCAGCGATAGTTTTTCCAAAAAAAAAAAATGCTCCTTGGAGCAATCTCACCACAGCGGTGAATATTTCTTGCTGCGGCGAGTCCATACTGGTTGCAGCTAGGATCCTGCTTCGCTGCGGCAAAATATGATCCCACAACATTTACAAGAAACGTTTTTAAAGATCTCGCCGTAGTGACTTGATTATCGAGTTGCGGCGAGTATTTTGGGATTATATAAACTCCTTTATTTTTCTATTTTTTACACTTGTTCTATTTCAAAAATCATTACAAAATCATATTCGCCCGGATCTGTGTCATTTCCTCAAAGACCTCGTGGATACGTTCAAAATGCGTAAGTGTTTCTTAATATTGATCTCAATTTTGTGTTGGTTTCTATTATATGCTAATTAGGGCTGTATATTTTTCATGAAGATCTCAATATTATACCAAGATGAGGAATTGGATGTGGGAGAATAGATTAAGTGAGATATATGAAAAAAGTGTGGATGAATTTTGTGATTTTGCTAGAGAAAATATGAAGGATGAGTCAATTCATTGTCATTGTGTTTAATGTGGAAATCATAGACATTTTTCAATTAAGGTAGTTCAAAACCATTTGTTTGCACATGGAATAATGATGTCGTATCAAATCTGGTTTTACCATGGTGAGGTTTTTCGATCTATAGCGACATACAAAAACGATGTCGACAAAGATTATGTTGATGATATGTGTGGAATGATGAATGATTTGGTGGACGATTTTGTTGAGCGGCCGAAATTATTTGAGTCTATGATGAATGATGCAGAAACACCGTGGTACGAAGGGTGTACAAATTTTTCGAAATTGTTATTTTAGTAACTTTATTTCATTTGAAGGCGTCAGGTGGTTGGAAATTCACAATTTTTAAATTATTGATGCAAACCTTAAAGATGCATTTCCGAAGGACAATAAAGTGTCTTTGAGTATGTATGAGCGAAAAATTCTTTGGGCACATTAGGCATGAAGTACAAGAAATTTCATGCGTGTCCGATGATTGTGTTTTATATAGGAATGAGAATGAAGATCTTGATCAATGTCCGACGGCGAGTCAAGGTGGAAGAAGGGTAAAATTCCCCGAGACGGGGTTAAAGGAGTCCCGATGAAGGTACGTAACTTCTTACAATTTAATTATTAAATTTTATCTTTATAATTTTTGTATTGATTAAATTTATTGCAGTCATTATGGTACATTCATCCAATGTCGCGGTTTAGACCATTGTTTACTAATTCCATACATGCGAAAAACAAGGGTTGGCACTCCGAAAAGCGTATCAATGAAGGTATGTTGAGACATCCTGCCGATGCTTCACAATGGAAATCCTTTGATTTAGAGTACAAGGATTTCAGTCTTGATCCTCGAAATTTGCGTCTTAGTTTAGCGTCTGATGGCATGAACCCGTTCAGCATCATGACTAATAAATACAGTGTGTGGCCGGTCATCCTTGTGAACTACATTCTGTTGGAATAGGTCTAGGGTTTAGAAAAATTTATCATTAACACATTAATGGCGGAATATAAAAATTTCTTTTACTGGACCTTTGAAATGAAGCGTCTTGAGAAAGGTGAATCTTCTTCCTTGGCTCGATTGCTTCCCGTCTAGTCTTGAACTTGAGAAACCTAAGGTCTCTATTACAAGAGTCTATAAAGGTTTAGAAATATTTTTGTGTGGGCACAATTAAATAATATGAACTAAGAACAGTTCTTGGATCATAAGTTAATTCTCTAGATCAAGTGAGGATTTAGGTGCCAAAATAAAAATTAATTTCTAGAGAGAGAGAGAGAGAGAGAGAGAGAGAGAGAGAGAGAGAGTTGGACAGCCAAAATCAAGAGAAGAAATAAAATAAAGCTAATTTTTCACATCTCTATGTGATGCTCTATTTATAGGAGAAATAAAATATATAAAGGTCAATTATTCATTCATGAAAGAATAATGTATTCATGACACAATATTTGATTTTCTCTTCTCCTTTCTCTTCTAATATGGCCGGCCATATCAATCAAAGAAGGAGGAAATTTGTTTCCTCACTAAGCTTATTTATTTCCTTCTCCAGGAAATTTATTTTCTCTTTTCCTTTTGGGTAATTATCCTTATAATTAAAGGAAAATAAAACTCCCATCTTTTATGCATGTTGGCCGAATTCTATAGCTAGGGAAAACGGGGCATCTAGATGCTTCCTTATCTCTTTTAAGACAATACTTATAATACACATTGTAGCATTATTATTGCACAAATAATGAAATTAATTTCTTAATTCCTCAAACGACTTTTCGGCTTTAAAAATAATTTATATTTTCATCATATAAAAATATTCAAAATCTTATTTTGACATTCACATCATTTTATGTCCATGTGGACAAAAATACCCTTTAGACATTTTCCGAGAAAAAGTCTAGTTCAACATTTGAACTTATTTTGACTTAGATTCCAGTTTAACAATCCTACTCTAATGACCTGTAATAGTGACCTTATGGATCCAAATGAACAAAACTCGAACTTCTATACTCAGACTCAAAAGTTCACAAACCTTTTCCGAGTATTAGCTTAATGTCAACTGACTCCACTAAAGAGTTGACACTGAAAATCTTTCGTTTAAAATTAATTTATTTTCTACTTAAATTCAACTTAATTATATTGAGCAGCTCCATGAATGTTATCTATGGTTACCCTTCGTGAATATCATCAACTAGATGAGATTTATAAAATTATCATTTTATCCTTCTATTTGTTATTTCCTCAACTCCTTTGTTACTTGTGAATAAGTTAGAAACAATGTATTGACGAGAAGCTAACAAGTCACATTGTTTCATCCAAATAAAGTCGCTACTTAATTTTAGATACTACGCAGTTCATTTATTCACAATCCAAGTAATAAAGCATGAGGTGATATATATTGCATCTCAGCAATCTTTTACATGAATTCCATATCTATGAGAACTTCACAAAGTTGGTTCATGACATCTTCATAACTTAATATCTCACCAATTGGCCTAGTCTAGATCACGTAATGGATCTAGAATTTGACTTTCTCAAATGAGAGTATTAATGCTATGAAATGACATGTCTCATTTCAGGATTTAGGTAAGCATGATGTAATTCATACATAGTGACCTTGAGACAGAAGATGTTAAATGGTTTGTTCTTCCATTGTCTCTAAAGGTGCACTGGTCAATTCAGTATCTTCGGAAGAAACACTGGAAGAACTATAGAGTTCCTAACTCTCTATGCCTCGTAACCAGACATTATAGATTCTTCCAACAATCATACTGGGATCAATAGTCTGTTGATCTTTAGTCTCCACAACGGTTCGGTTCTAGGCCTATCCAAGTGATTGCGTTTGGGCATCGAGCATCTTAGATTTGGTATCCCAAGTCTACCTTAGCAAATGTGGTGGTGGTGTTGATCTCCGCCGTACTTGAAAATAAGAGAAAACAGAACGATCAAAGGGAAAAAACGAGGTTGCCTCTATTTATCTCTACGACGCTCAACATTAGTGAGATTGAGGTGGTTACAAGGGTTTAAAATTTAGAGTCCAAATATGAGCGAAACGAGTGAGGTACAAGCTCGACAACGTTTCAAGACTCAAGTGATTGGTTTGATATTATATGAGATGTGGGATAAGATCTCACATTTATATGCAATCAAGGATCCATCGATGGGGTCGTTGGCCGAGCGAGACATGGCGTCCGAGCAGGTTTGAGCTGGCTCTCAGTCGAGTGGAGATGAGGAGACTCGAGAGAGTCTCACTCGGCCTTGGCTGAGCAAACTAGACCGGCCATTGGCCGAGCAAAATCAGCCGACCATTGGTTGATCATTGGTCGAGTGGGACTTGGCTAGCCGTTGTTCAAGTGAGTTTGGTCGGCCGTCAACTGAGCTGGGCTTGGTCGGCCCTTGGCTGAGCGAGCCGGGTTGTCGACTTCCCACCGGTTTTATCGAAATGCCGATGAAATTTCGTCTTTAGTGTTAATCCGAGAAGAGTCAGTAACACTCAGTAAAGTGTTACATATACTATTGCAACATTGTGCATCTTGTAAAGCGTCTAACATAATTTTACATAATTCTAAATTCGTTTAATAAAAAATGTTCCAATAAAAAAAATAGTTTTCAAGAACAATTTTGCGAATATATGTCAAGACTCGTTGATTTTGTCCTCAAAACTTTGTCCGAAAAATTTAAGACACAATAATAATAATAGTACACAATATATTTCAAACTAAAATCATTAATATTACATATAAAGGCTAATTAGGAAGTATATACTTATAATACGCTTATAAAAATAGTTATTACTAAAATATATACATGTAGTTTTATTATGAGATAATTCATAATTAATTTAAGTGTTTAAAAGCGATAGACTATACAACGAAACTCCGTAAAAGTGCAGATTTTAAAAAAATCATGCGTACACTGTGAGGTTTTAGCTATTAAAATTGGATTTGAACGTATAAAACTACAACATGAAGATACTAGATAGACTAATTTTAAATAATTAAAATGAGAAAGTACTAACCTCTTAAACTTAAAGCAACCTCAAAATTTATTCTGAACTCTATAAAACAATTCTTTCTACAACTCTAGCTTACTTGATTTTCTCTCTATACATAATGAAAGTTTTTGAGGATGAAGATAATGTGTTTATTTAAACGTATTTATAGAAAATGTAGGATGCAAAAACTTGTACAAATCGTCCATCTCTCTCTCATATTTTTTGAAACACGCACAAAATTTCACACATCGGTACACTAAAAACATAATATATTTTAACCTATATGCATATATAAATAAGATCGATATATTGTAAAAGAGTAAATCTTTTTAACAATACATTTATGTTACAACATTGAGATCTCTCGCACAACATCTAATTTTAGTAACTTTCAAGACAATATTTCTATCTTACTTACACCACTTGACCATCTCCATCCCTAATGCAAAACTTGCAAATGAAATTGGGAAGTTCATGCATCTCAACTCCATAACCGGCTGCAAAATGGAGTTATGGCACGACACTGTTCATCAATGCATTTTCTTTTGTCATTCTAAAAATATAAAATTTACTTATTTGAATTGATTTGTAAAATTATATCATGTTTGTTCTTAAAATCATTTATATTTTTTTAAAATTATAAATTTATCATAATAAATATTTAAAACACCACAATACTTTTATAATATTAATACCGAAAAATAAAATTAATATTAAAACTAAAATAAAACATTACATAAATGTTGTATTGTCATTTTTTTACATAAATATTCATAGAAGTTTGTGTATATTTATATGTTAAAGTATTTTATTGAACGATATTTTGTTTAAATAAGTGATATAATTAAAAGATACTAAGTAAATATAGGGGTATAAAAATAAATAAGAGAAGTTGAATATAAAATTAATATATCAATTTGGTGTAAGAAATTGAGTAGAGATGGAGATGAATTAATGTTTGATGTGACATACATATTGCAAATTGGAGTAACGAGATAAAGATGGCCTAAAGCAAGAGAATTAACTGATTTTTGATGATAACAAATTATTTGAGAAGTGTGCCATTATAATAGTAAACATGTCACAATTTAGAAATCTCACATTCTTAATTTAATTCAATCATAAATCATATAAAAGTGATTTTCTGAAAAATTCATTAAAGAAGGGTGAAATTAGATATCTCAAGACATGAATTGCTATTAAAATTAAATGTTAGACTTTGGCAAATAAATTATCATTCAATATTAAATGTAACATTGATTTTGACGATTGAATAAATATTTGATCTTATACTTTTTGAAAAATATAGATATACATGAATTAAACGATTTTGACGTGGACACCACTAAAAGTAAGTCATAAATCTACCAAGTATTGAATCCTATTTGAATAAAAAAACATTCAACATGCTCCAACTGCAACGAACTACACATGACATATACTTATGTTGTATCATCGACGATGATCCTTAGCACACCAACGGTTTTGACGTTGCGCACCACCTTCCTATCATAATGTGCAGTTCCATTTTTTGGTTGCACATAATCTTTGGGCATAGTCGGAATAAGAAAAAAAAGGCTATTGGATTTTGGTTTTTCTGATTATACAATATGTATAATTTATAGAGAGGTTGTTTTGTATTTGTTTATTATTATTATTATTATTATTATTATTATTTTATAATATGTTATTGCAAATCCCAGAAAATATAATTAATTTCAATACTGATGTATTTGTTGCAGTCTAACTCAATTATGATTTCTTTAAGCACATGTAGATCCAATATGTGACTTTTTATCATTTACATACACAATTAAGATGTTTATTTGGACTATTGATCAAGATGACTCTGCGGTCCAAAATTTATACTATTAGTCAAAATTATATGATTTATGATATTGAGCTACAAGATTACAAGTTTTCTACTTGTAAAAATAAAAAATATATCTCTGCAGATCAAAAAGTTTGGATTCAAGACTTTTTGTCGAAAGATTTGTAAAATTATCTCTAAATGAAATGAACTAGACACTATAAATATGTTATGCCCCCACGAACGTGAAGAGAGATTTGATCCATCGAGTTCACCTTCTTCCTCATTCCTTGAAAATCACTCTACTATTTTTCAAATTTATTACAGGAAAAAGTTAGATCAAAAGCACTTAATCTAATATTTAATTTTCGCAAGTTATGTTTATTAGAAACATTTTACTTGAAGTCAAAGTTGAATGGATAGAGACGAGGGAGAAAAAACATCAACAAAATAAAAAATCTAGCTTAGCCCCGTAGTTGTCGAGTGTGTCGACTCATATTGTCTTTTATTTTTGTGGCAAAAGGAAAAAAAAAACAGAACACAAAAACAAAACAACACTAGAATAATAATACGTGTCTAAATCACTCATTAAATGACACAATTATCCCCAATCGGCTAAACCGGAACTCGAAAAGAGTCGAAGTTAAAGAAGGTTATTAATGGAAATTTGAAGTCAAACGGCGGACACGAAGTAAAGATGCCAACTGGCTGGTGCAGAGAGAAATTGGAAACCGAAGGAAACACCACAGTTTGGCTCAGCATCTTCGAATTCCCTCTCTCTGTGCGAAAGGAATAAGAAAATTCCCAATTTTGGAAGGTAACAGTTTTGATCGATTCCCATTATAAACCCTTGCGATCTTCGTTCGTAATCTGTAAGTATTTGTATCTATGGTTTTCGCTAAATTTTGAGACAAATTCATTTTTTTTTTATTTTAGATAGTTTTTATGTACTTTCATGGGATTATACTGGAGGTAGGATTTGATTTCGGCGAACTTACGAAGTAGCGATAGTATATGTGAATGAAGTTGATTCTGTTATGTTATTTGTATTCCTACAGCTGTTTGGGGATTTTCATTTTGATTTATGTGGGAATTTCAAAGCGCATTTGTTCGGTTGAGGATTAGTAGTTTCAAACTATTTCTCGGACTGAGCCGAGTTTGTTTGTTCGGGAAAGCTTTTGAAGTTGATTTCGCGTGCAAAATATAGGGTAGATATTTGTGAAATTGAAGAGGTTGATTCAAAAATTTCAGTGACCGGGTAAGGATCGAAGAGCTTGCAGAAGAATGGCTTGTAGAGGATGCTTGGAATTCCTGTTGAAACTTTTAAATTTCTTGCTGACCCTTTTGGGCTTGGCCATGGTGGGCTATGGAATCTACATGTTGATTGAATATCAGCGATCGAGCAGCGAGGCCTCTTCGCCGGCTTCTGACGATGCCACATTTATACAAATCGGCCGACCGATGTTCGTTGCAGCTTCTCTATCCGCCAGCTTCTTGGATAACTTGCCTAAAGCTTGGTACGACAAGCCACTATTTTCTTGAGATAAATATGGCTCGCATGAATTGTTTCTGGTTAGGCATATTCTGCTTAATCCTTATTATTTATATGTTATTTTATTAGTTTTCCTTCTTCGAATTGTTGTATCTATAGTTTCTTTGGTGAAAAGGTGTAGCTGTTTTTCACTCAATCTGGATTGTGAGAGATGATACATGAGATACATGTGTAGAAGTGCCAAAGGTTTTTCGTTTCTACAGAACGATGAGAGCTCATTTTTCATCTTCTTGTATTTTGCAGTTATATAGAGTTTGAGAACTTGCAAAACCAGTAACATAACACCTTAAAAAGCTGGAACAAATATAAAAAAATATAATACGTGTCTATTAAGCTTGACCATTGGTGGTTGATGTAGGTACAAAAAATATGTCATTGTATGTCTTGCATACTAGGTTCAGTATAATGAATAATTTTATGAAACGCCCTCGTTGAATCATGAACCAAATTCAGTACCTTTTATTTCAGTATGGACGAATTAATATGTTCTTTTTTATTTTTCCGATTTCCTACAGAAGAGTATATTTTTGTTTCTTATTTTTATTTTAGTTTTATGTTTGTAGCTGTATTTATTGTATTTATACTATTACTGTTGTCATTTTGCTTCCTAATATTATGTAATTACTTGAATCCGCAGGTTCATATACTTATTTATTGGAGTTGGAGCGATTCTTTTCGTCATCTCATGTTGTGGTTGTATAGGAGCTGTTGCTCGGAGTGGATGCTGCTTAGGTTGTGTATCCTAATGATTCTTAGTATTTATTTGGGTGATTTTTGTCCGATGCAAAATTATTCACGGTATTTTGGATTTTGGTGGTCTGTTATTTTTCTGTTTAAATGGTTGGTGCTGATGTGTTTCCTTAAGTCGAAGCAGTACTCGGTGCTAGTAATTCTATTGATCTTGGTGGAGCTTGGATGTGCTGCTTTTATATTTTTTGACAAAAGTTGGGATGATGTACGACTGATTTCCAATCTTATACCAGTCTGAAGTCTAATATCTGGTTATCCGATCTGATCAGTGTTATAATTTTTCATTATTAGGTAATTCCCACTGACAAAACTGGAGACTTTGACATGATATATGATTTTTTGAAAGATCATTGGGATGTTGTCAGATGGGTTGCTCTTGGAGCTGTTGTTTTCCAGGTGCGTATATAATAAAATACAAGGTGACTTTATTATATGGTTACCCAAAATGTTTAAAAGGTACATGTCAACATAACTACCTGTAAAATATTGATTTATCTACACAATGAAGAAAGAGAAAAGGGCATTTCTGGATTTCTTCTTTAGAATGTGTTAGTTTAGGACAGTGGTAAGCACCTTCACTCACCGGTCATGGGTTTCGAGACATGCTAATTCTTTTTAATTATTTTTTCTCTCTTTAAAAATGTCTTTGACTCTTGAGTTATTGCTGGTGAAAGAAAGATACGTTAGCTGTTTTGGAGACAAATGTATGCCGGGACAGTGAGGAATATCCAGAAAGGCATTAAGGGTTTATGTATGTTCTGAATATATACAATGCAGAAAAGAAGCAAAGCTTTTTCAATATAATTGATGTTATTCTCGTTGTAGCCTTCATGAGACAAAGGGTTAGGTTTTTCTAGCGTAATATTTTATAAAATTTTCTTTTGTGTTAAATGTGTCTTCTCTTACACCGGAAGTCCTGTTATAAAGAAAATTTTAAAAAGCATGCTTGCATGCGGAAAACTATTCGAATGCCATATTCTTGTTAACCTATCTTTTGAAGTATGTCGTTCATACGTACGTGCACTGTTTTTGTTCATGCATGAAATTGATCTTAATTCTCGCATCTTAAACTTTCTTTTAAGCTAGCTTAAGTTTGCATGCCATTACCTTCTCAAATGATAATTTTTATTAATAACAATCTTGCATCTATTCACATTATAAGAGTGACAATAAGTACTATGAACTATATCATGTTTTATACTTCAAACGGGGTTTGGTTGTAGTTGGTGGGGTGGCCTTTTTTTTTTGGTTTGCACAGAAATGTAGTTGATTTGGGGGTATCTACATTATATGCATTCCTAGGGGAGAAAAAATATGGGGTAATGAGTCCTCTATTATCAGAAATCAGAAATAGGAAGGAACTTATTATTAGACATTTATTTTACATCCTTCTTTATTTGCTCTAATCCTTTGCTGATTTCGAATAAGCATGTCACATAAAAAACCTGCTCCGAGTAAAGTGTTTCGATTGTCTCTGACATAAATAAGAATAACTCCTGAAAATGATCTTCTGCATTCTGGTCTATATTCCGTATAATGGTTTTGAAACCTCTGTAAAAAATACTTGAAGTTCTTTTAACATTTCCTGATGTCCTGTTAGAACATTTGACACTGATTGTATTAATCCAATATCAGGCTGTGCTATTCTTGTTGGCCCTTATGGTCAGGGCAGCGAACAGGCCAGCTGAGTATGACAGCGACGATGAGCTGATGGCTCCAAGGCAACAAATCCGTCAGCCTCTGATGAGCAACAGACCAGCCGCTCCGGCGACTGGTGTCCCTGTTGCCGGTGCTCTTGATCAGCGGCCGAGCAGAAATGATGCTTGGAGTACCCGCATGAGAGAAAAGGTAACACCAACTTCACAGAGAATGTTTAGTCCATTGCATATAAGTTTTATTTTGGTTTTGCCTTTCGTTTGTGAAATAGAAGTTCAACTAAGCTCAGGGTATGAAATTTAAATTCGATATTTGGTACAGCTGCTCTGATACGTCTTTGTTGTTATTATTATTATTATAATTGTGGTTACATTCTTATTCATGACACATCAACCAGTACGGACTTGATACCTCCGAGTTCACGTACAACCCGAACGAGTCACACAGATTCCAGCAAACAGCAGCTCAACCAACGGAAGAACGTAGCCGCTGCGCTATCATGTAAGAGATTCTAGATCTACCAAAGTTCAGGTTTTGGTTGGTGTCTCGGAAGAGTGATCTCTTCTTGGGCCGTGGTGTTTCTGCTCTATGCTTCTCAGAAATCTCCACTGTCTGAATTTGTTGTGTACAACACAGTTTTCTGGTCGTTTAGTTCACGTTTGTGTGTATAATTGTCATGCTGAATTAGTCCGAGTCTTCATGAGCATAGTTTGTTCATCGAGTCGAGTCTGATCTAGAAGAGTTTTATTGACGGTACAATGCAGACGACAACATTTATTCATGGGTTTTACCGCTTCTGAATGTGTTCCGTTGGTTTTTATTTCATTTAATCTTCCATTGTGATTTTTGTTGTTTTAGAAAACCAATAATCTCGGGTTTCCTTTAGATCTCATGTAGATTTAGGAGTGAACAATTCCCCGATAACACAGAATAAAATTAATGCAAAGTACCATGACCAAACTCTCACTCCATAATAAGGGATTACGATAATGGTGAGATAAAGAGGAATTAATCTAGAAGTATCTAATTTAAATCTCATAGGTAAGAGCTGCACATTTGGTGTTGGACTTGTACTCTTTCTCGTCTTGTTTATGACTAAACAATAAAAACCTTAGACTAGGATAGAAAGGAAAGCAGTGCGGCCCGTTAATACTCGACTAATTACCCTAACTCACTCCCATTGTGAAAGCTGACTCAGCAATGTCGACCTTTAACTGTTTCATTTACCTGTGCATCATTCCTCCAATGAGTTTCTCTTCACTCCCATGCTAAGTTCAAACAATGTTTGAACTTCCTAGAGGTGCCGGGTTCCAACATTTGCAGGATTCTCGATCTAAACTTTCTCTAACTTGATCACGTATTGAGATATCTTCTCTTTAATGACGTAATTACTTTATCTCCAAGTGCTTGGTCTTGTCGTGGATGCTCGATTCTTACACACGTGAATCGCACTCTAATTGTTTGAGTATGTGATAGCAATGCCATCACACAACTTCAACTATTTTAACATACCTTGAATCCATATTCCCTCATTCACTCCTTCATTAGTAGCAATATAAATTGGCTTCAGTTGATAGATTCACATTTTGTTGAAGCTGTGATCTCCAACTCAAACAACTTCTACACAAGTAGTAACTTGATATGAACCTCCTTATATCTGGATGGCTGGCATAATCAGAATCCGTGATCCTTCCACATTCACTTCTAATTTCTTTATATGTACACATCAGTTAAGTAGTTGTAATGTACACTAAGAACATCAACATTCCTCCATTACAAACTAATGACTTTTGCCGGGATAAGTCATGTACCTACTCAAACTACAAAATGCAATATATAAGTCGGGCCTTGTGCACGTTGCATACATGATGTAACCTATTGAATTTGAGTATGACTTCTCATACAAATACGCCACACCTTATTGTTTTCTTGGACACTGATCGTATATGTGGACAAAGTGGTAAGTTGTTAGGCTATAATTTCTGACTATGAACATGCCAACTAGCTTTTCCAAGTACCTTTGCTGATTCAAGAGAAATTGTCATCTGCTGCATTCTCTCTTGATATTCATACGCACAAAAGTTTAGCAGCTCCTAAATCTTTCATGTCAAACTCAAAAGTAACATGCTAGAATCTTTCTAGAGTTTTAGAATAAATTAGCGCTTCTTTAAATGGTGAAATATAAAAAAAATTATGTGTACACAGTTACAACTTAAACAAAGAACATGAATATATAATCTTGATTAAATCAAACTATGACAATATTTAAACTCGATACCAACTTTTAATTTTTAATTGTTCGACTCTCCTTGTAGCAAGTCTCCTACAGGTGTCCATGAATCCGAGCAACTACGATAGTTTCTACTACTAGTCTATAGAGTGTTTCTTGGATTTCGTGTGTGGCCACTATTAAACACTTTGACTAAGAATTAGTTTTCGAGTCAAAGAACTAATATAAACCGTAGGTCTAATGAATAGCTAGGTGCCAAAACAGAATCGAGAGAAGAAGAGAGAGACGCAGAAAGGTCCGGCCTTTCTAGAGAGAGAGAATTTGACGAAGTCTCAACATAATGTTGGCTCAAATCGTCGTGTCTTCACATCTCAATGTGGAGATGTATTTATACAGTAATGGATTGGCCTGAATCAAATAAATAAAGAATATCTCATATTCATTTATATAAATGATATACATAACCCATTTACATCAAATACAAATCTCTCTTTCCTAGCCTAGAAGTAGCCGACCATTTAGGTGCCTCAAATAGACTTTGTTTTTTTATTTTTTTTATTTAGCGTATATTCTCATATATCTTTGCCCAAAATAAGTTATCTCTTTCTTCATGATATATCGTGGCCGGCCATATACATCTAAAAACTCCTTCTAGATATTTCTTTTAATTATCCAAGACAATTAACAGAGTAGTCCTTGTAGAATTATCACATTTGAAACCGTGTGAATCATTTTATGACCATTATATGATGATGTCTAAAATCTTATTTTGACATTCACATGATCTTTTGTCCCAATTGACAAAATTACCCTTTAGACAATATTTTGAAAAATCATCTGATTCAATACTTGAATTTGTTTTGACTCACCTTCTGTTGGGATTTGTGTCCGCAAATGAGATAATAGACATTATAAATACATTGTGTATTTCGTTTTGATAAAACATTAAATAAAATTAAATATTCATTCTTATATAAATTTGTGTTTATGTATGTTTTGCTACGCTCTGAAACTGTCATCAACGAAAGAGGTGCTAAATACAGACTTGACAAGTTACCATCTTATGACTAGTTTAAATAATAGTTCGCAATCTAAAGATCGATAGGAAAATCGAATCTAAGTATTGATTGTTTAAATAAATCAACGATATCTTATCTTGCGATGTAGAGAGTTGTGAATCTGAGATTTATTCTTGATGTCTTAATGAAGATATTGAACAAGACATGTGAAAATTTGAAGTTTTAGATAAAGCCGTTTAATCACTCGAAACTTTAAGATCACATATGAGGGGTATTTTGGTGATTACGTAAATCATGAAGTGAATACATATATTCTGGTAATACTTTATGACATTTGACTTTACAATGGACAATGACTAAAAGAAGTTTCATCTGACCTAACGGTTGGTGTCATAATATTGTTTCGTTGAATTATGCGATTCACAGATACTGAATTTGTGTTGAAACAATGCTAAGGCATTAGTATCACACCATGCTTTGTTATGAGAGTGTGACCAAATAAACCGGGCCTGGTATTCATCGAATAAAACATTCTTTGAATAAAACATGTGACATGTATAGACATCTCACTTTATATTTTTCTCGTTCACAAATAACAAAAGAGTTAATGAAATAATAACTCAGAGGTAAAACGATAATTTTACATTCCTCTGAGTTAATGATACACACAAGGGTTAATATCGTAAAATACACCGTGGATCATGTGAAGAATTGTTTTATCACATCAAACAGAAATTAAACGCATATTAACTTATAGAGTTTCAGTATTAGTCCTTTAGTGGAATCGACTAATATTAAGAATTAAAAGTCGAAAAAAGTTTGTGAACTTTTGCGTCTGAGCTTTATTCTAAAGCTTCGTTCATGTGGGTTTACGAGGTCTCAATTCTAGACTCTCGAACAAGATTAAGTGAAGTAGAAAAATTGATTTTCTCATTAAATGCAAATTGTGATTTACACTACAAAAATTATTTTCTAAGTAATTAATTAAATAATTGGTTATTTATTATTTCATTTATTAATGAATCATATTGTGTTATTATATTGATAATAATACAATTTACTGATTCAAATAAATAAAATATAAAAATAAATATTTTCTCGTTTCATACTTGTTTGAATAATATGAAAAGAATTAATGACTTGTCATTAAATAAATGAGATTTTCTAAATTAATTAAATATTATTTTAGAAATAAATAAAATTAATTTTGGAAGAAATTAAATCAATTTATCTGGCCATAATTAAAGAATTAAGGGTTGATAAATTGTTTTAACCCTCATTAAAAGGCTTATATGGACTTAAGTTGACTAAGCCCTAACTTAAGAGCGTTATTCCTTGATAGAAAATGAGCGATTTTTCTAACCCTAAACCGAGTCCTCATTCTCGGCCAACTCCCTCTTCTCTTGAGTTTGTTTTGGCCGACTAGGGTGAGAAAGAAAGAGAGAGAATCGTTCTCTCAAAAGGCTCCTTTAATCCTTGAGTGAAATCCTTTTTGTTGTTCACCTAAAAAGAGCCTACACTCTTGATCTCAAAAGAAACCCGAGAGTTTAACTATTGAATCTTGTCGTGGTGTTTGTGTGAGAGAATTTATTGCAGATAATCAGCCAAGACGAGCTAGGCTAGACGAGGCGTAAAAGAAGCCTATCCGGCCGGCCAACTAGAAGGCCAGTCCCGAGAGCCAACCATCCCACCTTCCTGTTTCCCGCGCATACCAGCCATGAGAGCCAGTCATCAAGCCTGCCTGCCTTTGCCGCACGCCTTCCAGCCCCGAGAGCAAGCCAACCCGCCTGCCTGCCTTTCCCTCGCGCCTGCCAGCCCCACCTGCCTGCCTCCTTTTCTATACATCCAAGTGTTTTCAATTCCGGCGAGGATTTGACGAGGCATTCCAGCTTAAGCTTGCAACACACGAGATTGTATACAATCTCAAATGTAAGTTTCCTTCGACGAATTGGATCTGCGACGATAAATCGTTCATAGGTTGTTAGTGTGTTTTATTCAATTTGTTGACAACAACATGTTTAGAATAAAAACTTTATTGACGTGTTAATAATTTTTAATGTCTAGGTTAATTGAATATGTTAAAAACGAATTTTAATATATTATATCATATTATATAGTTCCGTCGTATTTAGATATGTTATATAATATTATTCGTTAAACGTTAACTAATTTCCAACACCTTTTAGTTTAATAAATAAATCTTACTGTAGTAATCACTTCATGGACCCAAATGAAAATGTTTTGAGCTAGCATAATTGAACACAAAAATTCACAAAATTTTTACAAATTCCAGCTTGATGCCAAAACTGACTTAAATAAAGAGTTGACAATAAAAATCTCTTGGTTCAAATGAACATATTTTCTACTCATATTTTAACTTTATTGTGATGAGTGGATGCACTAAATATTATCTAAACTAAATTCCTCCAATGCCCCTCAATTGTTGCCGAATTAACAAACCTCTATCTCAATTTTGAAAAGTGTCAATTTTGTCGTTGAACGTTTGGTTTTCATCAATTCTTGTCATTCTGTCTAAATTGGTTAACGAAAATATAATTTTTAAGCGTGTTTTAGTATTTTACTAAAGAATACATTTTAATTTAAAAATAATTAAATAGAATATTATTAGTTTGAGGAATTTATTATTTTTATTATTAGTTTTTAAGAAAAAAGAAAAAACTCTCATCTCTCCCTCTCGCTCTCCGCGCCAATCTCCACCGTCTTCCATGGCATCTTCTTCGTCTCAATCCCAATCTCCATCCCAATCGTAGACCTTCGACGTCCATAAATTCTTCGATCCCTCAACAGCTCCTCCATTTTCCCGACGCCACAATCGCCATCGAACTAGCTTCCTCAGATCCAAAACCCTCAGATCCACCTCCTCCCGAACCGATCATCTTCCACGCCGGCACCAAAGATCCCGATCGACAAGTTCTGCTGCCTCTCGTGAGAAGATGTTATCCGCTTCATAATTGGGTGCCTCGGAGCCCTAGCTCCTCTCCCCCTCTCCTCGATATCGGCCCACTCAGCGATCAACCCGAGTTTCCACTCCATCGAAGTTATAAAAATTATAAAAGGCTATAAAGCATAAAATAAAGAGAGGTTTCAGTAAAGCACTGATGTGTATTGGCGTATTGTACGCTGCTATATTTGTTGCTTTTACAGTATAGACTGACAGGTTCTTTTATAGCTGTCAGCTAGGGC
This sequence comes from Urtica urens, assembly GCA_958296335.1. Taxonomy (NCBI): domain Eukaryota; kingdom Viridiplantae; phylum Streptophyta; class Magnoliopsida; order Rosales; family Urticaceae; genus Urtica; species Urtica urens. The sequence continues at coordinate 11,051,046 of OY282520.1, read as the reverse complement.
AACGGTAATAAAACTCTATTACATAAATAATAATCAAAGAAATTAATTAAGAGAGGTGCTGCGAGGTTTCCCGTGTAACAGAATTCGTTTCCCGTGTAACAGAATTCGTCCTTGACGCCACGCTGGCACTTGCCATCTCAGCATCATTGGGAGACAGATGGCTGTACAGCAGTGGCTACGATGGTAGCTCCATTACCCCCCCTCAAACGAAACGGAGACTCGTCGACGTGAAGGTTGCGCTTGAGACGGAGAAAAGCTTTGACGGAGAGATTCTTGGTGAGAAGATCTGCGGTCTGATCTGCTGTTGGGACATAACGAACTTCAAGATGACGCCGGAGGACCATGTCTCGAACGAAATGGGCGTCGATCTCGATATGCTTTGTACGAGCATGGAAGACGGGATTTATAGTCATGGCAGCTGCACCGATATTATCACACCAAACGATTGGGGTGGTGGAGATGGGTAGAGACAGCTCCGTGAAGAGTGATCGAAGCCACGCGACTTCGGCTGCCACATGAGCGAGAGCCCTGTACTCGGCTCCGTACTTGAGCGTGCTACGACCTGTTGTTTTCTTGAACTCCAAGAGACAAGGCAGCCGGCAACGAAAACACAATAAGCACTCGTGGAGCGTCTGTCGTCGGGGTTGGCTGCCCAATCGGAGTCTGCAAAATTTATTATGGACAGGGACTGAGTAGGGCGAAAAATTAAACCATGGGTGATGGTTCCCTTTAAATAACGGAGAACACGTTTGCAGGCAAGCCAGTGAAGGGTGGTCGGAGCTTGGAGGAATTGGCTTAATTTATTCACCACATGGGAAATATCTGGTCGAGTTAGGGTGACATACTGTAGGGCACCGATGGCGCTTCGATATAGCCAAGGATCAGTCATAAGGGTACCATCATATTTCGACAAGTTTTGACCCGGAGCTGCAGGCGTGGAGGATGGTTTGACTCCAGTCAACTGTAGGCGGTCCAAGAGATCAGCCACGTATTTGGACTGAGAGAGATAGAGACCCGACGAGTCGCGATGTGCTTCAATCCCCATAAAGTAGTGGAGAGAGCCAAGCTGTTTTAACGCAAACAGGCGATGAAGATCAGCAGTGAGGCGAGCGATTTCAGTGTCCTTATTACCAGTGACGAGAATATCGTCGACATAAATGAGGACCAATATGTACACCCCAGACAGGTTGTAAATAAACAACGACAAATCAGATTTGGAATTCTTGAACCCCCAGTTGAGTAGCGCAGAACTTAGTCTGTCGAACCACGCTCGCGGAGCTTGTCGAAGACCGTACAACGCCTTGTGCAATCGACATACGTGATCCGGGTATGACGGATCAGTGAAGCCATCAGGTTGGGACATGTAAACTTCATCTGTTAGAACCCCGTTGAGGAATGCGTTATTTACGTCTAGTTGCTTGACATCCCATCCTTGTTGAACAGCAAGAATGAGGACCAACCGCACAGTTCCAGATTTTATCACAGGACTGTAGGTTTCGTGGAAGTCGAGACCCGGAGTCTGAGAGTACCCTTTCGCCACCAACCGCGCCTTGTATCTCTGTAACAAACCACTGGGTAAGTATTTCAACTTGTATACCCATTTATTACCTATGATGTTCACATGTGGTGGTCGAGGGACCAGTGACCATGTGCCATTGGTCTTGCGAGCTGTTAACTCGGATTTCATAGCATCTACCCATTGCTTGTTTGAGAGAGCAATTTTTAACGACGTGGGCTCAGCTGGTCCAGGAACAAGAGATAAAGGATGGCGCGTGGTCATGAGAGATTTTGGTTTGAAGATGCCAGATGTAGATCTGGTGCGGTATCGAGGCTCCTGAGTTGTTGTGGCCGACGCTGGTACTGGGACAGTCGAGTTCGCAGGTGGTAACGACATTTCAACATCGTCGGGAGCTGTCGGGGTCAGATCTGTGATAGGCTCAGGGGACCACTGTGGCGACAACGCATCGGCTATTGTCGAGGGGCGTGAAGAAGAGGCAGTGGGTGAGGCAGAGAGCCTAGCGGGACCACCTGATGCAGAGGAAGCCAGAGGAGGCACAGTCACAGTTGCTGGTGGAAGTGTTGAGGGAGCAGACTGTGCAATGGGTTGCCCAGAGGCAAGGACTGATGGATAAAGAGTCTGACCATCATTGAGAACCGAGCCAGGTAACGCTGTGTTGATATCTTGTGAGGCCAATGTATCAGTAAATAAGGCCAAGTAAGGAAATGAGTTTTCATTGAAAATCGCGTTTCGAGTAATATAGACTCGGCCAGATGGGTGTAGGCATTTATAGCCTTTGTGAGTAGGGCTATATCCAATGAACACACACTCAGCCGATCGGAAGTCAATCTTGTGGTTGTTGTAAGGTCGTAAATGAGGGAATACACTGCAACCGAAGACTCGTAAGAAGCTGTAGTCTGGTACCCGACCAAAAAGTTTTTCAAATGGACTCAAGGTTGAGAGGACTGGTGTGGGAAGAGTATTAATCACATATGCAGCGGTAAAGAATGCTTCCCACCAAAATTCCATAGGCAGTTTGGATTGAGCAAGAAGGGACAAGCCGAGTTCGACGATGTGTCGATGTTTCCTTTCGGCTCGACCGTTCTGAGCATGAATATAGGGACACGGGTGACGCACTGCAATTCCCTGTTCTGCAAGAAACGGGATAAATGGTCGAAACTCTCCACCATAGTCACATTGTACAGCACAAATATCAGTCTTGAGAGATTTTTCCACAAATTTCTTAAAGTTTTTGAACACCCCAAGAGCATCGGACTTAGCTCGAAGCGGATAGATCCATGTGAAACGAGAAAAATCGTCTACAAAGTGGATGTAATATTTGTAGCCATCCATGGAGGTGATTGGGGCTGGTCCCCAAAGATCTGTATGAACAAGTTGAAGCATTCTCGTTGTGTGAGTGGTTGAGTTTTTAAACGGGAGTGAGTGATTTTTGCCTAATTGACAAGCAGGACAGAAATCTGAGACCATTTTCTTAGAACATTGAATGCCATTTTTGAATAAGACTGTCTTAACCACAGCATCAGAAGCATGACATAGACGTCTGTGCCAAACATGCCATTTATTCAAGTCTGAGATAACAAAACATGAGTCAACAGGAACCAAATTTCAAGATGGTTTTGAACAAGTAGATAACACAGGAGAAACTGTCATGGCATGTAATCAGCTGCGGCTGCACACTTCTCAGGGCTGAACATGTAAAGGCCATTGTCAAGCACTCCTCGAAGCAGAATTGTCCCCGTGTTCTTGTCCTTAACAACACAATAATCCGAGTGAAACTCAACAAAAACTTCATTGTCAGCAGTTAATCGAGAAACACTAACAAGATTTTTCTTTATAGATGGAGCACGTAAGACATTATGCAGAGTGAGCTTAGATCCATTGTTTGATAAACTGGTGTCACCGGTATGAGTAATGTGCAAGAGGTTACCATTTCCAACCATTAGTTTCGCTTTCCCTTTATAGTCGGAGCTGACGTGAAGGTTGTCGAGACTTGCGGTGATATGATTTGTGGCTCCCGAGTCTGCGTACCAGGACGGATCGTAGACCGTTTCTGGGCCGGTGAAGAAAGCTTCGTGAGCTGACTCGTGCTTGTTGTTGGTGTTCCCCTGGAAAGCATGGGTAGGGTTGCGATTAGCAGTGTGGGACAGATTACCAGATGCGTGTTGCTGAGACACATGTTGCATCTGTGTCACCGGTGCCGACTGGAACGATTCATCGAGCCTGTGCCAGCACGTCACCGCCACATGACCTGCTTTGTTGCAGATTTGGCAGATTGGGCGAGAGTTGGCTGGTGAGCTTCGACCAAAGAATCGTCCTCGGTTGCCTCTCCCACGCGGCCTGTTTCTTCCTCGTGTGTCAACATAGTTGACCATGGCGCTGTGGACATCGGAGGATTGAACGCTGGTGACTTGCTCGATTCTCGTTTCTTGAGCCAAAGCCATTGCAAGGACATCTTGAATCGAGACCTCAAGGCCCTGTGACTCCTGCATCTGCATTTTGTCGGTGACCATTGCAACAAGAACGTCGTACTCTGATGGTAAACCCATCAGAATATTTGTGATGAGGTCGGTGTCTGAGACTTCACAGCCCGCAAGGAACAGTGAGTCTGCCAGTGCTTCCATCTTGGCGAAATAATCAGAGATGGTGGCACCTCCTTTCTTTGTTGTCTGAAGCTGGAGACGAAGGGGCATGATGCGTGCACGAGACCGAACCGCGAAGAGTGACTCGAGTGCTGACCACAGACCATGAGCTGTGCGGATCCGGGTGACGGATCTGAGTATAGTGGTGCTCAGAGAGGACAAAAGCCAGCTGAGAAGAAGCTGGTCTTCCCGAACCCATTTTTCGAAATCTGGTTCGTCTTTCTTCCTCGAGCTCCTTCGGCAGAGGTTGTTTCAACATACTGAGGCGGAGCTGGTTTTTCGCCATTGATGAACCCCTGCAAGTTATGGCCAATAATGGCTGGTAGTACCTGTGAACGCCACACAGAATAGTTCTCTCTGTCAAGTTTTATAGAGACGATAGTGTTTAATGTTGAAGCAAAACGAGACAAAGACGAGAGAGACTGGTTCTGAGCTGGCCGAGACAAAATGTCATCTGACGTCATTAATAGGCTCTGATACCAAGTTATAAAAATTATAAAAGGCTATAAAGCATAAAATAAAGAGAGGTTTCAGTAAAGCACTGATGTGTATTGGCGTATTGTACGCTGCTATATTTGTTGCTTTTACAGTATAGACTGACAGGTTCTTTTATAGCTGTCAGCTAGGGCAAAGGTAATAAAACTCTATTACATAAATAATAATCAAAGAAATTAATTAAGAGAGGTGCTGCGAGGTTTCCCGTGTAACAGAATTCGTTTCCCGTGTAACAGAATTCGTCCTTGACGCCACGCTGTCACTTGCCATCTCAGCATCATTGGGAGACAGATGGCTGTACAGCAGTGGCTACGATGGTAGCTCCATTAATCGAGGCCTCGTATCCAGCGATCAAGGGCACCGGAAACCTCCCAGGAGACCCGAGCGCCATTGCCGTCGTGGAGCGCTTTGCCGCCGGAAACAACCAGTACGAGATGATCGGAGAAATCTCCGCCTCCAAGCTCTGGAAGTGTGGCCACCTCTCGGCCGCCTGGGTCCTCGCGAATCTCTCTAGCCTCGTTTGTTGCGGCCACGAATCAGTCCTACGAAGGGTTGATCCACGAGATTCAGAGCCGATTCGATCCTCAGATAATTTAAATTCTTTTATTTATTTATTTGGGTATTCTCTTATTTAGGTTTCTGAGTATGAACTTATCTGGATTTTTTTCTTTATGAAGGAAAAATAATTCAACGAAAGTTATATAACGGTTGGAACTTGAAAAATATGAAAAAGAAAAAATTATTATCATCCGTTATGTTTGATGTTACTTCATATATTTTCTCGTAAGACTATCGTAAATTTTTTCCAAAAACATATGTTAATACATATTGCTAGTACTGTCATGCAGGATTCTTCACCAACATATATATATATATATATATATATATATATATATATTAAACTTTAACAAAATCATGATTTTATTTTATTGAATTTAGCTCCAAAAATGAAGTAAAACGTTTGGTAGCCACCTCTTATTTGCATGCATGATAAACATATTATATAATAATTATGTAGCTATAAGCTTTGCACTGTTTTATAAGCAAGCATGTCGACCGCCACCAGTTAGCTATTCACGCATATATGTAAATTAAACTAGAATTTTAGAAAAATTTGACGACAAAATACAGATAAGAAATGCTATTATTCTAATATAAACAGAGTAAATATATATAAAAGAAAATAATAAAATAAATATTGAAAATAAACGGTGTAAATAAATGGTATTATCATAATTTCACCAAAAAATATTCAAAATGTGCGCCATAATTCAATTTTCGTTAACCAGTTTAGAAAGGACGAGATTTGCTGAAACCCAAACGTTTAAGGACAAAATTGAAATTTTTCATAAATGAGGGGATGGTTTGTTAATTCGGTAACAATTAAGAGGGCATTGATGGAACTTATTATATTATCTATGTTTATCTTTCATGAATATCATCAATTATATGTAATTTACAATATTACAATTTCCCTTCTAGTTGTTATTCTTTGAACTCCTTTATGAGTTCTGAACAAGTTAGAAACAAAGTAATTAATGACATCTTCATAATTTAATAGTTTACTAATAAGTCTTTTCCAAATATCACAAGAAATTTGATTTTTTCTCAAATGAGGGTGTGTAAGCTATGAAATGACATATCTCATTTCATGATTGAAGTAAGCATGTTACAATTTGTACACAGTAACTTCGAGATAAAAAAATGGTTAATTTTTTTTAATTCTTTCACTACCTCAAGAAGTGCGTTGGTTGATTTAATACCTTCATAAGATACCTATGCAGAATTATAGAGTCTGAACTCTCTATGTCTCACTACCGACAAAATAAGTTCTCCTAACAATCATATTGAGATCAATAGTATTTTGATTTTGAGATTGCAAATATAGTGTTTTAAAGAAACCATGGAGAGTTGTTCATGTTAATTTGTATTTGTCTATTCATTTGTTTTTAGGTTTGTTTAAGGATTAAAAATTGATGTTAATCATAAAACTTCAAACAAACGAATTAGAATGAATAAAAGTTTCAACCATTTATCCATTTATTAAGTAAGAGTGTTTGCGACTTTATTACATCAAATGCATATAAGTAAAAACTATTACTCTTTTTGTTGGCATCAATGCCAACAACAACTTGACTCAAATAAAATGTGAACAATCCTTCATGCCAATCCCTCCCATTGTGGCCGAAGACCTTGCTGGTTGAAGCCGTAGTGAATGGATCCGCCAGTTTTTCCAACGTCGAGATTTTCTTCACCTCCACATCTACACTGCACGATCTTTATAATCAATTGATATTTCATCTTCATTTTGTTAGAGAGATTATGACTTCGAGGTTCCTTTGTGTTAGTGACATGCCCACAATCATCACAAAAAAGATTCACTGGCTCATTGAATTTCGGAACGATTACCATATATTTAAGAATTTTTGTCAAGACATACAACCTTTTCGGATGTTTCAGAAGAAACCACATATTATGCTTACATTGTGCAGTCAACAGTTCGAGATTGCTTGATCCTCCTCCAAACTAGAGATTCACCATTCAAGATGAACACAAATCCAAAAGTAGATTTCTATAATCTTTATCTGCTTGAAAGTTGGAGTTGGTGTGTCTCATCATAGTCAAGTCAGTACTTGAAGATGTAAACATCAAGTCTTAGTTATCTGGAAATACTTAAGAACATGCTTAACAACAACCCAATGCTCGGGTTAAGGGTTATATTGGAAGCGACTTACCACGCCAACTACAAAACAAAATTTTGGTTTAGTACAAAGCATAACATATACGAGGTTTCCAACGGCAGAGGTATAATGTATCTTTTCATGTTCTCAATCTCTTGTGTAGTCTTGAAAGCTTGGTCGTTAGAGAGTGAGATGACATGCCTAAAGGGTGTTTGGACCTTTTTGGATTCTTGCATCGAGAAACAATTCATCATCTTATTGATATAAGATACTTGAGACATCGATATAGTCTAGTTCTTTTGATCTTGAAAGATCATAATCCCAGAATGTGTGCAGGTTCTCCTAGATCTTCTTATAAAATATTTTTGCTAGCAAGATCTTAAACTCTGAAAACTTACCCACATCATTACTTATGAGTAGTATATCTTTGACACATAATACCGAATAGGTGGAGAATTAATAGGAATATATGTTTAACTAAAAATCCTCACATCAATTTGATAGAGAAATATATGGATATTTTCAAGGAGAAAAATCCTCATATATTATCTAAAACAAATGAAATATATTATCCTAGATATTGATAAGACGGATGATAGAAAATTTAGGTTCATAAGATGAGATCTATCAACCAAGATTAAATCCAAAATTAAAGGAAAAATAAAATACTCTAGCCAGCCCTAGAATATCTCTCTTTTAAAAAGCTATAGATAGAGAAAAAAGTTAAGCATTTAATTCATTCAAACAAAAACAAAGTTTCGGCCCTCTCTCCATCTCTCCTATTGTGGCCGAGCGTTTTGTTGGGATTTGTGCCCACTAATGAGATATTAGACATTAAATACATTTTGTATTTGTATTTGCTGAAAGTTAAATAAAATTTAATATTCATTCTTATTTAAAATTGTGTTTATGCATGAACAGTTACGCCCTGAAACTGTCATCAATGAAAAAGCGTTAAGTACAGACTTAACAAGATACCTTCTTATGACTAGTTTAAATAATAGTTTGCAATCTAAAGATCGGTTGGGAAATCGCATATAAGTAATGATTGTTTAAATAAATCATTGATATATTATCTTGTGATATAGAGAGTTGTGACTCTATAATTTATTCTTGATATCTTAGTGAATATACTGAACAAGACCTGTGACAAATTTGAAGTTCTAGATAAAACCATTTAATCACTCGAATATTCAAAATCTCATACGAGGGGTGTTTTGGTAATTACCTAAATCATAAAGTGAATACATATTTTCTTGTAACAATTCATGAAATTTGATAAGTCAATGGGAAATGAGTAAATGAAGTTTCATTGACCCAACGATTGGGTCATAATACTGTTTCGTTAAATTACGCAATACAGATATGAAATTTGTGTTTAAATAATACTAATACATTAGTATCACAACATGCTTTGTTAAGAAAGTGTGAGCGAATAAACCAGGTCTGGCATTCAACGAATAATCTTTGAATAAAACATGTGACATGTAGAGACATCTCACTTTATGTTATTCTCGTTCACAAATAACACGGTAATTTTACATTCCTCCGAGTTAATGATACACACAAAGGGAAATATTGTAAATATACCGTGGACCGTGGGTAGAATAGTTTTAACGAAAATATAAACGCATATGAACTTATATAGTTTCAATATTAGTCCTTTAGTGGAATCGACTAATATTAATAATTAAAAGTCGGAAACTGTTTGTGAACTTTTGAGTCCGAACTTTATTTTAAAGCATCGTTCACGTCGGTCCATGAGGTCTCAATGATAGACTCTCAGGCGAGATTTAGTGAATAAAAATAATTGATTTTCTCATTGAATGTAAATTGTGATTTACCCTTTTAAAATTATTTTCTTCGTAATTAAATAAATAATTGGTTATTTATTAGTACATTTATTTAATTAATCATATTGTATAATTAAATTGATAATAATACAATTTAGTGATTCAAATAAATAAAATATTAAAATAAATATTTTCTCATATCGTACTTGTTTGCATAGTATGAACAAAATTAATGACATGCCATTAAATCAATGAGATGTTATAATTTAATTAAATATTATTTTTGAAATAAATCAAATAAATTTGGAGAGTAATATTAATATGTTGGTCGGCCATAATTATTGAATTATGGGTTGGAAAATTAATTTTGAAACTCATTGAAAGAATATTAGGCTTAAGTTTGACTAATGAATCATAATAGGATTTTTGCCTAAATTCTCTGATATTAAAAGAAAATCTTGTGTCTCTAAAACCTAGCCCTAATTTTCATTCCCGGCCATTCCCTCCCCTTGTGTTTTTTTTGGCCGAGAGTTACAAATAGAGAAGATAAAAAATTATTTCTCCTAAAAGCTTGTTTGATTCTTGAGTTTTCCCCTTCTCCCATTGTTCACATATAGAGCCCACCTTTTTTATCTCCCTTCGGCCATGACAAGGCTTTCTTGAGGCTTTCTTTCCAGCGAGGATCAGGCGCGTGACAAGGCTTTCTTTCCAGCGAGGATTAGGCGCACGCATGCCTTCCATTCCAGCGAAAGGGAGGCGCGCGAGTGCATACTATTTTGGCGAGAGGGAGGCACACGGGTATAGGCCATTCCGGCGAGGATCAGGTGTGCGGGTGTAGGCCTATCCGGCGAAGGCTGAGGCGCACACATGATCCCTTCCGCCGAGGCAAAGCAGGGTGCAGGTCTATCGTCTGGAGAGGGGAGGCGCGCGTGCAGGCCCACTCCGGCGAGGTGAAGGCGCGCGTGCAAGACGTTTTGGCAAGGGCTAGGCACGGGATGCCGACGCGAGGGAGACTCTAACCGACGAGGCTAGGCACGCAATTCCGACGAGAGCTAGCCGCGCGTGAGATTGTTTACAACCTCTATGTAAGTTCGGTAAACGAATTGGATCTGCAATTATAAATGTTATATGTTACTAGTGTGTTCAATTTGTTGTGTTAACATATTTTGAATATTTATTGACATGTTAGGTTGACTTTTAATTCCATGGTTAATGAATGTGTATAAAATGTTATGTATTTCCGCCATATTTAGATATGTTACATAATATTCTCGGTTAGTTGTTAACCAATTTTCATCACTTTTTGCCTCTTCCTTACCCTCAAAGATTGATGATTATGTTCTTAAAAATAAGAGAGAAAAGATTATAATGGCTTGTTTAAAATCAGTGAGATAAAAGAGTGTTGCTCACACATATTTTCTTTTCGCTTCGGAGATTACGCTTTGGAAAACTATGGTGTCATCACATCAACAAGTACTTGGAGGGAATCTGATCGTTGTAGAAAAGAAGACAGTGTAGTAGTCTATATAAGACCAAAGACATATTATCAAGGCTATAAGATTCTATTTCTGAGCCCAACCTGCAAATCTTCTATTTCGTCAATTTTATTGGTTGTTTGATATATGCACTCCATCTATAATTAATTAAGTAATCTAAACTTTTGTTTACAATCCTATCAAAGTGGCCTATAATAGCATAATTATTTATTTTCGCATCTATTTGTCGTATAAGGTGCCTAAATCACTAGCACTCCAGCATTCCCCAATTCCTTCATTTGGAATTTCTTTGCCAGCCATTCCTTTATGTCAGACATTACTTTAATATCACTTTTTATGAGGAGGATATTTTCTACATAAAAAACGAAGAAAACAACAACATTATTTGAGTACTTGTAAACACAAGGATATGAAAGGTTTGTTCGAAACCATAGGTCTTGATCACCTCATCAAACCTTTAGTTTTAGGATCAAGACGCTTAGTTGAGTCCATAAATGGACTTCAATAATTTTCAAACCTTGTGCACTTGACCCTTTTCTATGAATCCATATTGTTGAGCCATATAGATTTCTTTGTCCTGATAGCCATTTAAGAATGTTTTCTTTACGTTCATATGCCAAATCACATGATCGTAATTAGTGGCAATGGCCAGAAGAATTCTGATGGATTTAATGTTGGAATAGGTCTAGGGTTAAGAAAAATTTATCATTAACATATTAATGGTGGAATATAAAAATTTCTTTTACTAGTAAAACAATTTTTACTAGTAAAACAATTTTTACTAACCTAAACAAAGTGCATATACATGTTATAAATTAAAAAAAATTATTTAGAGTACTTGAATATTAACCTCTCTTGAACCTTTAAGAAAGGTGGATCGTCTTCTTTGGCTCGATTCCTTCACGTCGATTGTAGAACTCGAGAAACCCAATGTTTCGATTACAAGAGTCTATAGAGTGTTTGAAAGATTTGTAAGCTAATTAAACAATATGAACCAAGAAATATTCTTGGATCGTAAGCTAATTCTCTACATCAAGTGAGGATCTGGGTGCCAAAATAAAAAGGAATTTCTAGAGAGATAGAGAGAGAAGTGGTCGGCCAAAACCAAGAGAAAAATAGAATGAAGCACTCACCTCACATCCCTATGTGAGGCTCTACTTATAGAAGGAGGAAAAATCTATAAAGGTCATTTATTTATTCATGAAAGAATAATGTATTCATGACACAATATTTGATTTTCCATTCTCCTTTCTCTTCTAATATGGCCGGCCATATCAAGCATTATAGGGAGAAAATTTGTTTCCTCACTTAGCTTATTTATTTCCTTCTCAAGGAAATTTATTTACTCTTTTCCTTTTGGGTAATTATCCTTATAATTAAATGGAAATAAAACTCTTGTCTTTGATGCATACTGGCCAAATTCTATAGCTAGGAAAGGAGCGTTTAGATGCTTCCTTATTTCTTTTAAGACAATTCTTAAAACACCAATTGTTGAATTATTATTCCACAAATAACAAAATTAATCTCATAATACCTTAAACGACTTTTCGACTTTAGAAAATAATTTATATTTTCATATGATAAAAATATTCAAAATCCTATTTTGACATTCACATAATTTTAAGTCCATGTGGACAAAAATACCCTTTAGACATTTTCCAAGAAAAAGTCTAGTTCAACATTTGAACTTATTTTGACTTACCTTTCAGTTTAACAATCCTACTATAATGACCTGTAATAGTGACCTTATGGATCCAAATGAACAAAGTTTGAACTTTTATACTCGGACTCAAAAGTTCACAAACCTTTTCCGAGTATTAGATTAATGTCAACTTACTCCACTAAAGAGTTGACACTGAGAATCTCTCGGTTCAAATGAACTTATTTTCTACTCAAATTCAACCTAATTATATTGACTGGATCCATTGAATGTTATCTATGTTTACCGTTCATGAATACCATCAACTGGATGTGATTTATAAAATTATTATTTGACCCTTCTAATTGTTTTCTCCTCAACTCCTTTGTTACTTGTGAATAATTTAGAAACAATGTATTGACGAGGAGCTAACAAGTCACATTATTTCATCCAAATAAAGTCGCTACTTAATTTTGGACATTGCGAAGCTCATTTATTCACGATCCAATTAATAAAGCATGAGGTGATATATATTGCATTTCAGCAATCTATTACATGAATTCCATATCCATGAGAACTTCACAAACTTGGTTCATGACATCTTCATAACTTAACATCTCACCAATTGGTCGAGTGCATATCAGTTAATGGACCTAGAATTTGACTTTCTCAAATGAGAATATAAATGCTATGAATATCATCAACTTGATAGGATTTATAAAATTACCATTTTACCATTCTAGTTGTTATTTCATCAACTCATTTCTTACTTGTGAATAAGTTAGAAACAATGTATTGACGAGGAGCTAACAAGTCACATTGTTTCATCCAAATAAAGTCGTTAAATAATTTTGGATACCGTATTGTTCATTTATTCAAAATTCGAGTATTAAAGCATGAGAACATATACATTTCATTTCAGCTATCTTGCACAAGAATTCCATATCTTTGAGAATTTCACAAAGTATACTCATGTCAACTTCACAACCCAATACATCACCAATAGAGTACATCTAGTTCACAAACTTGGATTTAGAGTGTAGCTTTCTCAAATGAATATATTGAAGTTAGAGTGTAGCTTTCTCAAATGAATATATTGAAGTTATGAAATGACATGTCTCATTTCAGGATTAAGGTAAGCACGATGCAATCCATACATAGTGACCTTGAGACAGAAGAGGTTAAATGGTTTATTCTTACATAGTCTCTAAATGTGCACTGGTCAATTCAGTATCTCCGATAGATACAATGGAAGAACTATAGAGTTCGTAACTCTCTATGCCTCGTAATCAAGCATCATAGATTCTTACACAAATTATACTAGGATTAATAGTCTGTTGATCTTTAGATTGTGAATATTTCGTTTTAACCAAACCAGGAAGAGTTTGTTCATGAAATTCTACATTCGTCTTTTCATACGTCGTTAGGTTTGATTAAGGACTATAATGTTGGAATAGGTCTAGGGTTAAGAAAAATGATCATTAATCATATTTATGGCGGAATATAAAATTTCTTTACAAGTAAACTATTTTACTAACCTAGGCAAAGTGCATATACATGTTATAATTAACAACATTATTTAAACGACTTGAATACTAACATTTATTGGATCTTCAAACTTGAAGCGTCTTGGGAAAGGTGGATCTTCTTCCTTGGCTCGATTCCTTCACGTCTAGTCTTGAACTTGAGAAACCTAAGGTTTCTATTACAATAGTGTATAGATGTTTAGAAGGATTCGTGTGTGGGCACAATTAAACAATATGAACCAAGAACAATTCTTGGATCATAAGTTAATTCTCTAGATCAATTGAGGATCTAGGTGCATAATAAAAAAGGAGTATTTTCTAGAGAGAGAGAGAGAGGGTCGGCATAATGCAAGAGAGAGCAAGAATAAAACTTATTTTCACATCTCTATGTGAGGGTCTATTTATTTGAGAATGAAAAATCTATAAAGGTCAATTATGCATTCATGACGCAAAATATTTGATTTTCTCTTCCCCTTTCTCTCCTAAGTTGGCGGCCATGCATTGTGCATTAGTGAGGAAATTTGTTTCCTAACTTAGCAAATTTGTTTCCTTCTCAAGGAAATTCATTTCCCTTTTCCTTTTGATAATTATCCTTATAATTAAAGGGAAATAATACTCTCCTCCTTTGATGTGTTTTGGCCGAATTATTATGCTAGGGAAGGGTCATATAGATGCTTCCTTATTTCTTTTAAGACATTTCATAAATACCCATTGTAGAATTATTATTGCACACATAACAAAATTAATTTTGTAATGACTTAAACGACTTTTCTGCTTTAGAAAATAAATGATATTTCCATCATATTAAAATATTCAAAATCTTATTTTAAAATTGACATTGTTTTTTGTCAATGTGGACAAAAATAGCCATTAGACATTTTCCGAGAAAAAATCTTGTTCAACATTTGAACTTATTTTGACTTAGCTTTCTGTTTAACAATCCTATTCTAATGACCTGTAATAGTGACCTTATGGATCCAAATGCAAAGCTTGAGCTTTAATACTCGTACTCAAAGGTTCACAAACCTTTTCCGAGTATAAGCTTAATATAAACTTACTCCACTAAAGAGTTGACATTGAGAATCTCTCGGTTCAAATGAACTTATTTTCTACTCAAATTCAACCTAATTATATTGAGTGGATCCATTGAATGTTATCTATGTTTACCGTTCATGAATATCATCAACTGGATGTGATTTATAAAATTAACATTTGACCCTTCTAATTTTTTTCTCCTCAACTCCTTTGTTACTTGTGAATAAGTTAGAAACAATGTATTGACGAGGATCTAACAAGTCACATTGTTTCATCCAAATAAAGTCGCTACTTAATTTTGGACACTAGGAAGTTCATTTATTCACAATACAAGTAAGAAAACATGAGGTGATATATATTGCATTTCAGCAATCTATTACATGAATTCCATATCCATGAGAACTTCACAAAGTTGGTTCATGACATCTTCATAACTTAACATCTCACCAATTCGTCGAGTCTAGATCAGTTAGTGGACCTAGAATTTGACTTTCTCAAATGAGAATATTAATGCTATGAATATCATCGACTGGATAGAATTTATAAAATTACCATTTTACCCTTCTAGTTGTTATTTCATCAACTCATTTGTTACTTGAGAATAAGTTAGAAACAATGTATTGACGAGGAGCTAACAAGTCACATTGTTTCATCCAAATAAAGTCGTTAAATAATTTTGGATACCGTATTGTTCATTTATTTAAAATTCAAGTAATAAAGCATGAGGACATATACATTTCATTTCAGCAATCTTGCACATGAATTCCATATCTTTGAGAATTTCACAAAGTATACTCATGTCAACTTCACAACCCAATACATCACCAATAGAGTACATCTAGTTCACAAACTTGGATTTAGAGTGTAGCTTTCTCAAATAAATATATTGAAGTTAGAGTGTAGCTTTCTCAAATGAATATATTGAAGTTATGAAATGACATGTCTCATTTCAGGATTAAGGTAAGCACGATGCAATCCATACATAGTGACCTTGAGACAGAAGAGGTTAAATGGTTTATTCTTACATAGTCTCTACATGTGCACTGGTCAATTCAGTATCTTCGATAGATACAATGGAAGAACTATAGAGTTCGTAACTCTCTATGCCTCGTAATCAAGCATCATAGATTCTTACACAAATTATACTAGGATTAATAGTCTGTTGATCTTTAGATTGTGAATATTTCGTTTTAACCAAACCAGGAAGAGTTTGTTCATGAAATTCTACATTCGTCTTTTCATACGTTGTTAGGTTTGATTAAGGACTATAATGTTGGAATAGGTCTGGGGTTAAGAAAAATTATCATTAATCATATTTATGGCGGAATATAAAATTTCTTTACAAGTAAACTATTTTACTAACCTAGGCAAAGTGCATATACATGTTATAATTAACAACATTATTTAAACGAATTGAATACTAACATTTCTTGGATCTTCAAACTTGAAGTGTCTTGGGAAAGGTGGATCTTCTTCCTTGGCTCGATTCCTTCACGTCTAGTCTTGAACTTGAGAAACCTAAGGTTTTTATTACAAGAGTGTATAGAGGTGTAGAAGGATTCGTGTGTGGGCACAATTAAACAATATGAACCAAGAACAATTATTGGATCATAAGTTAATTCTCTAGATCAATTGAGGATCTAGGTGCATAATAAAAAAGGAGTATTTTCTAGAGAGAGAGAGAGAGGGTCGGCATAATGCAAGAGAGAGCAAGAATAAAACTTATTTTCACATCTCTATGTGAGGGTCTATTTATTTGAGAATGAAAAATCTATAAAGGTCAATTATGCATTAATATTTGATTTTCTCTTCCCCTTTCTCTCCTAAGTTGGCAGCCATGCATTGTGCATTAGTGAGGAAATTTGTTTCCTAACTTAGCAAATTTGTTTCCTTCTCAAGGAAATTCATTTCCCTTTTCCTTTTGGGTAATTATCCTTATAATTAAAGGGAAATAATACTCTCCTCCTTTGATGTGTTTTGGCCGAATTATATAGCTAGGGAAGGGTCATATAGATGCTTCCTTATTTCTTTTAAGACATTTCATAAATACCCATTGTAGAATTATTATTGCACACATAACAAAATTAATTTTGTAATGACTTAAACGACTTTTCGGCTTTAGAAAATAAATTATATTTCCATCATATTAAAATATTCAAAATCTTATTTTGACATTCACATTGTTTTTTGTCAAAGTGGACAAAAATAGCCATTAGACATTTTCCGAGGAAAAATCTAGTTCAACATTTGAACTTATTTTGACTTAGCTTTTAGTTTAACAATCCTATTCTAATGACCTGTAATAGTGACCTTATGGATCCAAATGAACAAAGCTTGAGCTTTGATACTCGTACTCAAAGGTTCACAAACCTTTTCCGAGTATAAGCTTAATGTAAACTTTCTCCACTAAAGAGTTGACACTGAGAATCTCTCGGTTCAAATGAACTTATTTTCTACTCAAATTCAACCTAATTATATTGAGTGGATCCATTGAATGTTATCTATGTTTACCGTTCATGAATATCATCAACTGGATGTGATTTATAAAATTACCATTTGACCCTTCTAATTGTTTTCTCCTCAACTCCTTTGTTACTTGTGAATAAGTTAGACACAATGTATTGACGAGGAGCTAAGAAGTCACATTGTTTCATCCAAATAAAGTCGCTACTTAATTTTGGACACTAGGAAGTTCATTTATTCACAATACAAGTAAGAAAACATGAGTTGATATATATTGCATTTCAGCAATCTATTACATGAATTCCATATCCATGAGAACTTCACAAAGTTGGTTCATGAAATGTTCATAACTTAACATCTCACCAATTGGTTGAGTCCAGATCAGTTAATGGTCCTAGAATTTGAATTTCTCAAATGAGGATATTAATGCTATGAAATGACATGTCTCATTTCAGGATTTAGGTAAGCATGATGCAATTCATATATAGTGACCTTGAGACATATAGGTTAAATGGTTTGTTCTTCCATTGTCTCTAAAGGTGCACTAGTCAGTTCAGTATCTTTGAAAGATACAGTGGAAGAAATATGGAATTCCTAACTCTCTATGCCTCATAACCGGACATCATAGATTCATCCAACGACCGTACCGGGATCAATAATCCGTTGATATTTAGATTGTGAATATATCGTTTTTAACTAAACCATGAAGAGTTTGTTCACACAAATCTACATTTGTCTCTTCATACATTGTTAGGTTTGATGAATAACTATAAGACTATTGAATATCAAAAATCTTCAATCAAACTTAAAGGGAATGAAAGAACGCTTCAACTTTTATTAGTTTATTCAGCAAATTACATCAATATGTAATATATGTTGGCAGAGATGCCCAAAAGAAGATTGTTTATTTACATATTGATGTAGTTTATAAATCTTTATAAAGTCCTTATTGTAATTTGCTGATTATATTGTGTTAAAAGAAATAAAAAAAGTATCTAGAAGCTCGCCTAGGTAGAATTTCGACAACATCAATTGAGAGAATGAAATTATTTCTAGAAATTATTTTATCTTTAGTTATAAAGATAATTTACAATAAAGAAAGAGGAAATGAATTTATGTGAGAAGGAAACAGATGTGCTAAGTGAAGAAACAAATTTTCCTCACTAATGCACATAAGTTGGCCAGCCATACACTATTGAAAGATGAGAGGAAATCAAATATTTTGTCATGAACGCACAATAAGAAATGGTAATTACCTTTTGTTATATTTCATTCTCAGATAAATAGAGGCTCAGATTGAGATGTGAAATAAGTCTTTTGCTCTTGTTTTCTTTATAGTTGGCCGACCCTTCCTCTCTCTCTCTCTCTATAGAATATCTATTTTATTTTGGCACCTAAGTCCTCATTAGACTTAGCATTGAATTTCCTCTTTGACTCATATACGTGTTCTTAAGTTATTGTGTTTAGTTGTGCCCACACACAAATCCTTCCTACCCTCTATAGACTCATGTAATAGAAATCTTAGGTTTCTCGAGTTCACGACTAGGTGTGAAGGAAACGAGAAAGACGAGACGATCTACATTTTCCAAGACTCCTCAAAGATCAAGCTACAAAATAAGTTAGTAACAAGTAATTGAATGATACTTTTAAATAATAAGATGTTCATGCACTTTCCCTAGGTTAATAAAATTGTTTTACTAGTAAAGAAATTTTTATATTCTGCCATTAAGTTGTTAATGATAAGTTTTTCTTAACCATAGACCTATTCCAACAAATGGTATCAGATAATAGGTCAAAGTATAAGCATGTATATGTTATTTTAAATCATTATACAAAAATTGTTTTCAGAATTTACTTGAATATTGGTTTTGCTAAAACTAGAGTTTAGACAATTATAATTTTTTGGTGCAAACTCTAAAATTAAATTAGTGTTGATTTTCCACTTGTTAAAGTTGCTATATAAACACATTAAAACTGTTTTTAAAGATTTTATGTTCTGCATGCTTGAAATAAATATTTTGAGAAGTTTGAAAATTTGAGTACATTGTTAAACTAGTTTATTGCACTTATAGTTTAAATTTGTTATTGGATGTTTTATATTATGTTGTTTGTTTTATTTTGTGTAAATAATTAATATATTAACAGACAATTGAAATTAAAAAAAAAATAGTTTAATAAACTTCGTTTTTCAAACACCTTGATCCGACGTATCTTTTAATAATTTTTCAATTTCTGGACAACTTGTTATGGTTCAGTAAAATGGGCATAACGTTTTACTCGGAGCTTCAAAATTAGTGGTTCTTGAACTAAATTAAAGGTATGGGTTAGTTATCCAATGCAATTAGTTTCAACTCAATCGAATACTGGATGTATCGTATGATGAATATATAAATTATTTTCTAAAGCCGAAAAGTCGTTTGAGGCATTATGAAATTAATTTCATTATTTGTGCAATATTAATTCTACAATGGGTATTTTAAGAATTGTCTTAAAAGAAATAAGCAAGCATCTAGAAGCTCCTCGGTGTAGAGTTCGGCCTAATCACATCTAAAGAGGAGATAATTCTTTGCCTTAAATTATAAAGATAATTACATAAAAGGAATATAGGAAATGAATTTCCTTGAGAAAGAAATAAATATGTTAAGTGAGGAAACAAATTTCCTTCACTTGAGCAATGAGATGGCCGACCATATTAGAAGAGAAAGGGGAGAGAAAATCAAATATTATGTCATGAATGCATTATTGTATCATAAATGTATAATTGACTTTTATAGATTTTCTTTCTCCTATAAATAGAGTTTCACTTAGAGATGTGAAAATAAGTTTTTTGCTCTCTTTTTCTCTCATTTTGGCTGTGTCTTATCCTCTCCTTCTCTCCCAAAATACTTATTCTATTTTAGCACGTAAGTCCTCATTAGACTTAGAGTTAATTAGCTCTCTAGCTCATAGACTTGTTCTTGAGCTATTGCATTTAATTGTGCCCACACACAAATCCTTCAAACCTCTATAGACTCTTGTAATAGAAACCTTAGGTTTCTCGAGTTCAATATTAGACGTGAAGGAATCGGGCCAAGTAAGAAGATCAATCTTTCTCAAGACTCCTCTAAATAAAAGGTACAAGAAAGGTTAGTATTCATGCACTTTAAATAATGTTTTTAATTGATACATGTTCATGCACTTTGCCTACTTTAGTAAAATTGTTTTACTTGTAAAGAGATTTTATATTCCGCCATTAATGATAATTTTTTCTTAACCCTAGAACTATTCCAACAAATGGTATTAGAGCAATGGTCAAAGTATAAGCATGTACATGTTATTTAAAATCATTATAAGAAATATGTTCTCAAAATTTGCTTGAATAATGGTTTTTTCAAAGACTAGATCTTACACAATTTTAATTTTTTGGTACGACCTCTTAAATAATTTTTTGTTGATTTTCCACTTGTTAACTACGCTATATAAATACATTAAAAACAGTTTTTAATTATTTTACGTTTAGCATACTCGAAATCAATTTTTTGACAAGTTTGAAAATTTGTGTACATAGTTTAAACTAGTTTTTTTTGCACTTCTAGTTTAAATTAGTTATTGAATATTTTATAGAATATTGTTTGTTTTATATTGTGTAAATTATTAACATGTTAATATAATACAAAATTGAAATCAAAACATACAAATAAAATGTTCTCAATACACCTATATCCGACGTACCTTTTAATTCTTTTTCATTTTCTGGACAACTTGTTATGGCTCAGTAAAATGGGCATAACTTATTTTTCAGAACTTGAAAATTAGTGTTTTTTGAATACAATTAAAGGTACGGAAGTTATCTATCCAATGAAATTGGATTCAGCTCAATCGGATACCAGATGTGTCATTTATGACCTTTTAAGTCCGAGGTGTACAGATACCGGATGTGTAATTTATCCCTCTTCTTGATGCAATCGTGGCTTATCGATGTTCACGCACTCAACCACAATGAAGATGCCTTGAGGGAAGATGACGAGAAGACCAAGAAATTAATTTTAGGAGATTTGAATCCCAAAAGCTTTCAAAAGCAAAAGCGAGACTTAGTATCTAGCACGCTTTCCTTAGGAAAAATAGAAAAATAAAAAAAATCCAAGTACGTTCCTTGTGCCTTAGTGCATTATGTTCTTCCCTCACAAATATCGATTTTAGGACACTTTTTCTAGTGTTCCATTCTACCTCTCTTTACTCAAGGAAACATGTTTCCAAACATACAAGAGAAGATGTGCCAATTCCAAAAACTAAGTGGGAAGGTTGTACTTGCTGTTTGCAACCCACGATCTCCAACCCTAAAGCTAAGTGCAATTGTCGCCAGACTAAGAGCCACCCTCGTGACCCTCTCTTTAATGAGATTACTCAATAGCACTTTTCCTTTAACATTGCTTGTAGAGCTACTTTGAAAAGTGAAACAATGAGACAAGTCCTCCCCTCGGTGGATTGTTTTCAAAATAGATCTTCTTGAACCAAGTGGTTGGTTACATACTTAGACTCAATCTCTAGTAATCCTCCCTCGAGGCCCTGAAAAAATATTTGAGTCATCA
The DNA here is from genome assembly GCA_958296335.1 of Urtica urens. Lineage (NCBI taxonomy): Eukaryota > Viridiplantae > Streptophyta > Magnoliopsida > Rosales > Urticaceae > Urtica > Urtica urens. The sequence goes on along the minus strand of OY282520.1, from coordinate 11,029,192 downwards.
AACTTCTTTATAAGGTGGCTAGTGAAACGTTGATGTATTGACATCATGACTATGCAATAATGATGTGTCATTTACTTATGAAAGGCGACTCTTTGCGGCATTCCCCCAAAGGAGTAAAGTGTTTTTTTGTTCATAACACTTTTGGATTTCTTCTGTTCAATATTAAACTTAAAATCCTAAACAAAAGACTAGTCATAAATTGTTTCGACAATCAGCAACATGTCTCTAATCACTATCTCAATCATCCTTTCCTCGAATAAACAGGAACGGAAAAATATGTAGATTAGAAACATAACCTAGACATTGTCCTTACTATGGACAACAAAAAATGGGTACTCACGACCCCATGTCCTCATGAAACGAATAGTGATTCGACTCAAGAGGACAAAGATGTCCTAAGGGCCTGGATCCGATCTAATGAGATTGTGAGGTGCTACATTTTAGCACCGATGAACAATGTGTTGCAATAAAAACATCGTGATATTGATTCGGCATGCTCTTCAATGTCCATGTGATGTTTGGAGGGCAAGGGCGTTAGGCTAGATAATAAGCGGTTTGACATTTTGTGAACTGTCATATCAAAGCTAGGACTCTTGTTAGAGAACACATGATGGTGATCATAAGTTATCTCAATGACATGAAAATATTTGCATATAAGATTGATGGAGAAACCAAAATAGATATGATCTTGAAAACTCTCCTTGAATCTTTTGATATTTTCAAGCTGAATTACTCCATCAAAAAGTTATGGTACACTGTTACGAGCTAATGAAGGAGATTCACACTGCTGAAGGTCTCTGGCGTAGGAATTGTCCTGCCTACCTTAAGACTAAAGGGAAATGTATTGTACTAATTACCGAAGCTTGTTTAGTAGCTGATAACGTACCATCATGGATTCTTGACCCCGCTGCTACTAACCATATTTGTTGTTCTTTGAATGGGTTCAGGAAACGTAAAACCTTAGAGGATGGCGACTTCTGATTTAAGTGGGGTGATGGGAGCTTGGTGTGTGTAAAGGCTGTGGGATCCGTGACATTTTCTTTTGAAGATAAAACATTAAATTTGAATAATATGTATTTTGTTCCTTCCTTTGGGAAACACTTAATATATGCAGAAAAAATTGTTGAACATAATTATTATTTAAAGTTTATTGATAATGGAATTCAAATTTATTTTTCCAATTCATTTGTCATAGATGCTTGTATGAAGAGTGCTTTAAACTGTCTTTATCCTACAGAATCTTTGGTCTTAAGCACTGAAATAGATACATCTAGTTAGGGAACCAAAGAGGATCAAAACTAATGATTCCTCTGATCTAATAAAATCAACATATATTTGGCACTTAAGACTTGACCATATTAGTCTAGATAGGATTAAGAGACTTGTGAGAGACAGTCCACTCAAAGCCTCTGCAATAGACTCACTGCCATCTTGCGAATCCTGTATAGAAGGAAAAATGACCAAGCGACCTTTCTCTAATAAAGGTCGAAGAGCCACTGAGTTGCTGGACCTAATACATTCTGATGTATGTGGTCCGCTCAGAATTCAGGCACGGGAAGATACGAATACTTCATTACCTTTACCGATGATTACTCAAGATATGGATTTGTCTATTTGCTCGAACACAAATTCGAACCTTTAACATATTTTGTGGAAAAGCAAACTGGAAACAAATCAAAACACCTTCGATCCGATCGAGGTGGTGAGTACTTGTCTGAAGAGTTTTATGACTTTCTTAAAGAAGAAGGTATTAATTCTCAGCTTGCAGCACCTGACACACCTTAACAGATCAATGATGAGTTACCTCATCTGAAAGAATTGTTCTTACCCCAACTGAAACTCAACATAACAATTCAGAACCTCGTCAAGTTGTACTTCGACGTAGTGGGAGGGCTTCTGAGGAGCCTGACAGGTACGTGTCTTATAGCGATACTCTTGTAGCCATATTTAACATGGATGACCCTGTTTCCTACAGTCAAGCAATGGATGGTTCTGAGTCAAACCTTTGGCGTCACGCCATAAAAGTTGAGATGCATTCGATGTATGTCAATAAAGTCTGGAAACTTGTAAACCTACCTGAAATGGTTAAACCCGTAGGGTGTAAGTGGATCTATGATAAAAATCGGGTCTGGATGAGAACGCTGAGACGTTCAAAACACCACTAGTGGCTAAGGGTTACACTCAGAAGGAAGGTATCGATTATGAATTGCAATCTTGACGGGCGTATTTTTATGGCTCAACCAGACGGTTTTGTGGAAGGTGGTCAAGAGACCAAGGTTTGTGAGTTGCTTAAATCTATTCATGGATTAAAGCAAGCATCTAGGTCATGGAGTATTAGATTCGATGAATTTGTAAAATATTCCTCAGCGTTGAACAGTTAATAGATGAACCTTGTGTTTATAAGTTAACACACAAGATCAAGGTTGTGTTTTCTGGTATTATATATCAATGATATATAACTCATTGGTAATGACGTAGGTAAATTATCTAAGGTTAAAATATGGTTAGCTATGCAGTTTGATATGAAGGATCTAGGGAAAGCTGCGTACATTATGGGGATTCAGATCTTTCGAGATAGAAAGAACCGGACCTAGTCGCTCGCCCAAGCATCTTATATAGATAAGGTGATGGATCGCTTCTCTATGCAAGACTCTAAGTAGGGCCAAAACCCCCTTTAGACATAGAGTATCGGTCTCTAAAGACCAGTCTCCCAAGACTGCACAAGAGATTTAGGACATGAGAAAGATTCCCTATGCTTCGGCCGTAGGAAGTTTCATGTATGGTAGGCTGTGCAGTAGACCGGATATATGATTCTCCGTTGGCGTAGTTAACCGTTTCCAATCAAATCTTGGACCAGGGCATTGAATTTATGTTAAGAATGTTCTTAAGTATCTTTGTAAAACTAGGAATTTGATGCTTACATATTCAGGCACAGACCTGACTATGACAGGGTATACCAATTATAATTTTCAGGCGAATGGGGATTCCAGGAAATACACTTCAGAATCTGTGCTCATCCTGAATGGTGGATCTGTTGTTTGGTGGAGTATTAAGCAATCTTGCGTTGCTGACTGCATTGTGGAAGCATACTATGTGGCTACTTTTGAAGTAGCCAAAGAGGATCTACGGCTTAGAAAATTCCTAAGTATTTGGAAGTCGCTCCAAATGTCAACGAGCCCATGAAACCTTATTGTGATAATAATGAGGCTATTGCTAACTCGAAGGAACCTAGAAACCATATGCGCTCTAAACATATTGAGAGAAAATACGATTTGATTAGAGAGATCGTGCAGCGCAGAGACGTGGTGTTGAAGAGGATCTCATCGGTTGACAACGTGGCAGATCCTTTCACAAAGGCCCTACTCAATAAGGTCTTCGACCAGCATCGAGACATAATAGGCATTAAGGACTATACTGATCTTCTTTGAGTCATGTTGGAGTTTGTTGGCATAGGTGCCCACAAGAAGATTATTTATTTACATATCGATGAAATATAAATCTCCCATGAGTTCTTATGGTAATCTGCTGATTAAATTTATAAAAGTTGAAACGTTCATCAATTCCTTTTTTTGTTTGTTGTAAGATTTATGATATACAATAGTCTTAAAGTCCTTACTCTAACCTAATAACGTATGAAGAGACAAATGTAGATTTGCGTGAAAAAACTCTTCATGGTTTGGTTAAAACGAAATATTTACAATCTAAAGATCAACGGACTATTGATGCTAGTATAATTGTTGGAAGAATCTATGATGTCTGGTTACGCGGCATAGAGAGTTAAGAACTCTATAGTTCTTCTAGTGTATCTTCCGTAGATACTGAATTGACCAGTGCACCTTTACAGAAAATGAAAAAACAAACCATTTAACCTCTTCTATTTCAAGGTCACTATGTATGAATTGCATCGTGCTTACCTTAATCCTGAAATGAGACATGTCTATTAGCTACACTCTAAATCCAAGTTTTTGAACTAGATGCACTATATTGGTGATGTATTTGGTTGTGATGTTGACATGAGTATATTCTGTAAAGTTCTCATAAATATGGAATTCATGTACAAGATTGCTGAAATGCAATGTATTTCACTGTCGGAATAGGTCTAGGGTTAAAATAAATTATCATTAACACATTAATGATGAAATATAAACAATTTTACTAATCTAGGCAAAGTCCATGAACATGTTGTTATTTAAAAACAATATTTAATTACCTGAATACTAACCTTACTTGTAGCTTGATCTTGGAAAGGTAGATCATCTCTTCCTCGTTACCTTCACACTTAAACATGAACTCGAGAAACCTAAGATTTCTATTACAAGAGTCTTTAGAGTGTTTGGAAGATTTGTGTGTGGGCACAATTAAATACAATAACTTAAGAACAAGTCTATGAGCTAAAGAACTAATTTATACCTAAGTCTAATAAGGACTTAGGTCCCAAAAATCAAAGAGATATTTAGAGAGAGAGAGGGTCGGCTAAAAATAGAGAGAGCAAGACCAAAAAATTATTTTCACATCTCTATGTGAGACTCTATTTATAGGAGAAGGAAATACAAGAAAAGATATTTACCCTTTCCTATTGTGTATTCATGACAAAATATTTGATTTCCTCCCCCCTTTCTCTATCAACATGGCCGGCATATGCTATTATTACTGAGGGAAATTTGTTTTCTCACTCAGGACATTTGTTTCCTTCTCAAAGAAATTCATTTTCCCTTTTTCTTTTGGGTAATTATCTTTATAGTTAAAGGCAAAGAATTATCTTCTGTTTGGATGTGTTTTGGCCGAACTCTACACCTAGGGAATGAGCTTTTAGATACTTCATTATTTGTTTTAAGTAAGTTCTTAGAATACCCATTGTAGAATTATTATTACACAAATAATGAAATTAATTTCATAATGCCTCAAACGACTTCTCAGCTTTAGAAACTAATTTATATTTCCATCATATGAAAATATTCAAAATGTCATTCACATCATTTTATGTCCATGTGGACAAAATATTCCTTTTACATTTTCTGAAAAATTTCTAATTCAACACTTGAACTTATTTTGACTTTGATTCTTGTTTAAAATTGTACTCTAATAACCTGTAATACTGACCTTAGATCCAAATGAACAAAGATCCATTGAAGGAAACAAACCTTTTCCGAGTATTAGCTTAATGTCAACTGACTCCAGAAAAGAGTTGACACTGAGAATCTCTCGGTTCAAATGAATTTACTTTTTACTCAAATTCAACTTAATTATATTGAGAGGATCAATTGAATGTTATCTACAATCACCCTTCATTAATATCATCAACTAGATTGAATTTATAAAATTACCATTTTACCCTTCTAAATAACTTGTGAATACGTTAGAAACAATGTATTGCCGAGGAGCTAACAAGTCACATTGTTTCATCCAAATAAAGTTGCTACTTAGTTTTGGATACCGCGAGATTCATTTATTCACAATCCAAGTAATAAAGCAGAGGTGATATACATTGCATTTCAGCAATCTTGTACATGAATTCCATATCTATGAGAACTTCACCAACTATACTCATGTCAACTTTACAACCCAATACATCACTAATAGAGCGCATCCAGTTCACAAACTTTGATCTAGAGTGTAGATTTCTCAATTGAATATATTAAAGCTATGAAATGAGATGTCTCGTTTTTGGATTAAGGGAAGCACGTTGTAATTCATACATAGTGACCTTGAAATAGAAGAGGTTAAATGGTTTGCTTTTTCATTGTCTGTAAAGGTGCACTGGTCAATTCAGTATCTACGAAAGATACACTGGAAGAACTATAGAGTTCTTAACTCTCTATGCCTCGTAACCAGACATCATAGATTCTTCCAACAATCGTAATAGGATCAATAGTCCGTTGATCTTTAGATTGTAAATATTTCATTTTAACCAAACCATGAAGAGTTTGTTCACGCAAATCTACATTTGTCTCTTCATATATTGTTAGGTTTGATTAAGGACTATAAGACTATTTAATATCAGAAATATTCAAACAAACGAAAAAGGAATGAATGAACGTATAACTTTTATTAATTTAATAAGAAATTACAATAAGGACTTACAAAAGATTTATCTTACAGCAATTAATATGTAAATAAATAATCTTCTTCTGGGTATCACTGCCAGAAAACAACGAGTTGACACAAAGAAGATGAGAGTAGTCTTTTATGCCCAATCCGTCTCGATGTTGGTCAAAGACCTTGTTGGATTGGGCCTTGGTGAATAGATCTGCAAGGTTATCGACCATTGCGATCTTCTTCAACTCCACGTCTCCGCACTGCACGATCTCTCTAATCAAATGGTATTTACTCTCAATATGTTTAAAGCGCTTATGGCTTCTAAGTTCCTTTTGATTAGCAACAGCCCAACTATTATCACAATAAAGTGTCATGGGCTCGTTGTTATTTGGAAAAACTTTCAAATATTTAAGGAATTTTCTAAACCATACAATCTCTTTGGATGCTTCACAAGCAGCCACATATTCAGCTTCTATGGTGGAGTCAGCAATGCAAGATTGCTTGATACTCCTCCAAACAACAGATCCACCATTCAAGATGAACATAGATCCTGAAGTGGATTTCTTGGAATCCCTATCCGCCTAAAGGTCGGAATCGGTATACCCCGTCATAGTCAGCTGGTACCTGAATATGTAAGCATCAAATTCCTAGTCCTCTGAAGATACTTAAGATCATGCTTAACAACAATCCAGTGCTCGAGTCCAGGATTTGATTGGAAGCGGCTAATTACGCAAACAGCGAACCATATATCTGGTCTAGTGCACAAAATAACACACATGAGACTTCCTACGGCTAAAGCATTACAGAAACACACGTCATTACCCACGTCATTACCAATGAGTAATATATCATCGACATACAATTACAGAAACACAACCTTCCCCTCGTATATTAACTTATAAAACAAGGTTCATCTATTTACTATTTAAAACCGAAGCTTTTAACAGTTTCATTGAATCTAATATTCCATGACCTAGATGCTTGCTCTAATGCATAAATGGATTTTAGCAACTCACAAACCTTTTTCTATTGACCACATTCGACGAAAACGTCTACTTGAACAATGAAAATGCGCTCGTCAAGATTTCTATTCAGAAAGGCAGTCTTGACATCCAGTTGCCAGATCTCGTAATCGAGAGAGGCAGCTACAAATAGAAGTATGCGGATTGATTTAAGCATTGCGACATGCGAGAAGGTTTCTGTTGGAATAGGTCTAGGGTTAAGAAAAATTATCATTAACACATTTATGGCAGAATATTAAAATTTCTTGTCTTGAAAAACAATTTTTACTAACCTAGGCAAAGTGCATGAACATGTATATATTTAAAATACTTGAACACTAACCTTTCTTGTAGCTTGTTCTTTGATGAGCCTTGAGAAAGTTAGATCGTCTCTTGCTCATTACCTTCACACCTTAACATGAACTCAAGAAACCTATGGTTTCTATTACATGAGCCTATAGAGGTTTTGAAGGATTTGTGTGTTGGCACAATTAAACACAATAACTTTAGAACAAGTCTATGAGATAAAGAGCTAATTCAAGCCTAAGTCTAATAAGGACTTAGGTTCCAAAATAAGAGAAGTATTTTGAGAGAGAGGAGGGGAAATTTCGACGGCTAGAATAGGAAACAAGAGCAAGGAAAGTTTATTTTCACATTTCTATGTGAGACTCTATTTATATGAGAAGGAAAATCAAGAAACGGTAATTAACCTTTCCTATTATGCATTCATGATACAATATTTGATTTTCTCTCCCCTTTCTATATTATCTTGGCCGGCCAACCTCATGTTAAAGTGAAGGAAATTTGTTTCCTCACTTAGCATATTTATTTCTTTCTCAATGAAATTCATTTCCTTTTTTCTTTCGGGTAATTATATTGATAATTAAAGGTAAATAATTCTATCATATTTGACGTATCTTGGTCGACTTCAACACCTTGGGAAGGGGCATCTAGGATATTCCTTATTTCTTTTAAGACAATTCTTAAAATACCCATCATAGAATAAATATTTCACAAATAATGAAATTAATTTCGTAATGCCTCAAACGACTTATCGGCTTCATAAAATAATTTATATTTCCATCATATGAAAATATTAAAAATCATATTTTGAAATTCACATCATTTTATATCCATGTGGACAAAAATACCCTTTAGACATTTTCCGAGAAAATGTCTAGTTAAAACCCTTGAACTTACTTTTTACTTAACTTCTAGTTTAACATTCCTACTCTAATGACTTGTAATAGTGACCTTATGGATCCAAATGAAAAAAGTTTGAGCTACTATACTCAGACTTAAAATTTCACCAACCTTTTCCGAGTATTAGCTTAAACTATAGAGTTGCAACACATTATTGTCGCCAACTCAACGGATCAGCGCCAGGCCGCAAGGGCGTATTTGTCCTCTTGATTCGAATCATCATTCGGTTAAGGAGGACATAGGATGGTGAGTATCCATTTATGCTTGTCCATAGAAGGACGATGTTTAGGTTACGTTTCTAATCTACGTAATTTTTCCATTCCAGTTTATTCGAGGAAAGGATTATTGAGAAAGTGTTTAGAGACGTATTGCTGTTTGTTGAAACAATTTATGATTAGTCTTTTGTCTAGGATTTTAAGTTTAATATTGAACAGGAAAAATCCAAAGGTATTATGAACAAAAAAACACTTTACTCTTTCGAGGGAAAGCCGCAAAGAGTTGCCATTTATAAGTAAATGACACACCATTAATGCATTAACATGATTTCAATACATAAAAAGTTTGAATATCCACCTTATAAAAAGTTTTATCACTCAAATATTTTCGCAAGGCCTTGCGGGAGTATTACTAAAGATTGAGTCTAAGTGTGCAACCAACCGCTTAGTTCAAGAAGATCTACTTTGAAATCAATCCACCGAGGGGAGGCTTTGTCTTATTGTTTCACTTTTGAACGTAGCTCTACAATCAATGTTAAGGGCAAAGCGTCGTTGAGTACTCTCATTAAAGAGAGGGTGACGAGGGTGAAACTTAATCTGGCAACAATTGCACTTAGCATTAGGGTTGGGGATTGTGGGTTGCAAACAATGAGTACAACCTTCCACTTAGTTTTTGGAATCGGCAAATCTTCTCTTGTACGTTTGGAAAAACGTTTCCAAGAGTAAAGAGAGATAGAGTGGACCACTAGAAAAAGAGACCTAAAATCAATATTTGTGAAGGGAGAGAAGGATTAATGCTATAAGACACAAGGAACATACTCGGATCTTTTTTTTCTATTATTATTTTTCCTAAGGAAAGTGTGCGAGATTCATAAATCTCACTTTTGCACTTGAAAGTTTCTTAAATTCAAATCTCCTAAAACTAATTTTTTCGTCTTCATGTCATCTTCCTTCAAGGCATCTTCATGGTGGTTTTAGTGCATAAACGTCGATAAGCCACGGTTGCATCAACAAGAGGGGAAGAAGTTAGGTGTCGTAAATCCGGATTTAACAATCCTGAACTTGCGGACTGCTGTACACCTCGGATTTAAAACGTTACAAATGACACATCCGGTATCCGATTGAGCTGAAACCAATGCATTGGATAGCTAACTTCCGTACCTTAAATTTTGTTCAAGAACCACAAATTTTGAAGTTCTGAACAAAGAGTTATGCCCAGTTTACTAAGCCATAACAAGTTGTCCAGAATTTAAAAAATAATTAAAAGTAAGTCGGATCAAGGTGTTGGAGAATAGAAGTTTATTGAATTATTTTGTTTTTTTGTTTTGATTTCAATTGTGTGTTATATTAACAGATTAATGATTTACACAAAATAAAACAAAAAAAAATAATATAAAACATTCATTAACAAATTTAAATTAGAAGTGCATTGAACTAGTTTAACAATGAATCAAAAACATTAATTTTGAGTATTCTAAGCATAAAATCTTTAAGAAATGATTTTAATGTGTTTATATATCATATTTAAAAAGTGGAAAAATCAACACCAATTTAATTTTAGATGTTTCACAAAAAAATCAAAATTGTCTAAGCACTAGTCTTAGCAAAACAATTATTCAAGTAAATTTTGAAAACAATTTTTGTATAATGATTTTAAATATTATATAAATGCTTATACTATGACCTATGCTCTGATACCATTTGTTGAAATAGGTTTAGGGTTAAGAAATTATCATTAACACATTAATGACGGAATATAAAAATTCTTTACAAGTAAAACAATTTTACTAACGTAGGCAAAGTGGATGGACATATTGTTTTTTAAAAACATTAATTAATTACTTGAATACTAACCTTTCTTGTAGCTTGATCTTGGAAAGATAGATTGTCTCTTGCCCGTTACCTTCACACCTAAACGTGAACTCGAGAAACCTAAAATTTCTATTACAAGAGTCTTTAGAGTGTTTGAAGGATTTGTGTGTGGGCACAATTAAATACAATAACTTAAGAACAAGTCTATGAGCTAAAGAAATAATTGAAGCCTAAGTCAAATGAGGACTTAGATGCCAAAAATAAAAGAGATATTTAGAGATAGAGAGAGGGTCGGCGAGAAATAGAGAGAGCAAGACCAGAAACTTATTTTCACATCTCTATGTGAGGCTCTATTTATAGGAGAAGGAAATACAAGAAAGGGTAATTACCCTTTCCTATTTTGTATTCATGACACAATATTTGATTCCCTCTCTAATTTGTCTATCATAATGGCCGGCCATATGTTATCATTAGTGAGGGAAATTTGTTTCATCACTTAGCACATTTGTTTCCTTCTTAAAGAAATTCATTTTCTCTTTTCCTTTTGGGTAATTATCTTTATAATTAAAGTAAAAAAATTCTCTTTGGATGTGTTTTGGCGGAACTCTACACCTAGGGAAGGAGCTTCTAGATGCTTCCGTATTTGTTTTAAGACAATTTTTAAAATACTCATTGTATAATTAATATTGGACGAATAATGAAATTAATTTCATAATGCCTCAAACGACTTCTCGGTTTTAGAAACTAATTTCTATTTCCATTATATGAAAATATTCAAAATCCTATTTTGAAAGTCACATCATTTTATGTCCATGTCGACAAAAATATAGTTTAGACATTTTCCGAGAAAATGTCTAGTTCAACACTTGAATTTATTTTGTCTTAGCTCTAGTTTAACAATCTTATTTGAATGACCTGTAATAGTGACCTTATGGATTCAAATGAAAAAAGCTTGAGCTACTATACTCAGATTTAAAATTTCACCAACCTTTTCTGCGTATTAAATTAATGTCAACTGACTCAACTAAAGAGTTAATAATGAGATCGGTTCCACTAGTACAACTTTGATCATCAGCTACAGATGACTTTTAGATGCGACAAGTCACATCTAAACACAAGAATATGGCAAATATTTTTTTGACTTGGGGAAGAGGAAAATATGCGATATTGTTGCATCTGAAGGTTCACATGAACATCAGATGCGACTATGTCGCATCGAAGAGTCCCAAAATATTTGGCACGTAAACTTTTTCCCCTTCCGCGTTGTTTATGTGACGTAGAATTTTTATTTTTAATTTTCAAGAGCATCAGATGCGACATAATCGCATCTAATAGTCAAATTTTTTTTGGGAGGGTCAATTTTCCCCCTACCTCGAGTTTTAATCTACGTGGTGTGAGTTTTTATTTTTAATTTTCTGAAAACATCAAATGCGACATTGTCGCATCCAATTGTGGCATCAGATGCGACTTGTGGCATCGAATGCTCCACATTGAGTGGATCCATTGAATGTTATCTATGATTACCCTTCATGAATATCATCAACTAGATAAGATGTATATAATTACCATTTTATGCCTCTAGTTGTTATTTCCTCAACTCCTTTGTTACTTGTGAATAAGTTAGAAACAATGTATTGACGAGGAGTTAACAAGTCCAACTGTTTCATCCAAATAAAGTCGTTACTTAATTTTGGATACCACGCGGTTCATTTATTCACAATCTAAGTAATGAAGCATGAGGTGATATACATTGCATTTTAGCAATCTTGTACATGAATTCCATATCCAAACCTAAATACCAACGCCGTTAAGGAAACAGAGAAATCTGGTTCATGACATCTTCATAACTTAATATCTCACCAATTAGTCTAGTGTAAATCACTTAGTGGACCTAGAATTTGACGTTCTCAAATGAGAATATTAAAGCTATGAAATGACAGTCTCATGATTTAGGTAAGTACGATGCAATTCATACATAGTGACCTTGAGACAGAGGATCAATATGTAAATAAATAATCTTCTTGTGGGCATCTATGCCACCATAGGTTTGGGTGAAAACTCTCTAGGGTTATGTCCTAGGGTTGGCCGATTATGCCTCCTCAAATCCCTCCCTGAATTTCTCTCTTAGGAGAGAAAATATCTTCCATAGATATTGATCTGATGGATGAGAGAGATTATAAATTCACTATTGAGATCTAATGACCCAGATTAAATCCGAAGGAGAATATCTCTATAAGGAGGGAATATCTCTTAGAAGGAGATACTATATCGCATGAGTTTTCTCCTTTCTAAATGCTATAAATTGTGATAGAAGGGAAGAGGAAAAACTCACTCCATTCTACATAGAACACTTAGCCACTCACTCTCTCTCTCTCTCTATGACTTGCAAATTTCGTTCCTTAAGAATAGGTGAAAGATCCCCAAACAATCTGGTTTCGAGATTGTGAGAATCAATTATGCCGACTCATATTTCTTATTCGTCTAAGAGATTACGTTTCGGAAGATTACGCTGTTATCCTCGAGTACTCAGGTCAGACGAACCATGTAGACGGAGCACGCGCTGGATCGGAACTTTTTGTAACTGAGCCAAAATCCATATAAGTGCTCTAACGAATTTCCTGGTATCAGTTGCTGAATTGATTTATATATATAAATTAAATCAGTAAATCTAGATCTTGTTAGAAAAATTAAGCTAATGTTCTTGCAATTCATTCTTTTCCGCATATAATATGGTTTCTATGGTGTAACGATCACCAACAATTTCAGCTATCACAACTATTCCCATTATTCAAAGCTTTGTGATTGTAAAACGTTGAAGTTATATCCTTATCTTAACATGTCTAAACACAAACATCTATTCAAGAATATACCCCGGTATAATCACTGTTTAAAATTTTACAATTTTTTGCTAGATTACACTCCTTGGGGAAGTTCGGTACGAGAATGACATTTTTTTGTTTTGCCACGATAGTTCTGCAAAATTGGGAGAAAATATTTGTGTTGTGTCTATTTCCATGTTTTTTCGATCACTCGTTAATAATATTTTTGTCATCTTATGGAATTCGCCAAAATTGCGATAAATTACCATCAGTTTTGTATCGGTTATGTGATAGAAAAATGATATTAATGTTATTTGAACTTTCTTTTGTAAAATGACACAAAATAAAACTTGATTATTTAATTTGTACGGGTCGCGCACTTTTTCTAAAAAAAATGTTTCAAGCGCTTATGAAAATTACATTATATCATTTGAAAGTTTCAAGATGCTGTAACCTTCATATGCAATGTGGAAATTTGTAACAAGTTACTTTTGAATATTTTTCTTTTAAAGTTTTGAACTCATGTGTTTTTTATTATGTGTAATTACTATTTCAGTTATTATTCTTGAACTTTTAATGTTTGAGCATAATACAAGTAATTGAAATTTAAACTAACTCATATGTATATATTATTTATATTTTTATATTTAAAATTATGCAATAATATTTTCATCACAATTTTTGTGTTTAATCTTAATTTTCGTTGATGTTTTTCCAAAATTTCGTCATCGTCTTCGTCAAATCTTTTACCGGTAACTACAATTTTTGTGTTTGAACCATGGGCACATTACTAATTGCAACATTTTGAAGTTGGATAAAGCCACATTAGTAGCCGCCGACATTTCAAATGTTGGATATAACTAAAATCAAATGTAATTATGCAATATGTATAATAAGTGTATACGTGTAGGAATTTTTTGTATTGACTAAAAAATCCAATTTTAGGGATTATAGTTGCCCAGAATGTATCTTGAGAAAGTTTGGTCGGACCACGAAAATATCATATTAACTTTCACATATGATAGAGGAAAGCCGTAGAAAATATAAATATGGAAATGAACCTGAAACAACGAGTAAAACAAATGAAACGCAAATAAGGATGAGCTCTAGTCGGTCGTGCGGTACCTACGCTCGTGAGCATCACCTATAATAGCTTCATCCAAACAAGGTGAATGTAACCCAGCCAAATTGAAGACGAGTCATGGTTAACCGCAAAGCGCGCTAGATTATATGTCACGAAATTATAAAGACGAGAAAGATACCTAATACTAAACTCGTCTAGCTCTCCCACCACTCTGTAGATGCAAATCAAGATTATTTCAAATTATGTCGCAGTCGTCGAGCCCTCCTCCACCAACGTCACTACCCCCAAGCAGTCAGCCTGTATCTTTGCTCTCCTGCTATCGACGCTATGCACTAACACTATACCACCGAGGACAGTATACGCTTCCGCAAACTGGGATTAAACCGACATAAATATGTTATTACAAGTGAAAATAACAACGGAAAACTGTGCAGCGTATTTATAAATGTGAATATAAGTTAATCAAACCCATGTTCGGTCAATTATCGAATACATCCTCTAATTGTATTTTCTATATAGTATCAGATCATTCATGATAGTTAATATTTGAAACTCAATATATTATTCTGATCATTTCTCATGTTTCGACACTTTGAACAATTTTCTATTTGCTGCTTTATAGCTATTCGGTCTCACGTATCTATTTGGCTCTTACTACTAGCCTTTAGAATGGAAGAATAATGCGGTGGGTGGAGATTGAACCCACGACCTACAACTTGAAAGGGTGTAGTATTAGTACTAGATCATTTTAGTTACCACAATAATGCGTACTTAATAAAAAGTAAATTGATCTACAAGATCAGATGTCCACATATTGTATACAAAATACATGCTTATCTATATCTTTACTTTCAACAAATGTGAAACCAAACTAAACTTCAATCATTTATGAAATTCTTAAGTTAGGTGTATGACTGGAGGGTACATTTTGAAATTTTAGAAATTGCATTTAGAGTTATTCAACAATGGCGTCTCTTTTAAACTCTTTGAAAATAGTAGCCTTTATTAGACTATTCCTACAGAAAACGAGGCAACTTGATAGTCGTTGCTTCATAAAGAAGTTATCGTCAATAATTATGTATAATGACATAGTACTTCTAAAGTTGAATTCATTTTGCAACATATTTGCTAAAGTTGAATTCATTTTCCAACATATTTGCGTGTGAAATAAAAATGTGAAAATGTTTTAATTTTAATATAGTATACGTTTCAAAACTGTTGAAAAAATAGCATTTTGATGACGTATCAATAATTGCTATTGGTCACAATTTATGTTTTTCCCTTTTAAATATGCAGGTTTTTAAAAAATATTTAGATAATTACATACATCAAATTCAAATATTGTTTTCTTTCCATATTTATAGGCACTAAGTTAGACATTGACCTTGAATTTTATTTGCAACATTTACTAGTACAAAAAGTGGAATACACAACGAAGTTTAGACGACGGTCTTTGATGTCTATCATCTAAATCGCGAAAAAATAATTTTAGATTATTATTTTTGGTTTTGTTGTCTAAACCGCGTTGTAAGATAACTCTTAACGATATTTAATACCATTATTTAAGGAGTGTTTACAGATGAGATTAGACATCAAAAAAATTCTTCGTCACTCAAATATAACATTTATTTTGAAAATTATCAGTAAAAGAAAATTTTCGTCTGTATCAAAGTTGCATAGGAGACTATTGATTATGTTGAGCATCTAAACCATTAATTTGTTCTAGGTTCTTATAATTGTTAGAACTTGTTCATGCTTAACAGAGCTAAGTATACCAATAATAAGATCATTGCTTGAAAGCATTCTACTAGTTTCAGGTCTTATGTTTGGAAACGGTGATGCATAGGAGTTCATGAAAAAAAATATAGGGTCATATTTTGATCTCATTATGGAACTCCTACAGTGTGTAGCGTAAGAATTGTGGGAGTAAGTTCTCCCACAACGTTTGTTACTAAGCATTGTGGAAGACTATGTTCCACAATGCTTAGCCATAAACGTAGTGAGAAAATTAGCTCCCACAATGCTTACGTTAAACATTGTGAAAAATTGACAGATAACAACTCTTGCACAATGTTAAAAGGATATATTGTGGGATTCTCACGGCGGTGAAGCACAAATTTCACCATGCGGGTGTTGGTGATTGATTCACCTTAGAAACCATATTAAGTGTGTAGAATTATTAACTACGCTAACAATAGCTAATTAATATTATGGTTATTCAACATGATCTAGATTTACTTAATTAATTAATAATATAAGCTTTCAACCAACAGACATATAAATATTCGAGTACTTACATAGATTTTGGGTTAAGCTACTGAATGCTCCAAAACTAATCGCGTACTCCATCTTCGTCTTTGTGCGTCGTATTGATTGAGTACTTAAGGATAATCTCCGAGAAGAATACAGAAGATGAGTGGGGATAATCGTTATCTCACTATATCTCAAAACTTAATGTTCGGGGATCTCACTCTTATTTTACTAAGAATGGAATTGCAAAATTCTGAGGGGGAGAAGATGAAGTGTACATCAGAGAGGGAGCCACGAACTTCTCACTCATCCTGAAACACCTGGTTTTGAGATCTAGTGAAATATTGATTGTGTCCACTCACATTTCTTATTCGTATAAGAGATTACATTTTGGAAGATTAAGGTGTCATCTTCGAGTACTCAATCATGGCGACGCACAAAGAAGTGAAAGCTTGACGACTGAGTACGCATTGGGATTGGGACGTTCTATAGCATATCCAAAACCCGTAAGTTTTCTTATAAACTTTCTCTCATATATTAGTTGCTGAAAAGCTTTAATTGTTAATTACAATGTAAATCTGGATCTTGTTAAGTAACCATAATAATTAATTGGTTATTGTGAGCGTAATTAATATTTTTCTGCACTTAATATGGATGCTAAGGTGAAACGATCACCAACAATAGTGGCATCCATTAGTGTTTCGTAACGGTCCGTAAACAACACATCTCCACCAAGACCTATCATAGTCGTACACTTACCACAAGTGTAGTAAGCTCACGCATAGTTATTAGCCTTCATCTATGTGTTACATATATATGAATTTAAATATAGCTCTCCATGCGTATATCAGTAATCGACCTTGTTTTAGCTCATTGCCCGAACTCAGGTGCCCAACACATGACTCAGTTTAATTTGGAGGCTATGGAAGATAATTGTTATTGATTCCAATTATTTAGAATTCAACCCACTAATCATATAATGATGATAAAGTAATCTTTTTATCGAATTCAGTAATAATTTATTCGTTATCTTCAAGTGGGCAATATTCCCAACTGCGAGAATGTCCATCAATGAATTTAACAAGCATTGTGGGACCAATCGTGCGCCCATGAAGTTTAGAGGATGCATTGCTATATTTATATCAATTTCTTAACTTCCACAATGTTTATTAGATTTGTTGTTAGCGTTTTGCCGCAGCGATGTATAAATCTCGTTGTGGCGATAATAGTCCCATCACGAATTCCATGAGCTTTGACAAAGATCTTAAAGAAATCTCACCGCGGCGAAAGTATAACTTTGCCGCAGCAAAGGTGCCCCACAACGTTTGTAGGGTTCCTTGCCCATAGATTCCTTACTATACCTATCTCGCGGCAGCCATGAACGATCTAGGCATGACGTGATTATTTTTTCCTTACTGTTCCTATATCACCACAGCCACGTAGAATTCTCGTCGCGGCGAGATTTTGCACAACCGTTAGTTTCCTTATAAAAATTCATTTTGTTCATTTTCTTTCTTTATCTCACATATATCTCTCTCTCTTGAACCCCTTTGTGTGTTTTCCAAATATCGCCACTTCCTTGCCGCTTCAAAATATTTGTTTTGACCTTGCCGCTGTGAGATCTTGTTGCCTTTATCTTCCTCACTATTGTGTTTCATCGTCCTTACTCTCGCCTCCAATATTTAAGTATTATTTCGAATATTTCATTGTTTATGTTTGGTCTTTAACAATTTTGATGGATTGGAGTTGAATATTGAATTGAAGTATTGTTATCGTTTGAAATCTGATTATTTACAACTCGGAATTAGGTATATAAACTTTAATTTTGGATATGTATAACTTGAATGTAATTAGTAAAGTTAAGGTTGAATATAGTTGTGTTTTGTCAATTTTTTAACATGTGCCAAAGTGAAAAGTATGTATAGCCGCGGTGAGAAATATCTCACTGAGACGACGCGTTTTCTTTACCCATGTTTCCAAATTAGGATTTGATTCATATTGGTTGCGCCAATGCCAAGGGCTAGCCTTGGCCCAACCGATTGCCCTAGATTGGCAATTATGCGGCCAGCCCTAGCTCCTCCAAGGGTGATGTGGCCGGCTGCTCCAGAGGCGCAGAAAAAGCTCTTTGGTCCAGTTTTGACTCCTCGTTGCAGATCCGTCTTCCGGTGATTGTTGGGACCAAGAATTTTGTCATCGGATTTACAACAATAATAATAATTGAAAAAATACTTTTACATAAAGCCTATACCCTTTGAATTTCGGGTTTACAAAAAAACTAGTAAAGCGATAATCAATAAATCTACAATCAACCACGAATAACAATTCGAATATCACATATTGAATTGTAACAAATTTCATATCAAAATATATATTCATACAAACTAAATTTAATCACAAAAACGAATCAATTAAATTAAGAAATCTTCTATCTGTGATACCACTTGTTGGTGATTGATGCACCTTAGTAACCATATTAAATGCGGAATACCATTAATTGCACACACATTATCCAATTAATAATAATGATTACCAAACAAGATCTAGATTTATTAATTTAACTCAATTACGAAAGCAATTCAGCAACAATTAAATAGAAGAGGCGATTAATAAACTCACATGGATTTTGGCTTAGCTACAGAACGCTCCAATCCAACGATCGATCGGTCTTCAAGATTTCAGAACTCCTTCGTCTGATTTAGTACTCGAGGAGGACACCATAAGTCTTCCGAAACATAATCTCTGAGAAGAATAAGAAAGATGAGTGGGAACAATCGATATCTCACTTAGATATGGAATCCATATTATTTCGGGAACTCGCTCCTACTATTTAGAATTGGAATTATCAATTTGGGGGAATAGGGGGAGGAAATATTTTTCCTTGCCTAAAGAGGATGTTGGCCGATTATTCTGTGAAGAATATGATGAAATTTCCTCTCTATAGCCTTGGAAGGGAGATAACCCTTGATATATTTTCTCTCCTTTTTGTTGAGATATTCTCTCTTTCTCGAGATATTCCCTCCTGAAGATTTAATATGGGCCATTAGATCTCAACTATGAATCTAAACTCTCTTTCATCATTCAGATCAATATCTATGGTTGAGAATTTCTCTCCTAAGAGAGAAATTTGAGGAGAAAAGGGGGGAGGAAGTTTGGCCAACCCCTACGGCATATCCTTAGGGAATTTTCGGCCAACTTCTTAGGCCAAGCCCAGTTCGAAATTCCCAAGCCCAAAAATACAATAAAAATACTTCGTTCAACAGTAAATAAATAATTATGTTATAAACATTTATTTAATTCTGTGAATACTCGTTTTCCAGAATTAATGTTTTCAATCACTATTACAGCAAATGAGATTAAATAGTGAATACCATTATTATTCGAAAGTTCTTATCCGCCTTCAACAGATTCAAATCGGGGACTATGGACCTAGTAATAGAAGCTTAGCAAACTCGACGAAAAAGACGATATAGTCCTATCTCTTTTCCATCGATTCGTCTAGTCTTTATCAATACTCCACAGTATAATCAAAGACTGAACCCTTCTTTAATACTAGATTATATTTACTCATCATGACGAGAGTCCACTGATATATTCAGTTCGTGATTAAGATCCTCCTAGAGCAACCCGTGTCAAGAGAAGTCAATTTATTCCATTATACTTCTCTTGATACATATCAGCCCTATACATTGTTGCTTCCCGAGCGAAATATTCTCTCGAATGTTAACTTACTTCGAGAGTGTGCGCAATCAATCGGTTCTGTAATCAACCCTTAGGTGAGTGAACATTGACCTCCTTTCAGGGAGGCTGGATTCCATATCTGTAAATCGCTTCCCACTCGAATCATGCTCTGAGAAGACTTCCAGGGGAAACTCCCAATACATAAGCTGTGATTAGCATGAATAGCTTTTTAGCTAATGAGTTAAAGAGCTCAGAGACATGATTTAGTGTCCATGACCACTACATGATTTAGATCGTTTTTTGTAACCATCATAGTGGCCTGGGTTAGTGCGTCCTAACGGTCCTTACACGACACATCTACCCCAATGCATGCCCTGGTCATACACTTATTAAAAGTGTAGAATGCTCCCACATAGTGATCAGCCTTCACGCATGTGATCAACATATATAGCTTTCGATATAGCTTCCCAGGCGTATATTAGTCATCAACCAAGTTTTTGCACACCGCCTGAACTTAGGTGCCCAGCATATGACTCAGTTTTATATGGACGCTATGAGATGATGAATGTTCTATAAATCTTAATACATATGAAATAACCATTTCAATTTGAATAAATCATAGATGTCAAACGTTCTTTTATTAATAATATCAACGAGAATTTACATAAGTATCTTCTCAAACTGGTAAGAATTCCTAAAAATCTCCCACTTTGACCTAGAGAAGACATGACGGATTTCTAAGGCCCATTCCCTCTATGTGTTTCACGAACACACGTTTGGAAAGTCCTTTCGTTATTGGATCAACGATTTTGTACAACGTCGAGATCTTCATGACTACCATGTCTCCTCTTCAAACTATCTCTCTAATTAGGTGGTGCTTTCGCTCTATATGTTTTCCTCTCTTATAGATGCAAGGTGCCTTTGAGTTTGCAATCGCTCCAAGGTTGTCATAGTGGAGTTGCAAGGGCTCGTTCATGTTAGGAACTACCTCCAGTTCGGCTACGAAATTCTTTGGTTGCCTCGGAAGCTGCTATATATTCAGGTTCCATAATGGAGTTTATGATACTAGATTTCTTTACGCTTCTCCAGAGAATCACTCCTCCATTGAGAGTGAACACTAAACAAGACGTAGACTTCAAGATGGCACGGTCTACCTGAAAATCAAGATCATTGTATCCTTGCATCACCAGGTCTTTACTTGTGTACATAAGCATCATATCCCTAGTTCTCTTAAGATATTTGAGGATGTGCTTAACAGCTATCCAATATTCTTGACCGGGGTTTGACTGGTATCTACTAACCACTCCCATTGTATCGCGTATGTCAAGTCTTGTACACAACATGGCATACATTATAATCCCAAGTGCTGAAGCATATGGAACTCTGACTCATATCCTCCACTTCTTGAGGTGTCTTAGGACAGTGCTCCTTTGACAGGGGTAAGCCCGTCCGCATTGGTAACAATGCGCTATGAGCATTCCTCATCGAGAAGCGAGCAACTACCTTATCAATATAAGTACGTTGAGACAGAGCTAGTAATTTGTTCTTCCTATCACGAATGGTCTGGATTCCAAGAACAAAAACAACATTCCCCAAATCCTTCATTTGGAATTGCTTTGCCAGCCACTTCTTTATGTCAGACATTACTTCGATATCACTCTCTATAAAGATTATATCGTCTACATAAAAAACTAAGAAAACAATAACTTTCTTTGAGTATTTGTATACACAAGGCTCTGAAAAGTTTTGTTTGAAACCATAGGTCTTGATTACCTCATCAAACCTTTGATTCAAGGATCTAGATGCTTTCTTGAGTCCATAAATGGATTTCAATAAGTTGCAAACCTTGTGCTCTTGACCCTTTACTTTGAATCCGTTTGGTTGGGCCGTATATATTTCTTCTTCCAGATAGGCATTCAAGAATGATGTCTTTACGTACATTTTCCAAATCTCATAATCATAATGAGCGGCAATGGCAGAAGAAATCTGATGGATTTAAACATGGCGCTAGGAGAGAAGGTTTCATCGTAGTCAATTCCTTCTCTTTGGGTTAAATCCTTAGCCACAAGTCTAGCCTTATAGGTTTCGACCTGTCCATCACCTCCTTTCTTTCTCTTGTAGATCCATTTACACCCAATCGATCTGATTTGATTGGGTGCATCTACAAGAGTCCAGACTGAGTTCGAGTGCATAGACTGTATCTCAAGATTCATGGCCTCAAGCTATTTCTCTTTTTCCAAGTCGTGACGACGACCCTCCCATTACGATAACACAATGCAGCGCTTGAACCAATGTTTGCTTCTTAGCCCATATATCGGTCAAGCTCTCTAGACACCCGCTCACTACGATGACGCAATGCAGCTCTTGAACCAACGTTTGTGTTTTCTTCTTCATCTCCCACTCTCACAACAAGTGTAGGTGGAGATGGATTCCCTTGGACATTAGTCTTCGTGATTGGTCTAACATTTTCCTCGAGTAAGATTTTACTACGAGGTTTATGGTTTTTCACATAATCATCTTCAAGAAAAGTAGCATGAGTAGAAAAGAAAGTTTTTTCTATCACTAGGATCATAAAAGGTACCACCTTTTGTCCCTTCAGCATAAACAACGAAGAAGAATAAGTTTATTCAGGGTTCAAGCTTGCTCGATTTCTTTTCAAGACATGGGCAGGACAATCCCGTACTCGGAAATAGCACAAACCAGCATTAGCTCCGTTCCACATTTCCACAGGAGTTTACTATGAGTTTACATGAATCTAGGTGATCTACTACGAGTTTACTAAATCATATTAAAAACTCAAGTGTTTCTAAGCTACCCTTAAAAGCATATTAATTCATGACATCTAGTCTTGATTAACTTAAGAACATTCCTTCACAGAAAAGCTCCCAGCTGAAAAGGTGAGACACTAGGTCGTCTTAAATATCCCTCAGTTTAGCCTCTTATCGTGTTGGTGATAAAGCTTTGCGATCCGTTCAGCTTATTCATTAATTAACCATCCTAATAATATTAGATAATTTTAAATGAATGAAAGTCATAAACAAACGATATAATATCTGAGTTACAACATACAATCATAGTAAAGCAACTAAATAAACAAGCACATCAAGCATGGTTTGATTCGTGTTGATCGTATCCTAATTGACTTTTATAAAGTAATACAAAATGAACCTAATCAAAGTAGTTCACGGATGATAGCGGAACGCATTCATATGTTTCGATAAAGAGCAAATAAATCATTTTCAGAAATATTTATTTTTCTCGGTAATTTCCCGAATGGGCCATAAGGCCCATTGGATTTTGATTTTGATATTAGATTTTGTTTCTAAATATCTTACATTAGATTTTGATACCAAAACTCTATTGCCCATTTCTCTATATAAAACTCTATCTTACTATCATTGACATCTAAAAAAGACATTGAACCCATCAAATGCTCCACGGTCTGGAGGCAATACATACAACAATCGCTGCCACAAAATACATAACAATTTGTTAAAGAAATTAGAAATGAATCCAAATAAAATTTTAATATCATCACGAAGATGTTACTAATTTTTTTGCTTTTCGGTTGTTACTACACATCGCAAGTCACCGCAACACACCGCACACCGCAGATGAAGCCGGTCGCTGAAGTTCTATATGATAACATAAACACCCACGATCGAGAATCTGAAAACACAAACACAAACACAAAGTATGATAACATAAACACCTACACGAAATCAAATCAAATCAGATCCCAACAATACACGAAATCCCTAAAACAATACACGAAATAACACAACAATACACGAAATCCCTAAGCTAAACACCATTTAACAATCCCTAAAATATCAAATCCCTAAAATCCCCAAATGAAATCCTAATCTCAAAATTCGAAATTCCCCTTCTTACCTTACGACCACAGTGCGTGAAGAGAGGCGAAAGTATGCGACGACGACGCCAGAAATATTGCGACCACAATGCGTGAAGAGAGGCACAATGCGACGAAGACCTTCCCGAGGGAACTTCTCTAACCACGACCCGATCTGCGACGGCGGAGTCTTTCAGGATCGGCGGCGATGAAGGGGATTTCATGAGAAGTGGGTATCGGCCGAGTGAACAAGATTTTCGTGAGTGAGAGCTCGTTTTCATGAGGGGGAGGGGGTTTCGTGAGACTGGAGAGAGAGGGAGAAAATATAGATTTAGGTATTTAAAATTATAAGGACATTTAAGTAAAGTGGGTAATAGAAATTGGTATTAATTTATGAGGCACATACAAATAGAATTACCCTCACTATGGCACATAGATTCCGAAATTCCCCTTTAATTTTTTGTAAGATATATTTCAATCATTACACTAATGATAAGGAAATAGTACCTCTCACGCGCTCCGTGGTCCCGATCTTGTGTACCTTGAAGCCGGATTCCATAGTCCACGGATCATAAGTTGGACCGGGAACAGTACCGCTACCACCGACACCATTATCACCAGTACCAATGCTACCGCCACAACCATCCCCACGAACGTCAACACCATCACCTCCGTCATCATCAGCAGAAGAAGAAAGACCAACCTCTTCACGTAGTACCCGGTTCACATCAATACCTTCCGATCAAGCTTGCGAAGCTACTTGGGGGTCGGGTCGTTGAGAGTCGTCGTCAAGGTGAGCCGGTTGAATCTACTCAAGCATAATAGCATCGTCCACCTCCTCTCCCATCCTCTGCATAGCCAACTCTAGGATTTCCAATGGATCTTGTCTCTCGGCCTCGTACCTACTTTTCTGATCTCAGAGTTGTAACTTCATGTTGTACATAGAGAAAACAAGTGACTCCAACCTTATGTAGGCAATGCGATTTCTTTGCTTTGTGTGGACTAAAGCAAAAGTTTTCCAGTTTCTTTCGCACGCTAAAGATGATGACGTCTGGGAAGATTCGTATGGCCAACTTCTGTAAAATGGGTGTCTCAATCCCAAACATAGCCCACCATTCCGCGACAATAAATGTAATTAATCAATAAATCAAACATTATATCTCGTATGAAGAATAATAATGTAACAATCATACCGGGCGACATGTCATCACGGTTAGAAACCGCACTTTTCTTCCCGAATAATCCTCGAGCGTCACAAAATCGTAAGAGCTGAGATATAAGTTATAAGACATAATTATTGGTCAAACACTATACATATGCAAAAATAGAATATCTAACCTCATTGCTGAGATAGGAACAATCATCTTGTGGATGTAAGACTTCAAACACAATCGTCATGGTAGTTAAATGCTTTGGTTGCATTATAATGTCAGGGTCGTATTGACATTTTGGATTAAGGTAGTAGCTGGCTTGATGTAGGGGGTGACAAAGTTGTCTCTCCCATCGTTCAGTCATGATATCAACTACCCACTGTTTGTTCGGAATCTTCTCTAACTTTGTCTTCATCAAGTTGAACACGTGATATAACGATCCTAAAGTCCGTACAACCTCAATATCCACGAAACGTAGAGCAGTGTACATGGGCTCGAATACCTGAAAGACAAAAATGTTACTAACATAATAGATTCCAAACTTTTCCTAACCTTATAAACTCTTTCAAGATGTAACCAAAATGTCGAGTCAATAACTTTGGATGCTACAAATCTTCCCGTCGAACTATTAAAGAACGTTGATGCCTTCCACCAATCCGAGCTGAACATCCGTTTCAATCCAGACTTATTGCTCTGTAACCTTGTAAGAGCTAAGTAGTTGGTGGAAAAACGTGTTGGTCCAGGGCGAACTATTTCTCATTCTCCTTGCTCCCTCATCTTCGCCAAGACTATTCTGTGGTTGTACATGAAATTGGTGATTTCTCGGGCGTCCTTCACCATGCGTGAAATGGTATCATGTTTCCCAACGTCTTCCAACATCAAGTCGATGCAATGAGCTGCACACGGCGTTCAATACAAATTGAACTTCCTCATCAACTTCTTCCCCGCTTTCTTATACGCCAAGCCGTTATCAGTGACTGCTTGTATCACATTGTGCTTACCAACATCGTTAACCACATCACAAAGCGCCTTATAGATGTACTCCCAATTCTTGATTTGGTCGGACGCATCAATCGACTTCAAAAACACAGTATTCCCGGCCGAGTACACCATGAAGTTGATAATACTCAATTCGTTGGCCGGTCCACCAATCGGAAATTATGGTGCAATCGTACTCTTGCCAAACTGCTCGTTGTTCGTCGACATATCATTGTGCTTCCAGTACCTCTTCTTAAAAGTACGTGTTATGAACCTCGTACGGTGAAGGAAATGGAATCCCACGGCCTACAAAATGAAAACAAAACAAAACAAAAGATAAGAAACCTTAAAATTTGTATAAATAAAAAAAAACATAATGACTTACCAATTTCAGCGGCTTCGTGGATCATATTCTTAAAATTTGCGACATCATCTTGTTCGCCGGTACGCTCTCGTGTATGAAAAAACGGCTTATAATCTTTTCAAGATTCTTTGTCAGTGAAGACTTCGTCTTGGGACTCATTTCAGGTTGACGTGCGCTCTCCAACCGGTACAGAAATGGCGAAATGGGCCGGATCTCCCACTCTCGAGGTCTCATTGAGAAGCCAAATCACCACCAGGGCCGGATTTCCAAGTAGCTGCAACTTCTTCTTCTCGAGTTCTCTTCATTCTCTTGTACAACTCATGGCTTGCTTCTTTGTGAACTAGACCGAGTGTAGCACGCATCTCTCTACGTATATTGTCCTCCATGGCTTGCTTGCTTTTCTTCTTCATTTTGGTTTCTTGTAATAGTGCGCGCATCTCTTCCCTCACTTCTGGATGACACTTATCGCAACGTTTAGCGTTTTTTTTAGGATCGTTTTCGCTCAAGTGAAGTTTCATTCGCGTCATGCCACCTCCCTTTGTTGTCATTCCACAATAGTTACATGTGAAATTATTTAATATCCCGGCTAGTTTCGTACAATACTTCCGTACTCCTTCATTCGCCATCTTCCTACAACCATACATATTCGATTCTTAACAACTTAACGATATTAAGTTACTAATTTTACGGAATTCAAATTCCGAGTTACAAATAAAATTTAAAAAAATATATGTTAACCAGATTTGAATTACAAAAACGTTTCATTTCACAACGATTTCCTAAAAAAAAAATTCTAAACCACAAATTTCTACAACTGTCACTAAACTAACATGTTTTTAAATAACTTTCCTTATATTACACAACTTCGAGTTTACAAAAAACATTGAAAAATATGTATGTTAACCTCCTCGCCATTACAAACACTTTTCATTTTACAAAGACTTCTTAAAAAAAATGACAAACCAACCAAATCTACAATTATTTCTCCGACGGAAACAAATCGGTCGAATTTCTACTGAAACGACGAGGAAATTGAGAAGATATAGACGAAATAGTGATGTTTTTACACAGTGAGCTTCGGATTTACCTGGACACGGCCGAAATCTCATCGACGTGACGGTGGCCCCAAAATCGGCTTCAGATGACAAAATTAGGGTTTGAAGGGGAGAAATGACGAGAACATGGCATTTTTTTGGGCTTTTTATACTCAAACTCAAACGACATTTATCGTAATGTCGGTATCGAATAGTCGGCTTCATTACGGCGAACAAATGATGCGTAACGATAAAACGTAAAAAAAAAATCGGCTTCCTAAAAAAAATGACATAACGTTGCAAAAACGAAGATTTTTCGCTACATTTTAATCCTTGGTTAAAACGGTCAAAAAAAATTCGTTAACAATTTTGGTTGGGTATTTACACAAAATTTATAAATTGTTAGATATATTGAAATCTGTAAGCGTTTATACAGGTAGCAAACACAATTTATTATAATATATTTATTGTTTCTAATATTTTAGAAAAAAAAAAATTAAACAAACAACATCATAATAAAATATCGAAACGTTATGCCTTATCATGCCAACTTTTATATAGCTATATTTAACATGCTAACTGAGTTCATTTAGTACTTGATCGTGTAAAAAAAATCTAAATATGCACTAATAATAATCTCATAATATTGTATACTGATATATTTACAAACATGATAATAAACTACGTTTATACACACACTCAACATTTCCATTTTTCTTAAAATATTGTAATTATGTATAAATGCACAGCACCATTTTCTTCCATTTCTTTTGTAACCGCTAGCTAAAACCGTCTTTGAATAATATACTAGAAATACAAACTATCCCTATATGCATAATACAACCAAGATTCTAAAAGAGCGTTGATAAACATCTGTGGTAAGTTTTTATCGGAAATTATTGGTATAATCGCAACTCAAGAAGACGGTTGTAATTTTGATCCTAATTCCGACAGGCTAGAATTACTAATTCATCAACAATAACAAATTCTTACTGTGTTACTATTATATATCTGGTCACATATATCTCGTCTCTCTAATATTGCGGCGCATATCTAGCGCGCTATGCGGTTAACCATCACTCGTCTACGATTTGGGTAGGTTTGGTCCCCCTTATTCGGAGGAGTCCAATAGAGCCGATGATCGCAAGTTGAGGTCCCGCACGGCAACCTAAAACCCGTTCATTTATTGAGTTTCTTTTTATTTCATTACATGTGATTTCTGTTTTTTATTCTTATTTATGTAACCACAGTTTTCCTCCGATATACGTGAGAATTTTTATGATATTTCGTGGCACTGATCATGCTTCCTAAAAAATTATACCTGCTTTAAATAACAAACAAACAAGAATATTTCTTATAAATAATTAGCTTCAATTGTCATGCACAATCATCAGCTCCGACTCTTGCTTTAAGCAAAATAAACCAGTTTAAAACACACAAATAATTGGCAAAAAAAGACACCAAAACTTTAAAGTTTAAAGTCCAAAATATGAAATATAAAAGTCAAATAAAAGTTGGTTGATTAGAAATTATCATATTTAATTTTTTTGCCACAGTCACTATTCAAAATTCCATATTTTATTGAAACTTCTTTTTTCTATCGATTTTTTGGTGACACTTCATTTTTATTGATAAAACTTCAATTATTCGAATGATTAAAGTATAAGGCAAACTTTGATTCATAAAAATTTATTTATTAATATTTTATTTCCATATTACTAATTAAGTTTTTCTCCCATTATTAGTGTTCCTTTGAGAAACATACATACAAGTATATTGAATGCCATATGAAAAAAACAAAAGAGAGACCAACAATCCATTGACTTCAAGAATTTTTTTACCTTTATAACTTGTTTATTTTAAATTTTGAAAATTTAGATAACGTGATTTGCATAGTTATTTTTTATTTACTTCTTGTGTGATTTAAGATCTAAAATTGTCTTGTTCGAAACATGTGTCTGGTTATGAAAAGCTTAAAATAATAAGAAAAGAAGAAAAATTGGTGAAATGATGAAACTGAAAAAAGGAAAATGATGGTAGGAAAAGATAAAAATAAAATTAGCAGTGAAGTAGACACCGATGGCTGTAATCAAATTGAAAAAGAAGTTAAAGTTCATTTGAATGATGAGTATAAATATACATGATCCGGAAAGATGAAATAATGTTGATAACAAAATAGAATAGAGTTTTTGACATTAATGGACTAAATTTGTTTGGTGAAAAAAAAATTAGTAAAGGAAAATAATAGTCCAATAGAAACACTTGATTATTTTAAAAATGTATTCTTTTTTAAATGCATGCATTGCTTATAAGATATTACTAACTATTCCCGTAAATGTGACTTTCGCCGAAAGCAGTTTTTCAAAGTTTAAATTAATAAAATATCATTTGAGATTAACTATGTTACAAGAACGGGTAAACGGATTTGCTATGTTATCATTTTAAAAGAATATGTCATATAATTTTGAATTTAAATATATAATTAGTGTATTTGCGTCACAAAAGACTAAAAAAGTTCAATTTATTTAAATATTTTATTTGTTAAATTTTTTTATTTATTTGTTGATTTATTTTGTTAGGTATTTAAATTTAAAAAAAAGGGCAAGTTGAAGACGTGCTCACGCTCACAAAGTATTTTTTTAATTTTTTAAAAAAGTTTAATTTTTTATGTTTCGGTTTAAAACCACGAGAATTATTGAGCCGGATCTCACAATTCTACGTCGACCTACATACAGCTCCTCAAATAAAAACATGCACTATAATGAATTTCATTACAGCATTGTCTAGGCGCGTGACCAAATTCGCAGTGACCAACTAGGAATATCATTGTTATATTTATAAGTTAGTTCGGAATTATATAGACACAATAAACTTTTTGGCCAGAATATGACTGAAAGTGACTAGTTTTGACAACTGTAATGTGGAATTGATGTACAAAATCGTCTCACTTGTGATATGCGCGCCTTTTGAAGTCTCTCTATATAAATTTATTTTATCTATTCTCATTTCAATGCTTATCCTATAATTAAAGCTCAGTCTTGGGTACCACATATGTTATATAGGATGACCGGCTAAAACGCATATTGATGCTGATAGTACGGACAAAAGGCTAGCTAATATGCAAGCCGTTGTGTTATAGGAGTTTGATATCTAAGTCTATTTTTTTTTTTTTTGAATAAAGGTAATTCATTTATAAATGTTAATTAAATTGTTTATTGACATGTAATTCTTTTTGATATCTAAGTCTATTTCAAGTTGCTCGAGGTATAAATGTATGTTTCTGCAAATGTAATCATTGTTAATTTTGTAAATAGCTAATGTTTTACGCGCTAATTATATATAATTTTACATATTATTTACAGGTTAACGCTACAAATTAAAATCAGTTTAATGTTGTTGATGGAGTCATCCGTATAGTGGTTGATGTTGAAATGAGGATATGCACTTGTCAATTCTAGAAACTTGTATATTTCCTCTGCTCTCATGAGTGTGTTGCTTTGTATCGTAGGATTTTACCTTCCATTGACTATATATCTTCTTATTACAAAGCGAGAGTTTTTCTTAAATGACATATGCGTAAGATGTATTCCCAATTTCTCAAGAAGGTGATTGAGATTTGCCACCTGAATCTGTTGTGATAAATCGTTTTATCCAAAAGCGTCAATCTGGGAGACCAAAAGAGAAGAGGTATCGTTCGAAAGCTGAAATAATGCATCCGTATTTCTAGCGGTGTGTTATGGTCAAAGTGGTCACACTAATGAGGGTTGTATAAGTTAATTTATGTCAATTTCTATATGATCATTATCTCTTAATTTGTTGTTAAAATCAAGAACTTTAGTCTTGTGTGTGATACCAAACATTGTCGATTTACAAGCTTATTTTCGTACTAGGAGTAAAATAGAATACCATTTACAGTATTTAATATATGTTTACCAATTTATGGTAATATACAGGTAAAATTGATGCGTCTATATTCGTAGACGTGTTTCCCATTGCACTACAACAATTATAGGGTTAGTATTTCAATTTAACATTGTAAACACTATTTATAAGTAATTGTTCATGTTAGTTAAAGATTGACTTACAAAAATTGGTAACATGTTTAACTAAATCTTATTTTTTTGGAACAAGTTAAAAGTTATTAGTTATTAAGTCTTTCTCTACTATTTTTTTCCATTATGTACACGTTTTTTTTATTTACCATGTAGTGCAACTTATAATACTAGAATTTCTTCCGCTTGTTAATAATTTATTAATTTTTATTAGTTTAGTTAACAGAAGCACATAAACAATAAAGTTTGATTCTAGTACCGGTGGAATTGTATATTCGGTTTAAACATTTGATGTAATCATAATTAAACTGCTATGAATAAAAAATAAATATTTATGCATGAATACTGACTTAATTATTTTACTTCATTATTTATTTGGAGCTGCAAGTTACGTGCCAACTCGGGTATGAGTTTTGGACCCTTTCGAAGGGGCTTTGAATCTTCTTGATGCTATATTAATTTTTGCGTTTATTAATAAACGTACTCATTAAAATTCATGTGAATAACTTCACTTACTGCGAATATCCAATCATCGTAGAGTTTTTGTAATTTATCTTGTTTATAATGTAATAAAAATGTGTTTTATTAACAAGAAAAACACATAAACTATATCGGGGACATGTTTGCAGCCTCTATAATCCCGAGCATTGTTGATATGTCATATTATGGGAATCCAATTTCGGGTAGATTTTTTGTTCTTGATGTTGAAACTTTCATAAGTACTCTGCCTTTGGAAATATTAAACTACTAATCTAATGTCGATTTCTTTTCAACTTTGTGTTGTCAGGTCACCACAATCCGACATATAAATAACTCAAAATGCCAACCATCTTCCGGCGGAGAGGGCCTCAGGACGTTTTCGCATCCCGAAAGCCGGTCCACCGGCCTCCTCCTACGGCACCATGCCCTGGCCTATTGACCGGGGCCTTGCCTTGCGGCAATATGCCCCGGCCCACTGGCTGAGGCTTTTCCCTACCGCAACACGCCTCACCCTTGGCCGGGGCTTTCCCCTGTGGCGACACGCTTTGCCCTTGGCCAGGGCGTCCCCTTACGGCCTATGCATGACCTATTGGCTGGAGCCCCCCCTTACAAAGTTATGCTCCGACCCATTCGTTAGGGCCTCTTTCTGAGGCTCACAGCCTCGGCTCTCTTGGTCGGTGCCTTTCCCTAGCTGCACGAGGATCCGGAGTCCTTGGTTGGGACCTTCCTTTGATACATGTACCTAGTCTCCTTGGTCGAGACCTTTGTTCGACACATCGGGCCGGCCATCCCGGTCAGAGCCCCTCTTTAGCACGCGTCTCGATATCTTTAAATAAAGATCTCGACACACAAATCGAGGACCGATTTTTTCTGCAAAAAATCTTCTTAGACGGTAGACCAACAACTCCTCGAGAAGAGGGAATTTCCACACCAAACGAGACTCTCTCCAAGAATCGACCATTGTGACAATAATCAAGGACAAGGAAAATTATCCACCTTGCCCCACGAGCCAAAAAGCGACCCTTTTCTTCTCACATTTATTATAACGAACCCTCATGCATTGTTTTTATCTAGGAATGATTGACATGTCCCAAACACATTGTGACATAACTTCTCACATTTGGATGCGTCGCACAACTTGAAATACATCTTGACCCGATCCCAAAATCTCACGGGTACGTAGGCAGCCTATCTGGCACGGTTACTTATCCCAAAAATCCTCACCTCGTCTCCACCGACTAGAGGCGTCATCTGACACCTGAGCCTTGGCTCACCGAAACTCACGGGAGGATCCATCTGTTTGAATAGATCTAGGGTTAACAAAAATTTATCATTAACACATTAATGGTGGAATATAAAAATTTCTTTTACTAGTAAAACAATTTTTACTAATCCAAACAAATTGCATATACATGTTATAATTAAAAACATTATTTAAAGTACTTGAATACTAACCTTTCTTGTATCTTCAAAATTGAAGCGTCTTAGGAAAGGTTGATCTTCTTCCTCGGCTCGACTCCTACACGTCTAGTCTTGAATTTGAAAAACCTAAGATTTCTATTACAAGAGTCTATAGAGGTTTAGAAAGATTTGTGTGTGGGCACAATTAAACACAATAGCTGAAGAACACGTTTATGAGCTAGAGAGCTAATTATGCCTAAGTCTAATGAGGACTTAGGTGCCAAAATAAAAGAAGTATTTTCTAGAGAGAGAGAGAGAGAGAGAAGAGAGGGACGGCCAAAAGCAAGAGAGAGCAAGACTGAAACTTGTTTTCACATCTCTATATGAGGCTCTATTTATAGGAGAAGGAAAATCTATAAAGTTCAATTATTCATTCATGAAAGAATATTGTATTCATTACACAATATTTGATTTTTCCTTCTCCATTCTCTTCTAATATGGCCGACCACATTAATCAAGCAAGGGGGAAATTTGTTTCCTCACTTAGCTTATTTATTTCCTTCTCAAGGAAATTTATTTCCTCTTTTCCTTTTGAGTAATTATCCTTATAATTAAAGAGAAATAAAACTCTCATCTTTGATGCATGTTGGCCGAATTCTATAGCTAGGGAAGGGGCATCTAGATGCTTCCTTTTTTCTTTTAAGACAATTCTTAATGCCTCAAACAACTTTTCGGCTTTAGAAAATAATTTATATTTTCATCATATAAAAATATTCAAAATTTTATTTTGACATTCAAATCATTTTATGTCCATGTGGACAAATATACCTATTAGACATTTTCTGAGAAAAAGTCTAGTTCAACATTTGAACTTAGTTTGACTTAACTTTTAGTTTAACAAACCTACTCTAATGACCTGTAATACTGACCTTATGGATCCAAATAAACAAAGCTTGAGCTTCTATACTAGGGCTCAAAATTTCACAAACCTTTTCCGAGTATTAGTTTAATGTCAACTGACTCCACTGAAGAGTTGAAATTGAGAATCTCTCGGTTCAAATGAATTTATTTTCTACTCAAATTCATCTTAATTATATTGAGCGGATCCAGTGAATGTTATCTATGTTTACCCTTCATGAATATCATCAACTAGATGAGATTTATAAAATTACCATTTTACCCTTCTAATTGTTATTTCCTCAACTCCTTTGTTACTTGTGGGTAAGTTAGAAAAATGTATCGACAGGGAGCTAACAAGTAACATTGTATCATCCAAATAAAGTCGCTACTAAATTTTGGATAATGCGTAGTTCATTTATTCACAATCCAAGTAATAAAGCATGATGTGATATATATTGCATCTCAGCAATCTTGTACATGAATTCCATATCTATGATAACTTCACGAAGTTGGTTAATGACATCTTCATAACTTAATATATCACCAATTGGCCGAGTCTAGATCACGTAATGGATCTAGAATTTGACTTTCTCAAGTGAGAGTATTAATGCTTTGGAATGACATGTCTCATTTCAGGATTTAGGTAAGCATGATGCAATTCTTACATAGTGACCTTGAGACAGAAGATGTTAAATGGTTTGTTCTTCCATTGTCTCTAAAGGTGCACTGGTCAATTCAGTATATTCGAAATATACACTCGAAGAACTATAGAGTTCCTAACTCTCTATGCCTCGTAACCAGAAATCATAGATTCTTCCAACGATCATACAGGGATCAATAGTCCGTTGATCTTTAGATTGTGAATATATCATTTTGGTCAAACCATGACGAGTTTGTTCACGCAAATCTACATTTGTCTCTTCGTACATTGTTAGGTTTGATTAAGGACTATAAGACTATTGAATATCATAAATCTTCAATGAAACTAAAAGAGAATGAATGAGCGTTTCAACTTTTATTAATTTAATCAGCAAATTACAATAAGGACTTTATAAAGATTTATATATTACATCAATATGTAAATAAACAATCTTCTTGTGGGCATCTCTACCAACAAACTCCCACTTGACTCAAAGAAGATGAGAGAAGTCCTTCATGCCTTATCCGTCTTGATGTTAGTTGAAGACCTTATTGGATAGGGCCTTGGTGAAAGGATCTGCAAGGTTGTCCACCGTTAAGATCTTCTTCACCTCCACGTTTTTCTACTGCACGATCTCTCTAATCAAATGGTATTTCCTCTCAATATGCTTAGAGCGTTAATGGCTTCTAGGTTCCTTTGAGTTAGCAACTGCCCACTATTATCACAATAAAGTGTCATTGGCTCGTTGTCATTTGGAATGATTTCCAAATACTTAAAGAATTTTCTAAGCCATATAGCCTCTTTGGAGTCAGCAATGCAAGATTGCTTGATACTCCTCCAAACAACAGATCCACCATTCAAGATGAACACAGATCTTGAAGTGGATTTCATGGAATCCTTATCCGCCTAAAAGTCTGAATCGGTATACCCCGTCATAGTTAGGGCAATACCTGAATATGTAAGCATCAAGTTCCTAGTTCTCCGAAGATAGTTAAGAACATGCTTAACAGCAACCCAGTGCTCGGGTCCAGGATTTGATTGGAAACGACTAACTACGCCAATTGCAAAACATATATCTGGTCTAGTGCTCAGCATATCATACATGAGACATCATACGGCTAAAGCATAGGGAATCTCTCTCATGTCCTCAATCTCATGTGTAGTCTTAGGAGACTGGCCCTTCTTGGAGTTATGCATAGCAAAGCGATCCATCACCTTATCTATATAAGATGCTTGGGAGAGCGACAGGGTCCAGTTCTTTTGATCTCAAAAGTTCTGAATCCCCATAATGTACGCAGCTTCCCCTAGATCCTTCATATCAAACTGCTTAGCTAACTAGATTTTAACCTCAGACAATTTACCTACATCTTTACCAATGAGTAGTGTATCATCGACACACAATACTAAAAATACAACCTTGCACTCGTGTATAAACTTATAGACACAAGCTTCATCTATTGACTGTTCAAAATCAAAGTTTTTTACAGTTTCATCGAATCTAATATTCCATGATCTAGATGCTTGCTTTAATCCATAAATGGATTTAAGAAATTCACAAACCTTGTTTTTTTATCACCTTCCACGAAATCGTCTGGATGAGCCATGAAAATGCGCTCGTCAAGATTTCCATTTAGAAAGGCAATCTTGACATCCATTTGCCAGAACTCGTAATCGACAGCGGCAGCTATGGATAGAAGTATTTGGATGGATTTAAGCATTGTGACTGGCGAGAAGGTTTCTTCATAATCGATACCATCCTTTTGGGTATAACCCTTAGCCACTAGTCGCGCTTTGAACGTCTCAACGTTCCCATCCGGACCTCTTTTCTTCTTATAGATCCCCTTACACCCTACAAGTTTAACCCCGTCAGGTAGGTTTAAAAGTTTCCAGACTTTTTTGGCATACATCAAATTCATCTAAACTTTCATGGCATCAAGCCAAAGGTTTGATTCAGAATCAACCATTTGCTTGGCTGTTGGAAACAGGGTCATCCATCTCAGCGACGACTACGAGAGTATTGCCATAAGACATGTACCTGACGGGCTTTTTCAAAACCCCTCACACTACGTCGAAGTACTACTTGCCGAGGTTGTGAATTGTTAGGTTGTGTTTCAGTTGGCGTAAGAGAAGTTCTTACGGATGAGGTAGAAGCTTCCTCACCCAACTTTTCTTCAAGCGCAATTTTACTTCTTGGTTTCATATTCTTCATATACTCTTCCTCAAGGAAACAAGCATTAGTGTTGACAAACGTTTGTCGTCCTCGGGACTATAGAATGTGAAACCTTTGGATATCCAAAGAACACACAAAATTCTGACCTACTAGCCAACTTCCTAGTCTTTTGCCTTAGCACATGTGCAGGGCAACCCAAAATTTTGATGTTGCTTAAACTAGTTTTACGCCCAGTCCATCGTTCATAAGGAGTACCAGAGATCGTCTTAGACGAAACTTGGTTCGGATGATATGCGGTAGTTGCGAGGGAATATCCCTAAAAGGAATTAGGGAGTGATGAGTAACTCCTCATTGATCTGACCATCTACATCAGAGTTCGATTCCTTTTCTCCGACACTCCGTTCTGTTGAGGTGTGCCAGGTGTTGTAAGCTCAAAAGCGATACATTCTTCTTTAAGAAATTCATCGAACTCTTCAGACAAGTACTCACCGCCTCGATCAGATCGAAGTGTTTTGATCTGTTTTCCAGGTTGCTTTTCCAGTAAAGCCCGAAAAACCTTAAATACGTTAAAGGTTTCGGATTTGTGTTTGAGCAAATAGAAAAATCCATATCTTGAGTAATCATCGGTAAAGGTAACGAAGTATTCGTATCCTCACTGTGCCTGAATTCTAAGTAGACCACATACATCAAAATGTATTAGTTCCCGCAACTCAGTGCCTCTTCGACCTTTATCAGAGAAATGTCGTTTGGTCATTTTTCCTTCTTTACAGGATTCACAAGTCGGCAGTGAGCCTATTGCAGAGCCTTTGAATGGACCATCCCTCACAAGTCTCTTAATTCTATCTAGACTAATATGACCAAGTCTTAAGTGCCAGAGATGTGTTGATTTGATTAGATCAGAGGAGTCATTAGGTTTGATCCTCTTTGGTTCCCTAATTCGATTATTATCTATTTCAGTGTCTAATAGCAAAAATTGTGCTGGATAAAGATAGTATAAACCATTCTTCATATAAGCATCAGTGACAAATGAATTGAAATGAGAAATTCAAATTCCATTATCAATCAACTTTAAATAATAATTCTGCTCAACAATTTGAGCTACAGATATTGAGTTTTTCCCAAATGAAGGAACATAATACATATTATTCAAATTTAGAGTTTTGTCTTCAAAAGACAATGTCACGGATCCCACAGCCTTAGCAGACACCAAGCTCCCATCACCCCACTTGAAACAAAATTCGCCATCCTCAAAGCTTTTGCTTTTTCTGAATCCATTCAAGGAAAAACAAATTTAGTTAGTAGCAATGGAGTCAATAATCCACAATGATACATTATCAACTACTAAACAAGCTGCAGTAATCAGTATAATACCTTTACCTTTAGTCTTGAGGTAGGCAGGACAATTTCTATGACATAGTCCTTCATTATCTTGGTAACAGTTTACCCTAGCTTATTGATTGAGTAGTTCAGGTTGAAAGTATCGAAAGATTCTGGGAGAGTTTCTAGGATCATATTTTGGTTTCTCCATCAATCTCAGATCCAAGGATTTTCATATTATTGAGATAACTTATGATCATCATCATGTGCTCTCTAACAGGAGTGCTAGCTTTCAGACGACATTTCACAAACTGTCGAACCGCTTTTTATCCAGCTTGAAGCCCTTGCCCTCCCACTATCTCATGGAGATTGGAGAGCATGCTATAGGCTGATAAATATCTCGATGTTGTCGTTACAACACATTGTTCATTGATGCTAATATATAGCACCTCACGATGTCATCGAATTGGATCCATGCTAAAAGGGCGTCCTTGTCCTCTTGAGTCAAATCATAAATTCGTTTCAGGAGGACATGGGGTGGTGAGTATCTATTTGTGCTTGTCCATAGAAAGGACGATGTCTAGGTTACATTTATAATTTATGCATATTTTCCTTTCCAGTTTATTCGAGGAAAGGATGATTGAGAAAGTGTGTAGAGACATGTTGGTGATTGTTGAAAATAATCATGATTAATCTTTTGTTTAGGATTTTAAGTTTTATATTAGACAGGAAACATCCAAAGGTGTTATGAACAAAAATGACACTTTACTCTTTTGAGGGAAGGCCGCAAAGAGTCGGTTTTCATAAGTAAATGACACATTATTAATGCATAGTCATGATGTCAATACATCAACGTTTGACTGGCCACCTTATAAAAAAGTTTTATCACTCAAATCTTTTCGCATGGCGTCGAGGGAGGATTACTAGAGATTTAGTCTAAGTGCGTAACCAACCAGTTATTTCAACAAGATCTACTTTGAAAACAATCCGCCGAGGGGAGGCCTTGTCTCATTGTTTCACTTTTGAACGTAGTTTTAAAAGCAATGTTATGACCAATGCGTATATGAGTACTCTCATTAAAGAGAGTCTCACGAGGTTGACTCTTAGTCAGGCGATATATGCACTTCACATTAGTGTTGGGGATCGTGAGTTGCAAGCAATAAGTACAACCCTCCAACTTAGTTTTTGGAAATTAAGGGGATCGTGGGTTGCATAAAATTAGTGCAACCCTCCCACTTAATTTTTGGAAAAAGCACATCATCTCTTGTACGTTTGGAAACATCTTTCCAGGTGTAAAGAGTGATAGAGTGGATCACTAGAAAAAGGAACCCTAAAATCGATATTTGTAAGGGGAGAGCAGTGTTAATGCACTATGACAAAAGGAACATACTCGGATCTTTTTGTTTATTAATATAATTTTCTTAAGGAAAGTGTGTGATATTAATAAATCTCACTTTTGCACTTGGAAGTTTTTGAGATTCAAAAT
Source organism: Urtica urens (assembly GCA_958296335.1). Taxonomy (NCBI): domain Eukaryota; kingdom Viridiplantae; phylum Streptophyta; class Magnoliopsida; order Rosales; family Urticaceae; genus Urtica; species Urtica urens. The sequence continues at coordinate 10,989,268 of OY282520.1, read as the reverse complement.
CTCCTAAAACTAATATCTTCATCTTGATGACATCTTCCTTCAAGGCGTCCTCATGGTAGTTGAGTGCGTGAACGTCGGAAATCCACGAAAGCATCAAGAAGAGAGGAAGAAGCTAGGAGTCGCAAAATATGGATTCGAAATCCAGGATTGCCGGACTGCCGTACACCTCTGCATTGGATAGCTAACTTCTGTACCTTTAATTTGGTTCAAGAACCACTAATTTCCAAGTTCCGAAAAAAGAGTTATGCTCTTTTTACTGAGCCATAACAATTTGTCCAGAAATTGAAAAACAATTAAAAGTACATCGGATCTAGGCGTAATTGGAAAGAGGTTTATTGAAACATTTTAATTGTATGTTTTGATTTCAATTTTGTGTTATATTAACCTGTTAATAATTAAACACAATATAAAATAAGCAATATCATATAAAATATTCAATAACAGATTTAAACTAGAAGTGCAATAAACTAGTTAAAACTATGTACAAAAATTTTCAAACTTGTCAAAAGAAATTATTTTGAGTATGCTAATCATAAAATAATTAAAAACTGTTTTTAATGTATTTATATAGCATATTTAACAAGTGGAAAATCATACAAAATTATTTTAAATGTCGTACCAAATAATTAAAATTGTGTAAGATCTAGTCTTTGAAAAAACCATTATTCAAGCAAATTGCATATACATGTTAAACATTAATGGCGGAATATAAAAATTTCTTTTACTAGTAAAACAATTTTTACTAACCTAAACAAATTGCATATACATGTTATAATTAAAAAAATATTTAAACTACTTGAATACTAACCTTTCTTGTATCTTCAAAATTGAAGCGTCTTGGGAAAGGTGGCTCTTCTTCCTCGGCTCAATTCTTATACGTCTAGTCTTGAACTTGAGAAAACCTAAGGTTTCTATAACAAGGTTTATAGAGGTTTAGAAAGATCTGTGTGTAGGCACAGTTAAACACAATAGCTCAAGAACAAGTCTATGAACTAGAGAGCTAATTAAGCCTAAGTCTAATGAGGTCTTAGGTGGCAAAATAAAAAAAGTATTTTCTAGAGATAGAGAAAGAGAGAGACGGCCAAAAGCAAGAGAGAGCAAGACTAAAGCTTCTTTTCCCATCTCTATGCGAGACTCTATTTATAGGAGAATGAAAATCTATAGAGTTAAATTATTCATTCATGAAAGAATAACATATTCATGACACAATACTTGATTTTCACTCCGCATTTCTCTTCTAATATGGCCGGCCTCATTAATCAAGGAATGGGGGAATTTGTTTTCTCACTTAGCTTATTTATTTCCTTCTCAAGAAAATTTATTTCCTACTTTCCTTTTGGGTAATTATCCATATAATTAAAGGAAAATAAACACTCTCCTCTTTGATGCATGTTAGCCGAATTCTATAGCTAGGGAAGGGGCATCTAGATGCTTCCTTATTTCTTTTAAGACAATTCTTAAAATACCCATTGTAGAATTATTATTGTACAAATGATGAAATTAATTTTTTAATGCCTCAAACGACTTTTTGGCGTAAAAAATAATTTAGATTTTCATCATATAAAAATATTCAAAATCTTATTTTGACATTCACATCATTTTATGTCCATGTGGACAAAAATACCATTTAGACATTTTCTGAGAAAAAGTCTAGTTTAACATTTGAACTTATTTTGACTTAGCTTTCAGTTTAAAAAACCTACTCCAATGACGTGTAATACTGACCTTATGGATCCAAATGAACAAAGCTTGAACTTCTATACTCGGACTCAAAAGTTCACAAACCTTTTTCTAGTATTAGCTTAATGTCAACTGACTCCACTAAACAGTTGACACTGATAATCTCTTGGTTTAAATGAATTTATTTTCTATCCAAATTCAACTTAATTATATTCAGCGGATCCATTAAATGTAATCTATGTTTACCCTTCATGAATATCATCAACTAGACGGGATTTATAAAATCACCATTTTACCCTTGTAGTTGTTATTTTCTAAACTCTTTTGTTACTTGTGAATAAGTTAGAAACAACGTATTGATGATGAGCTAACAAGTCACATTGTTTCATCAAAATAAATTCGCTACTTAATTTTGGATACTACACAATTCATTTATTCACAATCGAAGTAGTAAAGCATGCAGTGATATATATTGCATCTCAGCAATCTTGTACATGGATTCTATATCTATGATAACTTCACAAAGTTGGTTCATGACATCTTCATAACTTAATATCTCACCAATTGGCCGAGTCTAGATCACGTAATGGATCTAGAATTTGAATTTCTCAAATGAGAGTATTAATGCTATGAAATGACAAGTCTCATTTCAGGATTTAGGTAAGCATGATGTAATTCTTACATAATGACCTTGCGACAGAAGATGTTAAATGATTTGGTCTTCCATTGTCTCTAAAGGTGCACTGGTCAATTCAGTATATTCGAAAGATACACTAGAAGAACTATAGAGTTCCTAACTCTCAATGCCTCATAACCAAAAATCATAGATTCTTCCAACAATCAAACTCGGATCAATAGTCTGTTGATCTTTAGATTATGAATATATCGTTTTAGTCAAACCATGAAGAGTTTGTTGACGCAAATCTACATTTGTCTCTTCATACATTGTTAGGTTTTATTAAGGACTATAAGACTATTGAATATTATGAATCTTCAATCAAAATAAAAGGGAATGGATGAACGTTTGAACTTTTATAAATTTAATCCGCAAAATGCAATAAGGAATTTATAAATATTTATATATTACATCAATATGTAAATAAATATTCTTCTTGTGGGATCTTTGCCAACACCATCTCCCAAGCTAACCATACCCTTGGCATAGGTATGACCTGACGTCAGGTCTAAGCTATCTACGCCGCTTTTAGGTTGTCCAGATTCGGTCGACAACATTTTGGCGCTAGAAGAAGGGGTATTCACGTCAAATACAGTTGTTCCACATTTCCATCCAAAAACATGTGCCAATTTTTGTCTTTCACCTTGACGCAAAGTATCGACAGGATATCTAGCTCCCGCCGGATATGCAACACACGTGCCGGGGACGCCAGGTAAAACCTATGTGTTCTCGTCCTTAGGAACGAGAATGCTCCTGGTCTTGAAGTATTGGAAGACCCCTGGAGCGTTGATCTTAGCTCTGAAGGCCCGCATGCGGTAGAAATCAAGGAGACTAACTGCGTGTTAGGCAAACTCTTAGAAAGCCCAGGAGTCGACAAGGCCCTGATCGCGAGACTCCTCATGTACAATCCCGACCGCCGCAACTCCACATAGTCAGACAAGGACTATATGGGAGAGACTAAGGAGACCGACCACACGGACTCATAAACTGTTTTCGACGAAGATAGAGTGGCCTCCCCTCTAAAGGCCATGACCCGCGCGGCAATGGGCGTTCGCTGCCAGATCTCTGGGCTCATCTGGATGCCCAGAGAAGCGCGAGCTCAGGTAGTCGGGGCACTCTCCAGAGGCTTCAAAATTGTTTCGGTTAACCCAAGTCGAGTGCGGATCAGTTAGCCCGCCTCAATTCAACCAGGACGACTGTGCAGACAATAGGCGGGTGCACACCAGAATCCGAGGAGAGGGGTCCACGAGCTCAGACCTAAGGATCTCCTTGATTTTTGAAGAGGCACAAACGGGTCGGATCTTCGGCTTAAGTTGGATGCCATAAGACAGCTCACCTACCTATGGGAGGCGCAGTTCCACCTCCTTATGCGCACGACCAGTCATATAACCAGCGACAACAGGTCGGACACACATCCCCAAAAGGCCCTCCCATAGAGGAGGCGATAATGGAAGAGATTATTCGGAGTCTACAAGACTAGATGCTTGAGATCACAGGCTCAACTGGTGCACAGACGAACTCATTCGGAGTCGTGGCCTTTATCACTTCACCCTTCGATAATCACATACTCGCGTAGAGATGTGAAAGAAACTTTAAGCTTCCGAATCTCCCACTTTATGATAGGAAAACATACTCGTCTTACCACGTCCAACACTTCCATACATGGATGACAATGCAAGGAGTCGAGGGCTACTCTTTGTCAATCCTTATGCTTAACTGTTACCGGTCGTGGTTTCGAGTGGTACCAAAGCATTAGGGTCAGAACCATCGGTTCCTTCTCAGCCCTAAAAGAAACTTTTCTGACATGGTTCGTTACTTCGAGCACTGAGAAAAAATCAAAGATGTACATATGGTCCATCTGGCAAAGGAACGGGGAATAACTACGTCAATACTTGGCGCGGTTCACAGCGAAATCCAACAAGGTGGATCAATACAATGATATCATGCGATCATGACAATCATTGAAGGATCTCGGAAAAGCGACTTCCTAAAAAAAATCATACAACAAGTCCCCGAAAGCTTGGTGGAGCTCATGGCGTGAGCTTGGATGTTCATTAGGGTAGAAGACTACCTTGAGAGCAGGAAGGATAATAAGGGAGTAACTCGTCATCGTCCCGAGTCGGACAAAACCGATGGAGGAAACATAAAGAGGCACAATCGGGGTGGTCTCGCCCCGAACAACCCCCAACAAGAGACATAAACGTCGCCCATCGCCAACGACTTTAGCAGATATCCTACACCAAGAGAAATTCACCACCGATGAGAATAGGAGTGAATGGAAAAGACTCGGACAACTAATTCCGGCTCCACCATGATCACGGGCATCTTACTTATGAGTGCTTCCACTTGAAACGGCAGATTGAGGCACTTATCAAGTAGGGAAACTCAAGGTGTTCGTCCTGAAAATAATCAAGGTAACTGATCCTCGAGCAGGCCAACCAAGAGGCGATAATGCAGAAGTAAATCGCCTTGACGAGGCCAAGGTAGACGCCGACAACGCGGGTAGGGCATAGCTGCACGTAGTCGGGACGATCCTTGGTGGGTAGGAGCACATGGACTATGCCCACCAAAAGAAAATACCTCAAGGAGGCCTCATCATCCAATGTCGCAGGCCAAATCTACTTGGCTAACGAGGGGCCACCACACATCCATAAAAATCCATCGTCTTTATAGAACGTAAGGCCTCCCAAGTGTTACAGCCCCACGATGACACTATCATTGTGGAGGCACGTGTAGCCAACAACCTGGTGAGGATAATCCTTGTCCATAACGACATTACATCTGATATCCTACATAAGACGACACTGGATAGTATAAAGCTCAAGGGGCTGCTCCCAACGCCTGTTCATACACCTCTTTGCGTTCACCAGCAAGAGAATCGTGACTGTAGGGTTGATCGATCTTCCCCTCACCTTTGGAACCCTCCAAAGCGTGCAAGAGATACATATGGTCTATTTCCTCATAGTGGACCAGAGTTCACCATACAGCGCCATAATCCGTCGTCTTACACTCAACCGCTTGAGGGAGGTAACCTTGACGTATCATCTCATTATGAAATCCACGTCCATCAAGGGCATCAGAACAAGGAAGGGTGATCAAGTAGTGGAACAAAAGTGCTTTATCCAAGGTGTGGAGGTAAAACCACCAATTCTCTTCCAAGTTGGTCAAGCAGTCTCAAGGACTTCCTCCGATTCTCTCCCAAGTCGATCTCCAACTCATTAGGTCGAGCAGTCTCTTCAGGCGCGTGCTTGCTTTTGTCAAAATCAAACGCCGGTTAACTCAGTGGAGAAATATTGACTGCCACTGATTTTGTCCCAAGTCGATCTCTGACTCGTTGGATGGAGCAGCCTCTTCAGGCGCACTCTCATTTTCTCCAAACCGGATGCTAGTTCACTTGATCGTGCGTTTTTACAGACTACCACCTATTCTCTCCCAAGTCGGTCCCCGAATCATTAGGTTGACCAGCGTCTTCAGGCGCACGCTCGTTTTTGCCAGAACCATACGTCCATTCACTCAGTCGAGCGGCCTTACGGACTGACACCGATTCTCTCCCAACTCAACTTTCGACTCGTTGGGTCGAGCAGCTTCTTCAGGCACACGCTCGTTTTCGCCGGAACCGCACGTCGGTCGACTCGGTCGATCGTTCCTACGGGCTGTCACCAATTCTCTTCCAAGTTGACCTCCGAGTCGTTGGGTCGAGCAGCCTCGTCTGGCACACACTTGTTTTTCCAAACAAAATGTCGTTTCAGTTGGTTGAGTCGTCATACTGATTGGCACCGTTTCTCTTCCAAGTCAATCTTTGACTCATTGGGTCAAGCAGCCTCTTTAAGCACACGCTCAGTTTCTTCATAACCAAATCTTACAGACTCTCACAAATTCTCTCAAAGTTGATAATCGACTCGTTGGGTTAGACAACCTTTTCAGACACACGCCCATATTTTCAAGATCTTAGTTTCAGTGGGGTCAGACGAAACACCTGGTAGACTTTTGGACGACCGGCGTCCGCGCACAAAAGCATAAATGTGCGAAAAAAATGAGAATGCTCATACATATAAAACATCAAAGATAACAAAAATTTCTCGGGTGAAAATTAATGTGTCGGGGCACCGTGTCCCGAGAAAACAAAACACATGACTGCATGTGAAGCCAAAAACAAAAGAAGGAAGCTCTAAACCAAGGAGCATTAAGAATCAATCAAACTGTGTCGGGGGCTCCTCCGGTCGCGTTGTCGGGGAAGAGAGTAGGGAAGAAGTCAAAGGTGATCTCTTTTCCTGAATTCTCCATAATCACGACATCTTGCACCACAGTGGTAGTCCCGCGACAAGCATCTTGCACCATAACTGCCAAGTTGTCCTCCAAAGCGGCACATGCATCATCGACGTCCTTCGATCTGCGTTTGGTTCTAAGAGACGCCTCATCCAAGTGTTTTGGAACAACACAAAGGTCCCTGATTTGTGCTAAGTAGGGCGCCTTTAGGGCACAAAGATGGGATTGAAAGGACTCGGTCAAAGCCCGTGTGGCGACAAGCCCAGTCATCTCTTCTCAGAAGAGGGCATTAGCTTCATCCCTCTCCCTCTCGACACTTTGTTTTTCCTTTGTCATAGTAGCAAGTTTCTCCCGATCTACGTGAAGCTCATCCTACGCACGACAGAGGTCCACTGTTGACCTAGAGTCCCCATTCAGAGGCGCACTATGAGATATCTGCCATTAAATATAATCGTCGGATGCTTCCAACCTGCACATCATCTCAAACATCACCTGCTCCTGATGCTCGGCCCTACCGAGATTTTGGACGACAAATGATTCTGGAGAAAAAAGAACGATGTAAAAATAAAGAAAGAGCATTTATACCTTTTGTGTTTCGCAGATCTCGCGACGGAATAGTTATGTATCAAAGGATGATATGTTATCCTCCCATCACTCCAAAGATGAATACTAAAAACAATCCAGCATTTGCTACGGAGATCGTTGACAAAAATATTAGGTTGTGTCGGCACCGGAGGTGGACCCCAGAGGAAGTTATCCTCGAGCCGTGGGAAGTTGAAGACAGTTCAAGGCAGTTCGCGACAAACTTCAGTAAAAACTAGGGTTTCGGGTAACGTCTCTAACCAAGAGGAGACGGAAGAAGTCGTCAATGGTGGCCTGGCGATCGGAAAGAGTCGTCATGTGGATGGCTGAGAGAATACGAAAGGAGGCTGGCATCACTGAATGGCGTGCAGCCCAAGGACTGACAGCAGCTCTTGAATGATGGGCGACAATGGCAGAAGAAGACCACACGCAAAACCTCTCGTATAAATAGGGAAGAAACATTCTTGCGGCTATGAAGCACGTTCCTCGGGCGCAGGCATGAGGCGCCACACACCCTCCAAAATCTCGTACACCGCCCTAATGGAGGGGAAGGCAGACCAATTGATCCCGATGCAGTAATCCATGCCGGAAAAGTCGGCACATCCGTCCGAAAGATACCCGGCTAGGGGGTGGCTCGCATAGAGGCCAAGGTCACTTGCGTAGGAAGGACATGACCCTCCCTCCGCGAGTAAGGCGGCCTCTCCTTCTTCCCCGGTAGCAAAGAACGCATCATTGGTGAATGAGTCGAAGAGCTCTTCCCATCTCCAATTTTTTGATTAACCATAAATTCGGGTCCTACGACTCATCCATGATTGAGGGATACATGAGTGGCTGATCTCTGGTTTGACGAAGGAGATTCGATGGCGAGAGAGAGGGCGGTGGCCGCAGCTCATCGGAGAACTTCCAACCCGAGAGAGGGCTTTCCCCTACGATGACATGCCTCGGGCAGCGACACGGCTCAGCCCTTGACCGGCGCCTCCCCCTGCAGCCTATGCCAAAGCCTACTGGTCGCGGCCTTCTCCCTTGCTGATATGCCCTATCCCATTGGAGTGGCGTCCCCCTAAAAACTTATTCCTCGGTCCATTGGCAGGGGCCTCTTTCTAAGACTCACAGCCCCGGCCCATTGGCTTGGGCCTTTTCTATGCTGCATGAGGACCTGGCCTCCTTGGTCAGGACCTTCATTTTGTACAAGGATCTGACCTCCTTGTTCATGACCTTTCTTTGACACAAGGGGCCGGTCATCTTCGTCGGAGGAGTCCCTACTTAGCACCTTTCTCGAGGTCTTTAAGTAGAGACCTCGACAAAAAAATTGAGGACCAACTTTTTTTCAACGAATTTTCTTAGATGAAACACTAGACCAACAACTCCTCAAGAAGGAATTTCCACACGAGACAAGACTCTCTTCAAGGATCGACCCTTGCAACGGGAATAAAAAACGAGGAAAAGGACACCCCTTGCCGCACGAGGTAACCAAGCGATCCTTCTCTTCTCACATTTGTTATACCATCTCCAATAGAACAACCCGCGCCTATCATTCTAATCTCAAAATTATCGACGTCTGTGTTGATCACATTGTGACATTTCTTCTCACATTCGGACTCATTTAACCAAATGATCTATGTCTCGACCCAATCCTGAGATCTAATGGGTACATAGGCAGCATGTCAGGCACAAACACTTATCCCAAAATCCCTCACCTCACCTCGACCGACTCGATACGTCATCTAATACCCGAGCCTCGGCTCACTGGAACTCACAGGAGGATCCATCTCCCAGGCTTATAACACTATCGACGTATATACGACCACCTAGTCCAGCCTCGGGACCAAGTTATATACGCCGTTTTAACGTTGTCTAGGTTCAAGCAACAACACTTTGTTTAAACGTACCATATTAGTCGGCTTTTGTTGATCCTAATAATTTTATTTTTCAGTTTTTTTGGGCTTTTCAATCACTGGTTGTACTTGTGCATAGTAATCCGATCATAGGTACGCACTTTTCACTTCAGCCCTATGTTATTTAATTTACGATAATAACTACACGTATTCGAGGTTCATTATGTTATGTCCTTATGGTGTCAACGTATTTCCCATTTGTTTGTGGTATTGTGGATGTTGCTTCTTTTAAATCAAAGATATGATCTGTTATTAAACTTTCAACTTAAATTGAATTCTAAAATATTTTTTTTCATTTTCCATTTTGGAATACGGGGTCTTTGTAGTTGCTTCCCTCGACGTAAACATTCACAATTTCAAGTATAATGTTGCAATTAACATTACACTTGTCTGCTATTCTTTTAAGACCTAGATTTCTTCAAATACAAGGTTTAGCTTTGTACACACGTATTACATTTCTAGAATGGTTACGTAACAATTCGGACAGTTGGATGATCTCGCATTTTCTTTACCTTTAGAAGTCAATTTTGGTGTTGAATCTTGACATGAGACTGGAACTTTGACGTCTTTTTGCGTAGGCACTCCTTCCACCTCTTCATGTTTTGTGGAATTATCGTGTTGAACACACGCTTCAAATGAACCACCCAATTTAATTAATATTATTTTTCATAGGAAGTATATGACACATTTACTAACTATTGCAAAGACTTACGTACCTTGTCATCCTTGAAAATTTGACAGACTCCATCGTATTCAGGGCTAAAATTGTAAGACCACTTCAACATTCTAAAAATTGTCTGTTCGAAACTATGTTTAGTAAACTCATTCTCTATAAAAGCAGGAAACAGCTCGAAGACACAAGCTATTAACGGGTGAAGAAAACCCTCAATGTTGAAGCCCATCTTGCCTCCTGAAACTTTCATTCTTATAAAAGATTCATAACGCATGTAAAACCGAACTCTCTCCTAGGGATATTTAGAGAGAGATCCAAATTAGTCGCCATCTTAAGATCAATGTTTGAGATAATGTGTTGTCGTTCCCTGGAAAAATATTAATAGCTCAACAATGGCCACATTTGTTGGCAGAAATACCCAAAGAAGATTACTTATTTACATATCGATGTAATATAAATCTCTCATAAGTCCTTATTGTAATTTGCTGGTTAAATTAATAAATGTTGAAACTTTCATTCATTACATTTTTGTTTGTTTGCAGCTTTATGATATTCAATAGTCTTATAGACTTTAATCAAACGTAACAACGTATGTAGAGTCAAATGCCGATTTGCGTGAAAAAACTCTTCATTCTTTGACTAAAACCAAGTATTCACAATTTCAAGATCATCAGACTATTGATCCTAGTGTGATGTCTGGTTACGAGGCATAGATAATTGAGAATTCTATAGTTCTTCCTGTGTATCTTCTGAAGATACTTATTTGACCTGTGCACCTTAAGAGACGTTGTAAGAATAAACCAGTTAATATCTTCTGCCTCAAGCACACTATGTATGAATTGTATCGTGCTTACATAAATCCTGAAATGAGACTAGACTAGACTAGATTTAAGGTCAAATCCTGACATTTCATATCCTTATTCTCATTTGAGAAAATCAAATTTTAGGTCCAATCTATGATCTAGACTAGACTAATTGCTAAGATACTGAGTTATGAAGCTGTCATGAACAAGCTTTGTGAAATTCTCATAGATATGGAATTCATGTACAAGATTGCTGAAATGTAATATATATCACCTCGTGTTTTATTTCTTGGATGTGAATAAATGACACAGTATCTATATTAAGTAACAACTTTATTTAGATAAAACAATGTGACTTGTTAGCTCCTCGTCAATCCGTTGTTTCTAACTTATTCACAAGTAGCAAAGGAGTTGAGGAAATAACAAGTCAAAGGGTAAAATTGTAATTTTATAAATCTCATCTAATTCTTGTTATTCATGAAGGGTAATCATAGATATCATTCAATAGATCCATTGAACATAATTAAGTTGAATTTGAGTAGAAAATAAATTCATTTGAACCAAGAGATTCTCAGTGTCAACTCTTTAGTGGAATCAGTTGACATTAATTAATACTCGAAAAAAGTTTGTGAACTTTTGAGTCCAAGGATAGTAGCTCAAACTTTGTTCATTTGGATCCATAAGGTCACTATTACAAATCATTCGAATAGGATTGTTAAACTAGAAGCCAAGTCAAAATAAGTTCAAGTCTTGAATTAAATGTTTTCCCGAAAATATCTAAAGGATAATTTTGTCCACATGAACATAAAATGATGTGAACGTCAAAATAAGATTCTGAATATTTTCATATGATGGAAATATAAATTATTTTTTAAAGTCGACAATTTGTTTGAGGCATTATGAAATTAATTTCATTATAGGTGCAATATTAATTATACAATTGGTATTTTATGAATTGTCTTAAAAGAAATAAGGAAGCATATAGAAACTCCTCTCGTAGGTAAAATTCGGCTAACATCAAGAGAGGAGATAAATTATACCTAGAATTCTTTTGCCTTGAATTATGAAGATAAATGCCAAAAATGAAAATAGGAAATGAATTTATTTGAGAAGGAACCAAATGTGCTAAGTGAGGAAACAATTTTCCCTCTATAATGCACTATAGATGGCCGGCAAAACACATAGGTAGAGAGAAGAGGAAATCAAATATTCTGTCATGAATATACAATAGGTAAGGGTAGTTACCATTTCTTGTATTTCATTCTCCTATAAATAGAGTCTCACATTGAGATGTAAAAATAAGTTTTTTTTTTACTTGTTTTATCTATTTTCAGCCGACCATTTTCTCTCCCTCTCTCTCTAAAATATCCCTCTTTTTTTGGCACCAAAGTCTTTATTAGACTAAGACCTAAATTAGCTATTTAGCTCATAAATTTGTTCTTCAGTTATTGTGTTTAATTGTGCCCACACAAAAATCCTTCAACCACTCTCTTGTAATAGAAACCTTAGATTACTCGAGTTCACGACTACGTGCGAAGGAGACAAGATTTATGTAGAGAAAAAGCTAGGAGCGAGACGAGACGTTCAACCTTTACGAAGGCTTCTCTAAGACAAACCTTTCATGAAATTTGCCTAAGTTAATAAAATTATTTTACTTCTAAATAATTTTTTATATTCCGCCATAAACTTGTTAATGATAATTTTTCACCCTATACCTAATGCAATAACATTAACTAATGCCATATTTTATCTGTGCCAACAAATTTCCCTCAAAGAATACGGACATAAATTGGGCATGTTGAATCCGTGGTACATTGAAAAAATCGACTTTCAGTGGGTTTTTGATGCACAAATCCTCTTGGACTTCTAGTAGCCTAATTCAATCGTATAAATTAAACAATAATTAACAATTTGTACCCCTACACTTGAAAGTAGTAAAAAACTTACGAATGTATTTCTTACCTGACATCACTTTGAAATTATAGATCGTGAACATTGAAACCAACTCCCAGCATGTAGTGTAGTTCATCATATTTTCTTGACTCGACTTGAATCTGTACAAGTAGATACACCAATTTCTTTGGGACCATATCTCCTTGTAGATGTTGGAGTGACCAAATAGACTATTGTTAAACAAATATAATTGATGTTTGATTTCGATTGTTTACATGATTTGCTTCATATCCTTCAAATTGGAATGCACTTTTATTCATTGTCCGAAATCTTATTTACTAAGATCAACTACTAAAATTCTCACCAATATAAACCACATTAAAATCATCAGTTAAAGTTTGTGTTTTTTAACTCTAACCTCTCCAAGTCCTTTTTTCCCTATATTTTTTTTTTAAAATTAGCATATTTTCCCATACATTTTTAGGTTAAGTACACATTTGTTGATATTTAATTTACAAAACAGAACCAAATTTATTGACATTTGGTTTATCGAATAATGTAGTATCGAATCCGTAAATTAAATTAATTACCAATATGGAAATACTGTTGGGATTTGTGCCCACAAAGAAGATATTTGTGCACGAATGCTATGTTTCTTGAAGAGGATTATATGAAGAATGCAGTACCAACATTAGAAGAACCACAATCGGAACGTGAGCCCACAACGATTCGTCTTCAGTAATAGGATGGTACAACAACATGAACAATACATGTTTATCGGAGAGGCTTCCACAGCTGTTGCATATAAGGAAGTAGATGATCTGGTATCATTCTCCCATACAATCAAGGTTCCGAAGCAAACCCATGGCAAGAAGCCTTGAAAGTTGAAATGCATTCGATGTATTTCAATGAGGTCTAGAAGCTTGTAGATCCACCTGAAGGTACTAAACCTGTCGGGTGTAAATGGATTTACAAGAAGAAAAGAGGACCGGATGGAAATGTAGAGACATTTAAGACAAGACTTGAGGCAAAGGATTTCACCCAAAAAGAAGGTATCGAAGATGAGGATACCTTCTCACCAGTCGCGATGTTGAAGTCTATTCACAATCTTTTATCCATTGCTGCTGCCCTAGATTATGAAATCTGGCAAACGGATTTCAAGACTGCATTTCTGAATGGAAATCTTGACGAGTGCATTTATATGGTTCAACCATAGAGATTCATGGAGAAAGGCCAAGAGGGAAAGGTTTTTTAGTTGGTGAAGTTCATTTATGGACTGAAGCAAGCATCTGGGTCGTGGAATATCATATTCGATGATATTGCAAAAGCCTACGACTTTTATCAGTTAGTAGATGAGCCATGTGTTTATAAGATCATAAACAATGGCAAAGTGGTCTTCCTAGTCCTGTATGTAGATGACATACTACTCATTCGGAATGATGTAGAAAAGTTTTCAGAGGTTAAGATCTGGTTTTCAAAGTAGTTTGGAAGAGCCAAAAGTTAGCGCTCTCTCGGGCATCTTATATTGATAAGATCATGGATTGTTTCTTTTCAAGACTCTACAAAAGGACAGCTACCTTTCAGAGATGGAGTGCATCTATCTAGTGAGCAGTCTCCCAAGACTCCTCAAGAGATAGAGGACACGATACATATTCCTTACGCCTTAGCCGTAGGAAGTCTTATGTATGCGATGCTTTGCACTAGAGCACTGGGTTGCTGTCAATCATGTTCAAAAGTGTCTCCGGCGAATGAGAAATTATATGCTTGCATACTCAGGTGATGACCTGACTATGATGGGATATACCAACTCCGATTTTGAAGTGGATAAAGATTCCACGAAATCCACTTCAAGGTCTGTGTTCACCCTGAATGGTGGATCTGTGGTCTGGAGGAGTGTAGAGAAATCTTGCGTTGCTAACTCGACCATGGAAGCCGAGTATGTGGCAGCTTGCAAGGCTGCAAAGGAAGTTGTTTGGCTTAGGAAATTCTTGATGTACTTGAAAGTAGTTCGAAGTGCCAACATGCCCATTATACTTTATTGTGATAACAATGGAGTTGTTTCTAATTGTAAGGAACCAAGAATCCACAAGCGCTCAAAACACATAGAATATTAATATCACCTGGTGTGAGATATCATTCACAAATGAGGCGCAGAAGTAATGAAGATCTCAACGTTGGACAATCTTGTTGATCCCTTCATGAATCCTTTAACGAGTAAAGTCTTCGAGGGACACCTATAAGGCTTAGGACTGAAAGATCATTCCCATTTCCTATGAGACAACCGGGAGTTTGCTCGGATTTGTGACCACAAAGAAGATATTAGACATTAATTATATTTTGCATTTTTTTTGCTGAAAGCTAAATAAAATTAAATATTTATTCTTATTTAAGATTGTGTTTATGCATGTATGTCTACGCTCTGAAACTTTCATCAATGAAAGAAGTGCTAAGTACAGACTTGACAAGATACCTTCTTATGACTAGTTTAAACAATAGTTTACAATCTAAAGATCGATCGGGCAACCGTATATGAGTACTGATTGTTTGAATAAATTAACGATGTCTTATCTTGTGATATAGAGACTTGGGACTCTGTACTTAATTCTTGAATCTGTAGTTGTCTTATCCCATGAAAATTTGAAGTTGGAGATAAAACCGTTTAATCACTCGAAACTTCAAAATCACATAGGAGGGGTATTTTGGTAATTACCTAAATTCTGAAGTGAATAAATATTTTCTTGTATCACTTTATGACATTTGATTTGTCAATGGGCAATGACTGAATGAAGTTTCATTGACCCGACGGTTGGTGTCATAACTGTTTCGTTAAATTATGTAATTTACATATATTGAATTCGTGTTGAAAGAATGCTAAGGCAATAGTATCACACCATACTTTGTTATGAGAGTGTGAGCGAGTAAACAGGATCTAGTATTCAACGATAAAAACATTCCTTGAATAAACATATGACATGTTGAGACATCTCACTTTATGTTTTTCTCGTTCATAAATAACCAACGAGTTGGTGAAACAATAACTTATGGGTAAAACGGTAATTTTACATTCCTCTGAGTTACTGAAACACACAAAGGGTAATAGTTTTATCACATCAAACGGAAATATAAACGCATATGAAGTTAGAGACTTAAAATATTAGTCATTTAGTGGAATCGAGTAATATTAAGAATTAAAAGTAAAAAAAGAGTTTGTGAACTTTTGTGTCCGAATTTTATTCTAAATATTAAAAGATGAAAATAATTATTTTCTCGTTTCGTACTTATGTGCATAGTATGAACAGAATTAATAACATGTCATTAAATTAATGAGATATTCTAATTTAACTTAAAAATTATTTTAGAAGTAAATCAAATAAATTTGGAGTGTAAAATTAATAATATGTTTGGTCATAATGATATATGGGCTGAAATATTATTTATTCTCATTTAAAAACACTTAACGGGCTTAAGTTTGACTAACGAGTAATTATTAAATTTTGACTTAACTTAAGCCCGTCCTCAATGATATAAAAGGAGACTTTCTTTCTGACAATCCTAATCAGACCTAGGAATTTCGACCAAGACTCCCCTTACCCCTTGTGAGACTCTTGGCCGCCATCCTAGAGATAGAGAGAAAGAGAGGAAGTCGTTTCCCGGCAGCCTTCTTTGAGTTTTTCTTTCTCCCTTTGTTCATAGAAAGACCTCACCCTCTTGATCTCCTAAAAATCCGTGAGATATATCATTGACTCTCACTTGTGGTTTTTTTTTAGTGAATCTTGGTGCATAGGGCCGGTTATCTTCATCCAAGGAGCAACGATGGATTTTTCGTCCCCTTGCGCGCGCGTGTAGCTTGCTCTCGGTCAAGGACGAGTTTTATCGATGCATGCACTTCTCTCCAGTTCCAGTAGCTCTCGGCCATTCCAAGGAGTCTGATGCAGACCCCGTTCCAGGTTCTCTCGGCCAAGGAGAAGACGAGTGATGCAGATCCGCCTTAGAGCATCAAAGACGCGCGAAAAAACCCTAGGTGCACGCATGGAGTATACTCTGGGGGGGGGGGGGGGAGATCGATTTTCTTAGACCAAAGACGGAGATGAGACTCAAGAAGTTATCGATGAAAATTGTAAGTGTTCCTCTAACGAATTGAATCTGCGACATATAACTGTTATAGGTTACTAGTGAGCTTGATTTGATTTGTTGACATGTTTATAAATTATTTACATGTTAGGTTATTTATAATGCCATGGTTATATAATCTGTTACGAAATGAGTTTTACATATTATGATTGAAATTATGAATTCGACCATATTTAGATATGTTTCATAATTAAATAGGTATTTGTTAACCATTTTCCAACAAGTACTACATATTAACACGAACGACAAATTTTAAACATTATGTAAAACATTTGCGCCAAAAACAAGAATTTTAACAATAAAATAACAACTGATATAAAATTAAACAAAAATGAGTGTCCAATCCTGAACATAAATAAAGAGTTACTAATGTTCTTGAATTGTTGTGAAACACGTACCTTTTGTTGATGCGACCATTGATTTGATTTGAAAAACAAACCGTCGCAGTTTCTACAAATAAGTATCGTTATTTTGTTAAGGCGGTTTTGCTGCAGGTGGAATCGAACCCATGACCTCCTAACTGGAAATCATGTGATATTTCCACTAGACTATTCTAGCTATCACAATAAGTATCATTAGTTATTAAATTTACAAAAACGAGTAAACTGTTATAATTTTTACAATAACTCAAATAACGTCGTAACGAAAAACACCTTAGACAAACCCATAACATAACTACGAAAAAAACATACTTAGAATCTTTTATTACTCTTTTCAAGTACCCAAGTACCAACGAAGAATATATAAAAACCATAATAAAAAGAACACAAAATGACGTTTCGTAAAATGAAAAGAATAAGAACTGGAAGAACACTATGAAAACAATCGTTAGTAGCCCTATATTAAATTCGAAATGCCAATTGATCTATTCAATAAAATTATTTTAATAACAACGATTTGAATTTATTTTTCGAAAACCGTAAGTAATAAAAGAACAAAAGCTAAAACCGTAACAGAAGAACAAAAAAATAGCGAAAACCATACAAAATAACATTTCAAAAAATAAAATGAAAAAGAACAAGGAGAACACTAAGAAAAAAATCTTTTTAACCCTATACTAAAACACTAGTACAAAATTACTCTTCTGATAAGATGACTTTTAGCTGCGACTAGTCGCATCTAATAGTCGCATCTGAATGTACGTTTAGATGCGACTAATTACGTCTAAACTTAGTATTTTGCGTTTTTTAACTTTGACTTAGTTTGAGTATCCGATGCGACATAGTCGCATCCAATAGTGTTGCTTTAGCTTTAGATGCGACACAATCGCATCTAATAGTCTAAAAAAATTGGGCGAACAAAACTCCCCGCCCCCTTTTGCATTGTTTACCTAACGTGGAAATTTGATTTTTTATTTGTATGTTTTAGTATCGGATGCGACATAGTCGCATCGCAAAGTCTCAAAAAATTAGGCCGGCCAAACTTCCCCCCTTCCTCGTATTTTAATTGACGTGGCACCGTGGATTTGTTGTTGATATCAAATGCATCTATGTCGCATCTGTTGGGGTTATCAAATGCGACTTGCGCATCTATTGAGTTTATCAGATGCGACAATGTCGCATCTAATCTCTAGGGTTTCCTTTTAAGAAACTCGCCGATTTCCCCCCTCCCATTTCTACTAAGTCCTTCCTCCGCCCAAAACTCTCTCTCCTGCTTGCCAAAATCTTCCCTTCGCTCCTGCTCACCTCTCTCTGGCCCTCCTTCCTCCCCTCCTCCCTCTGCCCCTCCCTCCTTCCTCTGGCGCTCCTTCCTCCGGCCCTTCCTCCTTCCTCCGCCCCTCGTCCCTCCATCCTCCGTCCTCCCTCGTCCCTCATCCCTCCGACGAGGGAGGACGTGTCTGATAGTGGAGAGTATTGGATGCGACTAGTCGCATCCAGTAGTTTTAACTACGACTATTTGAATGCGACATAGTCGCATCCATAAGTCAATTTTGTACTAGTGATAATGTCTGCCTCTTTAATATATGGCTTGTATATTCTTGATGGTTCATTTGCAATCTGTCTTCTGATAGTTCTCTAGCTGTTATTGATAATGATCAAATGACTCAATTATGGTATCTGAGAATGGGTCATATGAGTAATAAAGGGTTAAATGTCTTGTTCAAACAAAGATTCTTGGTAAGAATCCTATTTCTTATCTCACTTTATGTAAGCCTTGTGTGACGTCTAAGCAGCACATATTGAGATTCAATATTGGTACTCATCTCTCATGTGCCAACTTTGATTATGTTCATGCTGATCTATGGGGTCCTGAGAGTCATGAGACTCGTGGAGGTAACAAATATTTTCTTAATATTGTTGATGACTATTCTAGGAGAGTTTGGACTTTTCTGCTTAAGTCCAAATATGAAGCTTTTGTTAGATTTAAAGAATGGAAAACTATGAAAAAAAATTAGACCTGATAATGGTTTATAATTTTATAACACAAAATTTGATAGCTTCTGTAAAGAACATGGAATTCTAAGATATAGGATAGTAAGAACAACCCCTCAACAAAATGAATATGACTTTATTAGAAAAACTTAGAGGTTTATTGTTTACTTCTGATTTATCTAAATCTTTTCTGGGTGAAGCACTGTACACCGTTAATTATCTGATTAATATAAGGTCTAACGGAACTTTAGATTTTAAAACTCCAATTGAAGTATGGAACAATAGAAAACCTAATCAAGATCACCTTAGATTATTTGGATGTTCTGCTTTTGCTCACACTAGAGATGGTAAACTAGACCCAAGACCAATAAAATCTGTATTTTTAGGATATCAACTACGACAAGGAACTAAAGGCTATAGGGTATGGGGTACATGGTCTATAGGAGTAGAACTAATCATAAGTAGGGATGTAATATTTGATGAAAAAAAAATTCCTTTGTAAACTTAATGAAGAATCTAATAAACATGTTCCTAATGATGATATTACTGAATCTAATAGACATGTTGAGGCAAACCCTAATGATGATTAGGTACCTATTCTGGAGCCAGCAGAAATTCATCAGCAATCTTCACAAACTGAACATCATTATGTGTAGGGATTAATGAATTATCAACTAAGTAGCGATAGACAAAGAAGAAATAAAAGCCATCCATCTAGATTTTCATATCTCGAACTTGTTTACATTGCTTTAATTGCTGCACAGGATCTTAAAACTATAAATCCTGAAACTTATGTTGATGTAATTAGTTCTGATAACAATGTTGATTGGTTAAATTCTATGAAAGATTAAATGAAATCTCTGTCTCTTAATAATACTTGGATTCTGGCTGATAAACTTAGTACTCAAAACGAATTGAATGCATATGGCTTTTCAAAACCATAGAGGGTCTAACAGATCAAGATCCTCCAAGATTTAAAGCCAGATTGGTAACAAAATGGTATACCCAGAGAGAGGGTATTGATTATACTAAAATTTTCTCACATGTTTTTAAATTTTAAACCATTAGAGTAATGTCACTTGTTGCTTTTTATGATCTTGAGTTATAATAATTAGATGTAAAAACTGATTTCTTACATTGTGATTTAGATGAAGAAATTTGTATGAGACAACCTGAAGGTTTTGTGGATATAAAGAACCCTGAAAAACTTTTGCTTCCTTAAAATGTATATTTATGGTCTAAAACAGAGTCTTAGACAATGGTATAAGAAATTTGACGCATTTTTTATTAGTATAGATTTTTCTAGGAGTGAATACGACAGTTGTTTTAATTTCTCTTCGTTGAATGATTCACATGTTTAACTGTTACTTTTTTTAAATGATATGCTAATTATCAGTAAACATGTGATGAAGCTAAATCAGTTAAAAGTGATTTAAATTTTGTTTTTGATATGAAAGATTTAGGTCATGGTAGGAAACTCCATGGAATGATTATTGATAGAGATAGGAAAATTATAAATTGCATGTTCACTGCATACTATGCACTGAGAAAATTGAAACTAAAAGGTAAGTAGTTTGAAGTGCAAGACTGTTTTGATGCCTTTAACACCTCATTTTATTTTAGATAAATCTAAGTGTCCTAAGTCTAATTCTAAAATCTCAAAAATGAAATATGTCTTATCAAATCTTAGTATGATTCATTGGAATGCTCTGATTCTATTATCAAATTCTTACATTAGTAGTAGAATTAACGATGTATTGTGTAATGGTAAAAGAAACACTTTGTTTGATCTGATTGGATATGTTGATGATGATGACCTTTAGAAGCAATTTTGCTTATTCTAAAAGTCAAAATTTTCATTTTTTTGGAAAATTTGGGGTAGATGTGTAAGAAACGACTAGTGGCTTCTAAAGGTAAAATGTCACTTTTAATTAGAAGGGACAAATCGCTTCTAAAGGTAGGCATTGCATCTAAAATTCATTGTTGTAGTATTGAGTGCAGTCATTTATTCTGATAGCCAAAGTGCAGTACATTTGAGTAAAATCCAGTTTATTATGAACGTACAAAACATGTAGATGTTATAATATCATTATATTAGGAATTCCATTGCTTTTAAACTGATTAAATGTTGGTGATTGATACATCATAGTAACTATATTTAGTGTGGAAAATCATTAATTACGCTTACAATAGCCAAATACTTATTATGGTTACTAAACAAGATCTATATTCGCGAATTTAATTTATTAGTGAAAGCGTATCAGCAAACGGTCAACAAAGGTTTTAGAGTAGTTACATGGATTTTTTCTCAACTACAAAACGGTCCAATCTAATGTGTGCTCTGTCATTAAGCTTTCACGTCTTCGTTCGTTGTCTTTATTAAGTACTCAAGGATGATACCTTATCTTTCCTAAATGTAATATCCGAGACAAATAAGAAAGATGTGTGGGCATAATCGATATCTCACTAGATGGCGAAACTAAGTGTTTTCGGATCTCACTCTTACTTTCTAAAAAATGGAATTTGCAATTCCAGGGGAGAGAGAGAAAGAGAGAGAGAGAATAATCGGCCACAGCGGGAGAGGGGAGGCCGAGAATATCAATTGAGAATTCAGTTTAATTTGCTCTTCTTATCAATCCCTATTCATAGAAGTAAAAGGAGATAACCTCTTCCAGATTTTCTCTCTTTTTTTAGAGATTTTCCCTCCTTTGGGAGATATTATCTCCTTCTGGGAGATATTCTCTCATAATGGACTAAATCTAGGCCATTTGATCTCGACCAGTGAATCTACTTTTTCTCTCATCCATGAAATTAAAATCTATCGAAGAAATTTTCTCTCCTTCGGTTGAACAACCAAGGAGAGAATGTTGGTACTACCAACGTAGAATTTTCGGCCTAAAGGCCTTTCAAACCAAGGCGATTTTCGGCCATCCTAGGCCAAAACCCAATTCGAAAATTCCAAACCCTGCTTGCTAAATATCCAATTATTATTCACTTGATTCAGCAATAAATAAACAATTCTACAGTAAATATTTATTTAATCATGTGAATACCCATTTTGTAGAATCAATGATGTTAATCACCATTACAGTAAGTGAGATGAATAATGATAAACATTACTATACGAAAGTTCTTATACAACTTTATCAGAGCCGAATTAAGGACTACAGACCTAGTAGTAGAAACTTAACGAACCTGATGAGAAAAAAAATACAACCCTATCTCTTTTTCATCGATTCGTCTAGCCTTGATCAATACTCCGCCATGTAATCCAAGGCTGAACCCTTCTTTAATACTAAAACTATATTTCCTCATCGTGAAAAGCGTCCACTGATATAGTTTGTTTGTGATCAACATCTCCAGGTTCAAGCGGGTCACGAGAAGTCAATTTTTCTTTAATATTTCTCTTTATTTATATCATCCCTACGCATCGTTACTTCCCTTGGAAAATATTCTTTCGAATGGTACTTACTTCGAAAGTGCATTCAATCTATCGGTTGTGGATTCAACTCTTAGGTGAGTAAAAATTAACCTTCTTTAAGGAAGGTAGGATTTCATATTTGTAAATCAATTCCCACTCGAATGATTCTCTGAGCAAACTCCCAAGACATAAGTTGTGCTTAGAATGATTAGCCTTTTAGCAAATGAGTTAAAGAGCTCAGTAACTTAACCAAGTGTCCATGATCACTTTAGGATTTAGATCAAATCTCATTGTGATCATCATAGCTTCCTCAGTTAATGCATTGTAACTGTTCTTAATCAGCACATCTACACTAATACCTGTCTGATTCGTACACTAACCACAACTGTAGAATGCCCCAACTTGGTGATCAGCCTTCACCCATGTGTTCCATATATATGACTTTAAATATAGCTTTCCACGCATATATTAGTCATCCACCTTGATTAAGCACACTGCACGAACTCAGGTGCCCAACACGTGACTCATTAATAAGAAATAATCATTTTTCAATTCAAATAAATAGTAAATCTGAAACTTTATTTTATTAATAATCTCATCGAGAATTTACATAAGTATTTTCTCGTGGGCAAGAATTTATGACAGGTATATAAGGTTCATTCCTTCTATGTGTTTTACGAACACCCATTCATAAAGTCCTTGTATCATTAGAACAGTGATGTTTTCCAGCCTCGAGGTCTTCATGACTGCCATGTCCCCTCTTCAAACTATCTCTTATCAAGTGGTATTTTTGCTCTATATTCTTTCCTCTCTTATGGCTGTGAGGTTCCTTCGAGTTTTCAATGGCTCAAGTGTTATCGTAGTGGAGTTGCAAAGGCTCGTTCATGTTAGACACTACCTCTAGTTTAGCTAAAACGTTCTTAAGCCAAACAACCTCTTTCGCTGCATCAGAAGATCAAACATATTCAGCTTACATAGAATAGTATGCAATACTGGATTGCTAACTCTTCTCCAGAAAATCTCTCCTCCATTGAGAGTGAACACTGATCTAGACGTTGACTTCAACATGTCACGGTGTGCTTGAAAATCAGAATCAGTGTATCTTTGTATCACCAAGATTTTACTTGTGAACACAAGCATCATGTCCCTAGTTCTCTTGAGATATTTTAGGATGTGCTTAACAGCTATCAATGTTCTTAACCGGGGTTTAATTGGTATCTACTAACTACTCCCACTGCATAGCAGATGTTTGGTCTAATGCACAACATGGCATACATTAGGCTCCCAACTGTTCCGGCATATGGAACTCGACTCATATCCTGCACTTCTTGAGGTGTCTTAGGACACTGTTGTTTTGACAGGGGATACCCTGTGCGCATATGTAACAATGCGCTATGATTATTTCTCATCGAGAAGCTGGCAAGTACCTTATCAATATAAATACTTTGAGATAGAGCTAATAGTTTGTTCTTCCTATCACGAATGATTTGGATTCCAAGAACAAAGGCAGCATTCCTCAAATCCTTCATTTGGAATTTCTTTGCCACCCACAGCTTTATGTTATACATCACTATAATATCACTTCCTATGAAAAGGATATCGTCTGCATAAAGAACGGTTGATTAAAGATCTAGACGCTTGCTTCAGTCTATAAATGGACTTCAAAAATTTCCAAACATTTTGCTCTTGACCCTTTTCAGTGAATCCGTCTGGTTGAGCCATATAAATTTCTTCTTTCAGATAGCCATTCAAGAATGTCGTCTTTACGTCTAGTTGTCAAATCTCATAATCATAATGAGCCGCTATGGCCAGAAGAATTCTGATGGATTTCAACATGGCTACAGGAGAGAAGGTTTCGTCGTAGTCGATTCCTTTTCTTTGGGTGAATCCCTTAGCCACAAATTTAGCTTTATAGGTTTCTACTTGTCCATTAGCTCCGTTTTTCCTCTTATATATCTATTTGCACGTAATCTATAAAATTTGTTCAGGTGCATCTACAAGAGTCCAGACTGAGTTTGAGTGCATAGACTCTATCTCTTGATTATTGGCTTCAAGCTATTTTTATTTTCCAAGTCGAACATGGCGTCATTAAATGACACGGGGTCGACGTTGTTCGCACCCAGAGCAATGGCGTTTGCTTCAAAGACAAGACGTCGGTCGGGCACTCTAGAGACCCTACCACTACGACAAGGCAGTGTAGCACTTGGACCAACGTTTGTGTTTTCTTCTTCATCTCTCACTCTCTCAACAATTGTAGGTGGAGATGAATCCCCTTGGGCGTTAGCATTTGAGGTTGGTAAAACAATATCGTCAAGTAAAACTCTACTACAAGGTTTTTGGTTTTTCACATAATCATCTTCAAGAAAAGTAGCATGAGTAGAAACAAAATTTTCATATCATTATGATCATAAAAGATACGTCCTTTTGTCCTTCAACATAACCAACAAAGAAACATAAGTTTGTTCTTGGTTCAAGCTTGCTAGATTTCTTTTTCAAGACATGAGCATGACAACCCCATATTCAGAAATAGCGCAAACTATCATTAGCTCCGTTACACATTTCAATAGGAGTTTTGGATATAGATTTAGATGGAACATGATTTAAGATAGGCATGGGAGTGTTTAATGCATAACCTCATAAAGTCGTAGAAAGTGAAGAATAGCTAATCATAGATCTTAACATGTCTATTAATGTTTCTATTTCGCGTTTCAGAAGTTGTTTTTGCTTGGTCATTTTTGCTTCTATAAAAGATTCACAAACAAGAAGAGTTCCCACTTGAAGTTGTTTCAATGGCCCAAGCCTTGAAAGCCTATCTAGACGATTAAGTGCCATAAATAGGTTTTCTACATTGAATAAAAATTTAATTTCGGTTGTTAAAACCAAGAAGCCATTTATAAGTGAGCATCACATAAAATTATTCTACCAAAGAAACACTTATAGCATCTCATTCATAGATAAAGAATATTTATGTTTAAGTAACTCAGAAACTGAAATTAGGTTTCTACAGAAACCATGAATAAAATAAACTGAATTCAATATCAAATACTTATCCGAAATTGGAGTCGAACTACTCCTAAATCTTTAGTCGTGGCAGACTCTATGTTCCCCACTCTAAGCTGTAGTTCGTCTCCTCTAAGTTTCACCCATGAAACAAACACCTGTAAAGATGTACATACATGGTTAGCATTCCCATAATCAATTATCCAAAACGATAATGAACCATACCTCCACATTACTCAGGGGATAATTCAATTTCTTCATCAGAAGAGATATAAATGTATGAAGGCTCTCCCACTGCGAGAACATTCTCTAGGGGGTGATATTGTTGGAAATCAATTAACGTTTTATTAACATTATTATATAACTTATCTAAATATGGAAAAATTATATAATAACATCATAAATATATTAAAACAAATTTTAACATATTCAACAACTTAGGCATTAAAAATTAGTAGCATGTCAAGAAACAATTTATTTTAGACATACTCATCAACAAATAGAACACATTCAATTTAGTAATCCTAGAAACAATTTTATATTTGCAACCAATTCGTTAAAAAGGACTTACACGTGATATTGTAAACAATCTTGTGCATGGCTCGCTTTCATCAGAATGAAGGAAGGGCAGGCTCGTTTGATTGCTCAAAACAATTACGCCAAATTGACTAAAGCGGAGGCTCGCCGGATTGGAATTTGGTCGGCCAATGAAGTCTCTTGGAAGGGACTAGTGAGCCTGTGCATCTACGAGTCCCTCGAATCAACCTGGAGCGCCGCACCTGTGCAGGAACCAAGGAGACACCTATACCTACAAGATGGAGGCGCTGGATAGGGGGAAATGCACAGAGCGCACCTGGGGAGCCTCTGACCGGTGAGTTGTCTGGCCGGCAGTTAGCCGACTGGCTGGCTGAGAGGCAGATTTGAGCCTCGTCGCATCTCGCTTGTTTTCTTCATGTTTTGTCCAGTTCTCTACGAACAAAATGACACTCAAACACCACGAGTTGAGTCAATGATAATTCTCTTAAGTTTTCGAGCGATCAAGAGAGTGAACTCTTTAATATGAACATTGAAGGAAAGGGAAACTCTCGAACGAATCAAGAAAAAAAATTCTAGAGTCTTTCTCTCACAAAATACTCGGCCCAAACACACAGGGAGAAGGAAGATGGAGTTCGCCGAGTGACACTAGTACTTAGGGTTTTATAAACCGTATATATAAATGAAAGAATGAGATTTCCTTAATTTAAACTTAAGCCCGATATTCTTTAAATGAGTTTTAAAATTAATTCTAAGCCCTAGTTCTCAATTATGGCCGTGTATGATCTTAATTTTATTCCAAAATTTAATAATATTTAATTAATTTAGAACATCTCATTGTTTTTATGACAAGTCATTAATTATTTGCATACTTCTCAAACAAGTACGAAACAATATTATTATAAAATTATATTATTATATTATTAATATTTAGTTTCATCTTTTATTTATTTGAATCATCAAATTATATTATTATAAATATAATAACATGATATGATTCATTAAATAAATGCAACAATAAATAACTAATTATTTATTTAATTAATTAATAAATAATTTTTTAAGTGTAAATCACAATTTACATTCAATGAGAAAATCAATTGTTCTAGTTCAATAAATCTCGTCCGAGAGTCTATCATTGAGATCTGATGGACCCACAGGAACGAAGGTTTAGAAATAGATCGGACTCAAAAGTTCACAAACCTTTTCCGTATTTTAATTATTAATGTTGGTTGATTCAACTAAAGGACTACTATTGAAATTCTCTTAGTTCATATTCATTTATTTTTCGTTTGATGTGCCACAAAAGTTCTTCACAGAATTCACGAAGTATTTTACGATATTACACTTGGCTTGTATCATTAACTCGGAGGAATTTAAAACTACTATTTTACCCATGAGTTATTATTTCAGTAACTCTTTTGTTATTTGTGAATGAGAAAAACATAAAGTGAGGTGTCTTTACATGTCCGATGCTTTATTCAAAGAATGTTCTATTCAATGAATACCAGGCCCGGTTTATTAATTCACAATGACAAAGCATAGTGTGATACTAATGCCTCAGCCTTGTTTCAACACGAATTCTGTATCTGTTAATCAGATAATCAAATGAAACAATGTTATGACACCAACTTCAATTAGCCATTTCCGATTGACTAATCAAATTTCATAAAATGTACCATTAATTATGCATTGAATTTAGGATTTAGGTACCAAATACTCCTCGTATGTAATCTTGAAGTTTCGAGTGATTAAAAAGTTTTATCTCGAGGTTTAGAGTATCACACAATGCCTTCTATAAGACATCAAGAATGAATCACACAGTCCCAACTCTTTATATTAAAAGATAAGATATCATGATTCATTCAAACAATTAATACACAGACTCGATTTCCCTATCGATCTTTAGATTGCGAATTTTTCTTCAAACTAGTCACAAGAGGATATCTTATCAAGTCTGTACTTAATACCCCTTTCGTTGATTACACTTTCAGAGCGTAACAAACATATATATACACACAAACTTAATCAAGAACGAATATTTAATTTTATTTAATGTTTCATCAAAAACCAAATAAAAAAGTATTTATAGTGTCTAATATCTCCTTTATGGGCACTAATCCCAACACATATTATAGGAGAGTAGTCATCAATTGGAATTTCCATTTAAAAATCAAACTAATTATTAGTCCATCTTGCCAACTAAGAATTTCGCCTTGGAGCGTTTTCATGAAATAATTTTAGAACTTTCCTCGGAAGTCCTATTTAAAGTCCGAGTACTCATCATAGAGAGATTCTATAACAACCACAACTCGAGTATCTTCGTCTATTTATGTGCCACCGAGTCGATCAGATTCATTATATCGGTCATCGACTTCATGTAGACAATGGCACACTCTCCTTTTTGCATTCTAGTATCCATTATTTCTTTTAACATATTATAGTTCGAAGTCATGCTGAAATTAAATAAAATACAAGTACATAAATACCTATTCGAAAAGAAAACATTCATTATAAAGATGACGGGGAAAAATACTAATATATTAAAAGACCTAGTTTTTATTTTCCATGCTAATTCACCAATAATAACAGTTCCTTCAACTATGGTGGCGTAACGAAGTGCACCTACCGAAAATGAGAACCATTTGAGATTAGTAAAGCAATCGTGGTTCATGCACATTCATAAGTATGATTTACTAACTACCAGTTTTATAGGAATACTTTGGCCATATGAGCAACCATCGTTTTGGTTCATACATGATTCTACCCAACATTTTAGTGCAAAAAGTCTAACCAATATGCACTAAGTTAGCTTGTACACGCAGAGATCAACCCTTTCACTTATCGTCATACAAAACCTTGGTATTAGAATCACAAAAGCCTGTCCTGAGGAATAGACCATCAATCTCTTAAAAGAGCATCGGTCACACATGGATATTTCATCCTCATGGTATTGCGCCAATGTTGGAGACCTAAGACTTAATATACTTTTAGTATTTTAATTTTCCTAGCATTAATCTTTAATCTAGGTGATTCACTACGATTTAACTAAATCGTATTACAAACTCAAGTGCTTCTAATCTACCCTTAGTTATTAGAAATTTTGTGACATCTAGTCTTGATTAACATAATAGCATTCTATCACGGAAAAGCTCCAAGTTGAGAAGGTGAGGCATTAGGTCTTCTTAAATACCCCCGACTTAACCTTTTATTTGCTTGGTGACAAATATTTCCGATCCGTTCAACTTATTCATTAATTAACCATCATAATACAATTAGATAAATTTAATGAATGAAAGCCCATGACACCCATACATAAACGATACAATATCTAAGTTATAGCATACAAGCAAATGCGGATATTACATAGACGAATTGAATACAAGTTAGTTTTCCTTCTGAAAGAAACTACTATTTATATTACATAGACGAATTGACGATCTCCAATGCGGATATCTTGGACGGCTCGAGATCTGGACACGTTGCATGATTTCCTTAAAGAGGGGCGACCTTGACTTCGTCTTTAACCTGGATCCTTTGGCGAGATGACATCTGGGTAGCTTGACTTCGCCTTCGATCGAATTCTTTTGGCAGGATGTGCGCATGACGTTGGCTTCCTTTCGTCTATTGGCAAGATGAATTTGAAAAGTGCACGATCATTTGGGCTTGAGGTTTGGGTTTCGAATTTGAGCTTTATATCGATCCAATATTATTCGGTTCGATTTTATACCCCCACAATCAGCCCTTAATATTTTTAATATTGTAAAATATTAAAGATACTATAACCACAACAAGGTTGTACATCGGGAGGAAAGCGAGGTGATCTCATTGGGGACACGTGTCATTTTTAATGATTGTTTGAAATTGAAAGGTCGAAGACAGTTGAAATTCTTCGTGATTTTCGGGGCAATTCATAGCAGCTTGTCTACTCGGTGGAAGTTATGTTTTTTTACTATTCTTCGGGTGAATCGCCACGACCTATAAGGTCAATGGGACATAATTTTCTCGAATTTTTTAATTTATTGAATGTATAAATATTCGAAGGGTCATACCGCTTCTCATTTATACCGTGCATCGAAGAATTACTGAGGTAACTTAAATTTCTCTTCGTCTTTCTTCTTTCTCTCTCTAACTCTTTATCTGTTCGTTTGATCGAAGTCTTGTTATCGATATATTTCAAACCCTTTTTCTTCAGTTTGGTCTGTCGAGGTCCTGCTATCGACACGTTAAGAATTTTTCTTTATTTTGATAGGATATTCCTTTCTATTTGCAATCATGTCTGAGTCCGGTCCTTCCACTAACGCGGATATGTTGAATCTCACAACCATTACCCATTGTGAATTCGAGCAGTTTAGGTATCGGTATGACATTCATCCATGTCTTCGGGCTTTTCATCCTACGTCAAACACGACTGCAGATACACTAATCAATGGTTATTGATGCGTATACGAAGTCAGTTTTCAATCTTGTGGACTTCAATTCCCGGTCCTTCCACTTCTTTTAGATTTTGCTAGTTCCTTAGGCATTCATTTTTTTAGGATGGTACCGTGTTTGGCTCTTCTCGCGAAGGAGTAAGATGTCGATCTAGATTTGTTCGATCGGGTTCATCTTTGTGTGGGGAGAACGAACTCAAAACATCATCCGAAATATTTTTATCTTTGTCAGCATCGCAGAGGGTGGTTCTTGATGGTCTCCCAAAGAAAGATTTTGCTTTGGGTCGTCGTTATTTCTTCGTGGCCGTAAATGAATTTTCCATGGGAAATCGAGCCAACTCGATTAGGTCGAAATTGGCGACCGCAGCAAGTGCGTTAATTGCAGTTATTATCTAGCCATACTTATTTATTTGGTCATTTTATGTAATTTGTTCTAATTTCGTTCATTATTTCTTCAGAGGTTATCAAGGCTCCTCCTGCTGGTACTAAGTACGAGCAGAAGATCGATCAATTAAGTGGAAGTCGGATTAAGTGGTTTGAGTTCACGGCTTCCTGACGTACTTGAAGAGGAAGAGGAAGGTGAGTGTCAAATCGACGAAAATGTTAAGCGTTGAATATATCTTTATGTGTGCATTTAATATTTTCATAAAGCTCCCCTTTTTTTTGTAGTTTACATGGATACTGAAGTATCGCCTCTCAGTTCTCATAGAGAGAAGAAGAAGCAGGTGACTCTTGTTAGGTAACTGATTCCTCCAATCATCAACCTTGATTGGGAAGTCGAGGAGGCACCGGTTCCTTCCGATCTGCCTATCGCGCCGACCGTTGACACGGCTGTTAAAGCGGGTCCCAAGAAAGTCGAAGAGGTTGGCACCGAGCTGATTCATCGAAAGATGAAATAGATGGTGACACGTCCTAATGATGATGCTTCTTCCGGTGACGAGGCCGACAAAAAAAAAAAGACAAAGAAGAAGAAGGGTAAGGTGATGGTGATGGAGGGGACGTTTGTTAATCAAACGACCCACGGAGACCAGAGGAAGACGAAAGCAACCTCTTCGAAGAGCGGGCGTCGATCGGGATCGCGCAATTAGCCTCCCAAGAAGTACTATCATACATTTTTCTACAACCAGGATGCGATTTTGTGAAAAGATGATTATCAATCGGCCGAGTTGATTGGTCCGATTACCCACAAGTACTATCAGCTTCCCAAGGTTCCCGAGTTTGCCGAGCTCGGGTGGTATCGCGTGATGTCTTCGCAAATTACCCTGGTAATTTTGTTTTACTTTTTTTTCTTTATGGTTGATACTTAGGAATAAATTTATTTTGTCGTGAAAATCTCATTTATGATTTGTTTTAGCTCGCATCTCACTTGAACCGAGGCGTTCATATTTATGAGTGCAGGGTTTGTGACGCCGAGGAGAAGTCGGCTCGTCTCGCTAAAGTGGAAGACGGGACTTAGTGTCTAAAGGGTGAGCTCAAGGAGATTAAATTCAAGTTGGAGGGCCTTTCTGAGAAGATTCAAGCCAGGGACGCGATTATTGCTAAGTCCAAGGTTATTCAGAAGGACTTGGCTCTAGAGCTGGTCATGGTTCAGTCGAACCACAAGGAGAAGTGCGATCGCCTTAAACGATTGGATCATACCTACTATTGGCTCGAAAAGGAGCGAGCTCAGCTGAAGGCCAAGGTCGAGAAGGGTCAATGATCTGCAAAGATCGAGATAGATCGAGCTGTTTATGCACTTAAGAAGGCCACTTCGCTTCGTTATCGCGAACCCATCTTAAAGAATCGAGCTCAGTAAGAGAAGATGGATGTGGCAATTGTGGTCTAAAGAAGCTAGAGCAGTGCAAGGGCAATAGGAAGCTCATTTTGGTGATCCTTGGGGGTGAAATGTCGGACTGGTCAAGTGAATTGAAAGACACCAAGGTTGATATTGAAGAATACAGTGCTCAATTTGCTTCAATCGAAGTCCCTGTCATCGAAAAAATCATTTTCACTCCTTACCCCGACGTCTCGCCTTCTAATCTCCCAGATGAAGATATTGCTCGCCTCCTCTCCGAAGATCTGGCTGGAGAAGTTTTAGCTTCGGTTCCCGAGGTTGACGATGCGAGGACGAGTGCGATCTGATTGTATTTCAAATATTTTTAAGCAAATTTTTTTTGAATTTATTTAACGATTTAAATAATAATATTATATAGCACATATATATGTGGCTGAAATATATAATATGATGTAAAATAAATAAAAACTCATTTTAATAAATTAACAACCTAGGCATTAAAAATCACTAACATGTTAATAAACTATTTATTCTAAACATGTCAACAAATTGAGCAAAAACGATCTAACTACTTATAAACATATTTATAAAAATTTATCCCAGATCCAATTCGTTTTAGGAAACTTAAAATTTCAGCAAAATATGCCTCGCCGTGCTGGAGGACTGACCCGTCGGAATAGAAGATGGTCGGCCGGTCATCGTTAGCCTATGAGCGTGCGGGTTCCTGTGAGTCACTCGAGCTCCGGGACATGTGCACCAAGGTAAAAGAAGGCTAGGGCTAAGTGCTGGTGAATTGGCTTGGTCTCGAAGCGAGTAAAACTCTCTTGGTCGCTAAGACACATAATCAGCCACTCTGTCTGGCGACAGAACCTGTCCGGACGGTAATCCGGTCGGCAAAAAGGGCTGAAATGAGTCTCGTCGCGTCTCGCTCGATTTCTTGCATTCCGAGTGAACTCCTGCAACTAAAACTTCACTCAAAGACCAATAGAAGATTCAACAATAATTCTCTCGGATTTTTGGGATTTTTAGAGGGTGGGCTCTTTAATTGAACAACGAAGAAAACTCAAACACTCGGGAGATCAAGAAAACATTTCCTTATCTCTTTCTCTCTTTAATTCTCTCTGCCAACAGTCAAGAAAGGGACGGGAGGAACTTGGCCGAAAATTATGATTTGGGTTAAGGTAATTAGGGTTTCCAAAATCCCTTAAGTAGAGAGAAAAAGTGGGCTTCTCTTAGGTGAAACACATTAGTCAAACTTAAGTCCGTTGTTCCTTTAAATTAATTTCAAATATTAATTCTTTACCTAATTCATTACTTTGGCCGAGTATCCTCCTATATTTTCCGAAAATATATATTTGATTTATTTCTAAAATAATATTTAATTACTTTAGAATATCTCATTCATTAAATGAGAAATCATTAATTGTTTACGTACTCTTCAAACTAGTACGAAACGAGAAAATATTTATTTTTATCTTTTATTTATTTAAATCATTTAAAAATATTACTATCCATATAAAAACATAATACCATTCATTAAATAAATGTAATAATAAATAACTAATTATTCATTCGATTACTTAGAAACTAAATTTCTTACTGTAAATCACAATTTACTTTTAATGAGAAAATCAAATCGTTCTAGTTCAATAAATCTCGTCCGAAAGTCTATCATTGAGACCTAATGGATCCATATGAACGAAGCTTTAAAATAAAAAAAACGGACTCAAAAGTTCACAAAACTTTTTCGTCTTTTAATTCTTAATATTATTCGATTCTGCTAAACGACTAATATTGAAACTCTCTAAGATCATATGCGTTTATTTTCCATTTGATGTGACAAAACAATTCTTCACACGATCTACGGAGTACTTTACGATATTACCCTTCATG
The DNA here is from genome assembly GCA_958296335.1 of Urtica urens. Classification (NCBI taxonomy): domain Eukaryota; kingdom Viridiplantae; phylum Streptophyta; class Magnoliopsida; order Rosales; family Urticaceae; genus Urtica; species Urtica urens. The sequence continues at coordinate 10,955,242 of OY282520.1, read as the reverse complement.
TGTATCAGTAACTCAGAAGAATGTAAAATTACTGTTTTACCCCTAAGTCATTATTTCACTAACTCCTTTGTTATTTGTGAATGAGAAAAACATAGAGTGAAATGTCTTTACATGTCACATGTTTTAATCAAAGAATGTTCTTATTCGATGAATACATGGCCAAGTTTATTCATTCACACTCTCATAACAAAGCATAGTGTGATACTAATGCATTGGCATTGTTTCAACACGAATTTTGTATCTGTGAATTACATAACCCAACATGACAGTGTTATGATACCAACTTCCGGGTCAGATGAAACTTCCGTTTAGCCATGGCTCATTGACAAATCAAATTTCATAAGGTGTCACATCGATTGTGCATTCACTTTAGGATTCAAGTAAATACCAAAATACCCCTCGTATGTAATCTTGCAGTTTCGAGTGATTAAATTGTTTTATCTCGAGCTTTAGAGTATCATAGGTCTTGTTCAATATCTTTTGCAAGATATCAAGAATGAAACACAGAGTCACAACTCTCTATATGACAAGACAAGATATCATGATTCATTCAAACAATCATTACTCAGATTTGATTGCTCCATCGATCTTAAGATTGCCAACAAATGTTTAAACTAGTCACAATAGGTTATCTTGTCAAGTCTGTACTTAGCACCCATTTTATTGATGACAGTTTCAGAATATAAAATGTTGGGATTGGTGCCCACAAAGGAGAATATTAGACATGATATCTTATCATGTGATATAGAAAGTTGTGACTCTATGATTTCATTCTTGATATCTTATAGAAGATATTGAACACGACCTAGTGATTCTATGGAAGCTCGATATAAAACCGTTTAATCTAGAAGCTCCAAGATCACATACGAGGGGTACTTCCATAACTACCTTAATCCTGAGGTGAGTGCATAGTCGATGCTACACTTTATGTCATTTGATTTGTCAATGGGCGATGACCGTGTAATGGCTGCATCTGACCCGACGGTTGGTGACATAATGCTATAGTGTTGGATTATGTGATTCACATATATGGAATTCGTGTACAGATAATGAAAGTCATTGTATCACACTATGCTTTGTTACGAGATAGTGAATGAATTAATCTGGCCAGATAATCAATGAATATGAGATTCCTTGATTAAAACATGTGACACGTATTGACGTCTCACTTTATGTTTTTTCTCATTCACAAGTAACGAACGAGTTAGTGAAATAATAACTGTAGGGGTAAAACGATAATTTTACATTCCTCAGACTTACTGATACACACGAAGGGTATTTTGGTAAAGTACACCGTGGATCGTGTACAAAAAAGTTCTTTGACTTCAAACGGAAAAATATGCGCGCATGAACTTAGAGATTTTCAATATTGGTCCTTTAGTGGAGTCGACCATTATTAAGAATTATAAGCCGGAAATAATTTGTGAATTGTTGAGTCCGTGTTTTATTCTCAACCTTCAATCATGTGGGTCCATAAGGTCTCAATGATGCACATTTAGAAGAGATTAATTGAACGTAATAAATTGATTTACTCATAAAATACAAATTTTGATTTGTATAGAGAAATTTATTTTCCAAGCGAATTAATGAATAATGTGTTATTCATTAATTATTGATTTTGTGAATTAAAGAACTTTATTATTGTGATAATAATTTTCTTGAGAATTCATAATAACAATATTAGAAAATAAAACGTTTCTCGTTTTATGTTATTCGATAACCATGAAACAATTTAATAACAAGTTATTAAATAGATGAGAATTCTAAATTAAGTTGAATTTGAAAATTAAATCAAAGCAATTTGGGAAACAAAATTGAGAGACGATTAGGACATAGGGGTCGGCCATTAACATGGTTTTGGGCTGAATATTGATTCAACAAAAGCCCACATGAGAGCCCATTAACAATTTCTATAAATAAAAGGTTTGAGGAAACCCTAGGTCAAGCTTTGCTCTCTCTCTCTCTCCCCTCCCTCTTGGCCGACCATCCCATCACCCGGGAGGACGAAATTTCGTTTTTTGTTTTCTCGTGTGCGTTCATCTCGAGCCCACACTCATCTTCTCGTTTTTCTTATTCTGTCATCGTTGAATCAACTTGTGGTTGTTTGGTCCATTTTCGTTAAAATTTATTTTTCTGGAAATCTTACATCCGAACCAAACCTTCGATGAATCTGACGAATCTGAGTCTGCAAACCCAGATCTCTTTCCAAAACCATTTAAGTCAATTTATTTCCGACGCAACGCAAAAACCGGCATGCCAATCCGAGCTTCCAAGAGCTCTCAGCGTCGTCGCGAAGTTTCGCCTGCGATCTGCCTCCGCCCGTCCGAATGCATGTGCGCCTGACAGCGCCCTAACAGCATCTCCGTGCCTTGCTGCCTTTCGCCGCCGAGCCCAGCCTCCTAGTGATGCCACCAGCGAGCCCATGACGCCAAGCCTCCTCTGTGATGCTGCCCAATACCGCGCCTTGAAGCTGCTCCTCGCCTCCTTGTTGCGCCTCGCTGCCGCGCCCAAAATCAGCAATGTCCCTTGCTGCCTCTAGCTCCCATCAAGCGCCACCCAATCCCGATTCTAGGAGCTGCCACCGAGGAGTCCAAGCCCTGCTTTTTTTTCGACTTAGTGACGTGACGAGGAGCCTTGCTACCCGGAATTGGAGAAGCTTGAAGATTCTCGCTTCGAACTCGAGCACAATTCCTCGACGGAGTTATTTATAACTCGAATTTGTATGTCTCGATAACTTTAAATACTCGTTAACTATATAATTTGTTATGTGTTGATTGGAGCGTTTAAATTTTATCGACGTACATGTTTATAATTAAATTGTTAATTAACATGTTCCGCAATTAGAATTAATTTGTTAATTCACATACTTATGATTTTAATGCCAATAGGTTGTTAGATATTAAATAGTTTAATATGCTAGATCGTTTTTATTATTAATTCCGCACGTAATTTGTTATGTTTAATAATAATCTACTTAAATCGTTATGTAATATCCAACATAACAAACATACATAAACACAAACATTAATGAAGAATGAATGTTTAATTTTATATCAAATACAAAGTATTTATAATGTCTTAAATCTCCTTTGTGGGCACCAATCCAAACAAACTCCCACTTGACTCAAAGGAGATGCGAATGATCATTCAGTCCCAATTCTTCTAGGTGTCCTTTAAGACTTTACTTGTTATAGGCTTCGTGAATGGATTAGCAAGGTTGTCCAATGTTGAGATCTTCATGACTTCAGCGTCCCCTTTGTGAACGATGTCTCGTACCAGGTGATATTTGCGCTCGACGTGTTTTGAGCGCATGTGACTTCTTGGCTCCTTACAGTTAGCAACGGCCCCACTATTATCACAATAAAGTGTGATAGGCTCGCTTGCACTTGGAACTACTTCCAAGTACATAATGAATTTTCTTAGTCATACAGCCTCCTGTGCTGCTTCGCAAGTTGTCACATACTCGGCTTCCATGGTCGAGTCAGCAACGCAAGATTGCTTGATACTCATCCAGACTACGGATCCACCATTCAGTGTGAACACAGACCGTGATGTGGACTTCTTGGAATCCTTATCCGCTTGGAAATTGGAGTCGGTATATTCCGTCATATTCAGGTGACCACCTGCGTATGCAAGCATATAGTTTCTCGTTCTCCGGAGATACTTGAGAACATGCTTGACAGCAACCCAGTGCTCAGGTCCAAGGTTTGACTAAAACCTGCTCATCACACCCATTGCGTAACAAAATATATGACCTCGTGCAAAGCATGGCAATGTTGGGATTGGTGCCAACAAAGGAGATATTAAAGATTGAAATACATTTGTATTGAATTTTGGTGAAACATTAATATAAATAAATATTCATTATTTATTATGTTTGTGTTTATGTATGGATGATACGTTTTGAAACTGTCATCAACGAAATGGGTGCTAAGTATAGACTTGACAAGGTAGCCCCTTATGACTAGTTTAAAATATTTGTTCGCAATCTTAAGATCGATAGAGCAATCAAATCTAAGTAATGATTGTTTGAATGAATCGTGATATCTCATCTTGTGATAAAGAGAGTTTTGACTCTGTGATTTCAGTCTTGATATCTTAGAGAAGATATTAAACAAGACTAGTGATTCTTAGAAGTTCGAGATAAAACCGTTTAATCACTCGAACCTTCAAGATCACACACGAGGGGTATTTTGGTACTTACCTAAATGCTGAAATAAATGCATAATTGATATTAAACCTTATGATATTTGATTTCTCAATGGGCAATGACTAAGTTATAGTTGCATCTGACCCGACCGTTGGTGTCATAACGTCGTCATATTGTGTGATTCATAGATATGAAATTCATGTTGAAACAATGCAAATGCATTAGTATCACACTATATTTTGTTATGAGAGTGTGAATGAATAAACTGTTGGAATAGGTCTAGAGTTAAGAAAAATTTATCATTAATCATATTAATATAGGAATATAAAAAAAATACTAGTAAAACAATTTTTACTAAACTAGATAAAGTGCATATACATGTTATATATTAAAAACATTATGTAAACTACTTGAATATTAATCTTTCTTGTATCTTCAAACTTGAGGCATCTTGGGAAACGTTGATCTTCTCTTCTAGCTTGATTCCTACAAACCTAAACGAGAACTTGAGAAACCTGAGGTTTCTATTACAAGAGTTTATAGAGGTTTAGAAGGATTTGTGTGTGGGAAAAATTAAACAATATGAACCAAGAACAATTCTTGTATCATAAGCTAATTCTCTAGATCAAGTATGGGTCTAGGTGCAAAATAAAGAGAGTATTTTCTAGAGAGAGAGAGAGAGAGAGGGTCGGCCAAAAGAGGGAGAGAGCAAGAATGAAGTTTAACCTTTCACATCACTATGTGAGGCTCTATTTACAAGAGAAAGAAAAATCTATAAAGGTCAATGAAAGGGAAATAAAACTCTCCTCTTGATGCTATATTGGCCGAACTTCTACCTAGGGAGGAGCATCTAGATGCTTCCTTATTTCTTTCAAGACAATTCTTAAAATACACATTGTAGATTTATAATTGCACAAATAACGAAATTAATTTCATAATGCCTTAAATGACATTTTGGCTTTAGGAAATAATTTATATTTTCATCAAATGAAAATATTCAAAATCTTATTTTGACATTCACATCCTTTTATGTCCTTGTGGACAAAAGTACCATTTAGACATTTTTCAAGAAAAAGTCTAGTTCAACACTTGAACTTATTTTGACTTAGCTTCTAGTTTAACAATCCTACTCTAATGACCTATAATAGTGACCTTATGGATCCAAATGAAAAAAGCTTGAGCTTCTATACTCGGACTCAAAAGTTCACAAACCTTTTCCGAGTATTAGCTTAATGTCAACTGACTCCACTAAAGAGTTGACACTGAGAATCTCTCGGTTCAAATGAATTTATTTTCTACTCAAATTCAACTTAATTATATTGAGCGGATCCATTGTATCTATGTTTACCCTTCATGAATATCATCAACTAGTTGAGATTTATAAAATTACCATTTTACCATTCTAGTTGTTATTTCCTCAACTCCTTTAGTACTTGTGAATAAGTTAGAAACAATGTATTGACGAGGACCTAACAAGTCACATTGTTTCATCCAAATAAAGTCGCTACTTAATTTTGGATACTGCACAGTTCATTTATTCACAATCCAAGTAATAAAGCATGAGGTGATATATATTGCATCTCAACAATCTTGTACATGAATTCCATATCCATGAGAACTTCACAAAGTTGGTTCATGACATCTTCATAACTTAATATCTCACCAATAGGCCTTGTCTAGATCACGTAATGGATCTAGAATTTGACTTTCTCAAATGAGATTCATAATGCTATGAAATGACATGTCTCATTTCAGGATTTAGGTAAGCATGATGCGATTCATACATAGTGACCTTGAGATAGAAAATGTTAAATGGTTTGTTCTTCTATTGTCTCTAAAGGTGCACTGGTCCATTCAGTATCTTTGAAAGATACACTGGAAGAACTATAGAGTTCCTAACTCTCTATGGCTCGTAATCAGACGTCGTAGATTCTTTCAACAATCATATTGGGATCAATAGTCCGTTGATCTTTAGATTGCGAATATATCGTTTTAGTCAAACCATGAAGAGTTTGTTCACGCAAATCTACATTTGTCTCTTCATACATTATTAGGTTTTATTAAGGACTATAAAACTATTGTATATCATAAATCTTCAATCAAACTAAAAAGGAATGAATAAACGTTTCAAATTTTATTAATTTAATCAGCAAATTACAATAAGGACTTTACACAGATTTATATACTACATCAATATGTAAATAAACAATATTCTTGTGGGCATCTCTGCCAACATAAACCTGGCCAGGTATTCATCGAATAAGAACATTCTTTGATTAAAACATGTGACATGTAAACACATCTCGCTCTATGGTTTTCTCATTCACATATAACAAAGGAATTAGTGAAATAATAACTCAAGTGGTAAAACGATAATTTTCTCATTCACAAATATCGTAAAGTATTTTGTGGATCGTGTGAAGAATTGTTTAGTCACATCAAACAGAAAATGTACGCCACTTAGAGAGTCTTAGTATTAGTCCTTTAGTGGAATGGACTAATATTAAGAATTGAAAGACGAAAAAGGTTCGTTAACTTTTGAGGCCGATCTTTATTCTAAATGTTCGTTCATTTGGGTCCATAAGGTGTCAACGGTAGACAGTTAGAAGAGATTAAATGAACAAAAATAAATGATTTACTCATTAAATTTAAATTGTGATTTATATCGATAAAGTTATTTTCAAAGTAGGTTAATAACTAATTAGTTATTTATTGTTACATTTATTTAATGAATCATATAGTATTGTTATATTGATAATAATACATTTGAATGATTCAAATAAATAAAAAAAGAAAATAAATAATTTCTCGTTTCGTACTTATTTATAAAAGTATGAAATTATTTAATGAAATGTCATTGATAAATGAGAGTTCTAAATTGATTTAATTTAGAAATAAATCAAAAGAATTTGGAAATAATATAAAAGGTTTTGGCCAAGTATTATAAGGAGTGTTGGCCGAATTCTTTATGTGGTTGGGTCATGGGTTTGACCCAACTTAAGCCCGTTTGACTCGCTTATATAAGGGCTTAACGAAACCCTTATCACAACTTAACCTAGAGAAGATTTTCGGCAAAAATTTCCCCTCCCCCTTCTTGTGAGACTCGGCCGAATTCATCAGAGAGAACAAAGAAAGAAAAATGGTTTTCTTTCATTCCTTGAGTGGTTCATTTATTCCCGAGAGTTCATAGAAGAGCCCACTCTCTCAATCTCAATAATTTCTTTGTGCATTATTGTTGATTCTCAATTGTGTTGTTTGAGTGAATTATATTATTTGAGGATTTTATTTTTAGAATTAATTTGAAGCCTCGGAGGTCCCTACCGGTTTCAGCCCTGCGCGTCTGTCCCTATTCGGCGAGACTGCTCTTGTCCGGCGAGTTGTCCCCCTGTCCTGCGATTCCTCCTACGTGCAAGACCTTGTCCAGCGAATCTTTCCAGGCGCTAACTTTTCTTGTCTGGCGAAGATGTCTTGGCGCACAAGTTGTCCAGTGTGCCTCCCTGCTCTAATCCGGCAAAGCTCCAGAGGCGCACAGGTCCACCAGTACGGTGAGTCTCCCTCAAAGCGAGCCTCCCTGTCCAACGTAGGCCTGTCCGGCGAGGCCCTGTTCCCTGTCCGGCCAGCTTGTGCCCAAGCCAATCCGACGAGCCTCGTTCACTTGTTTGACTCGGCTTGGCCTTCCGGAGATAGTTAGCAACGTCTGGATTGTTTAAAATCCTTTTTGTAACTGATTCTCAAAGATTTGAATACATATAAATATATAAATTGTTTATATAGATTGATAATGTGTTCAATTATTGATCAACATGTTTAAATAAAATTGTTTGTTAACATATCTATAAATTTTAATGCCTAGGGTGTTTAAATATACTAAAAATTGTTTTTAATATATAAGATCTAATTATATAATTTCGTCATATGTTAGATTGTTATATAACGAATTGTTTAATCGTTAAATAAATTCCAACATAGCATACATGAGACTTCCTAAGGCTGAAGCTTACGGAATATGTCTCATGTCCTCAACTTCTTGAGAAGTCTTAGGAGAATGCTCACTGGAGAGATGCACTCCATGTTTGAAAGGTAATGATCCTTTTATGAAGTCTTGCATACTGAAGAGATCCATGATCTTGTCAATATAAGACGCGTGAGAAAGTGCTAACTTCCGGTTCTTCCAATCTCTGAAGATCTGAATCCCCAGAATGTAAGCCGCTTCTCCTAGATCCTACATCTCAAACTACTTTAACAGCCATATCTTAACCTCTGATAACCTTCCTACATCATTCCCAATGAGTAGTATGTCATGCACATATACGACTAAGAAGACCACCTTGCCATAGTTTATCATCTTATAAAGGCATGGCTCATCTACTGACTGATCAAAGTCGTAACCTTCCACAATCTAGTCGAATCTAATATTCCACGATCAAGATGCTTCCTTTAGTCCATAAATGGACTTCAGCAACTCACGAACCTTGCCCTATTGGCCTTTCTCCATGAACCCGTCTGGTTGAACCATATAAATCCGCTCGTCAAGAATCCCATAAGAAATGCAGTCATTACATCTATCTGTCATTACAAGCTTCCAGACCTCGTTGACATACATTGAATGCATTTAAAAGTTCATGGCTTCTTGCCATAGGTTTGCTTCGGAACTCTCCATCGCTTGGGAGAATGATACTGGATCATCTTCCTCCTTGTTTGTGATGGCAGTGAAAGTCTCTCTGACACCCATGTATCGATCAGGTTGTCGTACAATCCTGGTATTGCGACGAATCACAGGAGGCACTTGTTCCGAATGTGGTTCTTCTACTGTTGATATAGGTCTTGTCCTATCTTGTGAAGTACCAGCTACTTCACCCAACAACTCCTTTAGCACAAGTCTGCTTCTCGGCACAGAATTCTTTACATAGTCTGCTTCAAGAAACCTAGTGTTCGTGCTAGCGAACGTTTTCTGATAAGCGGGAGTATAGAAAATGTACCCTTTTGTCTCCTTTGGATATCTCACGAAAAGGCATAATTATGAACGACTAGCTAATTTGCTAGACTTTTGTTTTAGCACATGTGTTTGACAACCCCAGATTCGGACGTGGTGTAAATTCAGTTTTTACCAGTCCGCCTCTTATTGGGAGTGCCAGGAACTGTCTTTGACGGAACCTGGTTTAGAATGTAAGTTGTCCTTTCTAGGGCATATCCCTAGAACAAATCAGGAAGGGATGAGTAACTCATCATTGACCTCACCATATCTAGCAGAGTTTGATTCCTTCTCTCTAATACACTGTTTCGCTATGGAGTACCAGGTGCTTTAAGCTGAGAACAAATTTCTTCTTCTCTAAGAAGGCCTTCGATTTCTCCAGAAAAGTACTCTCTCCCTCGATCTAATCGAAGGGTTTTGATCTGTTTCTCCGTTTGCTTCTCATCCAAAGCCCAATACTCCTTGAACATTTCAAAAGTATCGGATTTGTGTCGCATAAGGAAGATGTGATCAAACCTAGAGTAGTCATCACTGAAGGTTACAAAGTATTCGTAACCTCATCTTGCCTGGATGTTGATTGGACCACACATCACTATGTTTGAGTTTCAACACCTGCGTGGCTGTTAGACCCTTTGAAAAGAAAGGTCTCCTTGTTATCTTGCCCTCAAGATAGGATTCACACATGGGCAAGGATCTCATTGTTAGAGATTTCAAAGAACCATCATTTGTCAACATCTTAATCATATCTAGGCCAATATGTCCAAGACGTAAGTGCCATAGATATATGTCGTCAGTTTCATCACTATGAAACATCTTACGCTTCCCGAGTGAATCATTATTCACTTCAGTGTCCAAGATTGTCGGCTCATTTGGATATAAATAATAAATAGATACCACACGATGAGCTATATTAATGAAACAATCATCAATAAAAATCTCAATACCATTATTGATTATAAATTGAAACCTTGTTCTTCTAAACGACCAAAAGAAATTAAATTCTTGCAAAAATCCAGAACAAAATAAACATTATTTAGTAATAAAGTCTTGTCTCCAAACTTGAGCTGCATGGTCCCGACAAGTCTTGCTCTGACCGTCGTTCCATCACCCAGTTGAACGGAACTCCCCATCACTTAAGCTCCTTGTTTTCCTGAAACCATTCAAATTACACACAATAAGGTCAGAATCCCCGCAGTCTAAAATTCAGGACGATTCTTTGGTTATGATGTAACAAACTTGAGTAACGAATATCATACATTTCCCCTTAACAGTCTTGAGGTAGGCATGACAGTTCCTTCGCCAATGGCATACCTCTCCGCAATGGTTACACGTGTGCTCAGACTTCTGTAAGGCTTCTTGTAACGCTTCTTGGATCCTGTTCGGTTGGCGTTTTTGGGTTCTCTCATCACCCTCTTAGAACCAGAAGTCAAGGGCCTATGTTCAGCAACATTAACCTCTCCAGACTTCTTCTTGTTCTTAGGGACAAGTCCCTCAGCAGTCTGCAACTCCTTCATGAGCTCAATAACAGTGTACTCGAGCTTGGTCATGTAGTAGTTGAGACGGAAGCTATCGAATAAATTCGTCAGAGTTACCATGATCATGTCGATCTTGGTCTCTCCGTCGATCTCAGATCCGATGATCTCCATGTCGTTAAGGTGATGATCAGTAGCATGTGTTCCCCAATGGAAGATCATGGTTTCATCATGCAGTTCATGAAACTGCGGATAGATTGCTGCCTCGCCTGACGCCCATGACATCCGAACATCTCATGGAGATTGATTAGGACTTCATATGAACTTGTGATGTCTCGATGAGATGCTACAACACATTTCTCATCGATGCTACGATGTAGCATCTCGCAATCTCATCAGACTTCATCCACGCATCATAGCCGTCCTTGTCCTCCTTACTCGAGTTATCACTTGGAGGAAGAGGACACGTGGTCGTGAGAACATACTTGTGCTTTTCCACCGTCAGCTCGATGTCAAGGTTACGTTTCCAGTCAACGTAAGTCTCACCCTCAAGTTTGTTTGAACTCAAAATCATTTGCAATGGGTTAAAAAAAATTTGCTGAAAAAATAAATTTAGTATCTGCTACAATTTTGAATTATATGCATGAACAATTCTAATATGGTGAGGAAAGCGTTAAATAACTCATGGTTTTATGAACATGGTTAATTACTTTTCCAAAGTGGAAACCGTAAGTAACCGCCTTTCATAGTCGTGACACATCACTATTTATTTTGAACCATCCAAGAAGTCACAACTTCTAGTTCTTACTAATTACCATAAACTTTGGTCATTTACTTTTAACGCAGGGCCTCGAACACGAGGATTACTTTAAAACATAAGTCTAAGTGTATAACCCACATGTGGGCCTTTAGTCAAGTCACTTTGATAACTGTTCACCGAGAGGAGATCCTGCATCATCGTTTCTTTTTAAGGCTTAGCTGATAACAATTTGATTAACTTAATGCTTCCGAAGTACTCCCATTAAAGGGAGAACCACGAGGGTGACTCTTAGTCATTACACATTAAGTCAATTAAATTCATGTCGGGTACCGCGGGTTGCTTCAACGATAAACAACCTTAAGAAAAAATACTAAAGAAAAATAAACAAATTTATCTTCTTAGTGTGTTCGGCCAAGGAGTCTTGTGACGCATCATCGGATGTCTCGGGTCAGCCCTCGGACGTTCTCAAACGTGCGGCCAAGTCTAAGGTGTTGCCTTCCTTGCCTTCTCGTCGTCGGATTACATTTAAATAAAATAAAATTTAAATCGTCCTTGCAAATTGAGACTCACAAATTTAAAAAATTTAAAATATAATAATAAACTCGGGATGATAACCGGAAAATTCCTAGGGCCATAACAATGAGGATCCATCCACAAAACACAACACAAGCATTCGTAACGCAATTCAAATCATACAAAAAATGCCAACACCAAATTAGTCAAACAATTTTCAATTTTTAATGCTTTTTACTATCTCTGATACCATTTGTTGGAAATTATTTAACGATTTAAACAATAATATTATAAACACATCTATATGTCGCGAAAATATATAATATGATCTAATAAATTAAAACTCATTTTAATAAATTAACAACCTAGGCATTAAAAATTACTAACATGTTAATAAACTATTTATTCTAAACATGTCAAGAAATAGAACAAAAACGATCTAACTAGTTATAAACATATTTATAAAAATTAATCGCAGATCTAATTCGTTTTAGGAAACTTATATGTGAGGTTATAAACAACCCTGTGGGTTTCTAGCTAACGTCAGAGCGCCTCGTCAAATTTTTGAAAGTTTGCCTCGTCGGACTGGAAGACCTTACCCGCCAGAATAGAAGCTGGCCGGCCGTTAAGACTTGGCTTGTGAGCCTGCGGTTTCCTGCGAGTCACTGGAGCTCCGGGACCTGTGCACCAAGGTAGAAGAAGGCTAGGGCTAGGTGTTGGTGAAGTGGCTCGGTCTGAATGCAATTATAACTCTCGTGGTCGCTTAGGCACACAACCGGCCACTCTGTCCGGCGACAGAACCTTTCCGGTGAAGGCAATCCGGCCGGCAGGAGGGCTGCAATAAGCCTCGTCGCGTCTCGCTCGATTACTTCGCGTTTCGAGTGAACTCCTGCAACTAAAACGTCACTCAAACACCAATAGAAGATTCAACAATAATTCTCTCCGATGTTTGGGAATTTTAGAGGGTGGGCTCTTCAATTGAACAACGAATAAAACTCGGGATCACACACGAACGCTCGGGAGATCAAGTAAACATTTTTTGATCTCTTTCTCTCTTTAATTTTTTCGGCCAACACTAAAGAAAGGGAAGGGAGGAACTTGGCCGAGAATTATGATCAGGGTTAAGGCAATTAGGGTTTCGAAAATTCCTTAAGTAGAGAGAGAAAGTTGAATTCTCTTAGGTAAAACTCATTAGTCAAACTTAAGCCCATTCTTCCTTTATATTAATTTCAAAAATTAATTATTGACCTAATTAATTAAATTGGCCAAGTATCCTCCTATATTTTCCAAAAATAAGTATTTGATTTATTTCCAAAATATTATTTAATCACTTAAGAATATCTCATTCATAAAATGACAAATCATTAATTATTTTCATAATTTTCAAAGTAGTACGAAACGAGAAAATATTTATATTCATCTTTTATTTATTTGAATCATTTAAATATGTTATTATCCATATACTAACATAATATGGTTCATTAAATAATTGAAACAATAAATAACTAATTATTTATTCGATTACTTAGAAAATCAATTTCTTAGTGTAAATTACAATTTACTTTTAATGAGAAAATTCTAGTTCAATAAATCTCGTCCGAGAGTTTATCATTGAGACCTAATGGACTCATATGAACGAAACTTTAGAATAAAGATCAGACTACAAAGTATTAGAGGACTAATACTTTATATTAGTCGATTCCACTAAAAGACTAATACTGAAACTCACTAAGTTCATATGCATTTATTTTCCATTTGATGTGACAAAACAATTATTCACACAATCGATGGAGTACTTTACGATATTACCCTTCATGTGTATCAGTAACTGAGAGGAATATAAAATTACTGTTTTACCCCTAAGTAATTATTTCAGTAACTCCTTTGTTATTTGTGAATGAGAAAAACATAGAGTGAGATGTCTTTACATGTCACGTGTTTTAATCAAATAGTGTTCTATTCGATGAATACCTGGCCAGGTTTATTCATTCACACTCTAATAACAAAGCACAGTGTGATACTAATGGATTGACATTGTTTAAACACGAATTTCGTATCTGAATCATTTAAATATGTTATTATCCATATACTAACATAATATGGTTCATTAAATAATTGAAACAATAAATAACTAATTATTTATTCGATTACTTAGAAAATCAATTTCTTAGTGTAAATTACAATTTACTTTTAATGAGAAAATTCTAGTTCAATAAATCTCGTCCGAGAGTTTATCATTGAGACCTAATGGACTCATATGAACGAAACTTTAGAATAAAGATCAGACTACAAAGTATTAGAGGACTAATACTTTATATTAGTCGATTCCACTAAAAGACTAATACTGAAACTCACTAAGTTCATATGCATTTATTTTCCATTTGATGTGACAAAACAATTATTCACACAATCGATGGAGTACTTTACGATATTACCCTTCATGTGTATCAGTAACTGAGAGGAATATAAAATTACTGTTTTACCCCTAAGTAATTATTTCAGTAACTCCTTTGTTATTTGTGAATGAGAAAAACATAGAGTGAGATGTCTTTACATGTCACGTGTTTTAATCAAATAGTGTTCTATTCGATGAATACCTGGCCAGGTTTATTCATTCACACTCTAATAACAAAGTACAGTGTGATACTAATGGATTGACATTGTTTAAACACGAATTTCGTATCTGAATCATTTAAATATGTTATTATCCATATACTAACATAATATGGTTCATTAAATAATTGAAACAATAAATAACTAATTATTTATTCGATTACTTAGAAAATCAATTTCTTAGTGTAAATTACAATTTACTTTTAATGAGAAAATTCTAGTTCAATAAATCTCGTCCGAGAGTTTATCATTGAGACCTAATGGACTCATATGAACGAAACTTTAGAATAAAGATCAGACTACAAAGTATTAGAGGACTAATACTTTATATTAGTCGATTCCACTAAAAGACTAATACTGAAACTCACTAAGTTCATATGCATTTATTTTCCATTTGATGTGACAAAACAATTATTCACACAATCGATGGAGTACTTTACGATATTACCCTTCATGTGTATCAGTAACTGAGAGGAATATAAAATTACTGTTTTACCCCTAAGTAATTATTTCAGTAACTCCTTTGTTATTTGTGAATGAGAAAAACATAGAGTGAGATGTCTTTACATGTCACGTGTTTTAATCAAATAGTGTTCTATTCGATGAATACCTGGCCAGGTTTATTCATTCACACTCTAATAACAAAGCATAGTGTGATACTAATGGATTGACATTGTTTAAACACGAATTTCGTATCTGTAAATCACATAACCCAACATGACATTGTTATGACACCAACCGCCGGGTCAGATGCAAATTCAATTTAGCCATTAGCCATTCATAAATCAAATGTCATAAGGTGTCACAATGATTATGCATTCACTTCAGGATTTAGGTAAGTAACAAAAACCCCTCGTATGTGATCTTGAAGTTTCGAGTGATTAAACGGTTTTATCTCGAGCTTCAGAGTATCAAAGATCTTGTTTAATATATTCTGCAAGATATCAAGAATGAAACACAGTCACAACTCTCTATATGGCAAGATAATATATCATGATTTATTCAAACAATCATTACTCAGATTCGATTGCTCCATCAATCTTAAGATTGTTAAAAAATGTTTAAACTAGTCACAATGGGCTATCTTTTCAAGTCTGTACTTAGCACCTCTTTCGTTGATGACAGTTTCAAAGCGTAACAAACATACATAAACACAAACTTAAATGAAGAATAAATATTAAATTTTATTTAATATTTCATAAAAATCAAAGACAAAGTCATGACAATGTCTTAAATATCATTTGTGGGCACCAATCCCAACAAATTCAAAGACCTTCATTTATTTATCTTTGTTTGTCGGTTATGTTCGAACTCAGGGCCCTTTTGTTTTGGGTTACTCGGATTTATTTGTTTTTGAGACAATGGGTTTGTTATTATATATTATAAGTATCTCAGCTTGACTATGGGATGCTTTGCCGATATTAAATAGTTCATTTTGACATGACACTATTTAATATATATTCTAAGTATCTCATATTGATTGTGAGATTCTTTGCCGATATTAAATATTTCATTTCGACATGACATTATTTAATATATATTCTAAGTATCTCAACTCGATTGCGAGATGCTTTGCCGATATCATTAAATAGTTCATTTCGACATGACACTATTTAAAATGTATTCTAAGTATCTCAGCTCGATTATGAGATGGTTTGCCGATATCATTAAATAGTTCATTTCGACATGAAACTATTTAATATATATTATAAGTATCTCAGCTCGATTGTGAGGTGCTTTGTAGATAGTGTCACATTTTTCATTTTCAACATGACACTAATTTTTTTACGAGACTGTGCCTTCCGAGGAGAGCTTCCTACGTACCCCTTGGAGGGATCAAGTCGTACGTAGTTTGATCTTTGTGGCTTTCTAACAATGGTATTTTTTTAAGGTTTAATATATTCCAGGATCTCAGGACGGGTGTTTAGTTTAGGGTTTCGAGTTCGTATACTCATGGGCCTTCCCAGTTAGTGCCGAGTTTTCCTTCATTTGATTCCGCGGTGTTTTGGAAGACTTTCCAGAGGACTAGGTCGCCCGGTTGGCTGTTTCGTGGGCATACGTTTTTGTTGTAGAATCTTGCAATGGACTGTATGTATTACGAGAGCCTTACCAGAGACTTTTTTCTCTTTTCTTCGATGAAGTATAAGGAGGCGTGGAGGGCGATGTCATTTTTCGCGTTATTTGTTGTCATGGTGCAAAGTGTGTGCACCACACATTATAATGGGATGATGGATTCGACGCCATAGATCAGCAAGAACAGGGTCTCGCCTGTAGGGCGCTGTAGCTAGTCCGGTATGCCCAAGGTACTCCAGGTAGTTCGTCCATCCATCGTCATTCTTTGATGGTTAGTCTTTCTCTGATAGAGATTACGATCATATTGTTTGTTGCTTCAGCGTCCCCGTTGCCCTGAGGATATCTGGGGGTGGACATCTTTAGTTTGATGTTATTTCTAAACAGAATGTTTTGAATCTTTTGGATATGCATTGCAACCCATTCTCGGTCATGATTTCTCGAGGGGTCCCGTGTCTACATCCGATGTTCTTCCATAAAAAAATTTCTACATCGGAGTCTTTTATTAAGGTGAAAGCTCCCGCTTCCACCCATTTAGAAAAGTAATCAATTAAGACCAGTGGGTTAGGCAATCACCCGGGGGCGATTGGTAATGGTCCTACTATGTCCATTGACCATTGATGTTGGGTGTGTGTCTTTGGCATTGATCAAAGTTCTTTAAGTGAGCTTCGCAGTCTGAGAGCATTGTTGCCAAAAAATAACCATGTCTCTAAATTATGATGGTTAAGGCTCTCCCTCCGGCGTGATTTCCGCATTCTCCTTCGTGAATGTCTGCCAGCACCGCTTGGGTTTCAGCTGTTCCAATGCATTGTAGGTAGGGTCCTGTGAAACTTCTCTTAAACAATACCCTGATTATGATCGTAAATCTCAAACTACAATTGAGAAGTTTCCTCCTGACTTGTTTTTCCATCGCGGTCGTTCTTGTGGCTATGTAATTGAAGATCTCGTCTCTTCAATCACCTTTATCTATGCTTATTTTTTTCAGTGCAATATCTACGGATGGTTCTCTTACGGTTTCCACAAGTATGACTCGTTTTAAGTCGGGATCGGGAGTGGAGGCCAAGGCTGCTAGGGCGTCTGTTGTTGCGTGTTCTCATCTTGGAATTCGGGTCAGTTCAAATTTTTCGAGTTACCATACATTGTTTTGACTATTTTCAAATAGGCTTCAATACGTTCGTCTCTCGTCTCGTACTCGCCATAAACTGGCAGGCCACGAGTTGAGAGTTACAGAAGGCGTGTATCCATTTCACGCCTAGGGTTGTTGCAATTTATATAGGATTTAACAATTAATTATCGTATCATATATGGCGGAATATAAAAAAAAAATTAACACGTGTAAAACTACTTTACTACCTAGACAAAGTGTATGAACATGTTGTTAATTAAAATATATAATAAGTATAAAAAATACTTAATACCTTTATCTTGTTGCTTGATCTTAGAGACCCTTCTCGGATGAAGATCCTACATCTCGCTTCGCTGCTTCTCTTCTTTGTATTATTGAGCAACCACGAAAGTTTCTTTCGATCATGTGAAGAGTTTAGTGAGTGGGCACTATTAAACAATATGAAACAAGAGAGAGTCTAGGATCATAAGCTAGAACTCTAGATCAAGTGCGGATTTAGATGCCAAAATAAAAGAGTATTTTAGAAAGAGATGGAGAAGGTTGGTCGGCTAGAAAGAAAAAGAGCAAGACCAAAACTTATTTTCACAGATCAATGTGAGGCTCTATTCATAGGAAAAAGAAATACAAGAAAGAGTAATTACCCTTTCCTATTGTGTATTCATGACACAATAATTTATTTCCTCCTCACTTTCTCTTCTACATGGCCAGCCACACTATGTCGTAAGTGAGGAAATTTGTTTCTTCACCTAGCACATTTGTTTCCTTCTCAAAGAAATTCATTTCCTTGTTGCGTGTTGCATTATTATGGGTCAATTCGCCAATTCCGATCTTGAAGGCGGAAACAGGTAAAGGTGACGAGATCGGCCGATCAATGCGATCGTTGGCCTGTTTGTTTACTTCGTCAAACCTCTCGCCAAACCAATCGAGGATTGCTTGGATAGCCGTGAGGTTTAGTCTGGGGTCCTGGCGGGCGAATGAGGAGAAAAAATGAAGGAGGAATAAATGATATTATCCTCGAAGTTAATTTTGTCTATCTTTTCCCACAAACGGCGCCAAATTATTAATGTCAAAATCCGACCCAACAATCATGAAATAAAATATAGCGATTTTAATACGATTTAAATTTAGTTAGGAAAAGAGGGTCTCAACAAAATGTCAAATAGATAATATTAATTATGAAAATAAAAACAAAGTGAATGTGCGTGAACAAAAGATTGAGCTCAAGAAACAAAGAACGTTCAATCGAATTACAATTATAGATAGTACGAAAATCTGAATACAAGTTAGTTTTCCTTCCAAAAGAAACTACTATTTATATTACATAGACGAATTGTCGATCTCCAAACCGGATAGCTTGGACGATTCGAGATCTGGACACGTCGTAAGATTTCCGTAAAGAGGGGCGATCTTGACTTCGTCTTCGATCCGATTCTTTCTGCAAGATGACATATGGGTAGCTTGACTTTGTCTTTGATCCAATTCTTTCGATGTGCGCATGAAGTTGGATTCCTTTCGTCTATCGGCGAGATGAATTTGAAATGTGCAGGATGATTTGGGCTTGAGGTTTGGGCTTCAAATTTGAGTTCTATCTCGTCCCAATATCTTTCAATTCAATTTTATACCCCCACATTAAGTGTGGAAAATCATTAATTACACTCACAATATCTAATTAATTATTATGGTTACTAAACCAAATCTAGATTTACGAATTTAATTTATTACTGAAAGTGTATTCAGAAACCGATCAACTAAGGCGCTAAAGTACTTACATGGATTTGGGCTCACCTACAGAATGCTCCAATCCAATGTGTGCTTCATTTTCAAGCTTTCACGTCTTCGTGCGTCTTCTTGATTGAGTACTCGAGGATGACACCTTAGTCTCCCGAAACGTAATCTTGGAGACAAATAATAAAGATGAGTTGGCACAATCGATATCTCAAAACAAATTTCTTTGGGTTCTCACTCTTATTTTTTAAGATAGAATGTTAAATTCCAAGGGTATAGAGAGAGAGAGAGAGAGAGAGAGAGAGAGAGAGAGAGAGAGAGAGATAGAGAGAGAGAGAGAGAGAGAGTGATAATAATTGACCACAAGGGGAGGGGGAAGCCCGAGAATATCAATAGAGAATTTCGGCTAAATTTTCTCTTCTCATCGATCCTTATTTATTGCAGAAAAAAAGAGATAACCTTTGGGAAATTTTCTCATCTTTTTGGGGATATCTTCTCCTTTGGAAAATATTCTCTTCTTCTGTGAGATATTCTCTCCTATCAGAGATATTCTCTCATAGTGGATTAAATCTAGGAAATTAGATCTCAACCAGGAAATATACTCTTTCTCTCATTTGTCAAATCAAAATCTAGAGGAGATATTTTATCTCCTTTGATTTAACAACCAGGAGATAATGTCAGTAACTACCAACCTAGAATTTTCGGCCATAGGCCTGTTAAACCATGGTGATTTTCGGCCATTCTAGACCAAAACCCAATCAGAAAATTGATAAGCCCGTTTGAATTCAATTAATTATTTAATTACTTGATCCAACAATAAATGAACAATTCTACTATAAATATTTATTTAATTCTACGAATAACCCTTTTCTAGAAATCACAATTACAGCAAGTGAGATGAATAATGAAAAACATTATTATACGAAAGTTCTTATCCGTCTTTATCAAAACCAAATCGAGGACTATGGATCTAGTAGTAGACGTTTAACGAATCCGATGAAAAAGACAATATAGTCCTATCTCTTTTTCAATGATTCGTCTAGTCTTGATCAATACTACACGGTGTAATGAAAGACTTAATCCTTCTTTAATACTAGAATTATATTTACTCATCATCGTGACGAGTGTCCACTATTTTGGCCAACTCTCACTTTTTTTTAAATCTAAATCATTTTTAAGCGTTTGGTAAAATAACTTTTTTAAAAGTGGAAAATGGCTTTTACTTTCTTAACTAAGAAATCAAAAACTAGAATTTGAATCTTTTAGAAGCGTAACTTTTGATTTCCATTTATAATTTCTCTCTCATGACTTTATTTTCATCTACACTAACTTTGATCTTTTAATTATCTCTATATTTTTTTTATCAAATAATTATTTTGACATCACCATAATTTAAAATGTATTTTTAATAATAAATGGACAGCCACTAAGATATATTTTGAATGTACCAAAAAATATTTTACTATTATTATTAATTATATTTTACATAAATAATAATATTTATAAATGAAAATTTTATATTTTACCAAACATAAAACCAACTTTTACTAATAGCGACAGCTAATTTATAAAAGTTTACGAAACACTCATCTACTTTTTAGAACAGCAGCTTTTTTAAAAGCAATTCTAAAATCAATTTTTTTAAAAGCAAACCTAAGCCAAACATCGCCTCTATCGATTTTGGAATCAACCCTTAAGTGAGTGAACATTAACCTTCTTTCAAGAAGGCTGGATTCCGTATATGTAAATTACTTCCCACTCGAATCATGCTCTGAGTAAACTCCCAAGAATGATTAGCATTTTAGCGAATGAGTCAAAGAGCTCAGTAACATTACCCAGTGTCTATGATCACTTCAAGATTAAGATCAAGTCTCATTGTGACCATCATAGTGGCCTTGGTTAGTGCGTCGTAACGGTTCTTAAACGACACACTTACACTAATACGTTTCCGAGTTGTACACTTACCACAAGTGTAGAATGCTCCCACATGTTGATCAGCCTTCACCCATGTCCCACATATACAACTTTAGATATAGATTTCTAGGCATATATCAGTTATCGACCTTGTTTTAGCACACCGCCCGAACTCAAGTGCCCAACACGTGACTCGGTTTAATACGAAATCTATAAAATGATGAATGTTTAGTAAATCTCATTAAATAATAAATAACTATTTTCAATTCAAATAGATAATAAATTTCAAACTTTAATTTATTAATAATCTCAGCGAGAATTTACATAAGTATCTTCTTGTGGGCAAGAATTCCTTACATTAAACTACTTAAGATTGAAATAGAGAACAATCCTGCTGATATGGGTACTAAGGTGGTTACTAATACCAAGTTAAAGTTGCTCAAACTTGTTGTTTATTGAATGATTGTGCGGGTATCGAGCGATGAAGTGATTGAAGAAACCGTTCTATACATAAGTGAATGGTGGCGATTTTGGTGGGTTGCTAAATTTTAGGTGGAGATTTTTGGATTTGGAACCTCAGCAATTCTTTGCCGAAGCCCAATAAAAACGCCCAACACGACTTCCTTTGTGGATGAAACTTTAGTGCTCTGTCTTTTACTTGAAAACGACATTGTAGCGTTATTGATTTATCTAAGTTGTTGATGTTGTATTAATCTAATGGCTACGGTTGATTGTTTTAGTCTTGTTCCATATAAAAGTACAAAAAAATACAAAAGCTCATTAGATCTAAATTTTGCCTCTCGAGCTCTCTGAAACCCTCTTCTTCTCTCTCGACCCTTTTTGTATTTCTTGAGTTAGTTCTTGGGCGATATTATTGATCATGCTTGTTGTGTAAAGTTGGTAAACCGAGCTAGTGTTGTACTGAGCGTTTAGTGAGGTTGTGTAGTCGAAGCTCAACGTGCATGTAGATCAATTTTTAGATCGAAACACGGGAAAAGATCCGGTTGTTTTTTGTCTCCTTTTACTTTCTACAATTTATTGTTTTTGGATCTTCCATACGATTATTGTATATTGTGACCTAGTCTTGAAATGGATTAACCGTAAACTTGGGCTAAAATTACTACAGTTTCCTTACTTTTTAGTGTTGGAATTTATATAACAATTAAACAATAATATTACGTGACATATCTAAATATGGAGGAAACACATAATTGATCATAATATGTTAAAAAACATTCTAAACATATTCAATTAACCTAGGCATTAAAAATCACTATATGTCAATAAACGATTTATAAAGATTTATATATTACATCAATATGTAAATAAACAATCTTCTTGTGGGCATCTCTGCCAACAGAGACCTAGGGCTAGGTGCTGGTGAAGTGGTTAGGCCTGGTTCCTCGTCAAACTCCTATAGTGGCCTAGTCACACTTTGGGCCCGGCGAGGCAATCCGGTTACTCCAATCCGGTGGGTAGGCAGAAATGTGTCTCGCTCCATTTTGCTCGATTTCTTCGCGTTTCAAGAGAACTCTTGCAACTAGAACATCACTCAAACACTAATAGAGGATTCAACAATAATTATCTCTGATTTTTGGGAGATTTAGAGGGTGGACTTTTCAATTGAACAACGAAAAATACTCGTGATCACTCAAGAACACTCGGGAGATCAAGAAAACATTTCTTGATCTCTTTCTCTCTTTTTTTCTCTCGGCCAGACACAGAAGCTGACAGGGAAGGACTTTGGCCAAAAGTTTTCGAAAACCTTTTAAGTAGAGAGAGAAATTGAGCGTTTTTTAGGTCAAATTCATTAGTCAAACTTAAGCCCGTTGTTCCTTTAGCTTAATTTCAAAAATTTATTCTTGACCTAATTCATCAATTTGGCCGAGTGATATCCTATTGTACTCGAAAATATTCTTTTCATTTATTTCTAAAATAATATTAAATTATTTTAGAGCATCTCATTTATTTAATAACAAATCATTAATTATTTTCATACTATTCAAAGTAGTACGAAATGAGAAAATATTTATTTTCATCTTTTATTTATTTAAATCACTAAAATATATTATTATCCATATAATAACATAAAATGATTCAATAAATAAATGTAATAATAAATAACCATTTATTTATTCAATTACTTAGAAAAAAAAAACATTTTTTTAGTGTAAATCACAATTTACTTTAAATGAGAAAATCAAATCGTCCTAGTTCACTAAATCTTGTCCGACAGTCTATCATTGAGACCTAATGGACCCACATTTATGAAGCTTTAGAATAAAGATCGGACTCAAAAGTCCACAAATCTTTTATGTCTTTTAATTCTTAATATTAGTCGATTCCACTAAAGGACTAATAATGAAACTCTCTAAGTTCATATGCGTTTATTTTCCGTTTGATGTGACAAAACAATTCTCCACACGATCCACGGAGTACTCTACAGTATTACCCATGATGTGTATCAGTAAATCAAAGGAATGTAAAATTACTGTTTACCCCTGAGTTATTATTTTACTAACTCCTCTGCTATTTGTGAAAGAGAAAAACATAGAGTGAGATGTCTTTACATGTCACATGTTTTAATCAAAGAATGTTCTTATTCGATGAATACCTGGACACATTTATTCATTCACACTCTCATAACAAAGCATAGCGTGATACTATTGCATTAACATTGTTTCAACACGAATTCCGTATCTGTGAATCACATAACCCAACATGACAACGTTATGACACAAACCGTCGGGTCAGATGCTACTATAACTTAGCCATTGCCCATTGACAAATCCAATGTCATAAGGTGTCACATCGATTATGCATTCACTTCATGATTTAGGTAAGTACTAAAATTTCCCTCGTATGTGATCTTGGAGTTTCGAGTGATTAAACGGTTTTATCTCGAACTTCAGCGTATCACTGGTCTTTTTTAATATCTTCTATAACATATCAATAATGATAAACAGAGTCACAACTCTATATATCACAAGATAAGATATCATGATTCATTAAAATAATCATTACTCAGATTCGATGACAGTTTCAGAGTGTAGTATTTATACATAAACACAAACATAATAAAGAATGAATATTTAATTTTATATTTTTTCAACAAAATTAAATACAAAAGTATTTCAATGTCTAATATCTCATTTGTGGGCACCAATCCCAACATTTAGTCTGGTGGAAGTTTGACATTTGGTTCTAGTTCGTCGAATACGTTTCGAGGATTGCTATACCCCTCTTGAAGTCATTGCATATTGAAAGGTTTTCGCTCAACTTATCCAGCACATGTGAAGGACGATAAAAAACTTCAAAAGACCGTTCAAACGAACCTATCCGTTTAATTTTTTTTACTTATGATTTAGTATCTTATGTTTTTCCTATTATTTTTTTTCATTTTGAATAATATTATATGTAATATTGCTAAAAGAGTTCTGGACTTTTGACAAAGTTATAAAAGAAAGAAAAAAGTATATGATCATGTAAGCCAACTTATACAAACTAATTTTTTAAGAGCAAATTGTCCGAACAGATTCCATACATTGGCATCGTGTTGGCAGCAACATTCTATTTTGTTGTCCAGTTTCACTCTTGAAATATTAATATATGCGTCTGTGCTTTACAGATAAGTTTATTTATTTATTATTCACTTTTAGAGAAACAGCTTCACTGCCATTTAAACACATACAGCTCTTTTCCAGGCAATTTTGCGTGAGATCTTAACAAATGAACTATTACGAGAGACAGGGAGTAAATACATTTTTTAGCTACGACTAAATAGTTATATGTACGTGATAAGAAAAAAAATGCAACGCCTATACGAAAGTTATCCCCTAGGCGGATAAAATACACGTCATAATCTAATTTTATAATTACAATACCGAATTCACCGTGCACATTCGATATATCGATTTTATCTCAGCATTTATTGGAGCACTATCTCTATATAGTTGGTCAATTTATTTCATAGTCAAGTGGGATATAGCTTGCATTTGTTGTTTTTTATGTTTATAAATAAATAGATTTTTGAAAGCGAGATATAAGAAACTAAATTATTTATTAGGTTTAATGTTGATAGTGAAATTTCATAGCAACCCACCATATCTTAATGAAATTCTAAGAGTGTACATAAGAGAAGACCAATCGGATTTCCGCTTGCGTTTTGTGTTTTTTTGTCGTTGGATTTATTGTGCATTGTTTATTCTTTGGCATAAATATCATGTTGTAACTGGCTACCGAACATCAATTTGTTATAGGTCTGTATCAATTTGAGTAAAACCCTCGACGAGGAAACAATATTACGTAAATAAATTATTTCATTATTTTTATCTAAGCTCACAAAAAAATTACATTATTAACTAGTTTTTTTAAATCTTAAATCATCGTATTAATCGAAATTATCGAAAGTCATAAAAAGAACTTTAGGTTTCATTGCACATCATAAAAAATAAAATAAAGTCATCGAAATTTATCGAATATCATCGAAAATAATCTAAAATCTTCAAATTTATTGCATATCAGCAGCTATATATTACTTGAAATTTATTTTAAATCATTGTCTTTCAACATAAAAAATCTCTAAATCGCTTTAAAATCTATTCAAATTCATCAATAATCATGTAATAGTCACCATACTCATTATCAAAATTATCATACAACAATTCATATACGAAAAGCAAATAAACAATGATACTATTTGATTATTTTGAGCGCGGGATACTAAATTCAGCAGAAAGAAAATATCATTTTAATTAAGTTGAAATTAAGTTTTTGTCTGATTTTAAACAACTTAAATATTTTGCAATTAATAAATTTAATTTTAACTCTAATATTGTTCAAAGTTCCAAATATACGAGTTCCTGTTTACATTTTTGTCAACCTTATTTCTTGTTTTCAAGAATCTTCAAGACGTAATAATTTATTTACACTTATCATTTGTTACGACGCAACTTTTTGTTTTTAAGTTCATTGAAATAAAGGTTTTAAATACTCACGATATATTTCGGTATATCCATAAAATTAGATCTTTGGTATCGATAATGGTATCGATATACTACTGAATACCAATTGTATTAGATAGTTATTTTCTTTAAGATTCTTAAATATTTTTGAAATGTTGACCATTTTTTAATTTTTTCGATACTTGACCAATGATTTATTTTGAGTTTATTATTAATTTTTTTAATATTCAACATTTGAAAATTGTTTTAAGTTTATAGTTTATTATAAACATTGTAACATTTGGTTGTTATTTTTATAATTTAAATTTTATGACTTATATATATAATTTGAATTATTATAATTTTTTTTATATATTCGTCGGTATTCGATATGTTAGTGATAAGTTATCAGTATCATCGACATTCGGTATGGATACTTTTATAAAATATTTATCGCTATACCCGTCGATATTTGGTATAACCAAAAAAATCAAAACATCGGTATCGATAATGAAAACTTTGATTCAAATATGATTTTATCATACAAAAAAATTGGCTTTTTACCTACTTTTATGTTTAGTGTTTTCAAAATATCCAACTTTTTTGTAAATGTTTTATAAATAGTCAATCAGTTTTGTTTACACAAATATTGAGTCCAAGTTAATCTTTTGCAGTTTTTGCCCAAAGTTCAAATAGTTTTGTAAATAGTTTGAAGTGGGTATTTACACATACTTTATAAAACATTGGATGTTTTGAAATTAGTAAACGTTTTTAGGAGTATATACCAAAAAAAAACTCTTTATTATATTATTAACTTCGCTAAATCAAATATCATCCGTGCTAACTCTGCTTTCCAGATTCATTCATCATTGTGCTCAAGAGGAGCTTATGGTTATTTAAGCACAAGAGGAGCTTATGGTTATTTAATTAACTTCGTTAAATCACAAGGCATTCATGCCAACTAGACTTTCCCTTGATCCATTCATCGTTGAATTTATAGTAGAAAGGGATCACACAGAGGTGATAATATATTCAGTGTAAAGCAAGCGATGTTAATTCTCTGTCGAAGTAAAGTATGTGCGGAAGTACGATTAAATTATATTAACTGTTATGACGTCTGAGATTTCAGCGAAGTTATATTGTAAATTCATTAAGAAGCAGGGAAGCCAGATAAAACTATATAGTATGTCTGTATTCAACATGAATTGATCGTTAGTATTAATTTTTGTACCCTCCATAATCGGTATTTATCCCCAAACTTGATACCCAATTATTCATATGGTAATTTTCTCTTGCGAAAACGCTTCGATCATATTACATAATTAACATTAAATTTGATGTTTTTTTTTCAGTACCATACTATATTTGGTGTGGTATTATTCACACGGAAATATTTTTTTTAAAATCCTTTTATTCATACATTAAATCATACATATATTTATAAAACACCAAAATTCATAAATATACTACAAAAAAACACATAAAAATAAACTTCATTTAAAACATAAAAGTTAAACACTTTAAAATTAAAAATAAAAATTAAACATACTAAATAACATAAAAATAATAACATAGTTTTAATGGGCAATTAAGTATAATAATAAATTGAAAGATAATAATTGCTAAACACTCAAAGTTTTGAGTTTTCGTTTATAATCATTAACCAAAATAAACAATAATTAAGAGACTAAAATATTGTTTCCTTAAAAAACTGGAATTATTAAGAGCTTTAAAATAAAAAATAAAATAAATAACGTGTGAAAATTTACGGTAAATAATAGACAAACAGTGTAATTTTTTTATCCTAAATCAAACCGTTCAAAACAAAAGTGCTCTCCTAAAATCTCTCTCCAAAATTCTCTCAGCATTTTGGCTTTTCTAAAATCGAACCGACGGATTGCACACAAGATTCGAGAGGCAAGAAAAATGACTTATGACAGAAATTAACGATGTTGACTACGTGTATAGGATAAAACTAAAAAGACTGTGTCAAAAGCACAAAAAAACCAAAACTAAATGAAATAAATACGTAACTTACTAAACTTCAAAAGAAACAAAACCCAACAAAGAGTAAATGAATAATGAAACATATCAAAACTAAAAAAAAGTAACGATGAAGGTTATGCTTATCGATTAAAACAAAAAACAGTGAGCCAAAAGCACAAAAAAAAAGAACTAAACCAAAATCAAAATGTTACTTACGAGCATAAAAATCAACGAAAACAGGGAAGAATAAATAGAACTATGAACAAAACATATATCCCGCTTTATTTAAATATTTAGGCAATAAAAAAGGATTTAGTTTTAATGACATAATAATTCAGGCCAATAATTTAAGATCCTTGAAAATAAGCAAAAACCAATTAAACATGTGATTATGGCGGCTAATTTCATATTAAATGCAAAACTAAAAATGTCTCTATCACTTATGATTTTACAATAAATAATGGGATTAGTAGTAATAGCAATTAGAAGCATATTAATTGATATATAGTCAACATTTGGGAAAAAACTTGGTTAATAGCTATTAACCATAATAAATTGGTATATATTAACTAAAAAATGTAACCCACTAATAGCAGTTACGTCACACTAAATGATTCCTTACTAAACAAAAAAAGATGGTCAAACGACAATATCAATGTTTCATTTGATTATTTGGAGCAATTTTTCCTAAATAAATCAGAATAACGTGATTTTAAAATATTAAGAGAAATTGGATTTTAAAGAATAACCAGTTTTAAATATCAAACAAAAATCTAGTTCAATATTAAAAGTGTACATTTCTCGAATTAATTGAAACATATATATATATATATATATATATATATATATATATGTGTGTGTGTGTATTATGGCTACATGTAATTCAAAAACCAAAAATATATAACAAGTATTAGTCTTTCTCCTCATATAAAACTAGAAATTAACCAAAATAAACGGAATGATCGCTTTTTTGAGAAAATGATTTAGATAAACTATCAATATTATTTAGCCAACGTTTACTTTACTAATTTTAATTTGAAAATCAATTACTTGTTTCAATTCCGAAATAACTTAAAATAATTTAAAAAAATAAATTAAAGTAATAAAGGACGTAATACTAAACTCAAATATTTACAATTTTTCATGTCATAGTGATGACTATTTTTTAAAGAATGCTAAAAGATTGGACAAACATCAATTACAACGTTTAATATGGCTACATAGAGCAATACTTCAATTTTTAAAATGAAATAGAAAAACTTAAAAACAAAATTTAATAATTTTTCTTCATATTCGTCAATATAGTTATAATACTTAATGACTATATTTTTAAGTAATGTAATTTATATTTATTTATTTATTTTATTTAGCTTTTGTTAAATATTGATAAGCTATAAATAATTTTTATCACTTAATTAAGCAAATATTATAATTATTTATTAACATATATTAATAAAGAGATTGGATAATTTTTACAATATCATAATGAATAGTATTTTTATAGTATTAAATCAACAAAAACGGTGTTAAAAACAAATTAAAACAAATTTAGTGCATGAATTAAATGGAAGATTCTCTTGTATAAATACCCCCCTTAAAATTATTTGTAGAACTCTTGTTACCACCAATATTTATTTTTTTGAAGGGTCATTCTCATTAATCAAACAGACTAGGTCAATGCTTACACAACAATCGGAGTGAACATACAGAAGGTCTCACAAGATAATGAGAACCGGAAAGAATGAAAGTTGGTACAAAGGAGGCAAGATGCTATTGAAAATTCAAATAAAAACTCAACAAAACACTCTCGAGCTCCTCCAAAAAAAGGCCTTCTGCATCAATATCTAGTACAACTTATTAAATGTTCCGCATTTCTTTTGGTACGAATCTCTCGCAGGGTGTTTTACTAACTTCCGACGTGATTGAAAATTTTGCATTCCAGTGTGGCGAGTAACTAATGGTAGCGTGATTCATGTGTGTGTATAATTTATTTATTTCCATTTTGAATTTATTATAGAAATAATGATGGAAAATATAGTATAGTTTACGAAAAGTAATACTTATACATCCAAATTTTAAAATCGCAGAAAAATTAGCTAAAGCAATTTTCTGTTGACATTGATTGCATTTTTTTTGTTAATTTTTTTTGAGCCACATGTATTTTTCAGAATCATCAGGTTAAATTTTATACATTTCAATTTTATTTCACTCTGTTTTATTTTTGAGAGTTTAAGTGTTCTAATGTCGTTTTAGACTATTTTGTATATTTTTAGAGTTACAATCCTTTAATGACAATTGGAGCACATTTTGAGAAGTGAACAACCTTAATAAGTGTAAAACATTTCTCAGAAAAATCTTTCGGCGACTAGAGCTCCGAAATGGTGGTATAGTGAACCAATACAATACGCGCGCTACATAGAACCTACAAAACGTCCATTCATTTGCCCGTGCATCTGTCGTGTGGCGCACAGATCCTTCCAGCGTGAGCGCGTTGCTCTTTTAGTGTGGTGCACAAGTCCCGCAACTGAATCCGACTATTGTGCATTTTTCAATATTTGAACCGTTTGATCTCGTTCAACGGCCCAAAGCCACTCCAAAAATTACAAAGCCCTACTCAAAATGTTTTAGACTTAAAAAATAGTAACTATTAATAATATTCTTTGCTTTTTTATTTTTGTTTTAAGCATTTTGAGAGAGAATAAGATTTGGAGAAAATCTCCACAATTGCGCCACACCTTCGTGATCACAACTTTTATTCTCTAATCTAGTCTTCAAAATTCCCGTATTTTTGTTCTAAATTCCATTTGAAGTTTATTTATCAATTCTCTTTTTCATCATCTTTGTTTATTTTCCATTTAATCATGAACTAAATCCACCAAGAATTATGGTGTAGCTATTCTAGGATGTGTTGCGGATTCATAAGTCATGAATATTTATGCATTTATATTGACCTTTGTTTAATTTGAACTGAGTTTAATGCTAAAGTGGAAATCACGAATTCGGAATTGAGTATAAATACAGCTTGATGCTTGAAAAGATTAAGTTGTTAGAGTGCAAATTTCAAGTTATCATAAGTACTCTAAGGCTAGACGTAGCTAGGATGTTGTGGATTCAAGTATTCACTCTTAATTTCTATGCATGTCGAATTTAGGCGTTGAGATCGAAACATAATACTCTATATTGACATCGGTTGTTACATGTCCGAAAAAAGTGTAACAATAATCCCATGAGTGTGACTAGTAAAAGTTGAATGCGTTAAATTGTGCGTAAATTTAGAAATTCATACCGCTATATAGATTTGTGAAGTCATATTCTTATCTTCGTAAACGTAAATTTGTTTTAGTCTTTTATTTATTAAATAATTTGTTTCATACTTATCAAAAGTTTGATGAATTTTGCGACGATCTATTAGTATTTTTTAGATCAATTCGTGGTAATTAGAAGTTTTAATAATAAAAGTTTTTTTTTGTGTGATCGACTCATACTTTGTGTAACAACGTGTAATTACGGGTGTAAAAATATTGCAACAAGAAACTGTTGTCGTCGGTTTCGCGACGACTCAATATATATATATATATATATATATATATATATATATATATATATATATATATATATATATATATATATATATATTCGCCCCCGGAGCCTACCGCGAGGGTGGGCATCCGACAACCACCAATTAGGCCATCCCGAGATCCACAAGCCTCCCTCGGCGAGAACGCCGACCCGCACTCGTGCCAAGGGCACATGGTCGGCCATGCCACGTTCTGGCCGGCCCTGTCACGTTCTGGCCGGCCCTGTCACGTTCTGGCCGGCCCTGTCACGTTCTGACCGGCCCTGCCTCACCCCGGCCGGCCCTGCCTCACCTTGGCCGGTTATGCCACGCTTTGGCCGGTTATAGCTCGTCCTGGCCGGCCCTGACCCGTCCTGATCGGCCTTAGTCACTTTCTCCTACCCGGTTCGGCTATAAATAGCCGAACCGCTCTCATATCACGTAACAAACAAAAATCTCTCTCTAAAGAATTTCTTCTCGAGAATTCTCCCTTGATCCAAGGCTTGAGCTGTGAGACGACGTTGGTCCAAGCACCTGCGTTTCACTCGGCCTTATTGATCTCTCCTTTGTCATCTTACGAACTCCGACCACACCTATACTAATGTTGAGCGTCGAAGAGGTAAACAGAGGACCCCCTCTGTTTTCCCTTCTTAGTTCACATTTGTTACTCTTTTCATATAACAGAAGAGCTCAAAGACCCTAAGTCAGCTAAGAGACAATATGGGACACCGGATTTGACACGTTAAGGCCAAAGCGAGGGTCACTCGCTCTGAGCGTGGATCTGACCGCTTAGGTCTCTAAAGGTTGTCCAAATTTCAGCGACAATATTTTAGCGCTAGAAGGAGGGGCGTCTTCAATCCTGAAGCCCGTCCAATCCACATCTCTCTATTTCATCTCTTTTCTCTTCCACTCGTTGAAATAATGAGTGAGGTTCCGGCGGCTTCCGCAGCTACCCGATCGAGTAACCTTATCGTTCGGGCTACTAGCTCAAGATACAAATTCCAGCAACTCCTCCACCGACGGACCAGGCGACATCCTACGATTAGGAGTTCCGAGAACACCGCCTCTGCCTTCGTGACAACGAAAGAGACCTAAGAGATGAGACCAACCGCTGCCTAGCAAAGTTGCTGGCGCGGGCAGGGGTGAAAAAGGGTTTTCTCATGAACCTCCTCTTATACGACGAAGAAGAAAGCTCGACCCGAGACGAAAATTATGTCGGAGACGACATGGCCTCAAAGACGAGCGCGAGTCAAACGTTCGCCCCCTCGCCCGTGGCAAACGCAAGCGGCGCTCCGTTAGAACCATCGGTTCATCGAGCTCAAGCAGGCTCACGATGCGAGGGCTCTAGCAACCCTCGAACGCAGGTGGACGATGGGAATTCCCACGGCGGACGGTCCCGACATGTGCATTGTGCGTCATCTCGACGAGGAGACGAAGGTCGCCCACCGTTGGCTAGACCCTCGTGTTCCGTCGGGGAAGATCTTAAAACCCGCCTTAACTCACGGCGGGACCCTCGCGAGGAGGAATTGAGAAGGAAGTTGGACGCCCGCTGGGCAGCCGCCAGGGCCGCGACCCTCGGGAATCCTCCTCCCAAAGTCACGGACCAAGGGTCCAATGAGCGACAGGTGCCCACGCGGTGGGACCAGTCGTATGAGCCACTAATGGGCTCGAGGTGATAAATATGATTCAGGGACTCCAGAATAATATCATCGAGCTCCGAGAAGCAGGCTCGGGGGGCTCCAGACCTTACAATGGTCTGGAGGGTTCATACTCGCCGTTCACAGTGGTGGTGCTTGCACAACCACCTGGAAGGGTGTTCAAACTCCCACAGTCCCTTCATATGACGGGCGATCCGACCCCAATTTCCACATCCAGCACTATGAAACCTGGATGATGATGCAAGGGCAGTCGGACGCGACACTTTGTCAGACATTCAGGCTGGCATTGATTGGATCGGACTTTGAGTGGTTCAGGAGCTTGAAGCCCAGGAGTATCGGCTCATTTTGAGCCCTCCGGGAGGCTTTCCTCGCACGATTTTTCACCTTAGTGGCACAAAAGAAGTCTAAATCATACCTTTGGACAATCAAACAAAGGTCGGGCCAAAGCCTTCACGAAGACTTGGCACGGTTCACCGAAGAATCACACAAGGTCGAAGACGTCGACGACCGGGACGTCATAGTTGCCATCACCGAAGGTGCCGAACCCAACGACTTCTTAAAGTCGATTGTGGGAAAGGCCCCGAGGGACATGGCCGAACTCATGACATGTGCCAGGACGCACATGGGAGTTGAGGACTACCTCGATCACCCCAATGCCCGGGGCAAGCGAGGAAGGAACGACCACGACGATGCCTCGTCCAAGCCGAGAAGACCTTCCGCTGAGCAATTCCGGGGAGAAGCTCTCACCCCGCTCAATGTGTCTTCGGTCCGAATCTTGGCTCTTCACCGAGACAAGCTCGAATCCCTAGCACCATTGAAGAAAGGTCCCGTGACGCGAGATAAGAGTAAATTCTGTTAATATCATCGGGATCATGGGCACGTGACCTCCGATTGTTTTCAACTGAGGTGACAAATAGAGGCCTTGATTCACGATGGGAAACTCAACAAGTTTGTCATGCGGGCAGCGGGGGTGACAATCTCGGAAGATTGCCCGCAGAATCAGAATAAAGGGCCAGCTAAGGAAAAGGCTTTCGCTGTCGCAACCATCAGCGACGAGCCTGAAAACTCCGGGATGAATATCGTGAGAACGATCACCGGGATGCTCGAATGTGGTGAGTCGAGCGAACAGAGGAAAAGGTACTTGAGAGGTTGACTAATGAGAGAGTCAGAAATGGTATCAACCTCACTCATGTTACTCCTCCACCGACTCCTTTTGAAGAGATCCGCTTCACCGAAGCTGAAGCGAAAAGGATCCTCCACCTGCATAACAACGCTCTCGTCGTGTCTACGACGGTTTCCAACAACAAGGTCCAGCGGATCTTTGTTGATAACGGCAGTGCAGTAGACATAATATAGAAATCGGCGCTGGAGAGAATAAAACTCGACAGAATAAATCTCGCCCCGATACGCACCCTCCTCTATGGGTTTTCCGGGGAGAAAGTGTGGACGGAAGGGTCAATAGACCTACCTGTTACCTTCGGAACCCGAGGTAGCGCGGAGGTCACCCGAATCGTGACCTTATTGATCATCGACGAGCCGACTGCCTACAACATGATAATTGGTCGATCGACCCTTATCGGATTAAAGGCCATCACCTCGATCTACCACCTCATGGTGAAATTCCCCACTGAGAAGGGAATTGCACACATGATGGGAGACCAGGTCATGGCGCGAACGTGCCATGTGTGAGCCGTCGATGAAAAGACCACCAAACCCGAAGGGGAGATGGCGGTTTGCACAACATACCAGCTCAATGACGAGATCCCATGCAAACTCGAGGAATAGGGAACCTTCGGAGAGTTGGACCAGCGCGACGAGATCGAGCGTCAACGCGTGGAGACTCCAGATGACCTCGTCGCGATAGTCCTGGATCCCACCAGACCTGACCAAACGGTCAAAATTAGTGCCCAACTATCCGCGAAATTAGGCCCGCGAAACCTCCGCTGGAATTAACAAGGCAGCGGGGCTCCAAGCCGATAGGCCTGGTGTGGACTCTACACGTTGATGGCGCATCCAACGCCCGGGGGGCTGGCGCCGGAGTGGTTTTGACTAACCCCGACGGGAAAGAGTTGAAGTACGCCCTTCGCTTCGAGTTCAAAGCCTTCAACAATGAGGCAGAATATGAAGACTTGATAGTCGGTTTGGAGCTAGCTCACCGACTCGGGGTCAAAAATTTGCGCATCTTTTGCGACCCGCAATTGATTATGAATCAGGTAAAAGGCGAGTATACCGCTAAGGAGCCAAATATGGTTACACATTTGACCAAAACTCTCAAGAACCTTGAAGCGATAGCTTGGTTCGAGATCGTGCAAGTCCCTCGAGAAGAAAACACTAAAGCCGACGCTTTAGCACACCTCGCCTCGGGCATTGATGAGGAGGAAAATGAGAATGTTCTGATTAAGGTGCTAACCCGACCTTACGTTTCCAGGAGCGACGTGGGGACGATTAGGGACTCCCCAACCTCATCTTCCTGGATGACTCCCCTGAAGGAGTACATCGCGAATGGCACCATGCCAGAAAATCGCGAAACGCCGAGAAATTAAAAAACTTAGCGTCAAAGTACATCAGGCGCGGAAATGTGCTATACAAGAGAGGTTTCTCAATGTCGCTCCTGCTTCACCTTGGCCGGCCCTGCAACGCTCTGGCCCTGGCTCGTCCTGGCTGGCCTTGGCCCGTCCTGACCGGCCTTAGTCACTGTCTCCTACCCGGTTCGGCTATAAATAGCCGAACCACTCTTCATATCAGGTAACAGACAAAAATCTTTCTCTGAAGAATTCCCTCTCGAGAATTCTCCCTCCAAGGCTTGAGCTCGGAGATGACATTGGTCCAAGTACCTTCGTTTCACTCGTCCTTGCTAATCTCTCCTTTGCCATCTTACGAACTCTGAGCACACCTATACTAATGTTGAGCGTCGGAGAGGTAAACAGAGGACCCCCCCTCTATTTTCCCTTCTTAGTCCGCATTTGTTACTCTTTTCAGATAACACAAGAGCTCGAAGACCTAAGTCAGCTATGAGACACTTCGGGACACCGGATTTGACACGCTAGGGCCGAAGCGAGGGTCATCCGCTCTGAGAGTGGATCTGACTGATTAAGTCTCTAAATATTGTCCAAATTTCAGCGACAACATAAACGATAGTAAATTTTTCTCAAAAAAAGAAAAGAAAAAAAAACAATAGTAATTACGGAATTATGTTGTATAAAATAAAGAATAAGTAAGTTCATACGGCCGTACTCTCGTACCCACATGGTCACATGCAAGCACCTCAGCGAGCCCTACATCGTCCTTCACGGTCTTCTTAGCTCTTACACATTATTGCATTGCTTGCACATTTTTAGTAATTTGTTCTTTTTGGCTCATCCTTTTCATGTTAATATTATGATTTATTTCTATATTCTGATATTTATTCCAGCTTGGTCCTACGCATCATTTTTATGACCAAATAAAATTACGAAAAATAAGCGTCGGGTAAAATGAAATTCGTAAATTTATATATGAGTATTTTGCTAGTTGATCTATAAAATTATCAAAAGTTGCTCTAAATAATCATTTATTATGATATGACTTTTAGAAATTGGTGTTACTGAGTTACATTTTTAGTAAATATATATAAATTTATTTTGATTAATGACTATTAATCAATCTTTTCCAAATTTTGACTATCTACCAATTAATATGTTTTAAAGTGATATATTTCAATTTATCCCTAAAATTATTAGTCTTTTTTCCAAAAAAAAAAAAAATTCCTTGTGTTTAACATAATATTTAGAACTAAAATAGGGATAAATAGCAATATAACACTTTGAAACATATTAATTGCTATATAGCCAAACGTTTTGAAAATTTGGTTAATAACCATTAATCAAAATAAACATGTATATATTAACTAAAAGTGTAATTCATTAACACCAATTACTACCAACCACGTCACACTAAATGGCTATTTACTAAAAAAAAAAATGACTAAACAACCATATTAGTTTTTTATTTAGTTATTTGGATCCATTTTTTAATAAAGTATTAGCCCTCGAATTTGAGAGAGAGAGAGAGAGCGCTTAATACTTATTTACATATTTATATCACCGGCAAAGATGTTTCCTCCACGGTGTAAGCAGATATTGTATATATAAATATAATATGTGTCCTATTCTACTTACACGATACCAGTTTTGAAATGTAAAAAATTCGAGATTATACGAAATATCTAAAAACTTTATAAAATAAATATACATTTAGGACAAAGCTCAATGGTCATACACGCACAGAGTGACGGACGATCCGGACCTTCTAGCTTTTTAAAACTTTAAATAAACGGTCTAAATCAATAATAGAAAGGCTTTCAAACCGTTTCTTTTCTTTATAATTTTTATACTTATATCCTCCCTCGTTTGGCCAGCAAGAAACAAAGCCAGAAAATCTTTTTCAGAGTATATATTTATTAATTTTATTTCGAATTTACCTGTAAAAGTTGAAAACACAAACCAGCAGTATCGAATGTGATTCACGTATAGTGCGATTTGAGTCCATCCCTGTGGTCCCTCGTCGTTTTATTCGCCCAAATTCGATATTTGATCGTCAACCCTTTAATAACATATTCAAACAATACTTTTCCTTTTATGTAAATCTTAGGTTCTTCCATATATTTTTATTTTTAATTTTCTTGGCTCTGATTGGATTGCATGAGAAAGCCATACATACACGCTTGCTTAGATTAGATGTGATATAGTCAGAGACCAGACATTTATTATTTCTCTTAATTATATATTCTCGTGTAATATATGTGTAACTCACTATTAGTTTCTTTGGTTGGAAAAGTCTGAATCACGTGCTTAATTTTTGGCTTGTTAGCATGTAACTATAAAGGGCTTTGACTTGTGGCACGGAATAGGAGAGTCAAAATAGTAATTTAGGTCATTCTCATTCTGAAGAGACGTAAACTGTAGATATATATAGTTATAAACCCAGTTGTATAAAAATTTAGATGTTTTTTTAGACTCACGATATAAACATTATCTGTTCTTTAATTTATGGCAAATCGCAGTTACCACTAGGATTATCATAATGGCGGTTATATCAAGTTGGTTTCAGCAACCAAATGGAATTAGATATCCCTGAAATGACCATTTATTTCCCTTTTAATTGGGTGGTGTTATTTTTTTGTTTTTATTTTTGTCTTGTCTTGCATTTTGTAGAGTATATATGTATAATATTACGATATCACAGGCTTTATTATATATTGATGTAAGAGTGAGTGAAGAAGGACAATTTACATTGGAAATAGTATTTTTTATTTTATTTATTAATCCCTTAAAACGCAAGTTGAGGTTTTGTGGTGGTCTCTGTTCATTACGTCCATACTTTTCCTGTCTTATTTATTTGTTTCTTCATTATAATACGGGACCAATTTAGTCATCAACACTCGGAGATACACACGGATATATAATACAAGTAATTAATATTAAATTATTTCTTAATTATAGATGTCAACAACAAGTACAACAGTGACAATTAAAGGCGTTTTAGCTTAGATACTGGGATTCATTCAATATATATAAATAGGAAGCCGGGTTTCATGGTATTTTGGTAAGATCTCTGGTTGAACAAAACTGAAGCAAAAAAATAATAATGAAGTCCAAGAGAGGAAAGCGGTCTGAGGTAAAAAGAACAAAAGAGTTCCTTCTTTGAAAAAGATTCCTTTTATTATTATTATTATTGGTCATGAAATCAGTTGAATTCTCTACGCTGATTTGTTTTTGGGAATAACAGCCCTTTTGGCCTTCAATTGTGATGAAGAAATGGCTGAACATACAGCCCAGAGTGGACGAGTTTAGCGAGGACGAAGTCGGGTCTGAGACAGAGAGCGAAGACGATGGTAAGTTTTCATTTCTTTTCCTAATTGCTATAATGGTTGGTGATTTTGATTTTCTGGGTCTCAGGTTGTTCGGCCAAAGACGCGAGATTGAGTGAGTTCGAGGGTCATACGACTCGGATGCAGAAGAGTCGCCACCACCACCAACAACCCACTATCTCCCGCCAAAATTCAGGCACGTTTTCCTTGATTTTCTTTGTTTATCATTATTATTTATTAGAATGATTAAAGTTGAAGAAAATGCTTACGGAGATACAGTAATTGTTTTGAATAGAAACATAGTTTCTTCATTACTTGCGAATGGGGTTGCTTCTTTTTTTTAGAGTTCTTGCGTTGATATTTTTTTGCTGATTCTCCGTTTTCGTGCGGGTTTCGGTTGAAGCTTGGAGGAGACGGATGAGGGTTGTGACTTACATTGCGCGCGCGTGTGTGTGTGTGTTTTTTTTTTCTGGGTTTCAGTTGTATTATGATGAGAAATTGTCGTTTTGTCTTTTAGTTTTATGATTTATTTTCTTCGTAGTTTTAGAAGTTTGGTTCATAATTCATACCTTCTAAGAAGTATTAGTTAAAATAGTTGTGATTGTTTAGATATTTTTTATAATTGCTCATAATTGTTCTTGGTGCTTTTTCTGTCGCTAAATATGTAACGAATTTCTGTTTTCTCATGAAATTCGGAGGAGCAGAATAACAATTGTAGCAAAGTGTGTTTTTTCTGGGACTTTAAGATTGCAAATTTTGGTGATTCTTGATTACGGGGTCGGTTAAGGCTTGACAGAGAGGCTATCAGTAAAACTTGTTACGTCTGTTAAGAATTGGGTTCTTCCCCTTTTCCTCCGTTCTTGGTTATTTTCTTATAATAAATCTGTGATAGTTTTCCGATTTCTAATGAAATTTGGAGGAAAAGAATGCCTATTTTGATATAATTGTGTGTTCATCATTAAGGTTATCTTTTTCAAATACTGAGATGAAAAGTTATTGTCTATCTTCTAATTTTACAATAATTTTTCTTGTTTTATTTGGTAATACAGACACGCCTTGTTCAAAGGGGTATCTTCGGCACAGGAGAGGGAAATCAGAGACGCTGCGGGCTCAGTACATAAACACGAAGGATGTGAGGTTTGGTTCTTCCGAGCCCTTTTGCAATTTTGTTTACGATGTTTCAATAGCTGCAGTTTCTCACTGGAACGAAATTCGGGGAACTCTTGTTTTTCTTACTTTCTTCTGTAGGGTGAAAATTGGCACTTGGAATGTTGCAGGAAGAGTCCCCGGTGAAGATCTCGACATCGAGGATTGGCTTTGCAACGACGACGATCCCTCCGACATCTTCATCATTGGGTGAGTCATTAGTCTTGTAGCTTCATGAGGTTTCAATACTTTACCAATTTTACAATGAGTCAGTTCCGATTTCCTAAAGAAAGCAAAATTGACATGTAAAAATGAGAAAGAAAGCACAATAAAGGTCATTTAGGTTGTGTGACAATTAAAAGGGTGGGTATATTTTGGACAGCTTCCAAGAGGTGGTGCCTCTGAATGCGGGGAACGTGTTAGGGGCGGAGGACAACAAGCCGATCCCGAAATGGGAGGCGATCATTCGGAGGACTCTGAACAAGTCGGAGGAGGCGGAGAAGAGCAAGCACAAGAGCTTCAGCGCTCCTCCGTCCCCGGTGATGAGGACCTCCTCGGTCGCCGACGCCCTCGCCGAGGAGATCGATTCCCATCCATTGGATCTCCTCTCCGGCGATGAGTTCTCCCGAGCCCTCGCCAAGGAGCTCGATTCCCATCAGTTGGATCTCCTCTCCGGCGACGAGCTCTCCCGAGCCCTCGCCGACGGCAAAAACCTCCGGCTCAGGCGCATCTACGGCATCGACTGCGACAGCCGCCTCGACTGGCCCGAAAGATCCCTTGACGCCACACCTCAGGTCGTCTCGTCGACCTCCTCCAAGCTCCGCCGAGTCCTGAGCAGCTCCGCCAGGATCGGGTTCAACCCCAACCCGCTCGCTTTTCCGATCAATTTTCCAACGACAGGGAGATACCAGCGGAGCTCGAGTAATCTCGAGCTGACGTGGGCGATGCAGAAGAGGGAGGACGCGGAGCCGCCTCTGGAAATCCCGGACGAGGCTTTCGAAGCGGACGAGGACACTTTTGACGAGGATCTCGAGGATGAGATCGTCGGAGTGTCTGCGAGGCAACGCCCGAGGTACGTCAGGATCGTCAGCAAACAGATGGTCGGGATTTACGTCTCGATCTGGGTTCGGAAGAGGCTTCGGAGACACATCAACAATTTGAAGGTCTTCCCCGTCGGGATCGGGCTGATGGGCTACATGGGGAACAAGGTAGCGTGAAAAATGTCTGATCAATGCGATGATCTTGGTGATATAACGGTATATGTATTCATTTATTAATGCCGTATTTACGTTGCTTGTTCTGCAGGGTTCCGTGTCGGTGAGCATGTCGATCTTCCAATCGCGGATGTGCTTTGTTTGCTCTCATTTGACCTCCGGTCAGAAAGAAGGAGCCGAGCAGAAGCGCAACGCGGACGTGTGCGAGATCATAAAACGGACACGATTCTCGTCAACTGTCTTTGACGAAGATGATCACCCTCAGACAATCCCGTCTCACGAGTAAGATTTATCCGAATTCTCGGGGCTCGCATTCTTTTTTTTGTTTTTATTAACAGAAATGCTTTTCTGATTTTGTTTTCAGCCAAATATTCTGGTTCGGAGACTTGAATTACCGCCTCAACATGTCAGACTCTGAGGTTAGGAAGCTCGTTGAGCTAAAGAATTGGGACAAACTCGTAAAGTCGGACCAGGTAAGGCAACCAAAACCTTACTTTGAAACCTTTGTTTGCAAAAAACAGCACGTACTAAGAGACTGATCAAATGCCTGATGACGTGGCAGCTAAGCAAGGAGCTTCAGGAGGGGCGGGTATTCCACGGGTGGAGAGAAGGGACCATCGACTTTCCTCCCACTTACAAATACGCCTTCGATTCCGATAGATTCGTCGGCGAGAACCCTAAAGAGGGAGAGAAGAAAAGATCTCCCGCTTGGTATGCATATTCTACAAATACCTATTTGAAACTAATTGAATTTTAGCATATAGAGAAATTGCCCAATCCTTTACTTCCTACTTTTTTATATAAAAAACTTGGCTCTATAGTCATTTTAAACGCTAGCGATATGGAAATAACCAACATTTCGTAAACGGATGGTATCTGTTTACAATTAAACTTTTGTTCAAATTAACTTTAAAATTTACCATTGTAAACAGATGTCACGTAATAACATTCACTATTTACCACTTGTTAATCAAACGTCGAGTATTCTCAGTTTCGTACTAGTTTAAATGCTTATATACTAGTTAACTTTCTCATTTAACTACTAAATTAAAGTTAAAAAGATTATATTATCCTTTAGTTTATCTTTCAATACAAATAGTCTCACTCTCTTAAAACGTGGGACTGAGAAAATTTGAAGAGTTCGTTTTCTAATTAAAATTCAGAAGGTTCAAGTGAGTGAGACTGAATATGAAAGATAAACTAAAGGTTAATGCACTATTTTCAAATTTCACTTCATGACAAAGTAGGAAAAATAAGTTTTTTTTATAATAAAATGAGATAAAAAAGTATTGGGTGATAGAAGATTGGGCAATTTTTCTTTACCATAATAACCAGACTTTCCAGCTTTCAGCAGAAAAGCAACAGTTACCCTACATTATCAAATATTTATTGAAGCCTGGTACTCCCTAATTTTGATTATTTTGCAAATCCCGTTATGTATAACAGGTGCGACCGTATATTGTGGCTGGGGAAAGGCATAAAACAAGTCTCGTATGGTAGAGCGGAGTTGAAGCTGTCGGATCACCGGCCAGTGAGTTCGACGTTCTTGCTCGAAGTCGAGGTGTTGGACCACCGTAAACTACAAAAGGCACTCAATGTAACCAGCCATGCTGCTATCCATCCTGAGGTTTTCCCCGACGATGACATGGACTTCGAGTATTAACAGAGCTCGGTCTCTTCAAAGATACTAATGATAAACATAGATACACACACACATGAATTATACATACACACGTGAAAGATGGGTTTTTCTTCTACTCGTAGACGTGATTCGTTATCGAAATCCACGCTGAATCTGAAAAACGGGTCTTCTCAGGGCAGTACATGGCAGCTTCTGCAGCTAGAAGTCAATGAACATTTTGGATTTGGAAGACCGTTTTCTTTTATTTTCAAGTTTGTTTCAGTCATTGGAATTGTAGATAGGACGAGAATCAAACTGAGACTGATGATAACTATACTAGCATTTAGCCGGTGAGAGAATAAGGTGTGAGTATGCTATGTATATAGAAAAAAGCAAACATGTCTTCATCTTTTTGTTTTGTGAAAGAAGTTTTGTTCTTGGGTAAGTTCAACTGGTTTTGTATTCGGGTCAATGTAATTAACATATGTTCCATTTTTGGGGTTTTCTGGGACTGATTTCTGTAACTTATCATGTTTAGGGA
Organism: Urtica urens; assembly: GCA_958296335.1. NCBI lineage: Eukaryota > Viridiplantae > Streptophyta > Magnoliopsida > Rosales > Urticaceae > Urtica > Urtica urens. The sequence continues at coordinate 10,911,414 of OY282520.1, read as the reverse complement.
ACTCATAGCAGAAGTTGACAAACAATTCTCGTGCTTGTATGCGATTAAATTTGTGAAGAAAATAGTTGGTAATTTTTTTTTTTTCTCTTATCGTACATGTACTCTGGCTATCTTACCAAGTTATAAATTTTACTGTGTTTTTTTTTTCAAAATGTTCTACCTCAATCGGTACTGTATGATACAATTAAAGTGGGGAAGATCTGTACAATCCCAAGTTTTATTTATTCAGCCCAAACATCCAAAATTTTCACGCCGGCAGTTCGCCTAAGGCGTGGCAAACGGTGGTGGTATATTTAATTAAAATCGTTTAAATAGTTTAGAAAAAATTAGTTTTCAAAATACATTATTAGATTAACTATCATGCATGGAACATGAAAGTTTTGATCGGATCCTCCATTGTTTTTTGCAATTTAATTATACACTAATTTCCCGTACTCTTAATTATTCAACAATTACAACACAAAAAATTATCACAGGCACATATAGAATAGAGTGAAAAATTATCTTAAACAGTTAAAGGTATAGGAGTTCCATCCGAAATACATTCAGCAGTGACATGGCGATGACTGACAATTAAAGCCCCTTATCTGGAATCTTCAAATTTATATTTTCTTATAAAACTATTGGATATTATATTTATGGAACTTTATTCTTGCAGGCTTTTAATTTATCCAACGCAACGAGAAATAAACGTTTCCATCAGGATTAAACAAATGTGGCATCTCACAACAAACGGTCAATCGTGTAATACATCTCTTATCAATTCCATGTTGTAACGTTAGGTTGAATAAATTGCTAAACTATAATACCTCAACCACTTCACTTACCAAAAAAACTCAATTGCGTAGTATGGACCTAGTTGCATCAAGACAAAATTATATACTTATTAATCTCTTTTTGTTTCGATAGAAGACCAAATTAGATGACTTCTGTTGCACCAAACGTTGATATAACGACATGCACAGAAACATAAGTTTTCTGATGATATTTTATTTGATTATTTGAAATAGTTGGTTTAGAAAAAAACACAAAGAAAACATCGAACACATGTATAAAGAAACAAGTATTTGTTTTGCTACTTATGGTACAAACTGTAGCCTTATATTTCCAAACAATGAAGTATTCGTTGGAGACACTGTTGATTGTGGCTACATTATTTCTCGTGACTAGTAATAGTGAGGACATTATTTTGCCTCTCAGTCATGACTACTATCATGAGACTTGTCCTTCGGTTCAAGAGATTGTTCACCGTCACCTCGAGTTTGCGCTGCTCAAAGACCCCAGAATGGCCGCTTCTCTCCTCCGCTTGCATTTTCACGATTGCTTTGTCATGGTTCCACTATAACTCTCTCTCTCTCTCTCTCATTATATTTCATTCATTTACCATAACAACAATATTATTTTTCTCTTACAAACCGATCGACCAGATCAAGGTATTTGGTAACTCGCATATTACTACACAAATGGTATTAGGAGTCACTACTTTAACGTAGGTGGTTAGCAAGACCAATGTTATAAGCTAATTCATTACCCAGCTTCAAAATAGGGTACAACTGCATACTTCTGGAAGGCATATTATGTTTATTTTTAATTTTCTTTATATGAATATTACAATCAATATAATAACCCTAGTATTACCATTATGAAATAGTGATAATTTCGTGAATAATGATTAGGGTTGCGACGGGTCGGTTCTTCTGGACAACGCTCCAGGGATAGTGAGCGAAAAACAGGCTGGTCCCAATGTGAATTCGCTACGAGGATTCGAGGTCATCGATGATATCAAAAACTCTTTAGAAATGTCGTGTCCTTGTACTGTTTCTTGTGCTGATATTCTGGCAATCGCTGCTCGGGATTCTGTTGAGATGGTACGTAAACTCTATCATGCTCTTCACACACACACGCATATTATTAAGTGATTTCTAGCTATGTTATACTTTAAGAAGAACCAATAGAGAGAGAATATATTACTATAATCAAGTTCAAGTTGTTTGTTAGATTATATAACAATTAATAATAATAAAAACTTCAGATTTAACTAGTGACATAATCATCTAATGTATTCTTCGTTCTATAAAAAAAAACTGCTCTTGTATTTTATAGATGTATATCTTAGCATCCTAAATTTTATGTGTATTGAAAAGGTGTACGTTTTTGTAAAGCAAGCCATAACTTCAAATATTGTCGATGTTTAGTAATAAATAACTTTAGAGAGTTTTACATTTGATATAATTGGTGACGGTGTAATCAATATGGCTTTTAACTTATAAAGTAACTTTCTTTTAAATGGTAGTTTTGTAAAGTATATCGTCCTTATTGTGTTTGTAATAATTAGAGAGGAGGGCCTGGATGGGATGTTTTGCTAGGGCGGAAAGATTCGTTGGAGGCGAGCTTTACCGGCGCAAACACATTCATTCCGTCGCCAAATTCATCTCTTGAGAATCTCATTGCCAATTTCGAGCAGCAAGGACTTGACGTCGCCGATTTGGTTGCTCTGTCTGGTAAATCATTCATTAGTCCATCCTTTGATAACATTCACACTATGATTCTCACATAATGCCTACGGATTTGTGCTATGTATTTAGACTAGAAACAAACTTCTTGAGAAAAAGATGTTAAGATGGACTAATATACCAAATACCAATTCTGTGAATGCATGTTCCGTGGTCCTCATGGGAAAACTACATGCTTGAATGTATTTTCTCTTTTCAGCGGTTGATTAGTATTTTCAGAGTTTATAAAGAAACAGAAAACATAAATATATATATATATATATATATATATATATATATATATATAAGAGTCAAAGTGAAAATTACCCAAAAAATAACTTTTAATCAACCAACGAATAATACACTAAAGATGATGTTAATTGTATACGACTCATTCACAAAAAAAAAAAAGTAATAATAATCTTGACCAATGGCATGGTCGTGAGATTATAGGAAGCCACACAATGGGAAAGGCAAGGTGTTTAAGCTTCCGAGAGAGAGTCTATGATGGAAATTATGCACGGGAACACAACGACAAGTACAAGAGATACACCACCTTCCAGAGGATCCTACGGTCCATATGCCCCGAATCTGGCAACGATCAAAACACAGCTCCACTTGATCTCGTGACACCAACCCGGTTTGACAATCACTACTTCCTCAACGTTCTCCAAGGGAAGGCCTTGCTAGGGTCCGATAACGTGCTTCTCACCCAAGACCTCGACGGTTTGATCACAAACAAGGTTTCGGCTTATGCCTATAATGAAGACCTATTCTTTGCTTCTTTTGCACACTCAATGCTCAAGATGGGGAATATTAATGTTCTCACCGGGGAGAAAGGAGAAATTAGAACGAACTGTAGGTTTCTTAATACTTCGTAGTCATTGTTAACAAATTTATTTGCTAGCCTTAGAACTGAACACCACTGTCCTCGATTTCAAGGGCTTGTATTTTATACATGCTTGCGACTTATTTTGACCTTATTATATATTGGATTTCATAATTAGGATATGTTATTTGTTCACATTTGATAATTCGTTCACTTGTTCCTGTTAACCGATGCTTTTTAATGCCTTATTGTAGTAGTGGATAATGCAACTGTTTAGACGTTCAACTAGTCGAAATGATTTTGAATGGACTCTTTCCAGTATATTATAATGCAGGAATGTTGTTCGGATACCTTCAAAATATTCTCTCTGAAACCCTAACTAACGTATCAATGATGCTCCTTAAATCGAAGTTTAACTTATAGTCCTTTTGAGTGGGTAATAAACCTGCAGAAGTCTCACGTGCAGAAGTACCGGCCATGTCATTCCGTATACATGAATTGGGTAATGCGCATTCGTCTCTTGGACTATTTAGCAGGTCCAATTCTAACCAATTTATCAGGCTCAGAATATGTTGTTTTCCTATGACCCACACGAGGCCTAGAAGACGGACTCGAAGAAGGATTCGAGCTCATGAAAAGCCGAGACTGCAGCTCGACAAGTATGAACGGACGAATTCAGCTCGGAAGGCGACGTGACCTCAAATATCGGAGTCAGCCCGGGACAACGGACAGAGAGTGGATCAATAGAATATAACACCATCACAAAAATTTAGGGAATTCAAATTTAAACCGCTAATATATAAACTAATAGGGATAACGTTTGATTCATTATTCTTCTATGCTCATTGATATAAAATATTTTGCTCATTCACTATTCTATTTGTAATCCGCTATATCTTTCTCAATAATATTCCTTGATTCATTTTTAATTTTCCCGATATTGCACATCTTTTATATTTTGCTAGATATTTTGTTCGTGTTTTGTGTATTTACGGAAGGAAAGACCTTCATATAAATCGAAATCATCCCGTTTTTATTCCTAATTGATTGTGACCGTTTTTTGTGTGATTCTCACATAACAAGCACACCGGTTATTTCACAAGCAAGAGTGAGCCGGTTGGGACCACTACCACTTCTCAAGCACCGAGTATATCAAAGAATATAGATTCCAGATCCGTTAAACCCTCCATTGCGAACTTTTAGTTACATGGCGTCGTTGGTGTGAATTGGCAGGGGTTTATATCATGAGTAACGCGGGAAAATTTACCCATCTTACACCATTGATCGTGGTGAAGGAGGGGACATCTGTGACTTGATGGTGGAATCGGGTACGATGGGGGCTCTTGAAGATGTAAGATCAAGTTCAAACAGCAAAGAAATTAAGGAACTCATCGATGACTTCAGTGACCTGATGCAAAGAGGAAGTTCAACAACCAGTTGCCAATTGTATGGTCGAGTCCTCAGTCTTCTGCTTCTGCAGATAGTTCTTTTTATGTCATTTGTGTTAGGATAATGAACTTTCTGGTCTAACCTTTCTAGTTTTATGTAGGCTTTTAATTACTGAAAACAATAAATAAATAAAAGTTAATTAAATCTGTAGTGCATGATGAGTATACGGCAGGAAAAATTCTTTTGTTTTTTCTTTTTGTACAGATTTATAAAATCTGTATCCTGAACTCATCCACATTCTATTCTTCTACTATCTCTGATGACAGTTATCGTCGCCGATAAAAATTTCGTCCCTATGCATCACTTTAGTTGACCACATATTCCCTTTGAAAGCCCCATTTGAAAGAAATCTCAACCTTGTATAACTGTTTATAAAAAATGTCCATGAATATATGGTCAACAGCAGTGGCCATCGGTAATCCATTTACTTTTTACACGCTCATTGCTCGGTTGAGAATGTGGTTCTAACAACACCAGATTAGAGATTTCTACATGACAGCTTTAATTACTTATGAAGTTTATTTTGAAAATCGAAATCAATCACCCTAAAACAGTACACAATTTATGAATCCCTTCATGCTCATTTCCATATCTTCCAGTGAGTTGTAATCGACCTTTAATATATCATCATAGGAAAGCTTACATTTGGTGGTTCCAAAGCACTTCCGTGAGGCGATGAATGATCATGACTGAATCACAAATTCAACATTCCACTCCAACAGAGCAGTGGGCTCTCAAGCGCAGGTGAGGCCGGTTTTAGGTCTGAAACAAACCCGTATCTCATGCTCCACCGCCTCCGAAGGCAGTTTCGGGACCACGATCTCGAGCAGAGATCGCGGCCCGTCGTAGTGAGCCTCGATTTCCGCGCCGTCAAAGATGAGGGTGGAGAGAGGTATTTCCCTGACAAAGTGGCCAGGGGGGCAATGCTCGGAGGACGGATCGGCGAGCCTGAAGACACGGTCTCTCCTCTTGAGGAAGGGGAGACGAGCATTGCTCACCCCCGAAACCTTGACGACTCCATGCGTGGCCATGTTCCTCCACGAGACTCTCACCCCCCGCAGGTCCACACACGGCATCGTCACCACGATCAAGTAACTCTTCTCGTCCTCGTAGATCGTCTTCGCCCCCGTCACTGGCCCCGTCACGTTCTCCATCGCCCCCGTGAAGTGCTTTGCCCACCCCGGCTCCGACTCCAATCTCCTGGTCCCGCTCCAACTCTCCACCGCCCCCGCCAACTGCTGGGTCCCGCTCCAAGAACCCGAATCGCGGGCTTCATTAGAGAGACTCGAAACACTCTCCACCGTCGCCGCCGCAAGCTTGTGGGTCCCACCTAACGTACCGAAATCGCGGGCTTCGTAGGAGAGACTTGAATTGCTCTCCCCCGCACCCACGAGCTTGTGGGTCCCAACCAACGAACAGAAGTCGCGGGCTTCCGGGGACATTGCTCCTGCGAGCTTGTGGGTGCCGCCCGACGAGCTGAAACTGCGGTGGTGGGTCCCACTCAAAGAGCCCAGATTGCGGGCTTCGTAGGAGAGACTGGAAACGCTCTCCACCGCCCCCGCGAGCTTGTGGGTGAGGGCAGAGAAGGGGTGGGAGTCGCGCCAGGAGGCAAAATCGCGGGCCTCTGGGGGGAGGCCATGGTCCCAGGGGCGGCCGGTGAGGCGGAGCCAGCGGAGGCGGAGGAGGGGGAGGGAGGAGAGGTCGGGGGCGGGGACGGGCAGCACGGCGTGGAGGCACTGCGGGTTGGAGAGGCCGCGGTAGCGCTTGCGCTGCATGCGGTGGGAGCGAGCAAACCCTCTCTCGGGGGTGAAAGGGAAGGGCGGGTCCCCCTCTCGCGCCCGCCCGTTCATGTAGCTGCGCAGCTGCATCTTCCCCAGCGCGTTCTCCGGCCGCTCCTTGAACGCCCACATGTACATGTTCTCCATGTCGTGCTGAACCATGAACACCTCTTTGTTCAGGGCATTTGATTCCTCTTCTCCTTCCCTCACCGCCGCCTTGAAGTAGAAGCTGAAGAAAAACCACGCACCCCACAACGTGTCTCTCCGCTTCCCGCATTTCTGCCCGCTCTTTGAATCTCTCTCCGTCGAAACAAAATCTCCTATTTCCACTTCCATTTCCTCGCTTCAATTCGAATAAAAAAGTGATGATTATGATGGATCGTCAATCAGATGCCATCCAATTTCATGTCCTACCAAACTCGCTGGGAAGATACGAGTCAGTCTAACACCATTCGCTGATCCAAAAGAACCAGTGAAAATACCGCGTGATCTCCCACTTCCACTTTGATCAACTCAATTAGGTCTTCCCTGTTCGATTTTTGGATGATTCGATTTCGTCAATCAATCAGTCTCCGCTATACCTCCCCTCTTTCAAAAGCCTAACACGTTTTCCGAAACAAGCACAGTTGAATTTTATTCCAATCAAAGAAATTGTGAAAGGCAACGAGATCTCTCCATATAACATAACGAAGTGAAGAAAGAAGCAATAACAAATCAGATATTGAATGGACTGATTGAGAATTGGTTACCTTTTGGAGCAAACACGACTGTAAGCGGGACGACCGGTGAGGACCACGAAGCTCATCTCCATCGTATCGTCAACCACCATTGTTGTGAGAGAGTCTGTTTGTTTCGACGGGTGTTGTTCACATCATAGCCACATGAGCGAGCCTTGATTCTCTCTCTCTCTCTCTCTCTCTCTCTCTCTCTCTCTCTCTTTTCTGTTATATAACCGCCTTCCAGGCCAAAAGCCCAAAGGCCCGGCTTAACGTTACACAATAATCCAAAAACGAAAGGGCAAATTTTTTTTTATACCAAAATTATGACTAGATATTAAATATTTAGGTTGAATTTTGAATTTAAAAACTAAATATTAATTTTTTTTATCAGAAACGTAATTAATGAGCATAATTTTAGAATTATCCCCTAAAAATCTGTTAAAATAATTGTGGAGATTGATACTATTTGGCTTTTTAGCTATATATTCATGTAAACGTTTACTAATTTTAATATACCCAACGTTTGGATAAGTTTGTGTAAATAGCCACTGTAAATTGTTAACAAAATTATTTTGATTAATAATTTTCGGTTATACTTTAAAAATGTAAATTTTCAAATTTTAAATATAAGTCAATCGATCGCTTTTAAAAATTTCAAATTCAGTTTCAATAATGGGAAACAAATTTTTGAAATTATTAAAAAGGATAGTTTAGACTCAATTCGATTGTAAATAATTTACAGTAACTATTTTAACAAAGTCATCATTGAGTATATTGAAATTAGTAAAAGTTTACACGAGTATATAGCTCATTTTTTAACTTTATCTCTATGATTTTAAAGTACAAAAGCGATTGTCAAGAATAAATTACGTAACTAGAGAAATAATTATCTTTTATTAAAATTAAGGGAAATTGGCGGCAAAAGTACCTTAAATTTTTATTTTTATACACTTAAATACCTAAACTTTTTTTTTGCCGGTTAAAGTACCTTAACTTCAGTTTTGCGCCATCCATACATCGTCCTACCTAGCGCCGTTAGTTTTAAGAGGATAAAAGTCTATGACACATGTTCTCTGTTGATTGGTTATAAAATTAAAAGTAGGTCACATACCAGGGGAATGGAGCCTAAGGCCATCTCAAAGGGTCCGGCAAAACACCAAATTTAGTGCAACTTTTGCTCCAACCCCACTGCAAAAGTAGCACCAAATTTGGTGCTGTGAACAGTGCCACGCTATATTTGGCGTAGCACTGTTCACACGCCAAATATTTTTTTTTATTTTTTTAAAAATATTATTTTATACCTATAAATACTTTAAAAAAATATATTAATAAAAAAAATATAAAAAGTGATAATATAATAATGATGAATGATCTTTTGGTGTTATGATTGGAGATGAAAAAACTTTAACACCAAATTTGGTGCTAAAAAAACACCAAATTTGGTGTTCATGGTTGGAGATGGCCTAAGTAGTCTTTTGCTTTATTGGTTTATATATGCCTATGCCTATGTGGAGTGTGGAGGAGCTGAAGAAGAAGATCGAGACTTCCAATGGAGAAAACGATTACGAGTTGAGGCGTGGGAAGAAGAAGACGAGCAGTCGTTATGGCCACGTCCACGTCAGCGCGGCCAAGGATGAGCTCGAGACCTTCCAGAGGCACTTGCTCGAGGTCGAGGAAGCTGTGGCGGAGCTCGTCGGAAAGAATGGCCGCCTGAGCGAGGAGACCGTTAAGGGAAGAGTGTGACCGAGCAATCTCGCAAAGGGGCCGAGAAGATCGAGCAATTGCAGTTCGAGGTTCAAAACATTCAGCACATTCTCCTCAAGCTCAGCGGCGGCGATGAGGGGTCAGAGAAGAGAGGGAAGGTCGGTCGGTTCGCCTGAGTTTTGTTGAGGGATTTCATTTACATTTCTCGGAGTAAAAGGTAGATGTGCAGGAGGAGTGGAATCTGCCGTTCCACGCACAGAACTCGCGAAGATTGATTGACTGAGTTTAGATTCGATTTTTTATGGATTATTTTCTCATATTTTTTTTTACTTTATGGTTCCTTGAACTCTCTCTATAAACTTAGAAGTAATCTTAATGTATGAAATTAGGACTTGGATTCTCATGTATCGATAAGCTTCTGTTCTATCATGATTTTATTGTTGATGGTAGAGATATAAGCAGAATAAAAAAATTCAACCAGAAAGCTTCAGTTCTGATTTACCATGGAATCTGATTTAATGACAATACTCATAATGGTTCTTTAATTTTTATTCAGATCTTTTCAAAGACTACCGTAAAACTATCAGGAAAATCCGATAAGAATTATGTGAAATCTGCACTATAAACTATGGCCATCTTTCTTCAAAAGGAAACGAAATTGTAAAGCAAAAGGCTATTCAGGCTCCTCAAGTCCATTCTCCTAGTATGTGGCCCACTTTTAATTTAATAACCAATCAACAAATAACATGTGTCATAGACTTTTATCTTCTTAAAACTAATGGTGCCACGTAGGACGAGGTATGGATGGCGCAAACAAACTGAAGTTAAGGTACTTTAGCTGGCGAAAAAAAATTTAGGTATATATGTGTATAAAAATGAAAACTTAAGGTACTTTTACCGCCAATTTCCCTAAAATTAAAGCCCAAATTTTAGATATTTTAACCCAACTCGTGGTTACGTTATTAAAATATCATGCGTCGTGTTAAAGTTTAGATTTTTCTTAAAAACAGCACAGTGAAGGGTTTAAATGGGCTATATACTTTTCTCCAAATTTTAACATAGTGAATTGAAATGAGCTACATGCATAATTCTCTCATTAGATAATACTACACAAAATACTCGGATAGTTTAAAAAAGAACAATTAAAGCCTCGTTAAAACCTATCGTCCTCCAGTTCGAGTACAACAATAGGAAAGAGCGCTCCGTCATAATACATTTTATCAAAAACAATATTCTCCCGTATAAAGAGTGAGAGTTCTCCTTAGATAATAATACCGGAATATTTTGAAATCAATTTGGGCACTTCCCATTGTTCTGAGCCGGTTCCATAATTAAATTGCAATCTCCCTCTTCGATTCTCGTGTAACCATAGAAACGACCCAATCTGGCTGCTAAAATCAACCCCTTCAGCTCGACTTCCATGGCCGACGAAGTTTTGCTGGGACTTCTCCAACCTCACAACATCTTCCTTCTTAAGTTCATGCGATCAGATACACAGCCGCATTGCTATCTTTAAAGGTTGCGTCCGTGTTTATTTTAACCACCCCATCTTTCGGAGCCTCCCAGTTCATGAGAGACTGTTTCTCATCTATGTGAATGTGTGAAACCTTGCGTTGATCACAAGACACAATGTCATCGAAACTGTTCTTCACAAAGCTTATCGTCGAGTCCATATTAAGCTATGATCCTCTGAACACTAACGCATTTCTCGCGAACCATATAGCATCAATGATTGCAATTAATTTTTTTGAGGAAAGCGTCGGGAATCAAAGGATTACCTTTTTGAACTAGTCAATGCACTCGACGATCTCCTGCAGTCTTGATATTCCATAGGCTATCGTCGAAGGGAGCCAAAATATTCCCCAACCCTCCACATACCAGAGACGAGCAGCAAAATCACATTTGAAAAACAGATGCGTTGTTGATTCTTTAAACCTATGACATACATTGTATAGTTCTTAGAATCACATTAATTATTAAGTTTGTTAACTAGTATTTTGACTACTTTTAATCTTAATTATTTTTAAGAACTATTTGCATTATTATTCATAAGAGAATCCTAGGGTATTTTATAGTAACTAAAATAAAGTCATTGATAAATGTGAATTCTTTTAAATTTCAATACAAAGGTTAAGGGGAAATTTGTTGGCGAAATGGTATTTAAAAAAGACACGAGTGCTTGTTTTATTAATATTTGAGTTGGATCCACTCATCTGAATTTCGTAATTCTTTCGCATTTTCATTCTTGTTGTGACGAAAATAAAATTAATTATTTATTTGCCGAAATAATTTTTATAGTGAATGAGAAATTGATGTTCAAATAATACTTAAAGAACAGTTTTGTTGTGTAAGTAAATGTTAAGACTCCCACACGGATTGAGTAAGTATGTTGTGTAATGTATGTAACTCTATTCTCACGCACGCATGCTACCATTTCGTATCGTCTCGAGCTGAGCCGGGTTCGGGCCCGAATTTGAGCTCGGGCTTTGTGGATTGAGATTTTCATGGGATTATTTGTGATAATCCTTGTATTTTCTTTTACAAATTTTACTTCTAAAATATTCTAATTTCACAAATAACGATTACGTTATACTAAGAATTAAAATAACAATTGCTACAATTTGAATTGGATTCGGCTCAAATGAATGCTATTGGGTTTGAATTGCATTTGATGCTAAAACGTTCAAACATTTTGTACCGAGTTGCATTAACAAGCATTAACGCCATTAATATTTATAAGGCTGGAAAATTTGTAACCATCCAACTTGATGTACTGGGGCTATAACAGGATGACGTAAACTCTCATTCTTAGACACTGAAACAAAGAAAGGGTATTTATCTCGCTTTTAAATTAATTTCATAACTAGCAGACCGATGGTAGTTCAACAATTGTGTCGCAGTTTGCTGCATTCGAGGTGAATGGTGCTAACATCGTCATGTCGTTATCATATTTTTACAGGCTTACGCTTATCTTATTCTGCACATGTGGAGGACGGTAAAAGTTTCAAGAAACTTATCTAATAGACCTCGACCAACTCAACTTTCTTTTTCTTTGTTTCCATTTCCGGTTTATTTATTGTTATTGTCTTTAATCTTAACAATTACTAACAAAATTGTGTCTAATTGGAGCATCTTCATTATAGAACCTTAAGACTTTTTACATAGAGTAAAAGTTCTTCAATTACAAAACCGGTAAAACTCTTAAACTTTATATTTTGACACTTAACAAACAGTTTTAGTCCATATATGGAATAATATTGTTTACTTGATGACATAGCTAAATCATTTTTTTTAACAATTATTTTCATTTCTTAATTGATACTCTATTAATAAAAACAAATTTTAGTTAACTTGAGCTACCAAAGACCAAGAATTGCTGAGAGATGCATATATATTAGTAACATTTTAATTGTTACTTAAAACATTCAAGAATAAACTCTATAATGGGAGACTCGCATACAAAGAGTTTACTATCGAAGATCTTTCACCTACAAATTTCTCATACACGTGTTGTAAAGCTTCGGGATATCTAGATTTAGTGGGAGTTTCTTTGCGAGCCGTACGATTTGTGTGGTTTGTAATCAACCACATTTATTATGTCTGAGCAGACTTATGACATTGTTTTAGTTCACTTTGCATATTTCGGATAAATTTTGATCTCTGTAAAGTAAGATCAGATAAAATTGCATAGTTCACTTTACATAATTTACCACATACTCATGATTGATCTATGTCGTTTAATTATATTGATGGCTGTGACCATTGATGGGTTTAGTTGTTGTGATTGATACAACAAAAATCACTTTAATCCTATATTGATATAGTTTATGGACGAGATTGTAATCCGTCGCATCATAATTATGACTTCTTTTTGACATGTCTAAGATTGACACATTTATTTTACAAAAAAATTAGCTCTATACCCATGTTTATGTTTACCAATTTCAATATACTCAACATTACATTAATTTTGTGTAAATACCCACTCTAAGTTGTTTACGAAAATATTAAGACTATTTTGTGTAACGAATTTATTTAATTTATTGAAATAAAAAGGCCAAATAGTCCAAATTTTTTCGTAAACAACTTAGACTGGGTATTTACACAAAATTAACGTTATATTGGGTATATTGAAATCAGTAAACATAAATATGGATATGTGCCTAAATATCCTTTATTTTATACATGCATAGTCCAGTGATAGGTTGTTAACATTTTTGGGATTATAAATGTTACAAAATAAATGTATTGGGTCATTATTTATTAAATCAACTTGATGTGGTCAGATTCGGAATAAAGTTTACGAGTTAAGAACGTATTTTTTATAAAATTATTATATTGTTAATATAAGTGCTAATCTAATTTGATGAGAGTCCAAATTAGAAAAATATTAATTGTTAGTAATTGCAAAGAGACAATTATTAATATGGTAGGTCCTTGATTGTAGATAAATGCTCTTTTATTGTATCCCCATCAATAAAAACACTCAGAGATTTTGACAATATACAATTAGAAGATTAGTCGTAGTGTTTTTATCCATAGATTCAAATATGTTTCTGTTTTGCAGAATCTATTCTCTTAAATTAAATTAGGATTAAACTAGGAATTTGGAAATCCTTGACAAAACACTCTTACAATTTTCTCAAATGTTTCCCAAAAAGCAAGATCCCTATATCTTGTTCTTTTTCTCACTGAAAATCTGTTTTATTCTCAGCGTCTAAACTTTCAAATGAATTATGCAAACTGATTAACATTGTCTTGATGAAGTCCTCTCATCCCTTTTAGGCCATCTCCAACCGATCACTTTATTTTCCACTCTATTTCTTACTCTATTTTTCAATAAACAGTAAATTATCTCCAACCGAACTCTATTTTTCACTCTATTTCTCACTCTATTTTTATTCTCTTTTATATTGTATTTACACACATACCCTTATATTTATTTATCAATTCCTAATTAGATCATCTTAATCAAATTATTAAAAACAACTCACATTTAATAAAATAAAAATTACAGAACAACACGAATAAAATAAAAATATAATACAAACACAAATAAAAGAAAATTACAACACAACATAATACAATTAAAATAAATACAAACACAATTTTTCATTGGAATGACTATACTCTTCCCACAAGTGTTCAATCAATGCATTCCGAAGTGCGACGTGTGCATCTCTATCTCTTATTTGTCTATGACGAGTTACAAATTGTTCGAATTGCGTCTCGCCTTCGACCACCATTTCGACTTCCACAAGTGGCGTTTCTCTCGCGACTTCAATTGGAGCACTAAGATCACGTTCATCCTCTATTATCATGTTATGCATAATTATGCATGCAGACATTATATCTTTCAACACCTCTTTTCTCCAAAATCTTGTAGGACCTGCAACAATTGCAAATCGTGATTGGAGAACTCCGAAGGCACGTTCTACATCTTTTCTACAGGCTTCTTGCTTCATTGCAAAATATTTTTTTTTTCGGTCCACGAGGCTCTCGGATAGTTTGCACAACAGTTGACCATTTTGGATATATACTATCAGCCAAATAATAACCCATATTATACTCTTTTCCTTGTATGACATAATGAGCTAGAGGAGCGATACCTTGGGTGAGATTGGAAAATAAGTGGGAAGACTCTAACACATTAATATCATTGTTGCTTCCTGGCATTCCAAAATAAGCATGCCATATCCAAAGATCATAATCTGCTACTGCTTCTAAGATAATAGTAGGCTTTCCACTACGACCTGTGTATTGTCCGGCCCATCCGGTAGGATAGTTTTTCCACTTCCAATGCATACAATCTAAACTTCCCAACATTCCTGCCACGTTGCTGACCAACATGTAGAAGCTAGCAACATCATTTGAGTTTGGGGATCTTAAATATTGCTCAGAAAATACTTCAACTATTGCCCGACAAAACTTCTTCATGCTTTCAACCGCCGTTGACTCTCCTATTATGATGTACTCGTCTGTGGCATCTGCGGGAACACCGTATGCCAACATCCGAAATGCAGCTGTTATCTTTTGAAGGGCCGATAAACCAAGTTTTCTAGCCCGATCCACCCGTTGCTCGAAGTAGTTGTCATGATCTTGAACAGCATCCTTTATGCGTAGGAATAATGAGCGAGACATTCGATATCTCCGACGGAACATGGCTTCATCATACATCGGGGTTTCTGAAAAGTAATCATTGAATAGCCGACGGTCTGCACTTACTCGATCACGGTTGATGAAAGCACGTCCAGGAACCGATCCTCCTGCTCCCACGTCTACTTGGTTGGAATGTTGACGTATTAGCTCAGCAATCAAAATATTGTTATTGATGATAGCACGAGTTATGGCCTCATCCTCTTCATCCAAACTAATAATGAAGTCGTCTTCCGAGCTTGAAGATGATGAGGACAAGTTAGTATTCATTTTGGAGATACAATGAGAGAATGTGTATGGAATTTAGAATGAAATTGGTATTTTATAGGAAATTGGTATTCATTTTTTATAAGCGTGAGAATCTTGTAAGTGGGTTGTCAAATCGCGTCAGTCGAGTTGATAAGCGTGAGAATCTTGTAAGTGAGTTGTCAAATCGCGTCAGTCGAGTTGATAAGCGTGAGAATCTTGTAAGTGAGTTGTCAAATCGCGTCAGTCGAGTTGATAAGCGTGAGAATCTTGTAAGTGAATTGTCAAATCGCGTCAGTCGAGTTGATAAGCGTGAGAATCTTGTAAGTGAATTGTCAAATCGCGTCAGTCGAGTTGATAAGCGTGAGAATCTTGTAAGTGAATTGTCAAATCGCGTCAGTCGAGTTGATAAACGTGAGAATTTGGCTATAAATATTGCATTCACAAGTTCTAACTTCACCACATCTCCCACATTACAAAAAAATATGTCGAGAGCTTCTAATTACTCTCGAGATGAAGACAAACTCCTTTGTCAAGTTTACATGGAGATTTCTCAAGACCCGATCATCGGTGTATACCAATCATCTGATCATTTTTGGACTCGTGTTGCAGTTGCTTACAACAACGGCAAAAGTCCGGATTCAGAGACGCGTTCCACGAGATCCATACAATGCCGAATTCAAGTGATTGAAAAAGCTACAAGGAAGATGCATGCATGCATTCGACAAATTGAGAATAGACACCCAAGCGGTGCTTCAACTGAAGATATTGTTAGTACTAGAGTTTATTGTTTTCATACAATTTTGTTTTTTACTCAACCATTGTTATATCAAATTTCAGATGGATCAAGCAAAAGTATTGCTCTCACAAGATGAAAAATTCAAGAAAGGTTGGAAGTTTGATCATGTGTGGAATATTATTAAGAATTTTGAAAAATTTCAAGATGGAGCCTCAAGTGCAAGACAAACATCTCGAGGTTCATCTTGCCCACAAGAGTCAGAAAATCCCACTCAGGAATCTGCTAGACATCCATCTCCTCCCGAGCGGCCGATTGGGGTGAAGAAAGCGAAATTAAAAAATAAATTAGATGGTGGACTATTGTCTCGAATCAGTGGCATTGAGGAAGGAAACAAAGAACTTCTTGAGCAATTGAAGAAGACAAGTGCAATGAGGCAACGCCACTTAGAACTGAAAGAAATTAAGGAAGAAAATAAAATATTGTTAAAGGATTTAAGTGCAATAACAGATCCACAAGTCCGTGCATACGTTCAAACCGAACAAGCAAAAATTATGCAAAAGAGGCTTGAACAACAACAATCCCATGCACCACATCCGACTTCCGATTCTTATTCTCAATATTTTAGCGGTATCGGGGGATCCGGAACCAATCTTCCAGAATATTAGTTTATCTATTGGAATTTTATTTTGTTGTGTTTTGTGTTTTAATGTCTTTTTAGGTTCGTTATTAATTTTCTTCCAAGTTGCTAATGTTTGTATTCGTGTTTGGTATTAAGTTATTAAAATCGTGTTTGGTATTTTATTTTTATGCAATGTACAATCTTCGTTTTAACTTATTGTTGTTTTTTAAATTATATAAAATCCTAAATATTAATCATCTATATAAGTTTAAGGATAAATATTAAGCAATTATATAAAATTTGGGTCATTAATTAAATTTTAAAAACTAAAGGATTAAAAAAAAAAAAATAACAAGTGCAGAGTGTGCGCTAGAAATAGCGCAACACTGTGCACAAAATGGAGATCACGCTATAATAGCGTGCAATATAAAATTTCATTGAGGATGGAATACTTTATAATAACTATTATAGAGTATCATTGGAGAATGTCTTATGCTTTCTGGCTTCCAAAATCATTATAACTACCTTGCTGATGGAACATCCGGAATGACGTTGACCATATATTCCACACATAATATAATATTTACTAGTGTAAGATATAAGGTAATACAATTAGAGAAAAACAAATCGGTGAAAGATTACATTTTATGTAAAATTACATGTGCATAAAAAATTAAAAGGAATATCAATGTAATTATTTTCTTGAAAATAGCTGTACTGAGATCCAGCTTAATTAGCTATACTTTTTCTTAAATTTATATTTCACATTAAATTATAAAAAAATTATTGGTACTGATTAAAATTGAGATTGTGTCAGATAAAATCCATATAAAATTCAAGCACATGAATTAATGGAAATAGTATACAATGAACACGGAAAAGGACAGTACAAGTGTCATATAAAGAATATATAGGAACTATTTTAATATAGCATTATGTGATTCAACCAACGGTGACTTTTAAATATTCCGATCTCAATAATGTGATCCTGTTATTTAGTTGGGCAAACTGTGGCTATACAAAAGTCTAGTGAAGAAATATATTTTTGTCGCTCCAGTATCCGTATCCACTCCTTTATACATTGGTGGGCGTGGCTATCAATGTGAGGATTTGTTTTTTATTTTTATTTTTTATGAAAGTGATATTCTCGTTAATTAATTGACGCAACGGCATAAGGATTAGAAGCAAACCGAACAGAGGTAGGAACTTCAACGCATAAAAACAAGTCTGAGATATTAATGAGAAGCAGAAGATAGGAGAGTCGGAACAAAAGAAGCGATATGTTAATTGCAAACTAAACGAAATATGACAAAAACACTTTTGGACCCCTTCAAATTAAATTTTTTACAAATTTTAAGCGCGCACAGAGCGTCGCCAACTCCAAGTCGAGCACTAAGAACAACCAGAGACTAGACATAAATCATCTTCTAACCATTTTTTTTTTCAAGGACATTTGTCTACCTCCAAACTACAAATCCAATCTTATTAAAAACATAATCACGAAACATAACAATATACTAAACAACGGCTCAATCAAAACCACTGCAGACTTAAACTACCAACATCGAAATGACACTAAAAACTAAAAGAAAACTCACCCCGCTGTCCGATAATCCCAATATCAACCAACTTTTATCCAAAACAGAACCGTATCCGAGAGAAACACGGTCCTCGACGGAATCTTCGACACTGCTCCGGAAGGCCGACCGCTCCGCAAAAAACACTGACGAGCAAAGATCTCACCAAAAGGGAGACGGTGAGCCCTTGCGCCACACCGACGTCGTTGAGCTACGAACAAGCTGGTGCAAAACATGATGTGTTAATCCTGCATTATGACGAATACCTTCCGTGCATCTTCCAAGCAAGTACCTCTCAAACATGGCTTCGTCCAGATCGCTCGTCGTCGAAACCTCGTGAAGATGAGCCACCATGGAGAAGAAACGGTGGAGCGATCCTCGCCGAAGCCTCGTCCAGACCGATCTTCGGACGCTCGTGGATCGACGGTGACGCGGTCGTTTCGGCAGAGATCGGCGAGTATGAGAAGCGGCGGAGGGAAACGCCCTCTCCCCGGGCTTGGGACGCGCGAAAGACGCCCGAAATCCAGGGAGGAGGCAAAGATCTGATGGCAGCGCTGGCTAGGGTTATAGAGAGTGAAAGCGTTACTTTTAGGAGCGAGAGCTATAGGATGATTACAGATAAGAGTATTTGCTTTTCCATATGCATCTATCAATCATGTATGTCTTTATTTGTTAGAATATTTAATATTAATAAAATAAATTAGTGTTCTTGTATGCTATTGTAGTGATAAGGTATTTAACCACTGAATTTACATCTAAAGGTAGCCGTGTAGTTATCTCATCCTTCCTATATAAACCATACATCATTCATTGTCGGTTTACGAAGACATACTTTGCTCGGAGAAGCCTACCAACTGTGATTTTCAGCTCCTTGGTGGTAAGTATCAGTGGAGTTTGAACGTGCCGACGAGGATGACGTTGACTTGCTGGAAGACTTGGCAGAAGGTCTCAACATGATGAAGAAGGGTGGGAAGATGAAGAAAAGTGACGCCCAGTTAAAAAATAACCTGACCCCGGTCGAGAAGGTCTTTAGCTCGAAAGTCGACTCCCTGAAACTCTTAAACACCATACTTCATCAGCTTTGGTGAGACGTGATTTATGCTCATCGACTTAGAGTTTTCCTAGCCCACAACCTGTAAAAAAATTACTGGAACGGGGATCATGGTGTTTTGATGGTGGATGCTTGTGTTTGAATCGATTTAAGATTTAATAATTAATTATCATATCATATATGACGGAATATAAAATATTATTTTTAAACGGATAAATCGATTTTACTAACTAATTAAAGTGCATTAACATGTTATCATTTAAAATTTATAATAATTACGAAACGAACTTAGCACCATTTTCCTTGTCGATTGATCTTCGAGACTCTTCTCGGATGACGATCCTTTGCCTCGCCTCTCTCCTTCTCGTCTTTTGATTATCAAGCAACCAGTAAAGTTTCTATCACATGAATCTTTGAGTGTATAAAAAGTTTAGTGAGTTGCCACGATGAATCAAGAATGAGCCTTGATTCAAGAGCTAATAGCAAGATCAAGTGATGATCTAGGTGTCAAAATAAAAGAGCAAAAGAGAGTTTAGGGAGAGAGAGGGTTCTGCCGAGGCTATAGCAAGAATGCATATTTCTCTTTGTGAGAGTGTTGGTCTATTTATAGGAGAATGATTTAACCTAAAAAAGTAGTTACCTCTCTTTAATATTACTTTCACATTCTCTAAATATTACCAATTAAAGATAACAATTCTCTTTCCTCTTTGAATCATTCCAGCAGAGTTCCCTTATACAAATATCAATTTGTTTAATCCTTTTTTGGGCAAGTATCAATATACAATCATACACAAAATAACAAGAGATATTTCTCTCTCTCTCTCTCTCTCTCTCTCTCTCTCTCTCTGACTTTATTCTAACCGAATAAATCCTTCCTCTCCCGTAGTATTATAGCTGAGTGTTATACAATATGTACACACAAATTTACTTCCTAATTTGTTCATAACAAAATAAGGAAGTGCATTTATTATATTGCCCATACAATAATAGGTCACCAAAACTAATTCACTAAGCTTAGAAAACAATTTTCAGCCGTGTAACATTTATTCCTTTTGTGAAAAAATTCAAAATCTTATTTTGACATTTATACATCAATTTTCCTTAAGGACGAATATACCCTTTAGACTATTTTCGGAAACGTCTAGTTTAACAATTGAACTTATTTTGACTTGACTTCTAATTTAACACTCTACTCTCATGACTTGTGATAGTGACCTCCTCGACCCAAACAAACAAAGGTTTAACTAGGACTGTTGGACTCAAAGTTCAAAAACCTTTCCAAGTCTAGTTTAATGCCAACTGATTCCACTAAAAAGTCATTTTACCCTTTTAGTTTAATGCCAACTGAATATATTTTCTACTAAAAAATCTACTTATTTGTGATGAGTGGATCCACTTATCAAATGATTACCCTTCATGAATATCATCAACTACAACTAGATGTGATTTGCGAAATTCTCATTTTACCCTTTTAGTTGTTATCTCCTCAACTCCTTTTACACTTGTGAATAAGTTAGAAACGATGTATTGACGATGAGCTAACAAGTCACAACGTTTCATCCAAAATAATTTTGTATTCAAATTGGATACCAGCCGGTACATTTATTCACAATCCAAGTAATAAAGCATAAGAAGATGTACATTGCATTTCAACAATTTTGTACATGAATTCCATATCTATGAGAACTTCACAAAGTATACTCATGTCAACTTCATAACCCAAAGACATCACTAATAGAGCGCATCTAGTTCACACAGCTTGAATCTAGAGTGTAGCTTTCTCAAATGAATATAATGAAGTTATGAAATGACATGTCTCATTTCAGGATTAAGGTAAACACAATGCTATTCATACATAGTGACCTTGAGACAAAAGATGTTAAATGATTTGTTCTTACATTGTCTCTAAAGGTGCACTAGTTAATCCACTATCTTCGGAAGATACGTAGGAAGAGTTATAGAGTTCTCAACTCTTTATGCTTCCTAACAAGACATCTTAGATTATTCCAACAATCATACTAGGATCAATAGTCCGATGATCTTTAGATTGTTAATATTTTGTTTTAAGCAAAACATGAAGAGTTTGTTCGTGCAAATCTACATTTGACTGTTCATACGTTGTTAGGTTTGATTAAGGATTATAAGACTATTGAATATCATAAATCTTAAAAAAAAAAAACAAAAAAAGAATGAATGAAAGTTTCAACTTTTATTAATTTAATAAACAAGTTAAAATAAGGACTCATGAGATATTTTATTACATCGATATGAAAATAAATAATCTTCTTATGAGCATCTTTGCCAAAAAACTCTCACTTGACTTAAAAAAGATGAGAATAGTCCTTCATGCCTAATCTGTCTCGATGCTGGTTGAAGACCTTGTTGGATTGGGCCTTGGTGAATGGATCTGCCAAGTTGCCCACCGTTGAGAACTTCTTCACCTCCACGTCTCAGTGCTGCACGATGTCTCTAATCAAATGGTATTTCTTCTCAATATGCTGGGAGTGCTTATGGATTCTAGGTTCCTTTGAGTTAGCAACAACCACTACTACAAATATTGGATCTCACAACCGAATTTTCACAACCCTTATTTGGAATCGTTGTGGACTTGGTGATTGCACAACCCTTATTACTAAGGGTTGTGGGAAGGTCTTAATTTCGGGTTATTCCACAACCCTTGTGACTAAAGGTTGTGGGAAGGGCTTAATTCCAGGGTATTCCACAACCCTTAGAATATCGGTTGTGGAATATAGCTTATTCTAAGGGTTGTTTAATTTTACTTATTTTAAAATGTTTCACAACCCTTAATGAATTCGTTGTGGGAGCGGCGCCGAGGTGACGCCTAAAAGGGCCGCACCGTCCGTCTCACAACGGATCCAAAGATCCAATGTGGGAAAAGGGTAAAAAAAATTACGGCGTTGCGGCCCCATAAGGCGTCACCCCGGTGCCGCTCCCACAACGGATCTGTAAGGGTTGTGGGAAGAGGGGAAATTTAAAAAAAAGACGGCGCCACAGAGATGCCTTCTGGTGCCGCGGCACCGTTTCAAAAACTTAATATGGGACCCGACATATGAGTCGGCGACGCCGAATTCAGACTATAAATAGATCATTTTAGGTCATTTTCACTTTACCCAAACTCGAATTCTCTCCCAAACTCATTTTCGGCCGATTCTGTCTCCATAAATACAACCCAATCAAACAAAAGTTGGAGCTATGTTAGTTCGAAGTAAATGAGAAACATCATCATCGTCGAGGTCATCCATCTCTTCATCGATCGGTGGTTATCTGGATGTGAATGACAGAATACTAGACAAATCTTCGTCTTCTTCTTCTTGAATATTTCGCGCTTTCATATGAACTACTAATGATAATTCCTGATGAATTGGATATGTAACATAAAAGACTTGACTCTCTTGTGAAGCGAGTATGAATGAATCATTCTCGTAACTGATCCTCCTGAAGTCGACAACGATAACTCCTTGATTATAAACTTTAACGTGATTATTGTCACCCCATTTGCACTTGAACAATGTCACCCGCAATCCCCAATAATCAAGCTCACATATGTCTTAAATGTATCCATAATAGTTCATGAAACCCTTTTTGGGATTCTTATCTTTGGCCGACGAAACATGTAATGCTTCGGCCAATAGCGTTACACCGCTATTTTGAACCGGATGCTTGTCGTCTCTCTCTCTCTCTCTCTCTCTCTCTCTCTATCTCTCTCTCTCTCTCTCGTGTAAAATGTAAAACCATTAAAAGACCAAACAGTGTACCTTGTAACCATGCTGGAAGGTCCTGATGCTAGTTTACTCAATGTAGTTGAATGACCCCCCTCTTCAAATAGTCGCTTCCAAGCCATATATGAAATAAACGGTTGTACTCTTCTTGCAACTATTTTTCATTTCTACCTTTCTTTGGATCTTTAACTCTCAGCTCATTCAAATGAATATCCACGAACGAGGTTACGTTAGAAACGTTGTGCAGGACGTGTTCCGAGACTTGTTCCAATTCTTTCCGGTTAACGCTAGAATATGTACCTATAGATATGTATACTACGAGAATTAAATAACTCAAATTTTGATCTACAGGAAAGTTGACTCAAATTGACGTACCTATAGATAGTGCTTTTGACTCAAACCCCACTAGTAGAAAAACTGGATCCCACAACCCTTAATAAGGGGTGTGGAATTTTCCCACAACCCTTATTAAGGGTTTTGGGATCCAGGGTTGTGGAATTTTCTACAATCTTTAGACATCCGGTGTGGAATGTTCATAATTTCCACACCAGATGTATATTGGTTGTGGAATATTCAACAACCAATCAATTTTCGGTTGTAGAATTCAAATTTTGTTGAACATCCGGCACCGCGGCGCCATGTCCCACAACGGATCCAAACATCCGTTGTGGAAGTCGGCGTGGCGGCGCGGGTATAATGTCGCCGCAATTCCGTTGTTCAGAGAGTGATTTCCCTCAAAATTTATGTAATAAACCCCCATAAATCATATAATAGCTACATAATGTTTTTAAACATGCACAATCAATCTAAAAAAATTCATACATCCAAAAGTCATCCAAGATCGTCATATACATTCAAAATAATGTGAACTACTTACATCCAAAATCACAAAATGAAACTAATCATCATGTTCAATAAATGTTTGTACATAGCTAATCCATTCTTCTCTTACTCTCTCTATTTCTACATTTATATACGTCTTTTCGTTTTCTAAGTTACTAAAACCTCCTATAACTATATCGCATTTCGTGTTACCACTTTGTCTTCGAGGCACCATTGACTAGATGTACATTGATTGTCCGTCACCAAGAGCATCTTTGCGTTTGAGCTTGAAATTTGAAAAACACCCTATAAAATGAAAGTATGAGGACCTTGTTTAACAAACGCTCAATAAGGAAAAAAACATTTTTATCAAATAAAATAAGTCTTGTGGAATTTGTCTTTATAACGAGATAGTGGAGATTGTTGGACAAACCTTAACTTGGATAACGTTTCCTTGTGCTAACATCATTTTGTTGACATGTTAAGCGAGCAATTAAAACTTAAAACTAATTACCTTGTAACAATTTAAACTTTGAATTAATTACCTTGTAATTAATTTAAACAATCACTACATATGTAAAGAGTGGATTAATAAATACCTTGGAATTAATTAAATGCTAATGTCGTCTAGGTTTCCTTTTACAACTGTGGCTAGAAGTAGTAGTAGTCGACATTGAATCTATAAACACAATCAAAATACAACCTCGATATCTCAATATGAACTTAAACTAATTATCAAGAACTCATATTCTAATTATCTAACCATATTATCCATTCCAAAAAAAAAATCTCAATATCAACCTAAATTAATTATCAATTTCAAACAACAATTAGTAATAAACAAAAACTAACCAATGTGATGCCGTAGAGGGGCAAAGGTGAACTTTCCGGTGAAAAGTGAGGCAAAGATAGAGGACGAAGGGAAGGAAATTATGGAGATAAAGAGGGCGTGGGCGTGGGAAGGAAAGGGTGGAGAGAGAGTGAGAGTGAGAGAGAGAGGGCGTAGTGAGACAGAGAAGGCAGAGTGAAAGAGAGAGGGTGGAGAGAAAGAGAGAAGTCGGAGATGGAGGAAAAGAGAGGGCGGAGTGCGAGTGAGAGAGAGGGCGGAGTGAAGAGAGGGTGGAGGGAAAGAGAGAGGTCGGAGATTGAGCGGAAGAGAGGCCGACACGAAAAAGAACTTTGCCGAGGCCCCGTGCCTTATAGATTCCAGGTAGACTCTGTAAGTCCACGGCTCCGCGGCGACGTCAATATGGGGCCGCGGCGCCGCGTTCAAGAATACCTCTCTTGAGTTTGCACAACCCTTTTGAGAAGGGTTGTGAAAGTGGTGCCGCGTTCACAATACCTCCCTTGGGGTTGCACAACCTTTTTAGGAAGGGTTGTGGAAGTGGTGCCGTTGCGACGTGCATACGGGGCCGTGGCGCCGCCTGTTAGCACAACCCTTTAGAGAAGGGTTGTGGAAGTGGTGGCGCGGCGACATGCATACCAGGCCGCGGTGCCAACTTTTTTTTTTTATAGTTTCCACACCCGATCTTTGTATCTGTTGTGGGACATGGCGCTGCGGCACCATAAGGCGTCCCCCCGGTGCCGCTCCCACAACGAATCCATTAAGGGTTGTGAGAAATTTTAAAATAAGTAAAATTAAATAACCCTTATAATAATGGTTGTAGAATAAGATATATTACACAACCAATATTCTAAATGTTGCGGAATACCCTGAAATTAAACCTTTCCCACAACCATTAGTTATAAAGGTTGTGGAAAATGTGTTGTGGGATCCAACATTTGTAGTAGTGCCCTTTATCCTTCAGTAATCCAATTTCATCTGCTTTACCTAAATGCTCGGAGCAAAACTCAACAGCCTCCTCAGCTATATAATTTTCCATGATACTCCCTTTTGGCCGATTGTAGTTCTTCACATAACTCTTCAATACTCTCATGTATTGCTCAATTGGATACATCCACCGTAAAAACACAGGTCCACATAATTTCACTTCACGTACCAAGTGAACAATTAGATGAACCATGATGTCAAAAAGTGATGGTGAGAAGATCATTTCCAACAATCACATAGTTTTCACAACTTCCGACTGCATCGCCTCTAAACGAGTTGGATCAATGACCTTTGAACAAATCGAATTGAAGAATACACATATTTTGGAAATTGCAAACCTCACATCTTTTGACAAAATGCCCCGCAAAGCAAGCGATAACATTTATTGTAGCAACACATGACAATCGTGAGTCTTCATTCTAATAAGTTTGAGATTTTTTAAAGATACAAACCTTTTATAGTTTGAAGAATGACCATCTGTGACTTTGATAGATTCAAACCACTTACATAATTTTTTCTTCTCCTCCCGAGATAGAGTGTACTTTGCCGGTGGTATTTTTGTTTTTTTTCCACTCTCTTGGTCGGCATGCAAAACGCTTCTTATATTCATTTCCTTGAGATCCATTCGAGATTTCATCCGGTCTTTTGATTTATTTGGATCATCAAGTAGCGTAATGTTGAAAGATTCACATACATTTTTCTCAATATGCATAACATCCAGACAATTCCGAACATATAACGTCTTCCAATACGGAAGGTTGTAGAAAATCGATTTCTTTTTGCAAGGATTCTCTTGGAACGACTCTTTAGTATTAGCACGTCGTTTCTTTATTCCGAGCACTTCATTGACATTTTTAACCATTTCGAAAACATCTTCACCAGACAATATTCTAGGAAGGGGTCGTTCTTCCGTATTTCCATCAAATGTCTGTTTCAACCTTCTATATAAGTGACCCCTCGGTAAAAATCATCTATGACCAAGAAAAACAGTTTTCTTACCATGCTTCAAACAAAAGGAAGATGTTTCCTTCATGCAAATTGGACAACCAATTGAGCATTTCACAGAGTATCCTGACAAATTTCCATACGCTGGAATGTCGTTAATAGTCCACATCAACATCGCTCTTAAGTAGAATGAATTGCCGCGGTCACCGTCTTTGACCTCAATCCCTATCTCTCATAACATCTTTAAATCATCAATAAATGGTGCCAAATACACTTCAATGTCATTTCCTTGTTGACCCGGTTCTGAAATCAGAAGCGTTAACATCAAGAACATTCTCTTCATACACAACTTTGGAGGGAGATTGTAATTCACAAGAATAATCGGCCAAACACTATATTTACTACTCATCATGTTGAAAGGGTTCATGCCATCAGATGTTAAACTAAGATGCAAATTCCGAGCTTCAACAATAAAATGTTTATACTCCAAATCAAATAACTTCCACTCTGAGGCATCCGCAGGATGCCTTAACATATTGATACGTTTTTCGGAGTGCCAACCCATATTCTTTGCGTGCTTGGCAGTATTAAACATTCGTCGGAACCGTGACATTGGTGGTATGTACCATAATGACTGAAACAAGTGTAGAATGCTCCCACATAGTGTAGAATGCTCTCACATAATGACTGAAACTAGGTCGTACACTTACCACAAGTGTAGAATGCTCCCACATAGTGATCAGCCTTCACCCATGTGTTTGACATATATGACTTTTGATATAGCTTTCCAAGCGTATATACGTTATCGACCTTGTTTTGGCACACCACCCGAACTCAGGTGCCCAGCACGTGACTCAATTTAATTGGATGCTATGGTAGATATTTGTTATTGATTCTAATTATTTACTTAGAACTCAACCCACTAATCATATAACGTCTATTTAGAAATCAAATTATTGATTTAAGTAATTATTAATTCTTCATCTTCAAGCGGGAAATATTCCTAACACGATTCACATAGGCAACCGTATTAAGTGCGGGAGAATGTTAATTACGCTCACAATAGCCTATCAACAAATATGGTTATCAAACAAGATCTAGATTTACTTTATTAATAAATATTGAAAGCAATTCAACAACCAATATATAAGAAAAGTAGTAGAAAACTTACATGTTTGAATCTGCTACATAACGCTCTGTTTCGTCCTTCTTCTGAATTGAGTCTGTTTCATTTTTCATCTGAATTGAGTACACGAAGATGACACCGTAGTCTTCTGAAAGGTAATCCTCGAGATAAATAAGAAATATGACTGCGTACAGTCGATATTTCACTAG
This sequence comes from Urtica urens, assembly GCA_958296335.1. NCBI lineage: Eukaryota > Viridiplantae > Streptophyta > Magnoliopsida > Rosales > Urticaceae > Urtica > Urtica urens. The sequence continues at coordinate 10,883,382 of OY282520.1, read as the reverse complement.
ATCTCGAAACCAGATTATTTCTGGATATCACTCTTATTTTCTAGGAACAAAATTTTCAATTTCAGGGGGAAGAGACAATGAGAAATCCGATCAGGAGGGAGAGAGAAAGTTGCGGAGATTTCTAGAGAGAGATTTGATTTTTTTGAATGATTTTCCCTTCTGCATCAACCCATATTTATAACATTTAGAAGGAAATAATCTGAGATATTTTCTCTACTTTTTGAGATATATTCTCTCCTTTTGCGAAATATTCCATCATTCTAGAGATATTCTCTGCTTTAAAAGATATTCTCTCATATTCGATTTAATCTAGGCCATTAGATCTCAACAGTGAATCTACAATCTCTCACATTCATCATATCAATATCTATGGAAACATTTTCTCTCCTAAGAAAGAAATTCAAGGAGACTTTAGAGGCGATAGGATCGGCCACTCCTAGGGCATATCCCCAGGGGATTTTCGGCCAAACCAATCCCGAGCCTAACCTAAGAATTTCCAAGGTCCGTTTGCTTAAATTTCAATTAATTATTTATTTACTTGATCCAACAATAACTAAAAAATTATGGTATAAACATTTATTAATTCTACCAATACCCGTTTCCATAATTAATGTTGTGAATCACGATTACGAAATTTGAGATTAAATAATGATTTAACATTATTGTTCGAAAGTTCTTATCAGTCTTTATCAAAGCCGAATCAGGGACTATAGACCTAGTAGTAGAAACTTAACGTACCCGACAAAAATGACGATATAGTCCTATCTCTTTTTCATCGATTCGCATAGTGTTAATCAATACTCCACCGTGTAATCTATGACTGAACCCTTCGTTAATACTATAATTATATGAACTCATCGTGACTAGTGTCCACTATTATTATCAGTTTCCTGATCAAGATCCTCCAGGTTCATCACGTGTCAAGAGAAGTCAATTTTTCTGGTATACTTCTCTTGACAAATATCAGCCCTAAGCATTGGTGCATCCCCATTGAAAGTTTCTTTCGAATGTTAACTTACTTAGTAATTGTTAGCAACCTATCGGTTCATGAATCAACCGTTAGGTGAGTGAACATTAACCTTCTTTCAGGAAGGCTAGATTCTGTATCTATAAATCACTTCCCACTCGAATTATGCTCTGAGAAAAAGCCCAAGACATAAGTTGTGATTAGCATGAATAGGCTTTTAGAAATTGAGTCAAAGAGCTCATAAACATGATCCAGTGTCCATGATCACTTTAGGATTTAAATCAAGTCTCACTGTGACCATCATAGTGGCCTCGGCTAGTGTGTCCTAACTTTCCTTAAACAACACACCTAGCCTAAGGCCTATCCAGGTTGTACACTTACTAGAAGTGCAGAATGCTCCCACATGATGATGAGCCTTCACCCATGTGTTCCATACATATATCAGTCATCGACCTTGTTGTAGCTCACCGCCCGAACTCAGGTGCCCAACACGTGACTCAGTTTAATACATAAGCTTTAGAAAACAATTTTTATTGATTCTAATTGTAATTATTTAGAACTCAACCCACTAATCATATAATGCTAATAAAGTAATCTTATTATCGAATTCAATAATTATTCATTCGTCATCTTCAAGTGGGAAATAGAATTAATAGTTATAACAGTGTTCTATAAAAATTTGAAAATTAAAGTGCAATAAATATATCAAAGAATCTAGTTCATTACATCAGAGCTAAACAACTTGGATGCATCACTATATTTGTGATGTTTTCCAAGAAATAAAATGTATGCTTGGAATACATCGACAACAAAAATAAATTACTTACATGGTTAACAAGGCACTCAACACAAAGATATTTGAGAATATATGATCCTCCATCTTTTTGTGTATGATTGAGAAATAACAATTACCGAGCCACTTCCAAAACTTGTTTATGGAATTGCAATGATATTGTACAATGTATTGTAGCCTTTATAGTTCTAGGGGTTAAAAATCGGCCGGGCCCATTCATAGATCCACACTCCTTGCCACGCCTCGTAGGATACCAGCATGCCTCGCCTCGCAGGAATAAATTGCACCCATGCGCCAAAGCCACGCCGGAAACCTGCCTTACACCTGTCGGATGTGCCTGATTTGCGTGTGCTGGATGGGCATACCTTGCGCCTGCCGAATGGGCCTGCTTTGCGCCTGTCGGAAAGGCCTGCATTGCGCCAGCCTCTTGCCGGTCGGATGAGCCTCCCTTGTACCTTCACAGCCCCTGGACAGAGAACCTGCCTTGCGCCTGGTATGCACCTCTTGTGCCTCAAATGTGCCTGCGTGAATGCCTCCGGATGGCTCGAGATTCGCCGTCGCTTTTCTTTTCCAAAGTAGCCGGCCTTGTGAATAAATTCTCACACAAACACCACAATGGATTATATGAAAATTCCCAAGGATGTTTTATAGCTCAAGAGGGTGAGCTATTTTGGGTGAACAACGGAAGAAGGGGATGAACTCAAGAAAAGGTAAGCTTTTGGGAGAAAACAATTTTCTATTCTCTTTGTCTCTCTCTCGGCTGAACAACACAGAGGGGGAAGGCGATGGATGAGTGTTTCACCTAGGGTTAGGGTTTTGAGAGTCAAGCTTCCGTTTTATACCAGAGATAACGAGTTTAAGTTAGGTCAAAATCCAATTTTGGGCCGTTAGTCAAACTTAAACCCAATACTCTTTTAATGAGTTTCCAAATTAATTTTCCTACACATAATTCAATAATTATGACCAGTCATCAATTAATTTACTTCTCCTAATTTATTTGATTTATTTCAAAAATAATTTTTAAATAATTTAGAATGTCTCATTTATTTAATGACAAGTCATTAATTCTTTTCATACTTTGCAAACAAGTACCAAACGAGAGAATATTTATTTTCATATTTTATTTATTCGAATAAGCAAATTATATTATTATCAATATAATAACGTAATATGATTCATTAAATAAATGTAATAATAAATAATTAATTATTTTATTAATTACTTAGAAAATATTTTCTTAGAGTAAATCACAATTTACATTTAATGAGAAAATCAATCGTTCTAATTCAATAAATCTTGTCCAGAGTCTATCACTGAGATCTTATAGACTTACATGAACGAAGTTTTAGAATAAAGTCCGAACACAAAATTTCACAAGTTTTTCCCGACTTTTAATTCTTAGTATTAGTCGATTCCACTGAAAGACGAACATTGAAACTCTCTAAGTTCATATGCGTTTGTATTTCCGTTTGATGTGATAAAAAAAAAAATTCACACGATCCACATTGTATTTTACGATATTATCCTTTTTGTGTATCATTAACTCAAAGGAATGTAAAATTACTGTTTTAACCATGAGTTATTACTTCACCAACTCATTTGTTATTTATGAACGACAAAAACATAAAGTGAGATGTCTCTATATATCGTTTGATTAATTAGTTGAATACCAAGTCCGGTTTATTCACTCACACTCTCATAACAAAGCATGGTGTGATACTAATGCCTTATCATTGTTTCAACGCAAATTCTGTATCTGTGAATCACATAATTCAACGAAACAATATTATAACACCAATCGTCGGGTCAATGCAATTTCATTAAGTCATTGCGCATTGACAAACCAAATGTCGTAAAGTCTTATAAAAAATATGTATTCACTTCAGGATTTAGGTATTTACCAAAAGACCCCTCGTATGTGATCTTAAATTTTCGTGTGATCAAACGGTTTTATCTCGAGTTTCAAAGTGTCACGGGTCTTGTTCAATATCTTCATTAAGATATCAAGAATAAATCACAGATTCACAACTTTCTATATCACAAGATAAAATATCGTTGATTTATTCAAACGATCATTACTCAGATTCGATTTCCTAATCAATTTTTAAATTGTAAACTATTATTTAAACTAGTCATAAGAAGAAATATTGTCAAGTCTGTACTTAGCACTTCTTTCCTTGATAACAACTTCCATGCGTAGCAAACATAGAAAAATACAATCTTAAATTAGAATGAATATTCAATTTTATTTAAGTTTCAGCAAAAACTAAATACAAAATATATTTAAATGTCTAATATCTTCTTTGTGGGCACAAATCCCAACAAACTCCCACTTGACTCAAAGGAGATGTGAATAATCTTTCAGTCATAAGCCTTCTAGGTGTCACTCGAAGACTTTACTAGTTAAAGGCTTCATGAAGGGATCATCAAGGTTGTCGAACGTTGAGATGTTCATTACTTCACCGTCTCGTCTGTGAACGACATCCCGTACCAGGTGATATTTATGTTCTATGTGTGTTTGAGAGCTTGTGACTTCTTGATTCCTTTTAGTTAGCAACCGCCCCACTGTTATCATAATAAAGTGTAATGGGCTAGTTGGCAGTTGGAACTTATTCCAAGTACATTAGAAAATTCCTCAACCACACAGCCTCCTTATGGGCGAACATGAACGAAGCTTTAGAATAAACTACATACACAAGAGTTCACAAACTCTTCCCGACTTTGAATTCTTAATATTAGTCGACTTTTAATTCTCAACACAAATTCCGTATTTGTGACAACATAATTCAATGTAACAACGTTATGACACCAATCGCCGGGTCACATGCAACTTGAATTAGCTGCCCATTGAAAAATCAAATGTCATAAAGTGTCACATCGATTATGCATTCACTTTAGGATTTAGTTAATTACCAAAATACCCCTTGTACGTGATTTTGAAGTTTCGAGTGATTAAACAGTTTTATCTCGAGCTTCAGAGTATCACAAGTCTTGTTCAATATCTTCTGTAAGATATCAAGGATGAAGCACATAGTCTCAACTTTCTATATCACAAGATAAGATATCTCGATTCATGCCATATCGATATTTAGATTACGAAATATTATTTTAATCTAGTCACAAAGGGCTATCTTGTCAAGTCTGTAGTTAACACCCTTTTCCTCGATTACAGTTTCAGAGCGTAGCAAACATAAATAAACACAAACTTAATCAAGAATGAATATTTAATTTTATTTAATGTAATGAATATTTAATTTTATTTAATGTTTCAGCAAAACCAAATACAAAAGTATTTATAATGTCTAATTTCTCCTTTGTGGGCACCAATCCCATCAAACTTCCACTTGACTCAAAGGAGACTTTCCTCGGTGTCCCTCGTAGACTTTACTCTGTAAATGCTTCGTAAAGGGATCATCAAAGTTGTCCAACGTTGAGATCATCATGACTTCATCGTCTCCTCTGGAACAATGTCTCGTACAAGTTGATACTTCCACTCTATGTGTTTTGAGCGCTTGTGACTTCTTGGATCTTTTTAGTTAGTGACAGCCCCACTGTTATCCCAATAAAGTGTGATAGAATCGCTTGCACTTGGAAATACTTCCAAGTACATAAGGAATTTCCTTAGCTAAAGAGCCTCCTTTGCAGCTTTGCAAGCTATCACATACTCGGCTACTATGGTCGAGTCAGCAACGTAAGATTGTTTGATACTCCTCCACACTATGGATCCACGATTCATGGTGAACACATAAGCGTATGGAATATGTCTCATGTCCTCAACTCCTTGACAAGTCTTGGGAGACTGCTCAGCTGAGAGATGCACTCCATGTCTGAAAGGTAGTTGTCCTTTCTTGGAGTCTTGCATACTGAAGCGATCCATAATCTTATCAATATAAGATGCTTGAGATAGCGCTAACTTCAAGTTCTTCCGATCTCTGAAGATCTGAATCTCTAAAATGTAAGCCGCTTCTCCTAGATCCTTCATCTCAAATTGCTTTGACAGCTAGATCTTAACCTCTGATAACTTTCCTACATCATTCCCAATGAGTAGTATGGCATCTACATACAGGACTAAGAACCTTGCCATCGTTTATCATCTTATAAATGCATTAGATAGCTTCTGGTAGTTCTACAAGCTTCTAGACCTCGTTGACATACATCGAATGCATTTCAACGTTCATGGATTCTTTCCATAGGTTTGCTTCGGAACTCTGCATCGGTTGGGAAAATGATACTGGATCATTTTCCTCCTTGTATGCGACAACAAAGAAAGTCTCTCCGATACACATGTATCGTTCAGGTTGTTGTACAATCCTGTTATTGCAACGAATCACAAGAGGCTCAGGTTCCCAATGTGGTTCTTCTATTGTTGGTATATGACTCGTCTTATCTTGTGAAGTACCAGCTACTTCACCCAACATCTCCTTTAGCACATGTCTGCTTCTCGGTACATAATTCTTCATATAACCCGCTTCGAGAAACCTAGCGTTCGTGCTAACAAACAGTTTCTTGGCAGCAGGACTATAGAAGGTGTACCCTTTTGTCTCCTTATAATATCCCATGAAAAGACATAATTCTGAACGACTAGCCAGCTTGCTAGTCTATTGTTTCAGTACATGTGCTGGACAACCCCATATTCAGACGTGGTGTAAAACTGATTTTCTACCACTCCATCTCTCATAGGGAGTTCCAGGAACCTTCTTCGACGGAACCTGGTGCATAATGTAAGCTGCCATTTTTAAGGCATATTCCCATAACGAATCAGGAAGGGATGAGAAACTCATCATCGACCTCACCATATCTAGCGGAGTTCGATTCCTTCTCTCTGACACACCGTTTTGTTGTGGAGTGCCATGTGGTGTAAGCTAATAATGAATGCCCTCTTCTTTAAGAAGGTCTTCAAACTCTCCAGACAAGTACTCTCCCCATCGATCTGATCTAAGGGTTTTGATCTGTTTCTCTGTCTTCTTCTCAACCAAAGCCTTATATTCCTTAAACATTTAAAAGTGTCGGATTTGTGTTGCATAAGGTAGATGTGACCAAATCTAGAGTAGTCATCAGTGAAGGTTACAAAGTATTCGTAACATTCTCCTGCCTAGATGTTAATTGGACCACACAAATCACTATTGTATGAGTTCCAAAACCCGCGTGGCTCTTAGACCCTTCGACGAGAAAGGTCTCTTGGTTATCTTGCCCTCAAGACATGATTCAAACGTGGGTATGGATCCCATGGTTAGAGATTTGAAAGGACCATCCTTTGTTAACCTCTTCATCCTATCTACGCCAACACGTAAGTGCCATAGATATGTGTCGTCAGTTTCATCACTATAAAATGTCTTACACTTCCCGAGTGAATCTCTATTCAATTTGGCGTCCAAGATTGTCGGCTCATTTGGATATAAATAATAAATAGAATCGACACGATGAGTTTTAGTTATAAAAGAATCATCAATAAAAATCTCATTATCGTTATTGATCTTAAAATTGAAACCATGTTCTTCTAAACGACCAAATGAAATCAAATTCTTGCAAAAATCCGGAACATAATAAACATTATTCAATAATAAAATTTTGTCTCGAAACTTAAGCTCCATGGTCCCGAAAGATCTTGCATCTACCTTCGCTCCATTACCCTAGTTGAATGTGAACTCTCCATCACCTAAGCTCCTGGTTTTCCTGAAACCATTCAAATTACACACAATATGTTCAAAAACCCCGTAGTCTAAAATTCAGGGTGATTCTTTATTTGCCATGTAACAAGCTTGGGTGATGAAACTCATACCTTTCCCCTTGACAGTCTTGAGGTAGGCAGGAATGTTCCTTCGTCAATGGCCAACCTCTTTGCAATGGTGACACTTGTGCTCAGACTTGTCCACCTTTGCGACGCCTTTGCCCTTGGCATCCATAACCTTTTTGTAAGGATTCTTGGTCCCGTTCGGTTGGAGTTTTTAGGTCTTCTTACTACCCTCTTAGAACCAAAAGTTGAAGCCCTATGTTCAGTAACATTTACTTCACCAGACATCTTCTAGTTCTTAGGGAGAAGTCCCTCGGCAGTCTGCAACTCCTTCATGAGCGCAGTTGCAATATAATTGAGCTTCTTCATGGAGTAGTTCAGACAGAAGCTATAAAAAGATTATGTCAGAGTCTTCAAGATCATGTCAATCTTGGTCTTTCGATCAATCTCTAAACCAAGAATTTCCATATCGTTCATGTTACCAATGATCTGTAGCATGTGTTCCCGAACTGAAGTTCCCGGCTTCATCCTGCAGTTTATGAAACTACGGATAGGTTGCTGCCTCGCCTAACGCCTATGACATCCAAACATCTCATGGAGATTGAAGAGGATTTCATATGCAGTAGCGATGTCCTGATGAGATTGCTACAACACATTGATCATAGATGCTAAGATGTAGCATCTAGCAATCTTGTCGGACCTCATCCACGCATTGTAGGCGTCCTTGTCCTCTTTACTCGAGTCAGCACTCGGAACAGGAGGACACGGAGTTGTGAAAACGTACTTGTTCTTTTCCACCGTTAATACGATGTCGATGTTACATTTCCAATCAATGTAATTCTCACCCTCGAGTTTGTTTGAACTCAAATTCGTTTGCAATGGGATAAAAGACATTTTGCTGAAATTTAAATAAAATAAATAAATTCAGTTGTGCTACAAATTTGATTTATATGCATGAAAAATCCTAATATGGTGAGGAAAGTGTTAAATAAATCATGATATTATGAACAAAAATGGTTAATTACTTTCCTAGGGGAAACCGCAACTAATCACCTTTCATACTCGCGATCACATCACTATTTAGTTCGAAACATCCACGAAGTCACAACTTATAGTTCTTATTAATTACCATGACCTTTTGGTCACTTATTTTTAATGCGGTGCCTCTATGTGAGGATTACTTTAAAACATAAGTCTAAGTGTATAACCGACATGTGGGTCTTTAATCAAGTCACTTTGATAACAGTTCTCCTATGGGGAGACCTCGCTGTTAGGATTGGTGCCCACAAGAGAGATATTAGATATTATAATTCTTGATTAAGTTTGTGTTTATGTATATTTTCTATGCTCAGAAACTGTCATTGACGAAACGGGTGCTAAGTACAGACTTGACAAGATAGCCCCTTGTGACTAGTTTAAAATATTAGTTCGCAATCTAAAGATCGATAGAGCAATCGATTCTGAGTAATGATTGTTTGAATGAAGCAGGATATCTTATATTGTGATATATAGAGTTCTGACTCTATGTTCATTCTTGATATCTTATAGAAGATAATGAACAAGACCTGTGATACTCTGAAGCTCGAGATAAAACCGTTTAATCACTCGACACTTCAAGATCACAAACGAGGGATATTTTGGTACTTACCTAAATCCTGAAGTGAATGGATAATCGATGTGACACTTTATGACATTTGATTTGTCAATGGGCAATGGCTAAGTTATAGTTGCATCTGACTCGGCGGTTGGTTTCATAACGTTGTTATATTGGATCATTTGATTCATAGATATAGAATTCATGTTGAAACAATGCTGATGCATTAGTATCACACTCAGCTTTGTTATGAGAGTATGAATGAATAAACAAGGCCTGGTATTCGTCAAATAGAGTATTATTTGATTAAAAAATGTGACATGTAAAGACATCTCAGTCTATGGTTTTCTCATTCACAAATAACAAAGGATTTAAGTGAAATAATAACTTAGGGGTAAAATGGTAATTTTACATTTATTATTTTCTGAGTAATTAAATAAATAATTGGTTATTTATTATTACATTTGTTTAATGAATCGTATTATGTTATTATATTGATAATAATATAATTTGATGATTAAATAAATAAAAGATGAAAATAAATATTTTCTCGTTTCGTAATTGTTTGTTTGCATAGTATGGAAAGAATTAATGACTTGTCATTAAATTAATGAGATGTTCTAAATTAATATTATTTTAGAAATAAATCAACTATATTTTTGGAGAAAATATAATGATTTGGTCGGCCATATTTAAAAGAATTAGGCCGGGAAATTATTTGAAAACTCATTAAAAGGATTTTTGGGCTTAAGTTTGACTAACGGGCCAAAATTGGATTTTGACCTAACTAAAACTCATTCTCTAAGATATAAAAAGGATTTTGTGAAACCCTAACCCAACGAGAAGATGAATTTCGACCAGACCTCCCTCCTGTGTGTTTGGCCGAGATTTAGAGAGAGAATTAACAATCAAGAAAACGTTTCTTGATTTTTTATTTTGATTCTTGAGTGTTCCCCTTCTCCCGCTGTTCAATCAAAGAGCCACCCTCTCGATCTCCCAAAATCCCGAGAGAATTATCTCTGACTCTTCTTGTGGTGTTTGAGTGTCTTTGTGCATGTGGGTATTTACTCGAGACGCAGAGAAATCGAGCGAAACGCGACGAGGCGCATTTCAGCCTTTTGGCCGGCCGGACAGCACTCGCTTGACCCCAGGAGTGTCTGATCCACCACAGGCGACTCTGCTGAAGCCCTTTTACATGGACCTATCCCTACGTCTCTTTTACGTTCCTGTAATGTTTCGCGGTCAGATTCCTCCGGATAAAGCCACAGCGTCACATGAAGTTTCTGGCCAAACAGCCAACCAGCCAGCTTGACTCCAGGTGTGCCTAGCCTACCACGAGTGACTCGCTTGTAATCAGGTCGTGCCATTATACAGGGACCTTACTTTAGGTCTCATCCACGTTCCTACAAAGTTTCGTGGCCAAAATTTGCTGGAGGAAGTCACATCGTCACAGACACAATTCTGGTCGGCCGGACAACTTTCAATCTGGCGACCCTAGACTTCCAGTCCGAGCGAACTCTTGGTGTGGCATTCCGGCGATAGTTAGCAATACATGAGATTATTTACAAGCTCACATGTAAGTCCCTCTAACGAACTGGATCTGCGACGCAAATTATTAATATGTTTATAGGTTGTTAGTGTGATCAATTTGTTGACAACATGTTTAGAATAAAATATTTATTGACATGTTAGTAATTTTTAATGCTTAGGTTGTTTAATATGTTAAAATCTGTTTTAATATATTTCGATATTATTATATAATTCCGCCATATACTGATATGCTATATAATACTATTGGTTAAACGTTATCTAATTTCCAACACCCGCTTCATCGTTTCTCTTTAAAGCTTGGTTCGTAACAATTTAATTATCAAATTCTTCCGAAGTACTCCCATTAAAGGGAGGACAACTATTGGTGACTCTTAGTTCATCACACATTAAGTTAATTAAACTCATGTCGGGAATCCCACTTACTTTTTGCAAAAATAGTATTTTTGTTGCAATTAGTTTACGTTTTATAACCACTCTTATAAACATTAAACTATGTGATGCATATATCATTTTAATGTGATGTTGGCTTTCTATCCTATATGAAATGTGATTTGTAATGAGATTAAATAAATTAAAATACATAAAATATCTAACTCATCTAATGGTCCATTTCTAAATACAACACAAAAGAAAAATAAATTGAAAATTAAAGTATTTAATCTTCAATGAGGGACCGGCCAAGGAACCTTGCGACGCGTCATCGGATGTCTCGGATCAGCCCCACACATTCTCAAACATGCGGCGAAGCCCGAGGTGCTGCCTTCCTTTTCTTCTAGTCGCCGAATTACAATTAATTAAATTACAATTTTAATTGTCCTCGAAAATAGAGGCTCACAAATTTAAAATTTAAAAATTTAATATAAAACTGGGACGATAACCAAAAACAAATTCTTCAGGTCATATCAATGAGTATCCATCCACAAAACACATTCACATAATTCATAACATTCACAATGCAATAAAAAATCATATAAAAAAAGCCAACACCAAAACTAGTCAAACAATTTCCAAATTAGTCATTAAAACCTAATTTTTTAGTGTCAATTATAGCTCTGATATCATTTGTTGGAAATTAATTAATGATTAATCAGTAATATTACATGACATATCTAAATATGGCGGGAACACGTAAAAAGACATAACATTTTAAAACACATTTTATACACGTTCAATTAACCATGGCATTAAAAATTCTAACATGTCAATAAATTTATTCTAAACATGTTAATCAACAAATTGAACACACTAGCAACCAATAACAATTTTATAATTCCAGATGCAATTCGTTAGAAGACTCACATATGAGACTATAACTAATCTCGTGTATTGCTTGCTTTCACCAGAAGGCCTCGTCGGGATTCACGATATGCGTCAATCTCTTTGATTTGATCGAGAACAACAAATGGTTGTGGGACCTATGGGATATCGATCTGAATCACGGGACTTCACAATGGCCGAGACTTGCTGGAAGAAAGGCAACCACACGCACGCAAGGCTTAATCCAAAAACTCTCCATGCACGCGTCTACGAAGACAAAATAACGTCCTCGCTCCTGGATCAATGAAACCGGCCCTATCCTCCAAAAATCACTCAAACAACCACAAGTAGATTCAACAATAATACGCAGGGAATTTTGGGAGATCAAGAAGGTGGGCTCTTTGTGTGAACAAGGGAAGAAGGAATTGTAGAAATAAATCAAGGCACTTGAAGAAATCAAATTTCTTTCTCTCTTTCTATTTGTGGTGTGTTTGGCCGATTGTTTTCTCTTGGGGAGAGGAAAAAGAATCGGCCAAATCTGTATAAGGGAAAGAGAACACGCGTGAGATTAAGATATGGCAAGTGAGAATAAGTCTTTTTATTTTTGGGAGAATGGCCTTAAGTTAGGTCAAAAATCAAATAATGGCCCATTAGTCAAACTAAAGCTTTATAATTCATTTAAACATATTTCCAGCCAACTTCTACCCTAGATAATTTATTTGATTTATTTCTAAAATAATATTTAATTGAATTAGAAATCTTATTGTTTTAATGACAAATCATTAATTATTTTCATACTTTTCAAAGTATTACGAAACGACAAAATATTTATTTTCATCTTTTATTTGTTTGAATCATCAAAATATGTTATTATCCATATACATTCAACGAGAAAATAAAATATTTAAGTTCGCTAAATTTCGCCCGAGAGTCTATCGTTGAGACCTTATGGACACATATGAACAAAGCTTTAGAATAAATTACGTACTCAAAAGTTCATAAATTTTTTCCAACTTTTAATTCTTAATATTTGTCGATTCCACTAAAGTTCATATGCGTTTATTTTTCCGTTTAATGTGACAAAACAATTCTTCCCACGATCCACAAAGTATTTTACAATATTACCCTTCGTGTGTATCATTAACTCAGAGGAATGGAAAATTACCGTTATACCCCTGAGTTATTATTTCACTAACTCATTTGTTATTTGTGAATGAGAAGAACATAAAATGAGATGTTTGTACATGTCACATGTTTTATTCAAAAAATGTTATATTCGATGAATACCAGGGCCGATTTATTCATTAACACTCTCATAACAAAGATAGTATGATACTAATGCCTTAGCATTCTTTCAACACGAATTCCGTATCTGTGAATCACATAATCGAATGTATCAATGTTATGACACCAATCGCCGGGTCAGATGCAACTTTAATTAGCCATTGCACATTGACAAATCAAATGTCATAAAGTGTCACATCGATTATGCATTCACTTCAGGATTTAGGTAAATACCAAAATACTCATCGTACATGATCTTGAAGTTTCGAGTGATTAAATAGTTTTATCTCAAGTTTCAGAGTATTAAAGGTCTTGTTCAATATCGTCTGTAAGATATCAAGGATGAAGAACAGAGTCTCAACTCTCTATATCACAAGATAAGATATCCTGATTTAGCCAAAAAAATCATATTCAGATTCGATTGCCCTATCGATCTTTAGATTTCTAACTATTATTTTAAACTACTCCCAATGGGCTATCTTGTTAAGTTGTAATTAGCATCCCTTTCGTCGATGATAGTTTCAGAGTGTAGCAAACATACATAAACACATAATTAATCAGGAATGAATGTTTAATTTTATTGCAAAACTAAATACAAAAGTATTTATAATGTCTCATATCTCTTTTGTGGGCACCAATCCCAACATTAAGCACTGGTAATTTCCTACATCATTCCCAATGAGTAGTATGTCATCTACATATAGAAACAGAAAAACCACTTTGCCATCGTTTATCATGTTATAAACGCATAAATCATCTACTGACTGATCAAAGCCATAGCCTCTAACACTCTCGTCGAATTTTATAGTCCACGACGTAGATGCTTGCTTCAGTCCATAAATGGACTTTAGCAACTCACAAACCTTGCCCTCTTGGCCTTTGTCCATGAACCTGTCTGATTGAGCCATGTAAGTGCGCTCGTCAAGATTTCCATCCAAAAATGCAGTCTTGACATCCATCTTCCTGATTTCATAATCAAGGGCGGTAGCAATGGATAAAAGAGTGCGAATCGACTTCAACATCGTGACTGGCGAGAAGGCATCCTCATTATCAATATCTTCCATTTGGTGAAACCCTTCGCCACAAGTCTTGGCTTAAATGTCTCAAAATTTCCATCTGGACCTCTTTTCTTCTTGTAAATCTATTCACACCCAACAGGTTTAATACCTTCGGGTTGAGCTACAAACTTCCAGACCTCGTTGACATACATCGAATGCATTTACGTTCATGGCCTCTTGCCATAGGTTTGCTTCGAAACCTTGCATCGCTTGAGAAAATGATACTAGATCATGATGTGATCCCACCTGCGAAGGAAAAAAAAACGTTTCATCGAGCCTATTACCAATTCAAGAGTTCAAGACTTCAACAAAGAATTCCATGGTTTAAACCAAAATCAGTGGAAGATGTATAAATCTTGGCTTGGGCTGATCTACACATTGGTAATAAAAATGGTCAGCTTACCAATGGGAGAAGATAATATGAAGCAAAAACGTCGATACCTTAGTCAGACTAATGAAGACAATAAATTTTGGTTTACTTTCACTATTTCAGTTTCATTTAGTGGCTATTATTGGGTTGAATATTAAAAGTTGTTATTATTTTGTGTTTTAATTGATTTTCATGAGTTTTTAATGGATTTTATGTTTAATGGTTATTAGGAGGTTTAAATGAGTGTCTTTTGGTTTTCCTAGCATGATGGGTTGTTTCATGCTTATAAACACATATACATTTTATTGAGAAAGGAGACTCAAATTTGAAAAAACCGAAATATGAGAGTCTTCTCTTGAGTTCTTATGAACTTTTACCAAACTTATGAAGATTAGTCTTGTGGCGTTCAAACACGACTATCAAACGGTCTTTCGCATCCATTCGTGGCGTCATTCATTCCACCCTCGTTCCTAACTGTAGAACGATCTGCCGCTTCACTAAATAGGATATTGGGTATCGGAGAAAGTCGATCGAGGTTTGTATCATTTGGTATGAGAGTTGTGCTCTAATATCCTCTTAATTTTTTTCTTTTTCTTTTATATAGGTTTTCCATTTAGTTCACCATATGAATCGTGTTATGTTCTAAAAAAACGTTAAAAAATATGGATTTTGATGAGTTATGTGAGTGGCAAAGGATATAATTTCAAAAGAAACAAAGAAAATTATGGAGATATTAAGTCGAGTGGAAGAAAAAAAACAATCCAAAAGTGTATCTGAAAAAGAAAAGGTTAGAGGACCGCGACAAGAAATGAGATGTTTTAACAGAAATTTTTTATATCTGGTTTGAACATTAGACCTTTCAATAAAAGAAGAAGAAACGTGCCCAACTGGTCGAAGTTGTTGAAGAAAAAGAAATTTTTGTGGGAGAGGAGTTAGAGGCTATGTTAATCGATAAGTCTATTCCTATAAAAATAGATGCCTTTAAGTGTGCAGCTCTTTATTTTGAGGATAACAAGAGTATGGAGGAAGAACTAATTTCGTTTCAAACGATGAATATCAAGATTTTATCTCCGATATCTGAGTTAAAAAACATACGAGATTTGAGGAAAAATATTTTTCAAGAGAGAGAATGACGTGATCTCAGTTGCGAAGGAACAAAGGCATTTCATCGAGCCTATTCTCAATTCAAGAGTTCAAGACCAACAAATAATTTCACGGTTTAAACCAAACTCAGTGGAAGAAGTATAAAGTTTTACTTGGACTGATCTACACATTTGTAATAAAAATGGTCAGCTTACCAACGGGAGAAGATAGTATGAAGCAAAAACGTTTATTCCTTAGTAAGACTAATGAAGATAGTTACTTTTGGTTTACCTTTATTATTTTAGTGTCATTTAGTGGTTTTTATTGGGTTGAATATTAAAGGTTGTTATTATTTTGTGTTTTAAATTATTTTCGTGAGTTTTTAATGGGTTTTAATTATGATTATATTTAATGGTTATTAGGAGGTTTAAATGAATGTCTTGTGGTTTTCTTAGCCTGAAGGGTTGTTTCATGCTTATAAATACATATTAATTTTGATGAGAAAGGAGACCTAGATTTGAAAAACAAAATATGCGAGTCTTCTATTGCGTTCTTATGAACTTTTACCGAACTTATCAATATTATTCTTGTGGCATTCAAACCAAACTCTGCAGACGATCTTTCACAGCTGTTCCTGACGTCATTCATTCCACCCTCGTTCCTAAGTGTAGAACGATCCGCCGTTGCGCTATATAGGATATTTGGTTTTAGAGCAAGTGGATCGAGGTTCTTATCAGATCATCGTCCTCCTTGTATGCGGCTGTACTTACTTATTGTACATGTCTTGTTCAGGTTTTCGTACAATCCTGTTACTGCTACGAATCACAGTGGGCTCCACTGTTGGGGTAGGACTCGTCCTAACTTGTAAATTACCCTTTACTTCACCCAACATTTCCTTAGGCACAAGTTTGCTTCGTGGTACTGCATTCTTCATGTAGTGTTCTTCAAGAAACCTAGCAATCGTGCTAACGAATGTTTTCTTGTCAATAGAACTATAGAAGGTATACCCTTTCGTCTCTTTGGGATATCATACAAAAATGCATAATTCTGAACGACTAGCCAGCTTGCTAGTGTTTTGTCTCAACAAATATGCTGGACAACCCCAGATTTTGATGTGGTTTAAAACAGATTTTCTACCACACCAACCTGGTTTAGAATGTAAGGTGTCATTTCTAAGGCGTATCCCATAACGAATCAGGAAGGGATGAATAACTGATCATAGACCTCACCATATCTAATAGAGTTCGATTCCTTCTTTCTAATACACTGTTTTGCTGCGGAGTTCCAGGTGAAGTAAGCTGAGAATGAATGCATTTATTCTATAAGAAGATCCTCAAACTCTCCAGACAAGTACTCGCCCCCTCGATCTGATCAAAGGGTTTTGGATTTATTTCTCCATTTGCTTCCCAACCAAAATTCGATACTCTTTGAACATTTCAAAGTTATTGGATTTGTTTTGCATAGGGAAAACAGTACCAAACCATGAGAATTCATCTATGAAGGTTACGAAGTATTCCTAACCGCCTCTTGCCTGGATGTTGATTGGCCCACATACATAACCATCTACGAGTTCCAATACTCGCGTGGCTCTTAGACCTTTCGAAGAGAAATGTCTCTTGTTCATCTTGCCTTCAAAACAAGATTCACATGTGGGCATGGATCCCACGTTTAGAGACTTCAAAGGACCATCCTTTGTCAATCTCATAATCATATCTAGGCCAATATGTATAAGACGCAAGTGCCATAGATATGTGTCATCAATTTCAACAATATGAAACATCTTACGCTTCCTAAGTGAATCATCGTTCACTTCGGTATCCATGATTGTCGACTCATCAATATATATCTCAATAACATTGTTCTTCTAAACGACCAAAAGAACTCAAGTTCTTGCAAAAATCCATAACATAATAAAAATTATCCAATAATAAAGCCTTATTCCAAAAATTCAGCTTCTTGGTCCCGAACTATCTGGCTCCGACCTTTATTTCATTTTCTCAGTTGAATGCAAACTCCTCATCACCTAATCGCCTGGTTTTCTTAAAACCATTCGAATTACACACGATTTGATCAGAAGCCATACAGTCTAAAATCCAGGGTGATTCTTTATTTTTCGTGTAACATGCTTGGGTGAGAAACTCATACATTTCCCCTTGATAATCTTGACGTAGGTAGGATAGTTTATGAGCCAATGGCCGACTTGTCCGCAATGGTGACACTTGCGGTAATTAGACTTTTCCACCTTCACAATGTCATTACCGTTGGCATCCGCAGCCTTTCTGTAAGGCTTCTTGGATCCTAATCAGTTGGCGTTTTTAGGACCTTTCATTACCCTTTTTTAACCATAAGTGGAAGCTCTACGTTCAGCAACATTAACTTCTCCAATCTTCTTCTTATTCTTAGGGAGAATTCCCACGGCAGTCTACAACTCTTTCATGATCTCGGTTATAGAATAATCGAGCTTGTTCATGGAGTAGTTTAGACGAAGCTACTGAAAGATTCCGTTAGAGTCTCCAAGATCATGTTGACCTTGGTGAGTCCATCGATCTCTAATCCGAGAATATCCATATCGTTCAAGTGACCCATGATCACTAGCATGTGTTCCCGAACTGAGGTTCTCAGCTTCATCAAACAATTTATGAAATCGCAGATTCCTTCCTGCCTTGCCTAACGCCCATGACATCCAAACATGTTATGAAGATTGTAGAGTATCTCATAGGCCGTGGTGATGTCTCAGTGAGAATGTTGCAACACATTTCTCAGATGCTAAGATATAGCATCTAGCAAGCTCGTCGGACTTGATCCACCCGTCATAGGCGTCCTTGTCCTCTTTGCTCGAGTCACCAGTTGGAGCCGGAGGACACGGGGTAGTGAGAACATACTTGTGCTTTTCCATTGTCAACACGATGTCACGGTTACGTTTCCAATCAACGTAATTTTCACCCTCGAGTTTATTCGAACTCGAAGTCGTTTAAAGTGGATTAAAAGATATTTTACTGAAATTTAATAATATAAATAAATTTTACGTGTTACAATTCGAATTATATGCATGAACAATGAAAGCAATAAATAAATCATGGTATTATGAACACAAATGAATAATTAATTTTCCTAGGAGAAACCGTAATTAATCGCGTTTCATAGTCGCGACACATCATTATTTAGTTCGAACTATCGAAGAAGTCACTACTTCTAGTTCTTACTAATTACCATAAATTTTGGTAATTTATTTTTAACACATAGCCTCTATGGGAGGATTACTTTAAAATATAAGTCTAAATGTAAAAACGACATGTGGGATTTTATCCAAGTCACTTTGATAACGATTCTCCTAGGGTAGACCCCGCTTCACCGTTCCTTTTTAGACCTTAGTTCATTAACAATTTGATTAACAAAATGATTCCAAACGACTCACATTGAAGGAGGGCCATGATGTGTGGCTCTTGGTTCATCACACACAATGTTAATTAAATTTATGTTGGGAGCCTTGGATTGCTTCAACGACCAACAACCCTCCCACTTAGTTTTTCGCAAAAACCATATTTTGTTTGCATTCAGTATACATTTTATAACTATTCTCATAAACATTAAACTGTATGATGCATGATTTGTTTTAATAAGGCGTTGGTGTTCTATCATATATGACATGTGAAGTGAAAAAAGATGGGATTAAATAAATTAAATAAAAGTAAATTTAACTCATCTAATGGCCCATTTCTAAAATTCAACCATTAAGAAAAAAAGCATAAAGAAAATAAACTATTTATAATATTCGCTTGAAAGCCCGGTCATAAACAATTTTGACGCGTCATCGGATGCCTCGAGTCAGCCCTTACTCGTTTTGTAACACGCGGCGAAGCCCGAGGTGGTTTCTCATTTCTTCTTGTCTTCTCGCTCCGAGATTACAATTTAATTAATTACAATTTAAATTGTCCTTGCAAATTGAGGCTCACAAATTTAAAATTTAAAAATTAAAACCAGGAATATAACCGAAAATAATCCTAAGGCCATATCGAAGAGGATCCATTCTAAAACACATTCACAACATTCACAATGAACGTTTTATCATACAAAAAACGCCAACACCTACTAGTCGATAAATCCAAACTAGTCAAAAATCCTATTTTTAATGCCATTATTAGCTCGAATACTATTTGTTGGAAATTAGTTAACGATGAACCTATTATATTACGTAACATATCAATATATGGCGCAAAAACTTAAACTATTTTTAGACATATACAACCAACCATGGCATTACAAATAACTAACATGTTAAAAACTTATTCTAAACATGTTAAGCAACAAATTGAAGACACTAGCGTCCTATAACATTTATAGTCACATATCCAATTCGTTTAGAAGACTTGCATTGAGGTTGTAAACAACCCCGAGCGTTGCTAACTCTCGCCGCAATGCCACGCCAAATCCTTGCCAAAATAGGGCCTCACGTGCGCCTATGCCTAACCAGAGGGCAGTCTCACGCACGCATCGCCTTCGCTGGAGTGGATATTCATGGCCCTTGCTACGCCTCACAGGAGACCATCACGCCTCGCCTTGCCTTGCAGAAATGGATTGCACCAACGCGCCAAAGCCACGCCGGAAGCCTGCCTTAAACCTATCATATGGGCCTGCTTTGCGCCTTCTGAATGGGCCTGCCTTGCCCTTGCCCGATGGGCCTGATTTGCACCTACCGGATAGGCCTGCCTTGCGCCAGCCTCTTGTAGGCGGATGAGCCTCCCTTGTCCCTTCACAACCCTTGGTCGGAGGGCCTGCCTTGCGCGTGGGATCTGCCTGCCTTGCGCCTCAGATGTGCCTCCGCGTGTGCCTCCGGATGGCTCAAGATTCACCTTCGCTTTTCTTCTCCAAAGTAGCCGGCCTTGTGAATAAATTCTCAAACAAACAAACAACGGATTCAATGATAATTTCCAAGGATGTTTTAGGGATAAAAAAGGTGGGCTCTTTTAGGTGAACAACGGAAGAAGGGGATGAACTGTAGAAATGCAAGCTTTCGGGAGAAAACAATTTTCCCTTCTCTTTGTCTCTCTCGGCCGAACAACACAAATGGGGAAGGTAATGATCGAGTGTTTCACCTGGGGTTAGGGTTTTGAGAATAAAGGTTCCTTGTTATATAAGAGACAACGGGTTTAAGTTCTGTCAAAATCCAATTTTGACTCGTAAGTCAAATTTAAACCCAAAACTCTTTTAATGACTTTCAAAATTAATTTTCCAACACATAATTCAATAATTATGGCCAGCCATCAATTGATTTTGTTCTCCTAATTTATTTGATTTATTTCTAAAATAATATTTTATTAATTTAGAACGTCTCATTTATTTAATGACATGTCATTAATTCTTTTCATACTATGCAAACAAGTACGAAATGAGAAAATATTTTAAATTTTATTATTATCAATATTAATAACACAATATGATTCATTGAATAAATGTAATAATAAATAACCAATTATTTATTTAATTACTTAGAAATTTATTTAATTACTTAGAAAATAATTTTCTTAGTGTAAATCACAATTTACATTTAATAAGAAAATCAATTGTTGTACTTCAATAAATCACTAGGAGAAAAAAGGCCTTTAGAAGTGACAAAAGTCGCTTCTAAAGGCCAAAAAGTCGCTTCTAATTTGGCTTTAGAAGCGACATCGTCGCTTCTAATGTTTCGCCTCTAAAGCCGAGTCGCTTCTAAAGTCGCTTCTAATGTTTTGAAGCGACGAAATTAGAAGCGACTAGTCGCTTCTATAGTCGCTTCTAATGTTTTAAAAACCTCAAAAAAAAGCCTACGAAAATATGGCTATTTGGGCATTAGAAGCGACATTAGAAGCGACTAGTCGCTTCTAATGCCCAAACAGCCAAAAAAAAAAAAATTCTTGATTTTTGGTATATTAATTAAAAAATTTACTTAATAAATTAAAATTATTCTTAAATATTTTTATTAATTGACAAATCTAACTAAAAAATGATTTCAATAGAGCTAAAATATATTAACAAACTTATTAAATACATTATCAATACTTATTAAAACATATTAACAAAATGTATAATCAAAACTAAGAAATTGGAAAACTAAAAAATTAACTACATATTAACCAACCTCTAACAAAAAAACTAAACCAAACCAAATAAACTACAAAAAGTTACAAATTTACCGGTTTATGTTGCAATCGACGGAGAGATGCGGTGATTGATACGAGACTCCGACGACCTAAAAATTAAGAGTTTGAAAAATAATTTCAAAACAAAATAATCAAATTACAAAAATAAACAAACAAAACTAACTATTGAAACGACAATTAAACTAACTAAAACATATTAACAAACAAATTAACGTCGTCAAAATTATCAAACTAAATTCATAATTACGTCAATGAACAACAATTAAGTTAATAAATTAACAAATTAATTAGGTTAAAACTTCACATATTATCTAAAGGAATATAACATTTGAGATTGCTAATTACCAATTAATTATACAAATTAACTAAGTTAGTAACTAATTTTACTAATTCAATTTACATACTTAAATAAATAAAGAAATTAATTCACAACCAAAACTTACCGATTGCAATGACGGGGAGAGGGCCGGAGGAGAGCTCGCCGGTAGACGACGGGGCGGAGATCGGAGTAACACAAACTGATATGAAGAATGAATATTTAACTTTATATAATGTCTCAGCAAAATTAAATACAAAATATCTATAATATCTATAATGTCTTAATCTCTAGTTACATATAACTAACGTCATATATTCTGAAACACATTTACCTGGAACGAAAAAAAAGGAAATTAAAAAAAATAACTCACCCTTAGAGATGAGCGACGTAGGCAGCAACCAAAGTCTTGGTCGGGGGCACGGCGGAGAAAATGGGGGCTGCGAATGAGGCTGCAAATGAGGCTGCAAACGAGGCTACAAAAAACGTAAAAATGATAACCACTAAGAGAATAACGTAAAAGATAGATAAAAGAAAACTTACCGGAGAGACACCGGCGGAGGTTAGGGAGGAGGAAGCGGAGGAGGGGAGGAGGGGAGGGGCAGAGGAGGGTAGGGCGGAGGAAGCGGAGGGTAGAGAAAGGGGAGGGCGGAGGAAGGAGGGGAGGGTGGAGGAGAAGGAAGGAGGGAGGGCAGAGGGGAAGGAGGGAGGGCGACGGGCAAAGAAGGCGGCGGAGTAGATGACAGAGGAGGGGAGGGCGGAGGGAAGCGCCCGAGGGGAGGGCTGGGGCGGAGGCGGAGGGGCTCGGCCAGAGGAGGGGGTGGGGAGTCGGAGATGAGAGATTTTTTTGGAGGAAGGGTGAAATGAGGGAGAAGGGAAGAGGGACGGGTGTTTTAAAGCCCTAGGGCCATTAGAAGCGACATTAGAAGCGATTAGTCGCTTCTAATGTCCTTCAAAACCAAAACGACGACGTTTTGGTAAGTGGGGGCATTAGAAGCAACAAGTCGCTTCTAATGTCGCTTCTAATGTCTCTGTAGGTGAAATTTTGGCGGAAGGGTTTTGGAGCCAAATAATTTGGGCATTAGAAGCGACTAGTCACTTCTAATGCCCAATTTTCCATACTTAGTGAAATTTCGGCGGAAGGGTTTTGGAGCCAAATAATTTGGGCATTAGAAGCGACATTAGAAGCGACTAGTCGCTTCTAATGCCCAATTTTCCATACTTAGTGAAATTTTGGCGGAAGAGTTTTGGAGCCAAATAATTTAGGCATTAGAAGCGACATTAGAAGCGACTAGTCGCTTCTAATGCCCAAACATACTAAAATATTTGGCGCGGAGAGTGCGAGCCAATAATTTTGGTCTTTAGAAGCGACTTGTCACTTCTAATATGTCGACTCGGACAATTAGAAGCGACTAGTCGCTTCTAAATGAAAAAAATTTCATTTTTCAGAAAAATTTGGGGTTACGTTAGAAGCGACTAGTCTCTTCTAATGCCAAAATGTCGCTTCTAATTTCCCCTGTCGCTTCTAAAGGTATCTTTTGTAGTAGTGAATCTCGTCTGAGAGTCTATCAACTGAGACCTTATGGGCGAACATGAGCGAAACTTTAGAATAAAGTACAGAAACAAAAGTTCACAAATTTTTTCCGACTTTTATTTATTAATATTAGTCGATTCCACTAAAGAGCTAATATTGAAACTCTCAAAGTTCATATGCATTTATATTTCCGTTTGATGTGATAAAAAAATTCTTCGCACGATCCACGATGGATTTTATAATAAAAAATCTTTACTCATATTGAAGTTGTTGAAGACAAAGATTCGTCTATGGTACATTCGTCTAAGGTAATACCGTAAAATACACTGTGGATCGTGTGAAGAATGGTTCTATCACATCAAACGTATAATAATTGCATTTGAACTTAGAGAGTTTCAGTATTAGTCCTTTAGTGAAATCGACTAATATTAAGAATTAAAACACGGAAAAAAGTTTATGAACTTTTGAGTCCGATCTTTATCCTAAAATTTCGTACATGTGGGTCCATTAGGTATCACTGATAGACTCTCGGATGAGATTTATTGAACCAGGACGATTTGATTGTCTCATTGAAATTAAATTGTGATTTACACTAAGAAAATATTTTTCTAAGTAATTGAATAAATAATTAGTTATTTATTACTATATTTATTTAACGAATCATATTATGTTGTTATATGGATAATAGTATATTTAAATGATTCAAATAAATAAAAGATGAAAATAAATATTTTCTCGTCTCGTACTACTTTGAATAGTATGAAAATAATTAATGATTTGTCATTAAATAAATGAGATGTTCTAAAGTAATTAATATTATTTTAGAAATAAATCAGGTGACTTTTTTCAAGATAACAAAGGACATCACTCAGCCAAGACTATTAAATTAGGTCAATATATTAATTTTTGAAATTAATTTAGAAGAACCACGAGATTAAGTTTGACTAATGAGTTTGACCTAAGAAAAGCCCGTTTTCTCTCTCTATTTAAGAGTTCTTTAGAAACCCTAATTCCCTAACCTTATCAATATCATTTGGCCAAGCCACTCCCCTAAGTGCTCTGGTGTTGGCCGAGAGAAATAAAGAGAGAGAGATCAAGAAATATTTTCTTGATCTCCTGAAGGTTCTTGAGTGATCCCGAGTGTTCTTTGTTGTTCAATTGAAGAGCACACCCTCTAAATCTCTCAAAAAATCCCGGAGAATTATTGTTGAATTTTCTATTGTTGTTTGAGTGATGTTTTACCTGCACGAACTCACTCGAAACGCAAAAAATAGAGTCAAATGCAAGGAAGCTCATTTCAGCCTTCTTGCCAGATTGCCTCGCCAAACAAAGTCGCGGAACTTGAGTTGTTGGCGGGCCCAGAGTGCGCCTAAGTCTCTACAGGTATTTAACGCGGATCCAGGTCTAGCCACTTCACCAGCACCTCGCCCTAGGTTCCACCTACGCTGGTGCAAAGGTCTCGGAGCTCCATTTGGTCGCAGGAGTTCACAGGCTCGCAGGCCCATTTCCGACCAGCCAGTCAGAATCAAATCCGGCGGGTCAGAATCTTCAATTCCACGGGTCATAATCGAATCCGGCGGGTCAAAGTCTTTAATCTGGCGGGTCAAAATTTTGTATTTTTGACGAGGGCTCCGCTGTAGCTAGCAACGCACGGGGTTGTTTACAACCTCATATGTAAGTCTTCTAAAATAAATTCGATCAGCGATTGATACTATAAATGTGTTTATAAGTTTTTTGATCGTTTTATTCAATTTGTTCACATGTTTAGAATAAACAATTTATTACATGTTAGTGATTTTTAATACCTTGGTGTTAATATATTAAAATTAGTTTTAATTTATTTTAGATCTTATTATACATTTCCGCCACATATAGATGTGATATATAATAATTATTTTTAAATTGTTAAATAATTTCCAGCACTCAACTCAACGGTTCAGAATTTTCTTTTTTTGTATATATATTTACACACTTCCTTACCCGAACGTGCCCCGAGAATGTAGTAGAAAAACGTATCCGGGAGAGTGATTCGGGAACAAGCGTTGCAACAAGATGCAAAAATTCCATAGAGTGTGTATGGAAATACCCCTACTCATTGCATACATCTGGAGGTCAGACCTTCTATGGAGTACATCAAAGTTATGAAGGGGATGTTAGGTCTCAGTGAGAATACGAGCAACCGTAGAATTTTGGTCCAAAATGTTTTGATAGAAGACGATGAGACAATGATCAGTGCAGTGCTTAGGTCACATAAGAACAAGAGAAGAAAAAGATGAAGGTTATTCATTATGAGTGAGAAACGGATCTGCCCGCTTCCTCAACTATAACCAATAAGAAGGATCTGCCCGCTTCCTCAACTATAACCAATAAGAACCCTACTCCACCAAAGAAAAAACAGGTTCATGTGGCTTCAACATCTGCCTGAAAGAAGAAGAAGATAATAGTTGGCTTGTGAAAAATTAGAAACTCCAAACGTATCCCTAAGCTATAACCTATCCCTATTGATGTTTGGGAAGACGAAGGCTATGAGCATGCGATTCCTCTGCCACAAATGGAGACCAAAAGTATTGAGGAGTTACGGGACTTCCCAAAAATTTGCATGCTGCTCCATTGGACAATGTTTCATTTTTTACAGTGGAACATTGTTGGCGTATATGCCCACTAGAAGATTATTTATTTACATATTTTATGTAATATATAAATATTTCATAATTCGTTATTGTAATTTTCTGATTAAATTAATAAAAGTTGAAACGTTCATTTATTCCTTTTTTCGATTGATTGAAGATTTATGATATTCAATAGTCTTATAGTCCTTAATCAAACCTAATAAATGAAGAGACAAATGTAGATTTTTTTGAACAAACTCTTCATGGTTTGGTTAAAATGAAATATTCACAATCGAAAGATCAACAGATTATTGATCCGAGTATGATTCTCGGAAGAATCTATGATTTCTGGTTACGAGGTATAAAGATCAACAGACTTTGTGAAGTTCTCATAGATATGGAATTCATGTACAAGATTGCTGAAATTCAATGTATATGACCTCATGCTTTATTACTTGGATTGTGAATAAATGAACCGCGCGGTATCCAAAATTAAGTAGCGACTCTGTTTAGATGAAACAATGTGACTTATTACCTCCTCGTCAATACATTGTTTCTAACTTATTCACAAGTAATAAAGGAGTTAGGGAAATAACAACTAGAAAAATAAAATGGTAATTTTATAAATACCATCTATTTGATGATATTCATGATGGGGAATCATATATAACATTCAATGGATCCACTCAATAGAATTAAGTTGAATTTGTGTAGAAAATAAATTCATTTGAACCAAGGGATTCTTAGTGTCAACTCTTTAGTGGAGTAAGTTGACATTAAGCTAATACCCAAAAAACGTTTGTGAACTTTTGAGTCCGAGTATTGTAGCTCAAGCTTTGTTCATTTGGATCCATAAGGTCACCATTACAGGTCATTAGAGTAAGATTGTTAAATAAGAAGATAAGTTAATATAAGTTGAAGTGTTGAACTAGACGTTTTACTGGAAAATGTCTAAAGGGTGTTTTTGTCCACATGGACATAAAATGATGTGAATCTCAAAATAAGATTTTGAATATTTTCATATGATGGAAATATAAATTAGTCTCTAAAGCCGAGAAGTCGTTAGAGGCATTATGAAATTAATTTCATTATTTGTGCAATATCAATTCTACAATAGGTATTTTAACAATTATCTTAAAAGAAATAAGGAAGCATCTAGATCTCCTTCCCTAATATAGAGTTCGGCCAAGATACATCAAGGAGGAGAGAATTATTAGAGTTTAATTATGAAGATAATTACCCAAAAGGAAAAGAGGAACTGAGTCTTACATAGAGAACTGAAAATAATCTTTTGCTATTGTTTCTCTTTATTTTGGTCGACCAATATATCTCTCTCTCTCTTTAAAATACTTATTTTAATTTGGCATCTAAGTCCTTATTAGACTTAGGCATAATTAGCTCTCTAAATCAGAGACTTGTTCTTGAGCTACTGTGTTTAATTGTGCCCACACACAAATCCTTCAAACCTCTATAGACTCTTTTAATAGAAACCATAGGTTTCTTGAGTTCAAAGACTAACCTTTCTCAAGACTCCTCTAAATAAGGTACAAGAAAGATTTTCATTCAAGCACTTTGAATAATGTTTTTAAATTTATACGTGTTCATGAACTTTGCCTAGGTTAGTAAAAAAAAATTTACTTTTAAATAAACTTTTATATTCCGCCATTAATGTGTTAATGATAATTTTTCTTAATCCTTGACCTATTCCAACAAACATGTCACAAAATGGAGGTTTATCTATGTCTGAACTTTTTTTTATAGAGCATGAATTTTCTCGGGGTGCATACAAATTCTCCACCATCATTGACATGATTCAAGAAGCTGGGTTAATGAAGACTCTGACCAGCATTGGCCCCTACTATCCTAAACCGGTGAACACGTTTTTTGTCAATCTATTCCCCTAAATGGAAATCCCTAGAAGTGTTGAGTTCATAAATGTATAGGTCCATAGCAATTGGTTTGACATCTCCCTTGATGTTGTCAGTATTTTCTTGGACCGAGGAAAATCTACCAATAATGATCCTCTACCTCGCCTACGTATCATAGTCAAAGTCGTCTCTAATGACGAAGACGTTATGTGACCTGCCAATCAGGGAATGTTGTCCTTAGACTTTACAGCTAAGTATTATGCTCTTTTCATGATCGGTATTGCAAATTGGGCATCTTACACAAATGGTATTGTTACTCTTAATCTAGGTCCCCTCCGATCCTTGTCAGCATATTTCTTCATTCGTTGAGCTGCCTTGGCCAAGCTATCTCTTGCTCTTTCCAACAATTGAGTCTTATCCCTCAAGAACCGATATGCTGCTGGACAACTCCCTTGTGACTTCTGCTTTTCTAATTCATGCGGGGTAAGAGGAAAATGACCAATAATTATCTCCGAAGGGGTCATCTCTGTGCTCGATGATATGTGCATGTTGTAGCTAAACTTTGAAGTGTTGAGCAGATCTTTCCAGTTCCTCTAACTAGATGAGGAATTGAGTCTCTCCGTCTGACTGTCAATCTATGGGTGATTGGCCATGCTAAACTTCAACTATCACTAGGACAAAAATGGCCTTTAGAAGCGACAAAAGTCGCTTATAAAGGCCAAAAAAGTCGCTTCTATTTTACCATTAGAAGCGACAATGTCGCTTCTAAATATTTTTTAAGCGTCGAATTTAGAAGCAACAAGTCGCTCCTAAAGTCGCTTCTAAGGGTCCAAAAAAAGTGAAAAAAAGCGTGAGAAAATATGGTGGGTAACATTTAGAAGCGACATTAGAAGCGAGTTGTCGCTTCTAAATACTATCACCCGCCAAATTTAGAAGCGACTTTATCGCTTCTAAAAGTCAAAATAATATTTTTTATATATTTTATCCGATTTAATATTATTAATTTTTAAATTTATTAATTAATTAAAATTTTTATGGAATATAATCAAAGTTAATCATAAATAAATATACTAATTGAATCTAACTAAACGTAAATGAAATAACTATTAAGTCGGAATGTTCAACATTAAAATGTCGATAATTCATAAACTAATAAAATCATAAACGAAATAGTTATAAAAAGTCGATAAGTCTACAACATGAATAAAACTAAGATCTTCTTCCACGTCCTCGACTTCGTCCTCCGTGTCTTCCGGCGGGTCCGTAAGGAGGCTCGGTGTCGGTGGGAAATGATGAATGCAAAGGCTCGTCTGGGCGTCGACGTGGCTGATCCACCGGTCACATACCGTACGATAAGCTAATTTTTCTGAAAGGATTGAAACCATCTGCATCAAGTCCGAGTCGTACATTTCTCGGCTCGTTGAGAAATTCCGGGTATATTTCATCTAACTTCTGCCATGCTTTGCCGTCAGTAGGATGACGTAGAAAACATTTTCACTCGTTCTTTCTCGTGCCACTGCAATTCAACAGATGTGTGTCGAGAAGCGTACAACCGCGTGAGACAATCTTTCACAAGAAAGTATTGTAAAACTTTATGCGGTACCTCTTTCCCTACAACCTATCTGCTTTCATTTCACATCGGACAAACATCTGCACCTTTCAAATCCTTCCAAAACAAGATGCAATCATTCGAGCACACGTCAATAATCCCGTATCCCATGCCAAATCGCTTCAACTTTGACTTTGCCTCGTAGTGCTTTTCTGAAATTCTATTCCCAACTGGATGATATTTTCAAGAGGTGCAGAAGTTCTGGAAATGACTTGTTCGTCCAATGGTTCGTCACTTTGATGTGCATTAATTGGACCAAGAGAGATAATGATGAGAACTCCTTACAACCGGGATACAACTATGCATTCCACTTGGAAAATAGATCCACGATCTGCTCTTCTTCAGCCACATCTTGTGAAGTGGGATCATTAAAATCGTCATGTTCAATATCATTCCTGATATCTTCGATTGCGTTATGGACTCCACCAACATCGTCTTGGTCGTTTAAATCATATAGCTCAGGAATGACCACCTCACAATATCGGAGTTGATTGTTGATGATATGATATCGGAAAGTTGTTGAATTTAGATATAACAAATTAATGATTTGTTTGATCGACTGGTTACTTAAAAATTTACAGAAATTTGGGCAGAGTTTCACCTAAAATATAGACAAACCAAAAACCTTAAATTTGTACAAAACATATATAGACCAACCAGAACTATCATATTGATTAATAAATTAAAAATCTACGTAAAACAAACTACATATATAACTTTTCAAATTCATAATTACATTCAAATTAACAACATATTGACTTAGCAAATCAACCAAACATACTTAAGAACATATTCAAATTAATTTATATTCAACATATAATTAACTTATATTCAACATATTCAACTTATAATTAAGTTATATTCAACATATTCAAATTAATTCATATTCAACATATTCAAATTAACATATTCAAGTTATAATTAAGTTATATTCAACATATTCAAATTAACTTAAATTTAATATATTCAACTAAATTTCTAATTATTTTATTAACAGAATAAAAAACCTTGTGAGGAAATGTGAGAAGAAACGAGCAAGGGCAAACGAGATGGCGGTCACTACGAGGCTGCGATCAACTTGACCAACACACGAAAATCTAAATAAATAGTTAAATTAGAAGCGAGATTTAGAAGCGACAAATCGCTTCTAATTCCCAATTTCGACATTTAGAATACCGTTGTACACAGCTGCTAGGGAGTCGTGTGAGTGTTCCAAAACATAAAGCAAGCAGGTTCTATGCCTTGAGACCGAGATGTAAAATGAGTTCTTAGTCTTAGGTCGTTAATATCACTCTAGCAATAAAATTCACGTGAACACGATTAGCATAGCCATAGGATTGATTTTTTTTCGTTTGTCTAGAAATCTCGACATAAGGATAGAAAAGGGAAATCACACCCTTGTTCCACCTCATTCACATTTAAACCGTTTTTAGTTTAAGTTGTTTAGCAAGTTAAAACTCATACCCCTCACATTTCATTCTATCTTGATTTAAATTGCAGTGCTCTTAAATTCTCATTTAATATAAGTCCTTGTGAGAACGAACAGTACTTACATTCTATATTACTTGAGCAACACGTGCACGTGCCTGCACGTGCGTGCTCGTTTTTTGCAATAGTAACACCTGGAATTGCGATTCCACCGTCTTCTTCCATTCCCCGTTCATCCGGTTCATAATCGCGATTTTCTCTCCATGGATCATCGCTTGAAGAGACAGAATTTTGTCATGTTCATCTTGAGGATCGTCCGCCGTGACGATCTTTTCGAGCTTGGTCACTCTTTCCCTCAGTTTGTTCATCACTTGGACTTGTGTGGAAGCGACCATCCAAGCCCAAACGCAACTCTGATACTAACCGTCACAGGGACAACAATTCAATCCAAATTTGTGCGCCTGTGATGGCTCGGATCCCCCTAATCTGATCAGCCAACCTTTTACTCTCTCAATAAATAGGAATTGTGTTTACAATAGTCGGCTAGGCAAATCACACAACTCCACTGATTGACTCAAGCCCTATTTCGAACTCTATTTATACCCGAGAACAATTAAAACCTAATGGCCTTCTACAAATAGCTCACCCCCATGTTGGGCTCCGAATAATCCACACAGTCAAGTATCATCTTCTCGAAGCTCTTTGTCATGTGTCCCGCTTTGACTGCCGAAGTCTCCAACGTGGCGCCATGTAGACCTTAGGACACCTAGGTACACTTGAAAATTGGTCTCTGTCTTTTTGGTTCGTGTGATCTCGCCGGATCTGCATCCGACCTTCTTGATATTCACTTCATTGGCCAAGATTGTGTTCCATGCATGTCTTGGCTCCGTTGTCGCATGTCTCCTTCTACTCCAAGAATGGAATTGTCGGGCGCGTCAATATCTAGACGATTACAACAGTCTAGTATCACGTATTTATGGTGCAATTTAATTTAATATCATATATCTTTCATTTTGGAAAAATGATTGAATATATATTTATGATGTATAATGTTTTTGATAAAATATTATGTATTTTGTTAACTCTATTTCTATTTAAAAGTTGAGTACACTTGATTGTTTGAGTAAACATTTAGTTTAGCCAACTTCTCCTGCATTTTACATTCTATATTCAATTATGGAATCGACGCTTCTCGTATTTTTTGGTTATCATGTTTCGTCTATATAGACCGTCCCATATCGTTATCCGTAGTCACTTAGAGCGGAAACATAGCAAGCTATTTCTCTTCCAAATTAGAATGAAAAAATATATCTTATATTATATTAGTACTAGTGAATGATGTGACTCGCAATGCATTTGCTCTGTCTTTTGTGATTATTGATATGTATGCTAAATGTGGTCGGTTTGTCGATTAATCTCTTGATAGATATTAAGGACTTTTGGTTTTAATAATATTAATACAAGGGCCAGTTTATAGTTTATACAATACATCGCCATCATTGATCATCATATGACATTATGGCAGTTTAATGTTTTTTTATTTTTATTTTTTAACATTCCATTATTGATAATACGTGTATAAATATACATATATAGTTAATGAAGTATATAACTTTTTTAAACATGTATGAATTTTTAAATGGCCAACGTTTACAAAATATTCGATAAATGTCTAAGTTAATCTTTAACGAAATTTTTAGGACGAAATACCCCAAAAAGGTTCCTACCCATATGCGATGCCACGTCATCCCGTGCATGAAGTTTATTGGGAAACCGGAAAAAATTTGCAATAAATACATTTCGTGTCAATCAATAAACTTAAATGAAGAAAGTAATGATGAAATCGGTTTAATTAGTTTCACAATTTCAATTAATCATTTCGCAAGTTTCAATTCATTAAAAAAAAGTTTATTTTCTCTCAAAAGAGAAGAACATACGCGAATCCTTAAAAAATCAAGCGAATTCTCAGATTTCACGGCGGCGATTAACAAACTCGAATCGTCTCCGATGTCGAAGTCGAAGAATACAATAGTTAGGTTTTTTTGTTTAACTTTCGTTTATTTTTTACATTTTCGGGTTTTTATAACCGATTTTCATGAAGAATTTGTATGAGGATTTCAATTTTATTGATGTAGGTTTCTTCAATCTCTTCTATCTCAACATTTATATGTGGCTATAATATTGTTATATTTGATTTTGTTTGAAGGTAATCCTAATGTAAACGATTTCTGGGTATTTCAACTTTAATGCACGTATATTTTGTATTGTTTAACTCTGTTTCTGGGTACTTCAATGATTTCTGGGTATACAAGTAATGTGCACAGTTTAACAATATGTAAAATAGTATTCGAAACAGTTTAACAGTCTGTAAAATGGTTTAACAGTATGTAAACATAATTCCTTTAGAATTCACATATAAAACTGTTAAATTTTAAATAATTTAACGAAAAAGTAAATGTGTTAAATAATGTAAATTATGTACCGATTATCAAAATATTGCGACGTTCATTGAAAAATGGATTCGTTAATGTCTGATGCTTGTAAATCGACTATAAGTTAACATATGTTTACTTGATGACTGAAGATGGAAACCATGACGAGCAGTGAAAGTGAAACCATGAAGAATATTAACACGAGAGAATAAACAGGGAAAATTAATCTCGTGGGTGTTTAATATTTTTAATCAGGTTAAAATAAGAAATCACAAAATAAACAATAAAACAAATATTCGACCATTAAAACCATTAATGACGTGCCCAATCAAACTTAAAGTACACATACCTCGTTTATATAAAACACTTAAAATAAGAAAATAATGATTATAATAAGTTGCCGAAATTTATGTAAACCAAAATTTGAATTTTAAAATTTTTCAAAAAAATTCGAGCTAGTAAGCGCAATTTCGTAAAGTCAACTCGTAAAACAGTGTGACATGTATACATTTGGGCCATTAACTAAGTTTTACATAAATGTTGTCCATTTCGCAATTACACTTCCAAACGTTGGCCATTTGACCAATTATTTTATGTGTATATATATATATATATATATATATATATATATATTTATATGTACACTAGCGCATTATATATATAGCTAAGGCTGTTTAATTTGAAATAAGAATTTTCTCTAAAGAAAATATGATTCATTCCTTTTTTAATCTAAACATTTTACTAAAACGTGGGTGAGCATTATTTCCATTCCTCTTATTTTGGTCAATGTAGTGCGCTTATAAAGTAAGAATATATTTGTAAGCAGGAAAAGGGAAACTGATAACAAAACTTCGGGGACTGTAAAATAGGTCAATAATAATTGAGGAAAGTTGTATAGTATGCGTTTTTGATGATATTGAGCTGAGAAAGATTTGTAGCGATTTCGGATCCGAGTCAAGTTCACGGAGGTAAAAGAAAGTGAAAGCTTTAATAAGCACAAGCCAATAAAATACCCACATTTCTTTTGTATGGAGTCTTATGGAATTAAAGCGGCAGCATTTCGCATGTACAAACTTTTGAGGTTGAACAAGAACAGTTCATAATTTAAGAAGGAGCTTCGCATTTTGTTAAAATATTAAATGTGTTGTCAATAAACAGTTGGATATTCTGTTGTTGCGTAACATAAGTAAAAGAATAACAGATAGGACTTTACTTTAGAATTTTGCCTTTTCGTACATTATTCGGAAATTATTGAATGTTTCTGAGCGATATTGGGCTATGTCTACAAATAGGTGGCCCAATTAAGTGTAGAGAGCCAACTCTAAATATCTTACATTTGAAATACTCTTGAAATATCACACAGTAAGTTATATAATACCCCAAACAATACTATCATAATCTATACCATGATTTGTATTTTGCAAACATCAACTTAATCATTCGTAAGAATGAAAAAGGTACGGGCTTTGGACAATTCTAGTTATTTACAACCCTCCTATTTCAGAAATGTAATTATAGTACCGATATTTCACAACTAGGAGTACTCATTTGAAAGTGGGTAGATCAATATCCTGAATACACTTACCTCCCTCCTCCTACATTAATTACTTTTTTACTTTTTTTTTTCCTTTTACGTATTCACCCGTCCAAACTTCCAACGCATTTCTCCCCTTCTTTTTTCACCCCACCGCCCCATTTGCGAAA
The DNA here is from genome assembly GCA_958296335.1 of Urtica urens. Taxonomy (NCBI): domain Eukaryota; kingdom Viridiplantae; phylum Streptophyta; class Magnoliopsida; order Rosales; family Urticaceae; genus Urtica; species Urtica urens. Next base: position 10,848,057 of record OY282520.1, on the reverse strand, counting down.
CCCACTTACTCCAAACTCCGACGAGTTTTTCCCCTTCTTCTTTCACCCCACCGCCCCATTTGCGAAACCCACTTACTCCAAACTCTGACGAGGTATACCTTTTCGAAAGACTCCGTGTTTGGTGTATTCCGGCCACCCTAAACCTCCATAAAACCACGTCCTCGCGTTGTACCCTGTTTTTCCCGACCGAAACTCTCATTCGTCAAACATCCAACGCTCCGAGCGTTGCCTCCCTCCGATCGATACGTCTTCTCGCAGATACAAATAAGTTTATTGAAATTCATTGTTGCAAGTGACTGTTCATCTTCCCGAAACTCTGATATTTTCGTGTATTTCGCAATTTTGTTGTTAATCTCCCTTTACAGGGAGTTAGTAAAAATGACTTCTCGGTCGCATGCAACGACCCGAAAGACACCCAAAACTAAAATCCCTTCTGGTTCGAACGCTGAGAACTCCATACCATGGCGGAGTGAGCGGCTTTCATCAAAAAAGACACGCGGTGGTTCTGCAAGTTCAAAAATGACTCGGAAAAGAACTAGGTGTGCACCAAAAGGCCCAGCCCCCCAAAAAAATGAAGTCAACCGGTGAACCATCGGGGTTGTCTCTGCAAGAACGAGGGAAAGGAATGTCGGTGAGTTTTTTGCTTGTTTTGGGTAGATGTCCGTTAGTTACATTGGATATGACGTATTTGGAGGTGTGATGATATAACACTAATAGGTATTAGTTACTTCATGAAAGTTGTAATAATTGACCAACGTTACTAGTATTGCAAAGTAGTTACAAAAGGTATATGTATGTATGGTGGTAGTTACGTTTAGTTCATTTTGTTTGAATTTGTTTGACTGAATAGTTTCCAGAATTTGTTAATAGTTCCTAAAGTTTATGTGAGTAGTTACCTTTAGTTCCTAGCAGTTAATGGTGGTTAAGTGAATAGTTCTCATAGAAATTATTAAGAGTTACATTTAGTTCTTAGTAATTACAATTGTTTGACTGAAGAAATACCAGTTCTTCTGAGTAATAGTTACAAGTAGTTCCTGAATAGTTACCTCTAATGGTTTTTATTAGTTCCTATGAGTTTCATTTTTTTGACTGAATAGTTACGTCTATTTCTGGTTAGTGACAGGAATGAGTATGGATAGTTACCCGTAGATGTTATTAGTGATACGATTATTTTATTGACAGGGTTGGATGAGGTACGTCCCCGACGAAACGTATGTTAATTTCAACTTTAACTTCCACGGTAACGTCATGACGTTCAAGGAAGAAGCGATGATGTCAAAGACTCAAGAGGATTTGTTCCGGGAGTCATGTTTTGGACCATTTCTCGACATGCCCTCAATAACGAGGTCCTCAAAGATCCTCAGCACGCTGATGTTGAGGACTGGAAATTTCGAAGGAGTTGCCACATCCAACTCCTCACTGCTTATAGATGTCGGTGCAGAGCCGCGGGAGTTCAGTATGAAACAGTTCGGTGAGATCACCGGATTGAATGTGCAAGAGGGCTACAAGCTGAAACAGATGGGTGAGATCCCTGAAATCCCGAAGAGCTTATACATGGACACGTTCAAGGGAGGTGTCCTTGCAATAAGGGCATATATATCCTTATTTCTAAAGGACAGTCAAGGCTGGGGTGATGATGAGAAACGAGTGCGGTTTCTCCTCATCTACTTCTTGTATAGCGTCCTTCTACCGGGCCAACGGATTGTAGCATTGAAGAACACGTCGTTCATCAAGCTGGTCGACAACCCATGCGAATTCAATGGGTTTCCTTGGGGAAACGTTGTTTGGGAGCACTTCCTTGGGAGCGTACAAATGGTGGTCCTAAAAGCTCAGAGCCCCTCCACCACCGAAAAGACGAGAAAGGTCCACGTCGAAGGTTTCGTACTACCCTTGCAAATATGGGCATACAAATGCATACCCAGGGTGTCTCAAATAGGGTTATGCAACGTTGTTTAGTCAAGTGTTACCCCGCTGATGCTCCGGTGGTCATCTACAACCAAAGTGCTAGTTCTTCAATTGGACGACGTAAGTTTTTGTTACCTTTTCCAACAATGAACTTGGTATTTAAATTTTTTGTTTTTGGTTTCTGATTGTAGGCCGAGTTTAAGCTGATGGGCACGACATGGCCAGAGACAAACATGCATATAATCCCACTGCAGGAAACCTTCTGTCGGTTCTACCTCTAAAATTTTTGAGGTACTGTCTATTACAAGTAGTCATAAGTAGTCGTAACTAGAGATAAATAATAGTATCTAAACGTAACTACAGGGAATTAAAGGGACATAAAGTAGGTAACTACACGTAGCTGTTTGTAACTACAAGTGTTATCTATATGAAACTAATTATAGTAAGCCGTAACTAAAGGTATGTATTACAAGTAGTCGTAAATAGTCGTAACTATAGGTATCTAAACAGATAAACTTTATGTAACATATTATAGCTAATAGTATCTAAACGTAACTGGATGTAACTAATGGTTCGACGAGAAGCCCAACGGGAAATGGTGCATTTGTATAGATTACAAAGATCTTTACAAAGCCTGCCCCAAAGATAGCTTCCTCCTTCCCCGGATAGAGCAGCTCGTGGACGCGACAACGGGTCATGAATTGCTCAGTTTGATGGATGCCTATTTAGGCTATAACCAAATCCGGATGCACGAAAACGACTAGTTAAAGACGAACTTTGTGAAGAACAAAGGTCTCTACTGCTACAAGGTGATGCTGTTTGGCCTGAAGAACGCCGGTGCCACCTACCAGCAACTGGTCAATCGTATGTTCGCCGATCAGATTGGCAAGACCATGGAGGTCTATGTAGACGATATGTTGGTAAAGAGCCAACTGGCCCCCAACCACGTCCATGACCTCCGAACCATGTTCATGATCCTCCGCAAGTTTAGGATGAAATTAAATCCCAACCAGTGCGCGTTCGGGGTCGAATCGGGGAAGTTCCTCGATTACATGGTAAGCAAGAGGGGGATCGAAGCCAACCCCGAAAGGATAACGGCCATCCTCGAGATGAGATTCCCCCAGAAGCCAAAGGAGGTGCAAAGCCTAGCCGAACAAATCGTGGCCTTGGTCAGGTTTGTCTCCAAGGCCACTGACAGGTGCCACCCTTTCTTTCAATCTCTGAAGAAGAGGAATGGATTCGAGTGGACAGCGGAATGTGAAAGGGCATTCCGTGAGATGAATTCATACTTCCCGACTCCCCTGTTCTTGAAAAAACCAGTTTACCACGAGGTCCTCATATTGTACCTCGTAGTGTTCGTAAGGGCCACGAGCGCAATCCTCATACGGGAAGAAGGCAAATGCCAACGGCCAGTCTATTATGTCAGCAAATCTCTCTTGGACGCTGAGACTCGATATCTAGAGATCGAGAAGCTATCGCTGGCCTTGGTCATGAGCGCACGAAAGTTGTGTTCGTATTTCCAGGCGCACCAAGTGGTCGTGCGCACCAGGCATCCAATTGAGAAGGCCCTACAATGAGGCTCCTCGACGAAAATGGCCATCTGGTCACAAGAACTCAGCGAATACGGGATAAAATTCAAACCACGAACGGTCATCAAGGGCCAAGCTCTAGCCGACTTCGTGGCAGAGTTCGCACCAAAGGAAATCGAGGTTGGGTCAGTCGAAATCTCGCCAGATCCATCAAAGAAGCGGGACATCGGGCCGACAGGTCCAGTATGGTCTCGACACGTCGACAGCGCATCCAACGCGCGAGGGGCTGGCGCCGGAGTGGTTTTAACTAACCCCGATGGGAAAAAGCTGAAATACACCCTCCGCTTCGAATTCAACGCCTCTAATAACGAGGCCACGTATGAAGCCCTAATAGTCGGTTTGGAGCTAGCTCACCGGCTCAGGGTCGAAAATCTGCGCATCTTTTACAACTCGCAATTGATTGTGAACTACGTAAAAGGTGAATACATCGCCAAAGAGCCAAATATGATCGCATATTTGGATAAGACCCTCAAGAACCTAGAAGTGATAGATCGGTTCAAAGTCGTCCAAATCCCTCGAGAGGAAAACATCGAGGCCGACGCTCTAGCGCGCCTCGCCTCAGGAATCGACGAGGAAGAAGATGGAAGCGTTCCGAAATAAGTCTTGACTCGCCCCTACGTATCCAGAAGCGACGTAGGGACGATCGGCGATTCTCCGACCCTATCTTGGACGACTCCCTTATCAAAGTATATCGCGAACGGCAAACTGCCCAAAAATCGCGACGAAGCCCGAAGGTTAAAAGGCCTAGCGTCGAGATACACCATGCGCGGAGACGTGTTGTACAAGCGTGGTTTTTCAATGCCACTCCTACGCTGCCTTCACGAGAGTGAAGCGAAGCGGGCAATGAGCGAGGTGCATGAAGGGTTGTGTGGGTACCATGCCGCAGGACAGTCGATGGCGCTTAAACTCTTAAGGCTAGGCTACTTCTAGCCAACCTTGAGGAAGGATACGCACGACTGGGCCCGACGATGCGACAAATGTCAAAGGTTCGCCCATGTACCCAGGCAGCTTTCGGCCCCGCTCTGCCCCGTCATCGTTCCACGACAATTTTCCAAATGGGGGATCGATGTAATTGGCGAGCTTCCCATGGCCCCGAGGCAGTTCCGATTTTCCATAATCGCAGTCGACTACTTCAAAAAGTGGGTCGAAGCGGAACCTCTTACAAAAAATCACTAAGGCAAACACGACAAGCTTCATCTGGAAGAGTATCATATGCCGCCATGGGGTTCCAAAATCCATCGTGATGGACAATGGCCAGAAATTCGAGAATGCCTGCCTGCGCGAGATCTATGAGCAACTCGGAATAAGCAAAACCTATTCCTCCCAAAGGAACCCCCAAGCCAATGGCAAAGTGGAAGCAGTCAACCGCACGCTAAAGGAATTTTTTTAAGAAGAAGTTGGAATCCCGAATGGGTGCCTGGGCGGACGAGCTGCCGTTTGTGTTGTGGGCTTATCGTACCATAGCTCCGAACGCAATGCGAGAGACCTCATTTGCCCTTATCTTCCGAGTTGAAGCGGTGCTCCCGATAGGGACCATACTCCCCATGTTTCGTATCGAGACCTTCCACAAAGAGGAAAACGAAGAGGCGATGCGGGCAGAGCTCGACCTAATCGATGAGAAAAGGTCCGATGCACTCACCCGTCTCGTCGCTCAGAAAAGGAAGGGCGAGCGATACTACAGCTCAAAAGTCAAGTTATGAAGCTTTGCAAATGGGAGCCTAGTACTAAGAAAGGTGTTCCCCAACACCAAAATTCAAGGAGCCAGCGTCCTGGGCTCGATATGGGAAGGACCATACCGAGTTCGCAAGAGCCTCTTTTCGACCGGCCCCAGCGCCACCGCAACCGCCGGCGACGATGGATACCGATTCGCCCAAGGCCTTGGGCTTCCTCCGCCAAGGCACGCAAGGCTGGGCTCGCCCTCGCTCGTCCGTGCCTCCGACGCCGTTCCTCGGCCGGTGACGACCTCCAAGGTACTCGACGAAGTCTGGGGAGTGGGACTTACCTGGGATCGGGAACAGAGCTCCCTGGCGACCTAGTCCTTGGCGACGCGGCTCCCAGTGTTCGCCAGGACACTCGCGTCCAACGCGCCTAGCTCCGTTGCCCCAAGTCCCTCAGCTTTGCCCCCGCTCGCAAGGCCTCGTCTGGCGACCCCTCGTCGACCGACCTCTTCGCGCGACCCACGTCCGACCAGCGCCGTCGCTCCGACCACCAAATCACTGCCCTCGTTAATGGAATCCCCCTCGGATGCCATCCAGGCATTTAGCGTTTCGTCGTCAAAATATTCGGATAGGGGGGAATCAACTACCGTTGAAAAAGAAATAGCGAATGACCAAAGGTAGGGGTCGTTTTCCTTGGGAATGGAAAGAAAAGATTCAACCAAATCATCCAGGGACCCACCAATGGGGGACGACGAAAGACTCATGGAGAAAGGAAATGATAATAAAATACAATAAAAGATATAATGAGCGGCTGCACAAAGTCGCAATGGGACTTATATTACCTGACTGTTGCCCTCATCTCGAGCGTCAAGGTCCGCGTCCGCAGGTCCGGCTCGCCTGAAAACGTCTCTGGCTCACATCCAAACGATGAGGGAATGTTCAGAGTTCGCCATTGACCGCTCGCTCAAAGTCAAACTCGGAGGGCTAATGTTGTCGATGACATCCGGCGATATAAACAACGACCGACGAACGTCAGAAGGACATGCGATGCTTTATAATGATGCCTGAGACGAACATTCCGGGGGATGCCTAGCCTGTCGAGAATCTCCCCGGGCGTCCCCTTGGGTCGGCCCGGACGTCTTTCTGGCTCCCTAGGGGCCTGGACGTCCTCTTGACCCTCCGACTGGCCAAGAAGTCCTCCAAGCAGCCGACTATCCTGGACATCCTCCTAGCGGCCTACCGGCCCGGACGTCCTCCCAACGGCCACCGACTCGGACGTCCTCCCGGCGGCCAACTGGCTTGGATGTCCTCCCCGCGGCCGACCGGCCTGGACGTCCTCCCACCGGCCGACCGACCTGGACGTCTTCCTAGCGGTCGGCCGACCTAGGCATCCTACCGACGACACACCAGCATGGACGTCCTCCCGGCGGCTGACCGGCCGGGACGTCCTCCCAGCAGCCGACCGGCTCGGACGTCCTCTTAGCGGCCACCAGCCTGGACGTCCTCCCGACGACCGACCGGCCAGGATGTCCTCCCAGCGGCCATCGGCCCAGACGCCGACCGGCCCGGACGTCCTCCCAGCGGCCGACCGGCCCGGACGTCCTCCCAGCGGCCGACCGGCCTGGACGTCCTCCAGGCGGCCGACCGGCTTGGACGGCCTCTCGGTTGCCGACCGGCCCGGACGTCCTCATTGCGGCCACCAGCCCGGGCGTCCTCCCGGCGGCCGATCGGCCTGGATGTCCTCCCAGCGGCCACCGGCCGAGACGCCGACTGGCCCGGACATCCTCCCATCGGCCAACCGGCCTGGGCGTCCTCCCAGTGGCCACCGGCCCGGACGTCCTCCCGGCGGCCGACCGGCCTGGACGTCCTCCCACCGGCCGGCTGCTCCGGATGTCGAGAGGCCCGGACATCCTTGTGGGTGGACGGTCGTCTCCCTGGACGTCTCCCTATGCAGGTCGGGACGTCCACTCGAGGTGGCCCATACGTCCACCCAATTGGCACGTCTAGGGGGTGTTGGATGGCTCCTGAAGACTATAAATACCCTCCTCCATTGCCAAGGAAGGGGGTCGATTTTGGAGGTACAACATGGCGTTGTACTCCCCTTGTCTATGGAGGTAGGTTTGGATATTTTCATACCCGGCGACGAGGTAGTGGTTGGTGTGAGCATTATACTCTAGCATCGGATCTCGCACTGGAGGTGTGGGTAACTCGAGTACCTTTGCTTTACGCGGTCGTGCTGCCGTCTCCTCCGCCGCCCCCGCCTCCTCAGCCTCGTCCTCCTTATCCGATGCTACCTCATCTTGAATCTTGTAACGATCGGTGATTGACTTTGTAATTGGGCCCATTTGACCTTTGATCGTGTCCCGCCTCCCAATTCTCAACTCTCCTCTCATGCAAAGAACACTGTTGATCGACGGATACGGTAGACCGGTCTTCTTAGCCTTGTAGTCAACACTCCTCATCCGGACCGAGATGAATCGACCAATGTTTATCCTGAGTCCCTTCACGATGAATGCGACCCTTGTCAAGGCTGAAAAAAATGCGTGATCGGGAATATGCAAGCGCACACAAAGTAAACTCATACTTTGACAATCCTATCAAAACAAAATTTAAAACACAATAATATTATTAATTTAAAACATAATCCTAATCATATTTCTATTCATTTCAAATTATAAAAACAAATCGTTAGGTAATTATGTAGTTTGTGAGTTGATCACGATGCAAGACTTCTCTTCCCTTCTCTGTCGTCCAACCTCGGTTCGGCAGACACAACAAACTCGCCATCTCCGCCTTATCCGCATGACGTATGTATTGAATGTAATCCTGCGTCTCGAAAGGAATGTTGGGGGTTTGAAGATAAGCGTTGATCGCCTCGAAACTCATGTTTACCATCTCTCCGCGAACCGTGATAAAGTTATGCACTGCATCCGGTTGGTTCGCGTAAAATTCCTTCACGATGGTGATATTGCCATCGCACACGGTAGGTTTGCAAAATTCTCCCCAACCATACTCGTCGATGAAGTTGTTGATTTTTTGGCCGATATCGAATCCATCTCGAGGGATACTAAATCCCCTCTCCTGGATTACGGAGTGCTTAACGAGCAACTCGTAGAGATCATCTTCTTGTTGAGATGTGAATATGCACGATTCGTATTGTTCTACTTCACTTTCCAATGACGAAGAAGACCCAACAACTTTGCGGGAACGCTTTGAAGTTGTGACCTTGGCTTTGCCCATGGCAACTCGAGTAGCTTTCAGAGGAATTTTGAACTACATAACCATATACACAAACACAAAAATAATTTCAACATATATAAACAGAACTTCAACATAAACACAAACTAATAACCTACCATTTCAACATAAACATAAACACAATTTCAAAATTTACAATTTCAACATATAAACATAAACAAATTTAAACATAACCTAAAATTTCATCACAAACATAAACATAATTCAACATAACGGTACAATTTAAACATTTACACAATTTAGGATTCAATTCACAATAACAAAAAATTCGGATTCAATTCACAAACATAAACAAATAATGATAATCAAGAAAATCGTGGAAATTCCATAAAATGTAATCGGGTAATTCCTAAATATATTAACATACTTCGAAATCATTAAACATACAAATCTACACGAAATCATCAAAAAATTACTCTAAAACCGTGGAAATCATGAAAATCCTAAACACTAACCCTAAAACCGTGGAAATCAACAATGTATTCAAATCAACAAGGGTTTAACAATATCAAATAATCAAAACCTACAAATCTACACGAACATACAATTAAAAATCGATTATAGGAGTCGGATTTACCTTAGTAATATGGAAGAGGGAATGGAGAAAGGCGGAAACGTGAAGGCGCGGGAGAAAGGAGGCGACGTGAAGGCGCGGGAGAAAGGCGGCAACGTGAAGGCGAGTGAGAAGGGCGGCAAGAGCTCGGTGAAGATGAACACGCAGAGGAATCGGTACAGAACCGGCCGAAATCGAGTTTGACAGAGAAATGAAGTTTGGGTAAAGTGAAAAAACCCTAAAATTTTGAATTTATAGTGTTATTTTCAGCGACGCCGCCACGGCACCATTATGGATCGCTCGCGGCGCAGACTACAATTTCGGGCCCATAGTTGGGTTTGTAACGGCGCCGCGGCCCTATATGCAATTTCCGCGACGCCGCCTCCCACAATCCTTTTATATCCGTTGTGGGGGCAGCGCCGTAATTTTTTTTTACCCTTCTCCCACAACGGAACTTTGGATCGGTTGTGGGACGTGGCGCTGCAGCCCTATAAGGTGTCACCCTGGCGCAGCTCCCACAACGTATCCATTAAGGGTTGTAGAACATTTTCAAATAAGTAAAATTAAACAACCCTTAGAATAATGGTTGTAGAATAAACTATATTCCACAACCGATATTCTAAGGGTTGTGGGATACCCTAAAATTAAGCCATTCCCACAATCCTTAGTCACAAGGGTTGTGGAATAACCTGAAATTAAGAACTTGCCACAACCCTTAGTAATAAGGGTTGTGCAATCACCGAGTCCACAATCATTACAAATAAGGGTTGTGGAAAGTCGATTGTGGGATCCAACATTTGTAATAGTGATGTTTAGTTAATTATAATAGTTGAACGTGTTTAATTAGTTAATTGAAACTTTTGTATATGTATTAGGTAATTCAAAATGTTGAATATCTCTAGTTAATTACAATAGTTGAATATGTTTAGTTATTTGAAATTGTTGTATATGTATAGTTAATTGAAATGACATGAATATATTTAGTTAATTGAAACCGTTCTATATGTATTAGTTAATTATGATTGTTAAAAATGTTTAATAGATTGGTTGAGATATTGTGATGATAAGTATAGTCATTTGTTTGGTAATTTGGTTTTCAATCGTTAAATTACAGGTTTGGATTATTCATATTATAAAGGAAACTCCGTCGAAATTTTGTTAATAATTTTTAGAATCATCGTCTTTTCTCTCAAATTCATATGAACAAAAACAATTAAGTTCTATATTCTATATCTTCTAAATGGACAAGAGGAGGAAGAACCAAAGGAGAAGTGATATTATTTTACATTTGTGATGTTGCGTTTTCGAATACTAAGTGAACTTTTAATGTTTACGTTTTCTTTTTCGTAAGTTAAAACACTTTGAATTATATTAAAACACTTTTAATTTTATTTATGTTGATTTACGATGTCATTAATTTTTTATTTAATTTTATTTATGTTAATTTTATTTAATTTATTTTTTATTTTAAATATATATTTTTTTAATTTCATACCCATATCCAATGCATTGGCGGGATGAGTATTGGATGTGACATTGTCGCATCCAAAGGTAGCAAATATTTTTTTATGCACTATTTTATTTTTAGCTGGTAAACGTTTGGAAACGACTAGTCGCACCGAATAATTTTGGCACGCAGACTATTGGATGCGACAATGTCGCATTCGATGTCGTTTACCGCCATTTTTTAAATATTTTTGGGCGGAATTTAGATGCGAGTAGTCGTATCAAAATTGTCGTGTCTGATGAGTGGGAGTATTGGATGCGACTAGTTGTATCCAATAGTTTTAGTTACGAGTATTCGGATGCGACATTGTCGCATCAAATTTCGCATCTAAATTGACTTTTAGATGCGACTTTTGGCCTTTAGATGCGAAAAAAATTCGCATCAAAGGCCAATTTTGTACTAGTGAGAGAAGTTTCTTCGGCGATGGTTAGCTCCGAAGAACTTTGAAATATTAAATATTTGTTGCGGGTCATTCTTTAATTTTCGTAATTTGATTTTTCTCATTTTTTCATCGACTTTATTTGCATTGTATGATTACTTAATTAAAGGTAATTGTTTTAACAAGATATTCATAAAAAAAAAAAAAAAATCAACGAAAAAGAAACATCTTCTGACGATAAAAAGAAGTATTATAATAAAATAAAAAAATTCCAAAATCGTTATTGTGAGTATCTTCTTTACTTTCCGTAATTTATTTGAAGCTTCTTCATTTGAATTTATTTGAATATTCTAATTATTTAATTAAATAAAGGTTTTAGGTTTAGAATGCAACGAAGAACGGTGATAGAGAATTCTTCTGGCTAAAAATAATATTTAGAATACGATTGTAGTATGGCAACAAAGAAGCTTCTTCCTACATCACTAAGTTTCGAGAAAACTCTAAAATCCAAAAATGTATTGTTAGTCCCTATTTGTTATGTTTAATTGGTTTCGTTTTCTCTTCCTTGAATTTTTTTTAGTTTATAATTATTCAATTAATCAAATGTTTGTTTCAAAGGCCATCCAACGAATGATTTGGAGACAAAAAAGCTTCTTGCGGCAATAATTATTTTTAATAAACTAAAAAATCCGAAATCCTTTGTATTTTTTTTATTCCACGTAATTTATTTGAAGCTTCCTTCTTTCTCTGGATTTATTTTAATCTTATAATCTTTGAATTAATTATAGGTTTTTTGTTTCAAATGCTATTATTCAAGGAAGAATCCGGCGACAAAGAAGCTTCTTCTGGGGATACAACGATCTTTATAAAATATAGTAAACGAATGCTTCCTTATGCGCCAAATACGAAATTATTTTTTAAACAACCCAATCTAATCCCACGATCCTTAGCTTGATCCTTATTGTAGCAAAACAAATACTACTATATAAAGTATGTTTTAAATAAATTCAGAGAAGCCTAAAATGTAATATTGTATCTGGTTTTAATATTTGGCATGTGCACATATAGAATACGATGCAAATGGAATAATTACCTGTACTAGCAAATTAAAAATAACAACGTACAATCCAATTCACGCTATTACAGGAGACATTTTTCCGCCCCAAAGGAAAACTTTCAACTCGGTTGGTCCATCCCATATTTAAAAGAGGTAGTGCCTAAAATACCATATTTTATTTTTAAATTTCCCAATATTCACTCAAACGTGTTTTCTTCTCAAAATACAAGTAAATTTCGTGTGAAAATACAAAATACTCTTAAAAAAATAAAACTAACACAAATGACCTACACTATACTACCGGTCAAAATAATTAAGAAAAAAATTTAAAAAACTAAAAGAAATAAAAAAATTTAGGGTTGGAGAAGTTTTTACCTTTTAAAGTTTAATTTTTTTTTAAAATAAATAAATAAAACCAATTAATATGGATATGGAATAAAATGTAAAAAAATTATTTTAGGGGTATTTTAGACTTTTGTACTAGTATTTGGGAAAAAATTAATTTTAGTGAATTTTGGGAAGACCAATAACAAATGGTGGTACTTTGGGCAATTTATCTATTTAAAATCAAGATAAAAAAACATAAGAATTTGGCTACATGTCTCGGACCACTTTGACCTTCGTCAATCCCAAAATCGAACTAAATACTTTGGATAACCCCCAATCGTAACACATTCCAATATCGATATCATGATGACTAAGTATTTTGGACCCTTTAATGGTGAAATTCTCAAAAATCGATAACGAGATTTGACTTAGTATTTTCTTCCCATCTTTCTAGATTGAAAAAAAAGACATTAACTATTTCTCACACCCAAAGGCTTTCGAGTCATATTTTATCATCTCTATATAAGTATTAAAGGACTCGAGAAAATCATTATCGTATTCTTCACTCGACACGAGAATAATCTCATCACCCGTCTCACATATTAAAAGACACGTGACCGAACTCATACTCACCATGTGTTCACGAATGTTAATCTCAAAAAATAACTCAACATTTTAGAACAACTAGTCCTGGTTCTCCATCAGCAAAGGAAATCGTGGCTCTCAACACATGAGCGTAGGTGCAAGAAAGACATAGACAAACGCAAAGGACCTTAGACAAGTGTTGACTCGTTGATGAACCCGCTCCAACGTCCAACCAAGCGGCGTCTGCCGAGCGAGACAACAAGATGAAGCGTCTTGAGAACAGGCAATTCTTGCTAATTGGCGTGTTTGCTAGGGATCAAAAAGAACGAGTGATGAGACGCCACGCCAAGTCAAGGGGACAGGTCGGTGAAATGGAAGACCCCAATTGAAAGATACCATGATCAAAAGGACCAAGGTGACTTGTACAATCTCGACGTGCCGGGCGAAAATTGCTAGCGGCTGGAGGGACCAAAAACCACCTAAGATCAAAGACAGGTACCCCTAGATCATGAGGAGTACGTGGCCACCCTTGGACTAAAAGAGGTACCCCAATACTCAAAAGTACATTGAGGCAGAGGACAGGAAAAACCATGCCCGTGACCCCCGCGCAGCCTGCTCTACATTCAGAATGAGAGATGAATCTCGTGTTGGCAGAGATGTCGACAAGAAGATTATTTATTTACATATTGATGTAATATATAAATCTTTATAAATTCCTTATTGTAATTTGCTGATTAAATTAATAAAAGTTGAAACGTTCATTCATTCCTTTTTAGTTTGATTGAAGATTTATGATATTCAATAGTCTTATAGTCCTTAATCAAACCTAACAATGTATGAAGAGATAAATGTAGATTTGCGTGAACAAACTCTTCATGGTTTGACTAAGACGATATATTCGCAATCTAAAGATCAACGGACTATTGATCCCAGTATGATTGTTGGAAGAATCTACGATGTCTGCTTGCGAGGCATAGAGAGTTAGGAACTCTATAATTCTTTCAGTGTATCTTTCGAAGATACTGAACGGACCAGTGCACCTTTAGAGACAATAGAAAAGCAAACCATTATCATCTTTTGTCTCACGGTCACTATGTATGAATCGCTTCATGCTTACCTAAATCCTGAAATGATACATGTCATTTCATAGCATTAATAATCTTATTTGAGAAAGTCAAATTCTAGATCCATTACGTGATCTAGACAAGGCCTATTGGTGAGATATTAAGTTATGAAGATGTCATGAACCAACTTTGTGAAGTTCTCATAGATATGGATTTCATGTACAAGAAATCTGAAATGCAATGTATATCACCTCATGCTTTATTACTTGGATTGTGAATAAATGAACCACGTGGTATCCAAAATTAAGTAACAACTTTATTTGGATGAAACAATATAACTTGTTAGCTCATCATCAATACATTGTTTGTAACTTATTCACAAGTAATAAAGGAGTTGAGGAAAAAACAAATAGAATGGTAAAATGTTAATTTTAAAGATTCTATCTAGTTGATGATATTCATGAAGGGTAAACGTAGATAACATTCAATGGATCCGCTCAATATAATTAAGTTGAATTTGAGTAGAAAATAAAACCATTTGAACCGAGAAATTCTCAATGTCAACTCTTTAGTGGAGTCAGTTGACAATAAGCTAATACTCGGAAAAAGGTTTGTAAACTTTTGAGTCCGAGTATAGAAGCTCAAGCTTTGTTTATTTGGATTCATAACATCACTATTACAGGTCATTAGAGTAGGATTGTTAAACTAGAAAGTGAGTCAAAATAAGTTCAAGTGTTGAGCTATACTTTTTCTCAGAAAATGTCTAAAGAGTATTTTTGTCCACATGGACATAGAATGATGTGAATGTCAAAATAAGATTTTTAATATTTTCATATGATGAAAATATAAATTATTTTCTAAAGCCGAAAAGTCGTTTAAGGCATTATGAAATTAATTTCGTTATTTGTGCAATTATAATTCGACAATGGGTATTTTAAGAATTGTCTTAAAAGAAATAAGGAAGCATCTAAAAGCTTCCCCCTAGGTAGAATTTCGGCCAAAGAGTGCATCAAGAAGAGAGTTTTATTTCCCTTTAATTATAAGGATAATTACCCAAAAGGAAAAGGGAAATGAATTTCCTTGAGAAGGAAATAAATAAGCTAAATGAGAAAACAAATTTCCTTCTTGCTTGAGGTGTATGGCCGGCCATCCTAAGAGAGAAAGGGGAAGGGTATATCAAATATTCTGTCATGATTACATTATTACTTTATGAATGAATAATTGACTTTTATAGATTTTTCATTCTCCTATAAATAGAGCCTCACATAGAGATGTGAGAGGTTAAGCTTTTGTCTTGTTCTCTCTTGCTCTTGGCCGACCCTCTCTCTCTAGAAAATACTCCTTTTTATTTTGCACCTAGATCCATACTTGATCTAGAGAATTAGCTTATGATCCCAGAATTGTTCTTGGTTCATATTGTTTAATTGTGCCCACACACAAATCCTTCTAAACCTCTATAGACTCTTGTAATAGAAACCTTAGGTTTCTCAAGTTCTCGTTTAGGTTCGAAGGAATCAAGCTAGAAGAGAAGATCAACATTTCCCTTGACGCTTCAAGTTTGAAGACACAAGAAAGGTTAATATTCAAGTACATTAAATAATTTTTTTAGTCATAACATGTATATGCACTTTGTTTAAGTTAGTAAAAATTATTTTACTAGTAAAAGAAATTTTTATATTCCGTCATTAATGTGTTAATGATAAATTTTTCTTGACCCTAGACCGATTCCAACATCTCGAAAAGGAGATCGTCCATAGTGAGGGTGCAAGTAGATTCTTTCCACCTCGATGCGCTAGGTCCCGTTGGCGGCTAAAGCCGCACATGAACTTAAGACATCACTTAAACGCTCGGTGGAAGATTCCTCAATGACAAAAAATTCTGAACGCCCAATGACCACATGAATCTGGTCCCCTCAGAACAGCCACACATGCCTCAAATAAAAGAGGATGCATTACAAAATTCGCGCCCATCATTCTGTCAGGAACGAGGAATTGACCAATATTGTCAATGTTTTGAAAAAAGAAGTTCGATAGTTACGTACAGTACAATCTACAATCCCCCTCGTAAAAAAACATGATCAAAGGGGTTGGTTTACTATTCGTGGCATAGATACTCATTGATGACGTCGAAGGGAAATTTTTCCACCCACCATGCCGCTTTACAACGGGAGCTCAAACTCGCTAAACCACATCCGTCGGTATGAGACCAATATGAAGATGGCGGGACAATCACCCTCGATGATATGTCAAGCATATTGTTGCACCCTTACCACCGCATTCGAATGGTTCCAAAGTCTAAGACGAGGGACTGTCCAATCTTTTAAAAATCTCCAAGAGAGGTTTTTCACACGATTATCCGCCTCCATAGTGTAGAGGAAAGAAAAAGTTTATCTCTTGATAATCAACGTGGGAATTCCGAGAAGTTTCAATTCTACCACAACTGGTTCATTGAAGATCGAACAAGGTAGCCAAAAATAAAGATAGCGACGCCTCCATCAATGGCATGCAGACTTGTAATTTATTGACATTATTGGTAAGAAAACAGCCAACCACTCTGAAGAGCTGACATCCCAGGATTCCTAGCACATGTCAGTCGAGGAATAGTTTTATGAAAGCAAGAAAATCCGTAAAAGGGGATGTCGGCGTAGGGTCGAGGAGGAAATTCATGACGAATAACATAGGAAGTAAACAAAAGAATCGACGTCATGATCTTCAACACACGACACTTGTCGAGGTGAAGAGATCATGTTACTCGAGAAATTCTAATGAGATTATGACTTCACACCAATCGAGAAATTCCAAATAGATTAAAAAGAAATTCCGAAGATATGTTTACTAAGTCCTGGCCCCTTGCAAAAGATCCATCTATACGCAACATTGTTAGGTTTAATAAAGGACTAATAAGACTATTGAATATCATAAATCTTCAAACAAACAAAAAAGTAATGAATGAAGTTTTCAACTTTTCTTAATTTAATCAACAATTTACAATAAAAACTTATGAAAGATTTATATTACATCAATATGCAAATAAATAATTTTCTTGTGGGCATCTTTGACAACAAACTCCTACTTAACTCAAAGAAGATGAGAGTAGTCTTTCATGCCCAATCCGTCTCGATGTTGGTCGAAGACCTTGTTGGATAGGGCTTTGGTGAATGGATTTGCAAGGTTGTCCACCGTTGAGACCTTCTTCACCTCCACGTCTCCGCGCTGCATAATTTCTCTAATCAAATGGTATTTCCTCTCAATATGCTTAGAACGGTTATGGCTTCTAATTTCCTTTAAGTTAGCAATACTCCTACTATTATGACAACAAAGTGTCATGGGCTCGTTGTTATTTGGAATGACTTCCAAATACTTAAGGAATTTTCTAAGTTATACAGCCTATTTGGATTCTTCACAAGCAGCCATATATTCTGCTTCCATGGTGGAGTCACCAATGCTAGATTGCTTAATACTCCTCCAAACAACAGATCCAACATTCAAGACGAAGATAGATCCTGAAGTCGATTCCCTAGAATCCCTATTAACCTGAAAGTCGAAATTGGTATACTCTGTCATAGTCAGGTTAGTACCTGAATATATAAGCATCAAATTCCTAGTCCTCCGAAGATATTAAAGAACATGCTTAACAGCAACCCAGTGCTCGGGTCTAAGATTTGATTGGAAATGGCTAACTACGCCAATGGCAAAACATATATCCGGTCTAGTGCACAGTATAGCAAACATAAGAGTTCCTACGACTGAAGCATAGGGAATCTTTCTCATGTCCTCAATCTCTTGGGCAATCTTGGGAAACTGGTCCTTAGAGAGTGAGACTCCATGTCCAAAGGGGTTTTGGCCATTCTTGGAGTTTGGCATAGCAATCCATCACCTTATCTATATAAGATTCTTGGGAGAGCGACAAGGTCTAGTTCTTTCGATCTCGAAATATCAGAATCCCAATAATGTACGCTGCTTCCCTTGGATCCTTCATATCGAACTTCTTCGCTAACCAGATCTTAACCTCAGATAAATAATCCACGTAATTACCAATGAGTAATATATCATCGACATACAATACCAGAAATACAACCTTGCCCTTGTGTATTAACTTATAAACACAAGCTTCATCTATTGATTGTTCAAAGATGAAGCTTTTTACGGTTTCATCGAATCTAATATTCCATGACCTAAATGCTTGCTTTAATCCATAAATAGATTTAAGCAAATGACAAACCTAGGTCTCTTGACCATCTTTCACGTAACCTTCTGGTTGAGCCATGAAAATGCGCTCGTCAAGATTTCCTGACATCCATTTTCCAGATCTCATAATCGAGAGTGGTAGGTTTGGATAGAAGTATGCGAATCGATTTAGGCATTCCGATAGGCGAGAAGATTTTTTCATAATCGATACCTTCCTCTTGTGTGTAGTTCTTAGCCATTAGTCGCGCTTTGAATATCTCGACGTTCCCATCCGGACCCCTTTCTTCTTATAGATCAACTTACGTTTTCCGGGTTTAACCCCTTCAAGTAGGTCTACAAGTTTACAGACTTTGTTGGATATATCGAATACATCTCAACTTTCATGGGGTCAAGCCAAATGTTTGATTCAGAACCAGCCACTGCATGGCTGTAGGAAACAGGGTCATCCAGGTCAGAGATGGCTACGTCGAAGTACTACTTGACGAGATTCTGAATTGTTATCTTGTATTTCAATTGGATTAAAAACAGTTCTTACATATGAGGTACAAGCATCCTCACCCAATTTTCTTCAAGCACAATTTTGGTTCTAGGTTTTGTATTCCTCACAATTTTGCTGACTAAAGTTTTGTCGTCCTCGGGACTATAGAATATGAACCTTTGGTTTTCTTTGGATATTCAACGAATACACATAATTCTGACCTACTAGCCAACTTGCTAGTCTTTTTCCTAAGAACATGTGCAGGGAAATTGCAAATTTTGATGTGACTTAAAATAACCTTATGTTGGCAGAGATGCCCACAAAAAGATTATTCTTACATATTGATGTAATATATAAATCTTTCATAAGTCCATATTGTAATTTGCTAATTAAATTAATAAAGTTGAAACTTTTATTCATTCCTTTTTCGATTGATTGAGAATTTATGATATTAAATAGTCCAATCCTTAATCAAACATAACAATATATGAAGAGACAAATGTAGATTTTGTGTGAAAAAACTGTTCATCGTTTGGTTAAAATGAAATATTCATAATCTAAACATCAACGGACTATTGATCCTCGTATGATTGTTGGAAGAATATATGATGTCTGGTTACGAGACATAGAGAGTTAGGAACTCTATAGTTTTTCTAGTGTATCTTCCGAAGATTCTGAATTGACCAGTGAGCCTTTAAAGTGTTGGAAATTATTTAACAATTTAAACAATATTAATTATAATACACCGCCTATGTGGCGGAAAACTATAATTAGATCTAATATATTAAAACTAATTTTAATATATTTAAACAACCTAAGACATTAAAATTTATTATGTGATTGTAAACAATTTATAAAACACAGCACTAAATAATCAAATATACTAAACAACCTATATAACAATTTATATAATTTTTAGCTATTTAATAAATTGAGAATTTAGTCACATCAAAGGTTGTAAACAACCTTGATGTTGCTCTCTATCGTCGGAATGCCACACCTCATTCAAAACGATGAAAAACGCTTGTCGGAATGCGCTGGAAAACCTTCGCTGGAATGGGAGGGTTCGCCGGACTGGGCACTTGCGGGAAGCTTCTTCGACTGGGCTTTCTCGCTTGACAGGATGCTCGCCGGACTGGGAAGCCTCGCTGGACTTTGCGCTCGCCGGACTGGCGACTTTTGCCGCATGGGGAACTCGCCTGACAGGGAAGTCTCGCCGGATTACACGCTCGCCGGACTGGGGAGCCTCGCCGGGACCTGCGCGACGAAGAAGCCCTCGCCAGACTGGAGATCGCTAGGACGCCTCGCCGGATTGACCTCGCCAAACTCGCCTCGCCGGACTGGAGTCCTCTCGCCGGATTGGCCTCGCGGAACTCGCCTCGCCGGACTGGAGTCCCCTCGCCGGATTGGCCTCACCGAACTTGCTGGATGCTGCAGGAGTCGCCGGAATGGACGCTGGACATCCTGACATGGATCCCTCGCCGGAATGGATTTTAAAAATGGATTTTTGGCTTCCAAGATGTTTTAAAACAATTTTAAAACTATGAAAAATAGCACAAAAATAAATCAAACACCACGAGTGGGAAATCAACCATAATACACGAGGAATTATTGAGATTGAAAGGGTGGGTTTCAAGAAAAATTAGGAATGAATAGATGAAGAATAGAAAAACAATTTTCTCTTGTTCTTTTCTTGGGATTTCGGCCGAGTGTCTCTAGGGAGAGAGAGAGAGAGAGTTTATTGCCAACATTTAACTAGGGTTAGGGTTAAGTGATTAGGGTTTCTTAAGCTTTATTTTTACAGTTATAAATGGGCTTAACGTGGGTCAAACCCATGACCCTACTCACTTAAAGAATTCGGCCAACTCCCTCTCTCCTACTCGTCAAAAATTCATTTATTTTATTCCCAAATACATTTGATTTATTTTCTAAAATCAATTTAGAACTCTCATTATATTTAATACATCATTAAAATTATTTCATAGTAATCAAATAACTACGAAATGAGAAATAAATTATTTTCTTCTTTTATTGAATCCAATCATTCAAGTGTATTATTATCAACATAATAATACTCTATGATTCAATAACCAAAATAAATAACTAATTATTTATTGAGTTAGAAGAAAATAACTTTCTCGTTATAAATCACAATTTATACTTAATGAGTAAATCAATAATTCCAGTTCTTTTAATCTCTTCCAAGTGTCTATCATTGAGACCTCATGGACCCACATGAACGAAGCTTTAGAATAAAGATCGGACACAAAAGTTCACAAACCTTTTCCGTCTTTTGATTATTAATATTGGTCGATTCCACTAAAATACCAATATTGACAATCTCTCTATTCATATGCGCATATTTTATGTTTGATGTGATAAAACAATTTCTCACACGATCCACAAAGTATTTTACGATATTACCCTTCATGTGTATCAGTAACTAAGAAGAATGTAAAATTATTGTTCTACCCCTTGAGTTATGATTTCACTAACTCCTTTGTTATTTGTGAATGAGAAAAACATAAAGTGAGATGTCTTTACATGTCACATGTTTTAATCAAAGAATGAACTCATTCAATGAATACCTGGCCAGGTTTATTCATTCACACTCTCATAACAAAGCATAGTGTGATACTAATGCATTTATATTGTTTCAACATAAAATCCATATCTGTGAATCATGTAACCCAACATCACATCCTTGTGACACCAACAGTCGGATCAGATGAAACTAAAACTTAGCCATTTCCATTGACGAATCAAATGTTACAAAGTGTAATGTCAATTACATATTCACTTCAGGATTAAGGTAAGTATCATAATACCCCTTTAGTTGTGATCTTGAAGCTTTGAGTGTTTAAACAGTTTTATCTCGAGCTTCTAAGTATCACTGGTCTTGTTCAATATCTTCTATAAGATATCAAGCATGAATCATAGAGTCTCAACAATCTATATCGCTTGATGAGATATCATGATTCATCCAAAAAAAATTTACTAAGACTCGATTGCTCTATCAATCTCAAGATTGTGAACAAACATTTAAACTAATCATAAGGGGCTTTGTTGCCAAGTCTGTACTTAGCACCCTTTTCGTTGATGATAGTTTCAGAGCATAGCAAAACATTTCTAAACAAAATCTTCAATAGAAAGAACATTTATTATTATCAACGTTTCAGCAAAAAATAAATACATTAAGTATTTCAATGTCTAATATCTCCTTTGTGGGCACCAATCCCAACATAAAGACAATGTAAGAACAAACCATTTAACATCTTCTGTCTCAAGGTCACTATGTATGAATTACCTACATCCTGAAATGAGACATGACATTTCATAGTTTCAATATTCTCATATGACAAAGTCAAATTCGAGGTCCATTATGTGATCTAGACTAGACTAACTGGTGAGATATTAAGTTGTGAAGATGTCATGAATGAGTTTGTGAAGTTCTCATAGATATGAATTTCATGTACAATATTGCTGAAATACAATGTATATAACCTCATGTTTTATTACTTGGATTCTGAATAAATGAACCGCATGGTATCCAATATTGCTGAAATACAATGTATATGACCTCATGTTTTATTAATTGGATTGTGAATAAATGAACCGCATGGTATCCAATATTGTTAAAATACAATGTATATGACCTCATGCTTTATTACTTGGATTGTGAATAAATGAACCGCACGGTATCCAAAATTAAAACAATATGACTTGTTAGCTCCTTGTCGATACATTATTTCTAACGTATTCACAAGTAACAACGGAGTTAAAGAAATAAGAACTAGCAGGGTAAAATGATAATTTTATAAATCCCATCTAGTTGATGATATTCATGAAGGGTAATCATAGATAACATTCAATGGATCCACTCAATATAATTAAGTTAAATTTGAGTAGAAAATAAATTCACTTGAACCGATAGATTCTCAGTGTCAACTATTTAGTAGAGTTACATGACATTAAACTAATACTCGAAAAATGTTAGTGAACTTTTGAGTCCGAGTATTGTAGCTCAAGCTTTGTTCATTTGGATCCATAATGTCACTATTACAAGTCATTAGAGTAGGATTATTAAACTAGAAGTTAAGTAAAAAATAAGTTCAAGTGTTGAACTAGATGTTTTCTCGGAAAATGTCTAAAGGATATTTTTGTCCACAAGGACATAAAATGATGTGAATGTCAAAATATGATTTTGAATATTTTCATATGATGAAAATATAAATTAGTTTCTAAAGCCGAGAAGTCGTTTGAGGCATTATGAAATTAATTTCATATTTTGTGCAATATTAAATATACAATGGTTATTTTAAGAATTGCTTAGAAGAAATAAGGAAACATATAGATGCCCTTCCCTAGTGTAGAATTCGGCGAAGATACATCAAGGAGGAGAGAATTATTTGTCTTTAATTATAAAGATAATTACCCAAAAGGAAAATAATTACCCCGATTGAGCTCAGATAAAGGCGGATAAGAACTTTTGAATAATAATGTTAAATCATAATTTAATCTCACATGTTGTAATGGTGATTAACAACATTAATTCAGGAAAAAGGTATTCACATAATTAAAAAAATGTTTATAGCATAGTTGTTTATTTATTGTTGGATCAAGTAAATAAATAATTAATTGAATTTTTAAGCAAACAGGCCTTTGGAAATTCTTGGGTTGGGCTTGGCAAAAAGGTTTGGACGAAAATCTCTATAGGGGTGTGCCCTATAGTTGGCCGAACTCCCTCCCTCAAGTTTGTCCTTCAATTTCTCTCTTAGGAGATAATTTATGTTCCATAGATATTGATCTGATCGATGATAGAGATTTTTGATTCACCGTTGAGATCTAATGGCCCAGGTAATATCCAATACGACAAAATATCCCCCAAAGGAGAGAATATCTCCAGAAGGAGAGAATATCTCCCAATACGACAGCATATCTCTCAAAAAGGAGAGAAAATTTCCCAGAGTCTATTTCCTTTGAAGTAATATAAATAGGGGTTGATGGAGAAGAGATTTTTCACTCAAAATTATTGTAATCTCAATAGAGAAGTTTGGCCATCTCTCTCTCTCTCTCTCTGACCGAATTCTTGTTAGAAATCGGTTAACAATTAACCTATTAAATTAAGAAACATATCTAATATGGCGGAATTTCAAAATTTCAATTCTAATATATAAAACTCATTTTGTAACATATTACACAGCATGGCAATAAAAACGACCTAACATGTCCATAAATTTCTAAACAT
Source organism: Urtica urens (assembly GCA_958296335.1). NCBI lineage: Eukaryota > Viridiplantae > Streptophyta > Magnoliopsida > Rosales > Urticaceae > Urtica > Urtica urens. The sequence goes on along the minus strand of OY282520.1, from coordinate 10,824,262 downwards.
GTAATCAATCAATCTAGACACTAAGACAATCCTAAATTCAAATCAATATCAGATCTCAAAAAACTTACAGTTGTCGTCGACAACTTCTCGAGTCGCCTCTCTGTCTTAACGTAGGTTCGTTATCTCTGAAATAAATAGACACGGATTTCACTCTCCTCAAAACCTAATCATTCTGGCCGAGTATCAAACCTATAGATAGAAAATATCCCCCTTATTTCGCCGATTACAGAGAGAGAGAGAGAGAGAGAGAGAGAGAGAGAGAGAGAGAGAGAGAGAGAGAGAGAGAGAGAGAGAGAGAGAGAGAGATTCTTCAAAACCCTAGCCGGTTTTGGTCTATTTGGCCGGTTTTGATCGCGGGGCTCATGACCATATTGCGTGTAACTTGAACAGTTTCAAGAAAGCTAGACACTTAGATGATGGGGAGTTCACGTTCAACTAGGGCAATGGAATGGATATCGGAGCAAGATTAGTTGGGACCATGAATCTTAATTTTGTGAATAAAACTTTATTACTGAATAATATTTATTGCGTAGCGGATTTTTACAAGAACCTCGTTTCTTTTGGTCATTTATAAGAATAATCTTTTAAGTTTAAAATCATTAATGGTATTGAAATATATCTTAATGATTCCTTTATTACTAAAGGTCATCACGTTGATTCAATATATAATTTGTATCCAAATGAGCTGACTATCTTAGACACCAAAGTGAATGACGATTCACAAAGGAAGCGCAAGATGTTTCATACAGATGAAACTGATGAACCGTATCTATTGCACTTATGTCATGGACACACTGGCCTTGACACGATTGATAAATACCAAAAGATGGTCGTTTGCAACCTCTGAGCGTAGGATCTTTTCCCACGTGTGAATCGTGCCTTGAAGGAAAAATGACCAAGAGATTTTTCTAGTCGAAAGTTCAAAGAGCCACACAAGTATTGGAACTCGTACATAGTGATGTATGTGGACCGATCAACATCCAAACAAGAGGAGGCTACGAATACTTCGTAACCTTCAAAGATGACTTCTCGCGTTTTGGTTATGCCTTTCTTATGCGAAAAAATCGGATACTTATGAAATGTTCAAACAATATCGGGCATTGGTTGAAAAGCATAGAGAGAAACAGATCAAAACAATACGATCAAATTGTGGTGGAGAATACATGTCCGGAGATTTTGAGAATCTTCTTCAAGAAGAAGACATTCATTCTCAGCTTAGCACATCTTGCACCCCACAACAAAACAGAGTGCCAGAAAGAAGGAATCGAACTCTATTAAATATGGTGATATCGATAATGAGCTACACATTACTTCCTAATTCGTTTCGGGGATATGCCTTAGAAACTGCAGCTTAAATTCTTAATGAGGTTCCGTCGATTAGAGTTCTTGATACTCTTTTTGAGAGATAGTGTGGTAGAAATATGTGCTGACGGAAAACACTAGCAAGGTAGTTAGTCGTTCATAATTATTCCTTTTCGTAGGATATTCGAAAGGGACAAAAGGATACATATTCTATAGTCCTACTGATAAAAGAACGTTCGTTAGCATGAATGTTAGGTTTCTTGAGAAAGACTATATAAAGAATGCAGTACCCATAAGCAGACATGTGTTTAAGGAAATGTTGGGTTAAGTAACGAGTATTCCAGAAGTTAGGATAAGTCCTACCCCAACACTAGAAGAACCACATTCGGAACCTGCTCGTACTGTGTTTCTTCGCAATAACAAGATTGTACGACAACTTGACCGATACATGTTTATCGGAGAAGCTTACACAGCTGCCGCAAACAAAGAAGAGGATGATCTGATATCATTCTCCCAAGTGAAGCAATGTTTCGAAGCAAACATTTGGCAAGAACCCATGAACGTTGAAATGCATTTGATGTATGTAAACGAGGTCTAGAAACTTGTAGATCCACCTAAAGGAATAAAACCTATTAGGTGTAAATGGATTTACAAGAAGAAATGAGGATCGGATGGAAAAGTAGAGACATTTAAAGCATGATTTGTGGCAAAGGATTTTACCGAAATTGAAGGTATAGAATATGAGGATACATTCTCGCCAGTCGCAATGCTGAAGTCCATCTGCATTCTTTTATCCATTGCAGGCGCCCTAGATGATGTAATCTAGAATATAGATGTCAAGACTGCACTTTTTAATGTAAATATCGACGAGCGCATTTACATGGCTCAACCAGACGGGTTCATGGAGAAAGGAAAAGCGAGAAAGGTTTGTTAGTCGCGAATTCAATTTATGGACTGAAGTGAGCATCTAGGTTGTGGAATATCATATTCGATGAGATTGTAAAAGGCTACGACTTTGAACAATCAGTAGATGAGCCGTGTTTTTATACGATGATGAACAATGGAAACGTTGTTTTCCCTTGTCCTATATGTTGATGACATAATACTCATTGGGAATGATGTGGGAAAGTTATCAGAGGTTAAGATCTGGCTGTCAAAACAATTTGAAATGAAGGATCTCAGAGAAGCGGTTTACATTTTGGGAGTTCAGATCTTTAGAGATCGAAAAAATTGAAATTTAGCGCTTTCTCAGGCATCTTATATCAATAAGATAATGAATCGCTTCGGTATGGAAGACTCCAAGAAAGGATAGCTACCTTTCCGGCATGGAGTACATCTTTCTAGTGAACAGTGTCCCAGATTCTCAATAGATAGAAGACATGAGACATATTCCTTACGCCGCTACCGTGGGAAGTCTGATGTATGCAATGGTTTGCACTAGACCAGATATTTGCTACATAGTGGGCGTGGTGAGTAGATTCCAATCGAACCCTAGACCTGAGCACTGGGTTGTTGTCGAGCACTGAGAACGAGAAATTATATGCTTGCATACTCATCTGATGACATGACTATGACGGGATAATATCGTTTCCGACTTTCAAGCATATAAGGTTTCCAGGAAGTCCACTTCAGGATCTGTGTTCATCCGGAATGGTGGATCTGTGGTCTGGAGGAGTATAAACCAATCTTGTATTGCTGACTTGACCATGGAAGTCGAGTATGTGGCGGCTTGCGAAGCTGCAAAGGAGGCTGTTTGACTTCTGAAATTCCTGAAGTACTTGGAAGTAGTTCCAAGTGTCAGCGATTCCATTGCCCATTATTGTAGGAAACCAAGAAGTCATAAGCGCTCAAAACACATAGAGCAAAATTATCACCTGGTGCGAGATATTATCAAAACAAGAGGTGCATAAGTAATGAAGGCCATTAGAGCCGATGAGAGCTCATTTTTATTTGATTTTCATTGTATTAGTTGTGGTTTGGATTTCATTTTTATATATTATTGTAATCACGATTTTCCTCCACTATACGTAATGACTTTATATGATATTTTCGTGGTGCCGACGACGCTTCTAAAAAAAATAGTCAAATGGTCTTTAGTTTATTTTTATCTTTAAATTCGTTTTTTTTTCTGTATATTCTGGCTTTGTTTATTTTCTTTTTTACTAAAAACTATTAAAGAATACATAATTAAATTTAAATTAAAATGAAATTATCACGTTTTAAATTGTATATACTTAATTTTTACGATTCCATTTTTATAAATGCCGCCCTTAGTATAAAACGCATTCAGCAATGCCTTTATTTTTTTATTGTCTTACTACAAAACAATTGTCAATAATTAAAATTATTACAATACAGATGGATATTTATTTTTCCCCTTGCCTAACCTGCATTCCAAAAGAGATGGGTCTTTATTTTTCCCCTTGCCTAACCTGCTGCCTAAGGGTTGGGCTACATATTTGGAGGTCTTTTAATATAAATAAAATTTTAAGTTTTTGTTTTTCAAAAAAATGACTAACTTAGAAGTTCAATATAAGAGATATATTTTAGTCTCATGATTATTCTTGATCTTTGCAAATAAAATTAGTATTTTTTCTTTCTCCCTCCTCTTTATCTTCTTCACCAAACTTTTTTTTTATTGACATCTCATCTTCTTCATAAAAAAAATTATAATTTTCAAACCCACAACAATGTCATTATCGACTTTAACGATCTTAATAGTCTAAGAGTCTGAGTGTGGATCACGATATCCTAGCAACACTCGACAAAGAAACCCACTTGTTCACGACCAAAAAATCTATATCCACCATTCTTGCTCCTAAGAAAAACTCGACAACCATCTCCGTTTACCGTAAAAATACATGAAATTATAAACTTTTAATACTATGTAAACGTATTATTCTATATAAAGCCCATTACGTGAGTTTAGTAAATATTAAATAATATATGGGACATGTATAATACCTATTAAAGTTTGAAAATAGTATGACTAATTCCTATTGGTTAATTAAATAAAAGGTAAGTTTTTATTATAACGTAATGGTAATGGTGGGTGTATATAAAAGACACTATTGATCATCTCTCAATTGACTAAGTTGTTTTCTTACGTCAATCTATTGAAAGCTTTCAAATTTAAAAAAGTCAAGAGAGAGAAATCAATTTCGGTAATTCTGCTATCGCTGTCGTTCTCGTCACGCTTTCACTATAGACCAACGCCAATTTACTTGATCTCTAATGTATTTACGAAAATCATTTAATTCTAAGATTTTAGCTATTAAGATTATCTAAAGTATGCTTATATGTGGTATCATAACTCTTAACTATTGATTTAGGGGTTATTGTATATAGTACCCCTATATATGTTTGGTATTTTGGATATTTCTAACGATTCGTAAAACTTGTGTAAATGACTCTAGTGTTTACGTGTCATGTCAGTTTACATTATTATTTTATAGCGTAAATTGAGGTTTACAACGTAAATTGACATTGACACGTAAGCACTAACACCATGTACACGAATTTTACAAAACGTTAAATATATTCAAAATGAGTTCATAAATTAGGCCATTTTACCGAAATTTTGTTGAATTAGAGATTTTCCGATTACTGTTTATCTACATTCCGATGCTTTATATGTGTTTCCTTATTTTATCAATTGAAATTGGATAGCTATTGCGATTACGCCATATGGGTTGAACTTTATGAGCTGAGGTTTCTTATTATCTTATTAAAACGAAAAGTATCAAGTGTCTTGTAAAATCAGATTACTGAATCTGATTCTTATTGTTTTGCCTGTATCACATCATCACCGCCTCAAGTTTAGAATTCATTGTAAATTTATTATAATATTTAATTTTGAATGTTTGTATTCACCGCCTCAAGTTTAGTATTCATATCGTCAACATATACAGTTTATGGTTGAGAGTTTCTTTACTGTATCAAATTATTGATTAATGAAACTGAATATTAAATATTACAGAGTCTGGTGTTTATGAATAAATAAATAAATAAATAAATAAACAGTTTTAATTTTAATTGTGCATACGGTATACAAATTGAAAACGTGTTTATAAGTCCTAGCCATTCAAACAAACATAAGACAACTTGACTAGAAAGGAAAAACACACACAACGTTCGTAATTAAGTTCGGCAATAGCCTACACCTGAAGATATCTTATCTTGGTGATATAGTATAGTATAAGACGGAAAAACAAAGTTATAAAAGATTTACAAGCGCATGATCAATTTATAAACTTAACATTTTCTTTCTCAAGTATTACTCGACACAAGCCTCTTCCTAGGTGTAAAGCTCACTCACTTTTTCACCTTAACACTACTAGTGTTCTCTATAGTGTTTCTACACTGAAGGTAAAAAATAAATGCACTTACATAATAACTTTCTTTTAAGAAGTTAAACCTTACAAATGACGCACAGATGAAGAACTTATTTTTCTTGTTAGTTCAGTGCAAGGTATATAAAAAATGCATAAATCCTAGCAAGGTACAACTTAAGGTTTATACACTACTCTCAAAGACAAAATACTCTTTGACCTAGAGAACACAGCTGACAAAGAGGTAGCGCCGAACAAACATTAGTTGTTACTTTGTGTTAGACGGGGGCTGGTAAAGTACGAGAAGATGTCCTTGAAGAAAGGCTGAGACATCTTGACTAACAATATGATTTGACGAACAAAACGAGCCAACACAGGACTTTACAAGAAGGCAAATCCTGAGACAAGAGCAACTCCACAAACACAAAAATCTTAACATCAATTCATGCCATAGTTACTGAAAGAGGACTTTACAAAAAAAGAGATAAACAACCAAAGACATAATTTTAGAGGTTCAGACACATAACATACACTCTCTCTATTTAGCTCACAAATACAAGGGAGAGAAAACGAGGTGCAAATAGAAAATAAAAAATAAAATAAAAAGGTGGTTCTTATTACAGACCAACAAGCAAGAACAAAAGAAAAAAAAATTAAGCGAAGGGTGGAGGAGCAACAGTCAAAGAGGAGGAGTTAGGAACAAGGAACTTGAGCAGCTCAGAGATGCCGTGGCGGTGAGAGGTAGCACCAGCAATAACAACCTCCCGATGCCTTGATTCATCCAACAAAGTGACCGCGATGAGTGAATGAGTCTCGGAGGAGAGAGGAGCAACCACATGAATCGAAATGCCCTGAAACAATGCATGCAAGTACCTGGTGGGAGCTTAAAAGAGCTTGTAGTTGAAGAAGATCTTCCCTTAGGCATTGCTACAGTCTTGTATCTCCAAAACATACTAAAGATCAAGGACTTTCCACTGGAGAATCCCACACATCATGGAGGGAAACTCAATGGGAAGTTTGATGGTCACCAAACTAGCTTGCCGAATGATCTGATTGACGAAGAAAAAAGTAGCATCTACAGGAGCACCAGTTGTCACACGAAAAATGAACGAATCCAAGGACAACGAGAGACCGATATGATGAGCAGTCAGACACCAGTTCCTAATACCAATCTTGTGAGGAATGTACTATTTGGAGCTTAGCTTGGAAGTGTGGTATAAGCCACGATTACGCCAACCTTTCAGGTCACGATCACCGGATAACTCCCTTACCAGGTCAATTTTTGAGGGAAGAGAGCCTTTAGGGAAAAAAAAGGGAAAGGTCCAGAAAGCTATCAATTTCTTTGGGTGAGAAGGAGAATCATTTTCCCTGCACATGAACCTTCTAAAAATTCTCAGAATTGGGGACATCTATATCATCTGAAAGATTAACGATGAATTCCTGGACAAGTGAAGCATGGTATGGGCCAACCACTGTGACGGAGCGAAGGAGACGAGCATTCTTGATAAGGTCAATGATGTCAGTGCATAAGAGATCATCATCAAAGATGACATGCTCTGGAGAGATAATGCAGCGTAAAACAAACTTTCATTTCAACACATTAGTAATGATGTGGAGGGAAATACTAATCAATAGGAACATTAGGAATTTCATGGCGAGAGACTTTTGACTTCTTCTTTGAATTGACAAAGGGACCGACATCTTCTTCATCGGTCAGCTCAGCCTCATTAGCCACAAAATAAGCAGCATTTTCAGGGGCATCTAGGACATGCGGTAGAGGAGAGTCACGGCGACGTTTCTTCTTGGCCTGATATTTCTTGGAAGCAATCTAAGAGTTTAACTTATTTCTCTTATCTAAGGCAGATATGAGAACATCGTAGTCCGAGAGGGTAGGACTCGGAACATGAGGCAAATACGGCAAAGGAACTTCAGGAGAAAAGCAGGAAACAAACCTAGAGACTCTGATAAAGGGCGTTGAGAAAGGGACTTATGACGAACAGTGCTAGACTTCGGCGCTAGATCCATAAAGACATAAGAAGACCTAGTATCGAGAGGGAAAAAAATATGGCATTGGAGAGGCCTGGAAGGCGGGCTAAAGGAACTTGTCTGAATCAGGCAATGGAGAAGCAAGGAAGCATCCCGACTAGTCAAACGTTCCATAATTTGACAAAATTATTCTTCAGTAATCTACGTCCGATTAGGGGAAATATGCGTAAGGGGCACGTTGGTTTCCAACTCAGCAGTCATCTCATCCAGGGAGGGATTTGTGAGTTGTACATCCTCACGAGAGTGTCAGAGACATCATGGAGATCAAAAATCAAATTTTCCGATGTACGATTCGGTTTAATAGTGTGCATGTTGTCAACAAGATCCAGAAGAAGAGGATATTTAGAGTTACCTTTCCGAGTATCTTTTGAACGAGACAAACTGAGAGATGACCTATGTGAGACTTGGTTCTTCATAGACGTATTTGAAGACGAGGAAACAATGCTCTTGTCCCAGGGTTTCTCTGGAACGCTCATGGTTTCAACCCCATATTTATTGGTTTGTGAAAAGGCTGAATGTTTCTATTTAACGGTTTTCTTACAGGCTTTCATCGATTTGGTGGGGGGCAGGGAGGAGGAAAGACTTGTGCGAGTGGTAACCATTTCAAAAAACGGTGGACGAAAAGAGGGTTTGAGAGGATGGTTTGAGGAGAGAGAAGTCTTAGAGTAGAGGTTACAAGGAAGTAATTGCACCAGAGCTAGAGCTCTTCCCAAGTTTGAAAAAGGAAAACATACCATCTATCGTCGAATGGATGGAAAAACAAAAGATTCTTTTCAATATTAGCGAGATACACTGAGAAGCAAGTGGGGCCAATATGAGATCTTGTATAGGGCCCAAAAAAATTTCTATAAGTCCAACAACCACACTCCCAGTTCCACCCTCAGTTTTTCGAATTGAACCATATCGAGGGGCTTTTGTAAATATATCGGCCAATTGATTTTTCGTCCCAATGTGCCAAAGAGATAGAATTTTGTATTTGATAAGAAGCCTAATAAAAATGATGTCTTCTCTCGATGTGTTTGGTTTTGCTGTGCTGGACCGGATTCTTAGCTATATTGATTTTCCCACAAGAAGATTAATGACTTATCTCAATACAATATTGTCACAGTAGAGGGTAATGACTTCTTGAAAGACATCGTAATCATCAAGCATACACTTTAAATAGACGAGCTCAGTACAAGTTGCACCGGCCGCAATGTATTATGCATCTGCTGTAGAAAGTAAGGCACTGTTTTGTTTCTTGTTAAACAAAATAATGAGATTATTACCTTGAAAGAAGCAGTCACCCACATTTGTTTGGTTATGGAAAAATGCAGCTATAAGAGTAGGAAAAGGAGCGCCGGATGCCCAGATGCAGGAACCGCCGTGACACGATGAAAATTTGTCGTGGCTGACAACGAATGCGATATCTGGGTTGCGACGTGACAACCATCACCTTGATGCGATGGACAGTTGGGTCAGAAAGGTGTTTTTGACGCGAATGAAGCTTGAACATCAAAAATCGCGTCGTTTCCTCAAGTGCAGGTGCCATACTCCAAAGACTGAAGAATGTCAAGCTCGATAAGAAATTCGGGAAATTTATCGATGTATTAAAGAAACTTCACATCAACATCTCGTTCACCAACGCCATTGAGCAAATTCCGAGTCACGCCAAATTTCTGAAGGACATCCTCACCCACAAAAGGAAGATTAAAGACTGCAGCACAATAGCCTTTGCGGAAGAGTGCAGCGCAATCCTCAAGAAGAAGCTTTCTCAAAAGCTGAAGGACCCGGGAAGCTTCACCGTCCCATGTGGTATTGGCGAGTCTAATTTTGACCTAGGAGCAAGAATTAATTTCATGCCATACTCCATTTTTAAAAAAAAACTAGGAATAGGCGACGTAAAACCAACACGAGTGACACTACAAATGGCCGACCGTTCAGTCAAGTACCCTTGGGGAGACCATTTCTAGCAACTGGAGGAGCACTCATCAACGTGCAAAAAGGAGAGCTGAAACTGAAAGTGCATGAAGAGGAAGTCATCTTCAACATCTACAACTCGATGAAATACCCAAAGGCGAGCGATGAAATTTTTCAGAGTGGATGAACGTGATGAAATAATCAACACTTACAATTACCGTTTGAAAAATCCACTTCGAAGAATATATGTTGAAGAGCTGGATGCGAGCACAAAGTGCTCGAGACCGCCAGACAACGAGTGACTTGATCGTTCACTCGCAAGGTAAGTCATCTTTTTCCCCACGTATTTCAGTCCTATCGCAAGGTATGTAGTTTTGTTTCCTTAATTTTAGTTTGTTTAGTTTTTGTTTTGTGTCTTTAGGTTGTTTGATAGGTGATTTAGTATTGTTAATTAGATTAGTTCACATATGCAAGTCAATCAAGTTTTGAGTTTTTAAATACTATAGGCTTAGGAGTAAAATTCATGAATTCCTTGAAAGAAATTGAGTTTTGAGAATCTTTGCTGTCACATAAGCCCGAATTTTGTATGTCTCAAAGTTTAGGAATGTTAGATGCGTATTATTGTCGACCAACTGAATGAAAATCACTGTACTTACTAGTACCTTGTCCAATTCCTAATCGAGGCGAAGTTGAGTACACATTAATCTAATAAGAATGATTTAGGCATAAAGATAATCCCTTCACGCCAAAAAGCCGACCCAAAAATATTAAATATCATTTAGAACCCGGTCACAAAAAGTCTAATGTTTTACCCTCTCGTTACTTAGTTAGAAAAAGTCTTGAGGCAAAAAATTTAAATCCCACACAGAAGCCGTTTATTTTGAGCAACTCTTCGGAATAATTAAATTCGTTAAGCTTAATTGAGAAAAAAATATGAGAATATTTTGTTGTCTTTAGATATTTTATACATTCTTCGTATAAAGTTTTTCGTTCAAACACCACGTCAAGTAGTAATCTTGAAATAAATATTCTCTTTGTCTTCTTCTTCTTTAAAAAAAAAGAAAAAAATTTTAATAAAAAAAAGAATTTTAAAGTTGAAAAGAAATGTGTTTATGTTTTGACGTGATAGTAGTTTAATAAGAAAGGCTATGTGAGCCAATAGTTGAGAAAGTTTAAGAGAAACAAAGAGTGTAACTGAGAAAAACTTGTCATGGAAATAAAGTGAAAAAGTTAGGATTTTATCGTTCTTATTTGAGTCGCTAAGGTCAACCCTAGTCACTAAACATTTTCTTTCGTACCTTTGAACCGAGCCTAACATTTCAAGGCTCATAAGACCTTTTGACGAGTTAGAAATGATTTGTATATATTAGTGGAGATCAAGGAAGAGGAGGAGGCCTATGGTAAGTCAAAATCGTAAAAGACAAATCTCAAATATATATTACGTTTTTTGTGATTCTTTATGATTTTTGTTTGCAAGAAGACAATTTTAGGTATCCAAACACTTTCAGATAGGTAGACAATAAAAAACGGGTAAAGGTAACGTTAGATTTCATTTTCTCGTTTGAATTCTAGCAGTTAACGAAGATGTTTACAACCATGACTTTCCATAGCCGAAAAGTCTTGAAAATGAAAAATAGAGTCTAAGCGTGAATCGATCGAAATAACGATAGGATTAAACCTATCTTTTTGTTGGGTACTTTGTATTTTTGTGTTCGTGTTCTTAGTCATTTTGTTTACAGTTTTGTGATTTTTGTTGCTTGAGGACAAGCAAGAGTTTGAGTTTGGGGGAGTTTGATAAGTTCGTTTCTTACGTGATGACTAGACAAACTTAAGCAAAGAATCGATGTTTATCTTCAAGTATTTTGATAGGTTTTGTAATTTGTATGAAGTTTTCAGGGAATTCGGATCCGAAAAGATCTATGAGATGCAAAAAAGTGAAAATTAGCATTACAGATGCAAAAGGGAAAGATAAATAGAGCAACCTAGGAAGACGCGGCAATCGCAAGGAGTCCGACACATTTTATGGATCTCAATTCGGATATCTGGAACTCAAGATAGGTGATAAAAGGTGAAGCAACACGCAGACTTCCAAAGTGCCCATCGTGACGCGATGAGGTCCAACACGACGCGACAGAAATCTTTTGCAACCAATGGTGTTCTGACAACAAGTTAATCTGGCACGTGGACTGCGATTTTGAGCCGTTTGATCAGTTTTGGAAGGCCAAATCTGCGCAAAATTGGGGAACTCGCCTATATAACTTAATAGTATCCTCTTAGAAAGCATTCTTATTTTGTTTTAGATTTTAGAGAGAGAAAAACTTACGTAGGAACAAAAGGTGAACAGAGAAGAAGGCTAGAGACAATCTGGAGGCTAGGACGAGTCTTCGACAACCAATCTAGTTTTTCTTTCTCTTCTCCTTCTAAATCTCTATTGTCATCGATTATTTTTATTGTTTGTCTTTTAGGTTTTCCACAATCACCATGAACTATTCCCCTAGAGGGTTATGGTGGATCTTTTCTTGATAATTGTTATTCTAGTTTGTTTTGAAGTTTGATTGGATTCTTTGGATGGTGTTTATTCTATTTTTCTTTGTAATGCTTGTATATGCTTGATCATCATATGTTTGATTCTAGGATTAGTTCTTCTCTCTAGTGAGGTTTAATTGGTTGTGCCGGTAAATTAGAATACTGTATTACATTCTATGAAGTCTATAGATAGCCATTGCTGCTAGGGAGTTGTGTGAATGCTCCAAAACATAAAGCCAGCTAGGTTCTATGCCTTGAGACCGAGAGGTAAAATGAGTTCTTAGTCTTAGGTCTTTATTATCACTCTAGCGAGGGTTAGCGATAAAATTCACGTGAAAACGATTAGCATAGCCATAGAATTGATCATTCTTCGTTTCTCTAGAAATATTGACAATACGATAGAAAAGTGAAACCATGCACTTGTTCCACATCATCCATATTTAAATGTTTTCATTATGTTGTTTAGTAATTAAAAAATCACAACCTTCAATTTCATTCTCTCTTGATTCAAATTGTGCTATTGTTTGAGTTTCATTTAATATAAATACTCGTGGGAACAAACTGTACTTCCAAATCTATATTACTTGAGCGACACATAAACTTGCGCGCGCTTTTTTGCAACAACATTTGGAGAGGGCCTTGGTACTAGCACCCACACTTTCAAACTAGGAAAGTTCCTCCTGCATGGTTGACACCTAGAATTCATCCAAAATGGTCTCAGACACATTTTTTTGTTCAAACCTAAACGTAATCAGGCATTTCCAATTACCTTCAAATAGTTGACTGGATCCTTTTATCTGGTTGTAACACCTTGACTGAGATCAGAAATTACAACACCAATGGGATAATTTAAGGAAATCCTGCTAGAAGGAGCTTTTGATGCGGGAGACATATCATCCTTAGATTAAGCGGAGGAGGAAGTCTCAGCAGGGATGGTGGTACAGTCGAAGAAGTCATCGGTCGTCTAAAATTTCACGAGGAGAGACTTCGAGGCTATGGCGACAGAGAAGAGGAGAAGCACCTCCTGCTCACGCATGAAGAATGGGTGTCCAAGGAGAAGAAGAACCATGGAGTTGAGTGTTCTTCTAGCTCATCGAGTTGTAGCGGGTATGGCGGAGATAACCGAGCACGTGGTAGAGGCCGAGGACGAAGGCGAGGTCGTGACATGCGAGGTCATAGCAGCAGCTTACCCCGTCAAGATGGCGCCACGACCCAAAGAGACAAGAGCACGGTGAAGTGCTACAATTTTCAGAAGTTTGGGCACTATGCATCGGAGTGCCGCAGTAAGAAGCACGGCGAGGAACCGAATCAAACAAGATTCCACCAAGACGAGCCCATGCTGATGTTCACACAACAGGAGAAGAGCGTTACAGTGCAGAGAGACGAGAAGACAAGCGTCGAAGATGAGAACGACATTGAGCCCGAGCGAGTATCGGTCAGAGTGAAGACCGATCAAGAGCACCCAGTCGGCTTTCATGCTTATCGAGGCTTTCATGCTTATCGAGAGAATAATGTCTATAGCAACATCTGGTACTTAGACAATGGTGAGAGCAACCACATGACAGGAAATCGAGCAAAGATTAAAGAGCTCGATGAGAAGATCACAAGGAGTGTGAAGCTCGGCGATGAATCAATGTTCGAAATCAGAGGTTGAGGGTCAATCTTGTTCTAGTGCAAGAACGGAGACCAACGCCTACTGACCTAGGTGTACTACATACCAAAGCTGAAGAGTAACATCATCAATCTTGGACAGATGACGGAGGTCGGCAACACGGTGGTGATGGCCGGATCATACCTGAAGATGTGGAACAAGAGTGCCGCCCTCCTGATGAAAGTGAAGAGAACGCCGAATAGGTTATACAAGATACTCTTGGAGACAGGCCAACCCTTCTGCTTAATGGCGTCCTTAGCAGACCCGGCTTGGTTGTGGCACGCACGACTTGGGCACGTTAAATTTCACACGCTCAAGTTGATGGGAGAGAAGAAGATGGCCTTTGGGGTACCGAAGATTGAACACCCCGACCAGCTGTGTGAATGCTGCATGGTCGCGAAACAGGCAAGAATGTCATTTTTGATCAAGGCCAAGTTCCGAGTAGAGCGACCCCTCAAACTGGTGCATGCTGACCTTTGTGGTCCAATAAATCCAGAAACTCTAGCCTGAAGAAAGTATTTCCTCATATTTGTTGACGACTACAGCCGTTGGATGCGGGTTTATACGCTCAAGGAGAAGAGTGGAGCGTTTGAAGTCTTCAAAAAATTCAATAGGTTCGTAGAGAACCAGTCAGGGCATCGGCTGAAGACCTTACAAACAGATCGAGGAGGCGAGATCACGTCTCAGAATTTTACCAAATAATACGAAGAAGAAGGTGTAAAGAGACACCTCACCGCACCATACACGCCCCAGCAGAAGGGCGTGGTGGAGAGACGGAATCGGACAGTCATGGAAACTGCAAGGAGTTTTCTAAAGAGCATGCAAGTCTCGGCGAGGTTTTGGGGAGAAGTAGTATGACACGTGGTCTACTTGCTAAACCGTCTACCGACAAAGGCGCTAGGCGAGCGCACCCCTTACCAAGCATGGAAAGGGAAGAAACCTCATCTGGAGCATCTGAAGGTGTTTGGGTGCACCGCACATGTGAAGACTGTGGGACCACACCTCAAGAAGCTCGATGATCGGCGTCAACCGATGGTGTACCTAGGCGTCGAAGAAGGGAGCAAGGCACACATGATTTACGACCCCCGACGCGGCAAAGTGCATCTGAACAGAGACGCCGTATTCGAAGAGGAGAAGAAGTAGGATTGGTGCGATGAGAAGGGAGAGCCCGAACCAAACTCAATAGAGTTCATCCTCGGAGAAGAAGATGTGCTCAAGCAAGAAGATAGAGAGAGTCTCAGTCATGGACAAGCTACTCCCAGCTCGACGGAAACCAGTTCGCCTGAAACAAGCTTCCGACCAGGCTCGCCTAACCCAGGATATGGGATGATCACCCCGATTCCGAAGAGAGCATGTTCAGGAGGAACTAGCTCAAGAGACTCATCGATCAAGGATGGACCAAGAGGGTTTCGTTCACTATCAGAAGTCTTCATAGAATTGCTAGAGCTCGACATGAGCCAAGAAGAGCTATTGCTGATGAGTGTTGATGAACCAGCCAGCTATCGCGAGGCAGTCACCGAGAAGGAATGGTAGGAAGCGATGAGAAAGAGTTGGAGTCTATTGAGAAGAATCAGACGTGGGAGCTTGTTGACTTTCCAAAGGGTCACAAGTAATTGGTCTGAAATGGGTCTACAAGCTAAAGACAAACACAGAAGGCAAGATCCTTAAGCACAAGGCCAGACTGGTCGCAAAGGGTTACGTGCAGAAGCAGGGAGTAGACTTTGACGAGGTGTTTGCCCCTGTAGCCAGAGTCGACACAGTCAGACTAATCTTAGCCCTCGCAGCTCAGTGAGGCTGGAAAATCCATCATTTGGACGTCAAATTGGCACCTGAATGGCGAATTGAAAGAAGTCTATGTTGCTCAGTCGGAAGGCTTTGTTGACAAGACTGCGGAGCACAAGGTGTACAAGTTGTCAAAAGCTCTTTATGGGTTGCGACAAGCACCATGTCCATGGACTACTCGACTCGACACGAGTATGAGGAGTCTTGGATTCAAAAAGTGCTCCCAAGAGTAAGCGGTGTACACGAGGAATACAGAAGAAGAGTCCCTCATCGTTGGTGTGTACGTCGACGACCTGATCGTCACTGGATCCAGTGCAGAAGGCGTTAATGGATTCAAGGAGCAAATGATGAAAGAGTTCGAAATGTGTGATCTTGGACTACTCTCATACTACCTCGTCATAGAGGTCGATCAGAAACAGGACCGTGTCATGCTGAAGCAGAGGGCTTACGCGAAGAAAATCCTGAAGCAGTTCAAGATGGAAGATTGCAACCCGAGCAAGTATCCAATGGAACCAAAGTTGGAGCTCGGGAAAGATGCAGAAGGAGACCCAGTATATCCCACGGAGTACAGACGAGTTGTCGGGTGTCTCGGGTACCTAACCCATACCCGACCTGACATCTCATATGCAGTTGGCATGGTTAGTCGTCACATGGAGAAGCCTACTAGTCTACACCGGCAGGCTGTGAAGCATATCATTCGTTACGTGAAGGGAACGACAAGCTATGTGATCTAGTACGAAAGAGGAAGTGGAGCTGAAGAATTGGTCGGTTTTACCGGCAGTGACCTAGCTGGTGGCATCGATGGCATGAAAAGTACCGGAGGGATGGCGTTTTATCTGAACGAGAATCTAATCACTTGGCAGTCTCAGAAGCAAAGAATTGTGGCCCTATCCTCTTGTGAGGCCGAGTTTATGGCAGCAACCGCAGCGGCGTGTCAAGCATTGTGGCTTAGAAATTTGTTGAGCGAGGTAACCAGAAGCGAGCAGCAGCCAGAGTGGCTCTCTACGTGGACAACAAGTCCGCAATCGCACTGATGAAAAATCCGGTGTTTCATGGACGGAGCAAGCACATTAACACTCGCTTTCACTTTATTCGCGAGTATGTGGAGAAGCGAGAGATCATCGTGGAGTTTGTCAGCTACAAAGAACAACGAGCGGACATACTCACAAAGGCTCTAGCAAGAGTCAAGTTCGCGGAGATGCGAGGTGTGCTCGGCATAAAGAATGTGATCATAAGCTATGATTGGCTTAAAGCCAAACTTAGGCAGCAAGTTGGTCTTTTGAGTTTACTATATTTTGTTTGTTTTACTTGGCCATCACATTTGTTGAAAAACTTGGGGATCAAGTCTTTTCTCATCTATATAAGAGCATGAGTTTGTAGTCCAAAGGTACTCCCATTTCATATTGTAATCGATACAATATTTAGTAATATAACAAAAAGCTCTCCTCCACTATTTTCATTACTCCTTCTAACAGACCATGTGCTATAAGACTCTGATTGAATTGATGTTGATGATTTCCTAGCAGTTTTGTAAATTTTCGTAGAAATATCAACCTTAAAATTATCTCAATTTGAATAGTTTTTAAATCTTATAAACGAAAGTTATAATTAAGTATTTGGTTATAAAGTATAAAAAGCCGAACATTTTCAATATGACTTATATTTGGTAAAACATGCGTTAATATCTCGGCTCGAGTTAAATTTCTGTTAATGTCTAAAATTTAAAATGCAATTTAGTAAAAAAAACATAATTAATTAGTTTGACATGTAAACACTTGAACTATTAACAGAAGTTTCACGAATCGTTGATCATATTGGAACGTTGATCATTTCGCTAATTTTTTGTTATGTATTTGTTGCGGCTGACCAACTCTTTACTTGCTTTTAGAGTACAGTGCAAATCTTAATTTATTAAAAATTTGGCCGCTTCTTAAAAAGAAAATTGTAGAACATCACGTTCTTAATATTCACTTCAAGATGGTGGTTAGTTGCGTTTTTCGCTCTAAACTGAAGTCTGAACTTGGAACGGATATACATTTGTACTTCATGATATTTTTTATCAATGTGAAATAGATAAATATATATGTATGGCGTTCCATTTTACAATAATAATTAGTAACTTAGTGACCAGTTTAACTGTTTATTAGCTTTCATAACGAACTCTTATAAGAGTATTCCTAACCAACTAAATGAGTATATTAATGCATCGAGAATGGTTAGGGACATGACATGTTATTGCGTGCATTATTGGTTTCCATGTAATCACGAGTGAATATAGTTAAAAACTTTGATGATGGAATGAAAAGGTGATCAATCATGGAGTCCCCGAGGAAGTGACTGAAAGAATGACAAAGAGCACGGAAGAGTTTTTTAAGCCGACACAAGAAGAAAAGAGGGCATATTCCCAAACAACGTCGAAGGCTATGGACAAGCTTTTGTTTTGTCGGAAGATCAAACACTTGACTGGGGAGACATGTTTTATATTGTTGCCCGTCCAATCCATCAAAGAAATAGTAGATTCTGGCCAACTTATCCCACTTGTTTCAGGTACATAATCATCACGCATAAGATAAGTTCTTAATATTCTTTCTTGTATATAGCCTGGTTTTGTTTATTTAGTAAGAGGGGGTAGAAGTAAAAATAGGTTAACTTGTTAATTAAAGGGATAAAGAGGTATATACCCTTCTATAGTATCTAGTTTGCAAAATACCCAATTTTTTTGAAAGATTTGGTTAATACCCAGTTGTAGAAATTAACGCAAATTACTGGACTATTTTACCCTTTCCGATTTTTTAATTGTTTGATAATAATTTCCAAAAATTAACGAAATTAAAGCCGGATATTTTGTAAAAAGATAGACTCAAATTTCTCTCTCCAAATTAATAGCCGGATATGTTGGAAAATTAAACAAATTAATGGAAGACATTACTTTGGGCGGGAGAAATAGTTTTGGGAAGTTGATATATAGCAAATCAACACACTTAAACTCTAACCCATTTTACACCCAACTGACTCACTCTCTTTCTCACTCCCAACGAAACGTACTCTTCTATCTCTCACTCGCTCATTAAAACCGAAAGAGTTTTCTCTCACTAGAAACCGATTCACAACTCTCTCTCTCTCTCTCACTCGCTCGTTCTCAGATTCGTGGTAGGTTTTATTCTTCTTTTTCAATATCATTATTTCGCGTTCTTATCTCATCCTTCATCTTCTTAACCGGAAATTTTGTAACTTTTTACAGGTTAAACAATGAAGAAACGAATTCGAGAAATTTAGGGTTTTCAAATAAGCAACAGTTTAATACTCTGATACGTATAAATTAACAGAAATTAACCCGGTCTGTTATGCAACAGTTTAAAATGAAATCGAGAATAAATATTTGATATTTAATTGTTCATTTGACTAATTCAAATTAAAGATATTCATCAATACAATTGTTCATTTGACTAATTCAATTAAAAGATATTCATCAAAACATTAATTAACAAAGGAATTCGAATTCCGTAAAAACAGGAAAATAAAAACAGCAAAGGATTAAAAGTCAACGTGTATACAAATTAACGCAAATTAACTACTAATTCATGTCTGTTTAAAAGAGCAATTAATTACGGAAATGAAATAACAACAAAATCAAACAAAATCGATTGTAAATTAAAGAATAGAGTTGACTAATTCAAAAAGATATCAGTCCAATAAATAACGATTTCAAATAAGAAAGTTGAAAATTATAACGACTTCCCGAGATCTCAGGTAAATATGCGTTAATTAAGTCCCATGAAATCAGGTTGACATATAAGATTATAATGTTCGTGAATATAAATTAACACAAATTATCTAGTACTTCATGAGTCTAATTTGCAACCGAATTTTTATAAATATAGCAATTAATGAGATATATCTGAATAAAATTAAAGAAAAAACAAAATGGTTTATGCATTTATTAGTTGACTAATTCAAAATCATATTAAAATAAATAAAAAAACATGTCGCTGTTTAAAATAAGAAAAATTAAAACTAATTACCCAAAAAATCTGGTTAATTTCCGTTAATTAAAAAAACTGGAAATAATTAAAATCAATACGGAAACTAAAAAAAAGGGCAAACACGGAAATGCAACTACTTAAAAATATGCCACGTAAGACTAATTGGGTAGATTTTAAACGTTTGCAAAACATTGGGTATTTTACAATTGCAACGTTTCATGTGACTTAATTAGAGCAATTCTTCTAAAAAGAATTTCACTATCTGTAAGACAAAAAAAAAACTATATATAATATATATGAGGAAGGCATATAGAAGGAGAAATTTTGTAAACTCAAAATTATATAAAATATACAGTTTAGACTCGTTATTTAGAAAATATCTAAAAATGAACTTTTTGATCAAAATCGGACAAAAATATCTTTATAATCAAAGCACTTGATTTTATTTAAAAAAATTATTAGAAAATTTGATTATTGACCGGTTGTTTTTGCATATTTTTCTGGTTATAACTTATTAAATATTGTTATTATAGTGATTATTAGTATAAAATATTGATTCTTTACGCCCTTTTATGTTTAATATTTTCAATATACCCAATGTTTTGTAAATTTTTTGTATATACCCAATATTTTTCTTTAAACGATGAACACTTTAAATGTTATTATACGTACGATGAAAACATTGAAATTCATCGTACGAACGATATCTTACGACACCATACGATATAAAAAAAATGAAACTTTAGACGTAGGGTATAGTACACCATCGTAGAATTGTATCACGCGGTATTGTACGTACGATGAAATTTAAAATTTTCATCGTACGTTCGATGACATTTAAATTATTCATCCTTTTTTACAATTTGAAACACAAAATTGGCTTAAATTTACGTACTCTTTGATCACAAAAAATATCTCTCAGGCATGACTTGTTCATTCACGCGTAAACATAATATCAAAAACGAATCAATCACGGTGGGTGATTTGATTCAACACTGCTATTCTTCAAATCAATAGGTTTCTAGGCCGCCGATCTTGCACGTCTAGAAACGATATGGACTCAAACAAAAGCATCAAGGAGGCTAAAGGTAGCAACCATGTCTTTTATAGCATCCAAAAAAAAAGGGTCCATGCTAGGGTTTCCCAGCGGATAAGCACGATAGTATCAATAATGAGGACCCTTAAATGTCACATGAAGGAGATCACAAGACTGCCTAAAAATAGCACACCGAATCACATACTGTAAAGGAAGAAGATCTTGATAAGATAATGTGACAAATCTCACTAAAAAATCTGCCTAATAAAAAACAGCCAATCAAACGTGATGACAGGTTTTGTCCACTCCTTTATTTAACGAAAACTTCCTTCCAATTTTACCCCCAAAAAAATCTCGCTCAAATTTTAATGAAATTTAAACAACTAATTTTAGGAGTTAATTTACAGCGTAAATGACGGACTAATAATTGCAACATATTATCTTATATATAATTTCGGATTTCAAGAGATAGAAACTTCAAACACATTCAAACAACCGCCAATTTTAAATCAAATTATCTCTGAAACCAAAATCCATCGACAAACAAACCCAAGTCATTTCTTTGATCGATCATCACCAATAAATTTTTGTGGAGTTCAACAACGTAAATCAGTCGGCAATTAACGGGTCTTTATGTTTTTTAATCAACTTTTTTAAAATATTTTTTGTAACTTGTTTTTTTAGAAACGATTTCTTCATATCTTGTTTATGATTAATGATCTTGAACTACATGAACAACGACGAATTAGAAGTTTTCATGGCGGAGAAGTATGTGAAGCTTTCATAAACACTACTTTCGTTCTTTTTTTTCTTCTTCTTTTTCGTGTTTTGGTTTTGATTTCAAATTAATATATGATATCTTGATATTTTTTTTCTTCTAATAAAACTAACAAAAACCGTGTCTTTACTAATATGAAATTAACGATGAAAAAATTCAATTGACGTTGTAAAAATTAATTAGCGTTGTAAAATGAAACTCAATTTATGTTGAAATGTTTACATTTCAGTGTAAATTGAATATCAATTAACAAACATATTACTACACAAAAATAAAGATCAATCGGAGAGAGACAACATAATTTGTAATTTAGTGATATTAATTCTCGGAAATAAGGTGAGAGAAAATATGATCTATAATTAATTTATAATAATCTCGAATTAAGGATAAAATCACACATACATAACCGATATAGAATAACAAATTTCTCAAAATAATTGAATATAGTTACAATCGGACATAAAATGAGATTTTAATTAATAATGACGTAAATATTTATTCAATTAACTACCAACAATTATAGGATCTAATATGAAGTTAATTCAACCCGGCAGAAGTTTGAAAATTAATAGAAATAATTAAAAATTAATTAAAAATTTGTTTTGTTAATTAGTACGCAATTAACGATAAACAACTTCAATTTACATTCTAAAAAATCAATTTACAGTGTAAATTGAATATCAATTATCGAACGTAATACTAGACGATATAAATGAAAATTTTGAAAAATAAATTATGAACAATAAGATCTGTTACAAAAAATATTAAAATTCAGCAATATGAAATGTTTCATAAAAAAAATGGACATGAAGTTTTAGAAGATAATTAAAACCGGAAAAAAATAATTAATTATACTGAAATTAATGAGTAAAATAACTACTCAAAATTTTAGGATTTTATTTACATTAATTAAGGATTTTATTTTTCTAATTTTGGAGAAAATTTAAACAGAAATAATTCCAAAAATTTAAAGGGTATAACAGTAACTAAAATGCAGAAATTCAAGTGCCACGTACGCGTTTTGGACATTTACAAAAATTTTACGAAATGGTGAACAAAACCAAATCATGTTTGTAAGCTAGGGCCATTTCGCCGAAATTTTGTTTAACAAATTATGGATTCTAACTTAGAGTGTTTCATAAAAATAGTTTTTTTCTTTCTCCCCTTGAGAAAATTCATGACCGACTAGAAAAACAATCAACCTCCCATATTAGACCTTAGGTGCTTACTTTAGTCCAAGGGTCAAAATTCCAATGGCTGTTAAAGTGTCGATGATCGGTGGCCGACGGAAATTACGAAAAAATGATGTGGAAGTTCTAAACAAAATTGCGATAGAAATTGTGATGACCGACGAAAATTGCAATACAGAAATCGCGAAAAAAATAATGTTCCAAAATATTAAAAATAAAAAATAAAATATAAAAAGAACACATACATATAGCTAATTGTCAAATTCAAGCACACACATGTTTTAATCATATTAAAATTTCAAACGTTAAAGATTTCGAAATAGTCAATACTCAATAATAACCAGAGTGATAGCGTGGTTGATAGAATTGTCCATATTGTACTCTCAGGTCATAAATAGCCAGATCACGTCATGTAGGTCACATAGGAGGATGTGTAGTTGATAACATGATTTTTCTAGTTTGATTGATCCTCCTCCACCACATTCTAAAAGGATTGGAAACTGAGGTAATGATTCTTGATTTTCAATGAGGGGCACGACGATAGCCTCTGGAAATGGATACATAGATTGGTAAGAATATGGACACAAACGTTGACCATCATGTAATTGAGTATACATTTGAGTAAACGACATTGATCCGAATTGAGTGGAATCAGAGTCAATGTTCCACGTAACGCATATATACCAGCAACGTACTCCTCCCTTTCAAAGTTGAAGAAGTTAATTGTCTTGAAACACATTTTAATTTGTATAAGAAATGATTTCATATATTAATGATAACAAAATAGTACCTCTCTCGTGCTACATGGTCCCGATCTTGAGTAGTTTAATAGCCCAACTTTATAATCGATGGATCATAATGTGGAAGATGAGCAGTACTGCTATCACTCGCACCAACATCACTACTAATAATACCACAACCACCACCGCCACTATAACTTCCACTATGGTCGTCACTAAGTACCCGGTTCACATCAATACCGTTTGATCGAGCTTTCGAAGCTACCTGCGATTTTAGTCACTTATAGTCATCGTCAAGGTGAGTGGGTTGAATCCATTCAAGCATAATACCATCTTCTACCTCCTCCTTTATGGTTTGCATAGACACCACAATGATATCTAATGGATCTCGCCTCTCATTGTTTTCATACCTATCTTTCCGATCTTAGAGTTGTAATTTCATGTTATGCGTATAAAAAATGAGTGACTCCAACCTTTTGCAGGCAATATGATTCCTCTACTTTGTATGGGGGAAAGTGAAAGTGCTCCAATTTCTTTCGCATTATAAAGATGACGACGTCTGAGACTACAATTCGCATGGCCAACTTGCGTAATACGGGTGTCTCAATCCTAAACATGCCCCACGATTCCACTAAAAAATTAAAATTTGAAACACTCAAACAATCTATATCGTAGCATGTATAACAAAGTAATTCATCATACCAGTGGCCATCTTCTCACGGTCATAAACAACACTTTTCTTCTCGAACAATCCTCGTGCGTAACAGAATTATAAAATATGAAATATAAATATCGTATTTTTGGTCTAAAAATAAATATACAAAAATAAAATATCGTACCTTATTACCACTGGGAGAAAAATTATTATGTGGGTGCAAGTCCTCAACTGCGATTGTATCGACATCTCAGATTCAGATAATAGGTTGGTTGATGTAGCAGAATGTCAACAACCCATTGCTTGTTCGAAATTTTCTCCTACTTCTTCTTCATCAAGTTGAAGACGTTGAATAATTCTCTTAAGGTCATAACAACCTCAATATATACGAAGTGTAGAATATTGTACATGGGCTTGAATACCTGAAGAAAAAAAATTCATGTAACTAACAATATTTGACGAAAAAAATTCGTAACAAACCTTCTACCTTAAAAAATTCTTCAAGATGTAACCAAAATATTGGATCAATAACTCGGGATTCAACAAATTGTCCCGCCATAGTATTATGGAACGTGGTCTTCTCCCATGACTCATAGTTGAACATCTATCTCAACCCAACCTTATTGCTTCGTACAAGCTAAGTAGTTCGTGTTAGACCTGGAGGAATAATCTCTTCTTCACCTTGCTCTCTCATTTTAGATAAGACTATCATGTGGTTGTAGATAAACTTTGTTATTTTTCTCTTGCGTCCTTCTCGACGAGTGCAATGGTATTTCCCAACGTCTTCCAACATCAAGTCGATGCAATGAGCTGCAAACAGTGATCGTTGCAAGTTCAACTTCTTTCATGCTTTCTTATAGGCTGAGCCATTATCCATGACAACTTGGATCATGCTGTGCTTCCGAAGATCACTAACCACATCACAAAGCACCTTGTAAATGTACTCCCTATTCTTGATTTGGCCGGACGCATCAACTTATTTCAAAAATAAAGTCTTCCTAGCATAATATACCATGTCGTTGATGATATTAAATCTTGTTGGTCATGTCCGTATAGTGCACCTGAAACTCTTACCACACTGCTCGTTGATTGTTGACACAGACTTGTATTTCTGCTACCTCTTCTTTAATAGTTGTTGTGAATCTCGTACTTTGAAGGTGGCTGAATCCCATAGCCTCCAGTTCAAATCCAACGTAACCTTGAAAAGTTTATGCTATATTATATCAACAAAACATAATAGCTTACTGATGTAAAAAAAATTGTGCATAATGGTCTTAACATGAAGCGATTTCACCTTGGTTGTCGGTACCTCTAGTGTATGAAGAAGCGCTAATAATTTTCCTAAGATGCTTCTTCAGCAAACTCTTCTCCTCTGGTTGAAGTTATGGTTGACATGCGCTATGTCAACGATATCTCGTTGAGCTGTTCGACCTAGACCTGGACTGAATCTCCAAGAGGCTGCAACCGCTTCTTATCGATTCCTCTTCATTGTCTTGTACAATTTATGCTCCATATCGACATCTTACATCTTTTTACAAACATTAAATAACATCCAACAAAATTTATTTTTCAATGTCGTTATCTCATAATTCAAATTTAAATCCCATAATCCACACTTCAATCTCATAATCACATATTCAATTTGATAATCACATATTCATCCTCTACTATAACGAAATATTTATATTCGATTCATTTCATCAACAATTTCATATTCAGTTCTGTACAACTACAACAAATTCAAACAGTTGAATGTTTGCTAGATCGCAAAAAGCTAGGATTTTGGGCGAGGTCCTTTTGTCAAGATTCCTCGAATTTGAGATATTTATGCAAAGACCCATCTTTTCACCAAGAGAATAGTAAAACAACAAAATATCGTTCACTTAGTTATATTGGGATGACCACTCTAATGCCAAATGAAAGTTATGCTTATAGTGTCTTTTAACTACTGATGTCATTAATACATGTTCACATCATAGCTAAAACTAAACAACACAGAGATTTGGTTACTTAGTTTGACGATAGCCTATGTCAGGGGAGATATATATCCCGGTGAAAGAGCAATCTTTAATCCACAAAACAGAGAGTTACAATGGTGGGAATAGGATGATAACCTTCCTAAACCTAACGCACTGTTTATTAAAGTATTTCTAACTTAGGTTCCCCCTAGGTGTGAGCTTCACTCACTTTTCACAATAACACCTATAGTGTTTATCTTTAATTAATGTTCAGTTTCTAAGGAACATATATAACATAAATACACATAAATTTTGTTCTCCTTCAAGGAACAAAAACTCTACAGCGGCGTTGCACAATCAGTCCTTTCTTGTCCTTCAAAACTCGTTGCGGAAAATCTTTTGGAGCTGGAGAAGAAGATGCGAGGTTTCGTTGGCTCTGGAGGTTAAGTTGAAATGGCTGATGTTGGCTGCAAGGCTGGGGCAATTCTACGGTTACCTAAAATTAGTAATCGAAGGCGGCAAAGTAATTTTGGACCCGCTGCAATCTAATGGAGAATGTCTTATCTGGAGAATGCTTAATGACTTCGGATTTTAGTCTCTTGTAAAGCTAGTTTCGATGTTTGTTGTTTTTCTTGGGTGAGGAGGGATAGTAATGAGACGGCTAATTGGATCGGAAAAGAGACTCTAGTTTCAGATATTTCCGGTATTATCACCAAAAGAGAACTCCCGCTCCCTGTGGGGTAATTTTTTTTTTGATGAATGTATTGTCTCGGGGCGCTAGTTTCCTATCGCCGTAACCGACCTTAGGGGGCGGTAGGCTTTAAAGAGACTTTTTGTCAAAAAAAAATGGTTGAACTTATAAAATTTATAAATAGGATTCCAAAAGCGTCAAAATCTGAAGTATTTATCCTATTTTAATCATTTAATGAGAATAAATTACATATAATTATTTTTTGAAAATGTTAAATAACATATAATTCAGAAAAACATAATTTTCTAGATTCACTGAACACCATAATTACGATACAAAATTTACAATAGAAAAATATATATATATATATATATTCTGTATTGATGCATCTTTACTCTTGAATTTCAGTACCATGTTCTTTCCCTAGATGTTTAGTTTATCACTAAAATATGCATCAATTTGTTTTAATGAATCGTATGCATATCATTTCGTCTTATTTAATTGTCTTTGTTTTTTCTATTTTTTAAAGTGACAAAACTAGTGTCCGTGCAGAAACATCATCCACCATTTCTTTTCCTCTTTTGTGCGAAGAAACGTTAGTTACTTTCTAATATTTTCGTTTTTAATCTTAAATATCACTTTGTTCAGTTACTAATGGAGATAAATTCAAACAAAAGAAAAATGAAAAACTGTAGGCCCTATTATATGCGGCGAAGATTTTACCATTTAGAGACTGATCAAATAAAACTTCGCCAGTTTTGGCCGATTTAAACCTTTTTAACGTTATGCTTACAGTATTAATAAAACTTTAAACAAAAAAATATTTATAGAAAATATTATCATAAACGTTGTATCAATTGAGTTGTTAAAACCGAATTAGTAGAATTTAAGGTCTTATAACCTTGCCGGACCGTTTTAGACCGATCTAAAAAATCATTCTGGATATGCTAAGACAACTTGTTTTAAGATTGGTTACGGTTTAAAACATATCATTGGCGCTATTTAGTTTACAATATTTATGTTGTTATAATTTACGAAAGTTTTACCAAAGGTTGAACTTTTTCAAAATAAGTTTGTCAATCAGGACCAATTCGTTGAATTTTTGTATTTTCAATGCATATACTCACTTAATAATTTGACTAGAATTTTAACATAGAGTCTAAAATAGCTTAAATGTTGAAATAAATTATGTGGGATGACGAGAGCTAGAACAAAACTGTGGCAGATCATGAGCAATGGAGAATACAAGAGCATAGAGCACAGAGTGATTGTAAACCCTGAAAGCATCGACTTTCGATCGCCACGTTTCACAGTCCTAACTCGGAAGCCATTATAGGTCCGATTCCTAAATCAGATCTTCTGAGCGAATTGGTGACAGAGGCAAGTACAGAACTGTCAGGTACGAAGACTTTTTGCGGCTTGCTTTTAGCTGCAAACTTGACTCCAAGAGCGTAGTGGATCAGTTGAAAGTGAAATAGACTGAACGAAGCGAGTGGTCAACCTTGGTCAATAACACAGCATCCATTGAAAGACAAAACATCATGAGTGATATTTGTTCAAAGTTTCCATATATGTTTCCTTAATTTGTTAAGGCTTTATCACCCTTAACCCCTAAACCTTCTCGAAAGTACTCGTGGTCTTCTTTTTTCTTCATAAAAAATGATGTCATTTCTCTGAAAATTATACTTCAAATATAATTTGTTTGTCTTAAAATTAGCTACTTAATGTTGAACTTATGACTTCTTCTATGATAGTGGCACTCTACCAATTACCGTATACTATTTGAATATCTTATAAATACATGTTTTGTTAAGCTTTCGTCTGATTTTTGCTAATAGTGTTACTAATATTTAAAATAATATTAGCATTATTTAAAGAAATTAAGCAAAGAAAATAAATCCGAAAATGAAAAGAAAAGAAAAAATCGTCGAGCCTCGTTGGGCGATTTTCTTAAAATTTTTATCGCTCTCCATAGTTGCGGGATAAGATGAGCAAGAGCCTCATTATACAACTACGACAAAACAAGTTTAGCACTACTTAACTTGACTTCAACGAATTACAACACAAGTGTTGAAACTAACACCGGACTAGAAAGAGAACAAAACAGTTTCGAAGATAGGGAGGGAGGAATGTATTCGGCGTGTTAGAATGAGACGTTTATGCATCCTTTTATATGTGAGGCATGCAGCGTTATACCACCAAAATTAACAACTATTATAGCCAATAAACAAACTCTAGTGCTCTTCAATCTGCCCCATCACATGAAATCTTAACTGCGACTGATTACTCTTACAAACATTTAGAAAAAATACGTTTATGTTTCAACCTACGTGTTGCATTGAACCGTGATAAATGCAATCAGTTTATATTTAATCCAATTACACTTTGTAGTTTAATTCTTATAATAACATAAAAGTTATTTATGAAACTACAATTTTTTAGAAGTGACATCCGTAATTAAATTATCAGAAACATGATCTAGTGTCCATGATCACTTTAGGATTTAGATTAAGTCTCACTGTGACAGTCATAATGGCATCACTTCGACATCACTACCTATGATGAGGATATCGTCTACATAAAGAACTAAGAAAACAACAGCCTTCTTTAAGTACTTGTAAACACAAGGCTCCAAAAAGTTTGAAACCATATGTTTTGATTACCTCATCAAACCTTTGATTCCGAGATCTAGAAGCTTGCTTGAGTCCCCAAATGGACTTCAATAGTTTGCAAATCTTGTGCTCTTGACCCTTTTTAATGTATATATTTCTTCTTCCGGATAGCCAAATGCTATCTTTACGTTCATCTGCCGAATCTCATAATAATAATGAGGGGAAATGGTCAAAAGAACTACGATGGATTTAAACATGACTACGGAAGAGAAGGTATCGTCGTAGTCAATTCCTCTCTGGGTGAGACCCTTAGCCACAAGTCTAGCCTAATAGGTTTCGACTTCTCCATCAGCTCATTTCTTCTTCTTATAGATCCACTTGTACCCAATCGATTTAATATGTTCGGGTGCATCTGCTAGAGTCCAGACTGAGTTCGAGTGCATAGACTCTATCTCTAGATTGAAGGCTTCAAGCCATTTCTCTTTTTCCAAGTCGACCATGGCATCATTAAATGACCAAGGTCGTCGCTGTTCGCATCCAATCCAACAACGTTTGCTCAAAATTAAGAAATTGGTCGGGCTCTCTAGAGAGCCTCCCACTACGACGAGGCAATGTAGCACTTTGACCAACATTTGTGTTTTCTTCTTAATCTCCCACTCTCACAAAAATTGTATGTGGATATGGATTCCCTTGGACGATTATCTTTGGGATTGGTCAAACAGTTCCCTCGAGTAAAACTTTACTTCGAGGTTTATCGTTTTTCACATAATCATCTTCAAGAAAAGTAACATGAGCATAAACGAAAGTTTTTCTATCATTACGATCTTAAAAGATACCACCTCGTGTCCCTTCATCGTAATCAACAAAGAAACATAAGTTTGTTCTTGGTTCAAGCTTGCTTGATTTCTTTTTCAAGACATGAGCAGGAAAACCCCGTTAGCTCGGTTCCACATTTCCATGGGAGTTTTGGATATAGATTTAGATGGAACATAATGTAATATATGCATGGAAGTCTTTAATGATAACCCCATAAAGTTGTAGAAAGTGAACAATAGCTAATCATAGATCTTACCATGTTTAATAAAGTTCTATATCTCCTTTAACAACACCATTTTGGTGTGAGTTACCAGGAGCTGATATCTGCGAAATTATCCCATGTTCCAACATATATTCAGTAAACTTTGTATCTAAGTACTCGCATCCCCGATCCGATCGAAAGGTCTTAATAGTCTTACCTAATTGGCTCTCAACACAAGCACATAATTCTTCGCACTTATCAAAAGTTTTAGATTTTATGTGCATTAGGTAAATGAAACCATATATAGAATAATCGTAAGTAAATGTGACGCAATATTTGTAACCGCCCTTCGTAGCTTCTTTCCTCAGTCTATAGACGTTAGAGTGAACTAGTTGCAAAGGTTCGATGGCCCTTAATCATTTTTCATTAAAAGATTGGTTGGTCATTATTCCTTCTACACAAGATTCAAAAACAGGCAAAGTTCCCACTTGAAGTTGTTTCAACGGTCCAAGCCGTGAAAGTCTCGCTAGCCTTTTTATATTGCTATGAACAAGTCTTAAGTACCACAAATAGGTTTTTTCATCACTAGATAATTTAATTATTTTATTAGAAGTGAGCTTAGCTACCTTAAACATATCTACATTAAATGAACATTTAATTTCAGGAGTTAAAACATATAAACAATTGTGTACGTGAGCATCACATACAATTCTTCCAATTAAAGAAATAAAAATAGCATTCTCATTCATAGACAAAGAAAATTTATGTTTAAGTAACTCAACTACAGAAATTAGGTTTCTACAGAAACCAGGAATAAAATCAACTGAATCCAATATCAAATATTTATTTCCAAATCGGAGTCGAACTACTCCCAAAACTTTAGCCGTGACGGGCTCCATGTTCCCCACTCTAAGCTATAGTTTGTCTCCCTTCATCTCCTCCCATGAATCAAACACATGTAAAGATGTAGACAAATAATAAGTAGTCCCTAAATTATCGAGGACGATAATGAATCTCTGAAATAAAATACCTAATATGTATGTGTGTGGACGGTACATTACCTCCACATAACTCAGGGAAGAAATCAACTTCTTCATCATCGGAGATATCAATGTATGAAGGCTCTCCCACAGTGAGAACATTCTCCAATGGTGATGATATAGAGTTGTCATCAGTTTGTATTGCCATAAAAAAAATGCAATTGACTACGGCAAGCTTGCCTTATCAATCCATCTTGCCAATTTAGAATTTTACCTTGGCACGTCTTCATGACATACCTTGATAACCTTCCTCGGAATTCCTCTTTAAATTAGGGGTACTCATTAGAGAGCGATTATAGGACAATTGCAAATCGAGTAGCTTCTTCTATGCATGTGCCAAGTACACCGATCAGATTCATTGTATCGGTCATCGATTTCATGTAATCAATGGCACACTCTCGTTTATGCATCTTTGTTTCCATTATTTATTTTAATAGATTATAGTTTCAAGTCATGCTGAAATTAAATAAAATACAAGTACTTAAGTAGCTTTCCGAAAAGAAAAAATTCATCACATATATTTAGGAAATAAAAACATAAAGTACGGGGAAAATACTAATATATTAAAAGACCCAATTTTATTTTCCACCGTAATCACCAATAGTCACAGTCCTTTCTACTATGGTGGTGTAACGGAGTGCACCTAGTGAACATGAGAATCATCTCATATTAGTGAGCAATCATAGTACATGTACCATTCATAACTTTGCTCACTAACAACGAATTTATAGGAATATTTTGGCCGTATGAGAAACCACTGATTGGTTCATATATGAGTCGACCTAATCTTTCAGTGAGAAAAGTACAGATAGAGATCAACCCTCCTACCTATCGCCAGAGACGCAACCATGGTATTGGAATCAGAAAAGTCTGTCCTGAGGAATACCTTCCATCTCTTAAAAGAGCACGGGTCACACGAGGATCTTTCATCCTCACGGTGTTGTGTCAATGTTGGGGTCTAAAACTCAATATAATTTTAGCATTTTAATTTTCCTACCATTAACATTAATATATGTGATCCACTACGAGTTAACTAATTCATATTAAAAACTCAACCGACCCTTAAAAACACATGTTTTGATATAGCATATGTTTTTGGTATTTCGTGACATCTAGTATTGATTAACCTAAAAGCATTCCTTCACGGAAAAGCTCCCAGTTGCAAAGGTGAGACACTAGGTCTTCTTCAATACCCTCCAGCTTAGCCTCTTATCGACTTAGTGACAAAGCTTTCCTATCCGTTCAACCGATTCAGTAATTATCTATCATAATCCAATTAGATAATTTTTAAATGAATGAAAGCGCATGACAGCCATAAACAAACGATACATTATCTAAGTTATAGCAAACAATCACAGCATATCAATTAAATAAACAAGCATCGAAAGCATGATCTGATTCGTGTTGATCGTATACTAATTAACATTATAAATTAAAACGAGATAAACCTAATCGTATTAGTTCATGGTTGTTATATGAACACAATCATATGTTTCAACGAAAAAACAAATCATTTTCGAAATATTTGTTTTTCGTAGTTTTTTGGAATTTTGTTTTTAATCAGGGCCCACCCTCATGAAAAACAAATCGGTATTAAAATAATTTATGTTTCAATGTTTTTAATAATATTTACTTGAGCCCATACCATTTAAATAAATTAAATAAAATTTCAAATTTTAATTTATAATGATTTGTTTTTTTTGGAAGGGCCTTAAGACCCACCAATCATCTAGGCCCAAGCCCGGATCATCCTCGAGCCCTATCCGCGACAGTAGAACCCGACCATAGTTGGTTGGGCCTCCGCCAAGGGGCACCCTTGACCTAAACATAAATAAGGCTAGGAATAGGTGCGGCCGGCCCTAGTGCCAATAGGGAAACACGGTCGTGGCTCGCTGATGGCCTAGAGGGCAGCCCTTCGCTCCCGTTATATCTCTGCGTCGATCGTCATTATCAAGAACATCGTCATCAGATTACAACAATAATAATAGTAATTGGAAAAAAAATTACATAAAGCTTATACCATTTGAATTTCAGTTTACAAAAATGTTAAGAAAGCGAGAATAAAAATTCTACGATAAACAGCGAATAACAATTCATATATCATATATTGAATTGCAACGAATTTCAAATCATAATATAAATCCATTCAAAATAAATTAAATTGAATTAATAGAACACATCAATTAAATAAATAACTTAACTAGTTATGATACCATTTGTTGGTGATCGATGCACCGTAGCAACCATTTAAATGTGGAAAGTAACTAATTGCACTCACATTAGCCCATTAATATTAATGATTGCTAAACAAGATCTAAATTTACTTATTTAATTTATTCAATGAAAGAAATTCAGAACCAATACTTGCTAAGTTGTTAGAACACTTACATGGATTTTGTCTCAGCTATAGAAAGCTCTGATGCAGCGTGTGCTCCATGTACATGCTTCGTTTGACTTGAGTACACGAGGATGACACTGTAGTCTTCCAAAATATAATCTCCAATATGAATAAGAAATATAATTTGACACAATCGATATCTCCATATCTCAAAACCAAAATGTTTTCGGATCTTACTCCTATTATTTAAGAACGGAATTCGCAATTCAAGGGAAAGGGGAAAGAGAAATTCGACCAACGAGTGAGAGTGTCCGAGAATTTATTTTGAAATTGGGTGAATATTTCTATTCCCTTCTATTTCTATTTATATCATTTAGAAATTAGATAACCCCTAAAAGATTTTATCTCCTTCCATAGAGATATTATCTCATTTCCAAGATATTCTCTCCATTGAGAGATTTTCTATCATATTGAATTTAATCTGGCTCATTAGATCTCAACAGTGAATCTAAAATCTCTCTCTTCCATCAGATCAATATCTATGAAAGAGATTTTCTCTCCATTTATTTAACATAAGAGAGTAGTTCAAGGACTAAATTTACGGGGGAGTTCGGGCACCCAAGGGCTTATCCCTAGGAGATTTTCGGCTAATTCACATCCCAAGCCCAGCCCAAAATTTCAAAACCCGTTTGCTTAAAAATCTAATTAATTATTTATTTACTTGATCCAACAATTATACTATTAACATTTATTTAATTCTGCAAACACCCGTTTTCCATAATTAATGACGTAAATCGCCATTATAACAAGTAAGATTAAATAATGATTAGCATTAGTATTCGGAAGTTCTTATCCGCCTTTATCAGAGCCGAATCAAGGACTATGGACCTGGTAGTAGAAGTTTAACGAACTCGACAAAAAAGACAATACAATCCTAGTTATTTATCATTGACTCGTCTCATACTTATCACTACTCCACCGCGTAATCTAAGAGTAAACCCTTCTTGAATACTAGGACTATGTTTACTCATCGTGACGAGTTTCCACTGATATAGTATGTTCGTGATCAAGTTCCTCCAGGTTTATCCTTTATTAAGATAAGTCAATTTTTCTGTTATACTTCTTTTGATACATATCAGCCCTAAACATTGTTACTTCTCTAGCGAAAGATTCTTCTGAATGTTAACATACTTCAAAAGTGTGAGCAATCAATCGTTTCAAGAATCAACTCTTAGGTGAGTGACCATTAACCTTCTTTCAAGAAGGTTGGATCCTGTATCAGTAAATCACTTGCCACTCAAATCATGCTCTAAGAAACCTCCCAAGACAGAAGTTGTTATTAGCATGGATAGCCTTGTAGCGAATGAGTCAAAGAGCTTAGAAACATGAGCATGTGTCTATGATTACTTTAGGATTTATATCAAGTCTCACAGTGACCATAAACAACACATCTACCCTAAGGCATGTCCAAGTCGTATACTTACCACAAGTGTAGAATGCTCCCACATAGGGATCAGCCTTCACTCATGTGTTCAACATATATGACTTTCGATATAGCTTTCCAGGCATATATCAGTCATCGATCTTGTTTTAGCACACCGCCCGAACTCAAGTGCCCAACACATTACTCCGTTTAATACATAGGCTTTGCATTGATGAATGTAGGCTTTGGAGTGATGAATGTGCAATGAATTTTTATACATAATAAATAACCATTCCAATTCAAATATATAATAAATGGCAAACTTTATTTCAATAATAATATTAGCGAGAATTTACTTAAGTATCTTCTCATGCGCAAGAATTTCTAACAAGAACTTTGGCCAACAATTTCAAGAGAAATTTTGTTGTAAATCATAAATCTAGGGATGGAGATCAAAAGGAAGCGCACTAGGGTCATTTTGGTTTGGAAATCACTCCTACTAGCGTTTCTGACCTTTCCCTCTACGAGGATATGATAAGACCTAAAGTTTCTTCTGTATCACCGCCGCCAACGAAGACGAGTGACTGAACACAATGAGTTGCCTTATTTGAAACATGCTAGAGATTGACAACCCTTTGACACTAGATGTCTTTCAGTTCGTATTAAACTTTACCACCAATAATTTATATATTTTATCAGATATAAAAATCTATATACTTAGAGAAAAAATATTTAAATTAGAAGTGGGCGTTGAAAACGACATTTCGTTGGATCAAGGGTTTGAGCGGAGACCTTACTATATTTTGAAACAGTAAAATATATAAAATTGTGTCGTATAAAAGATATCACATAGAAGCGTAGTTTGTTGTTGAAAATGGGACTCAGATGGAGGTTCATGGGATCTTATGGTAATCTGAAGACGGTTTAAAGGAAATTCTCTTGTGATCTTATTATTAGGGTTCGCAAAAATTACAACGGATTATGGTTATGTCGCGGAGAGTTCAATGACATTCTTGGTAATTTGAAGAAAATTAGGGTTTACAGTAAAACATGGTTCCGTGGAAGCCTTTCGAAAAATTCTAGTGAGAATATCTAGGTTTTTGGGAGAACCTTTCATGTCGAAACAAATGATAGCCACATAGACTACCAGAATTTAACTACACCATTGCATCTCCAAACTCGAATGAATAGATTTTTTTCCAACATTCCAAGTTCACCATCTCGACCAATGGGCATCTGATTACCGTGTTCTTCTCATACAAACTGAATGAGGCTAGGCAAATGCGGTAAACCGTAGAAGAGTAACAAGGCACTTTTTTTGAAGTCTGGTTTGAAGAAAAGACATATGAAGAGATTGTGACTAACTCTTGAGGATAAAATTATGAGACATCGATCAAGAAATGTCTCACTTCAGCCAGACACAAGTTCTGAGAGATGAATATGAGTATAGAAAGAAAACACTATATTATAGAGGTATTGACTTCCTTGACTTTGAAAATCGACTCAAATAGGATACGACGAGACAAATGAGAGCTAGATGCTAATGTGGAAAAAGAACTCAAGTAAAGGAAAAAAAATCGAATTATTGGCATCTTCCATAACAACAATCTTTGGATGAAGAATTTGATCATTATTAGAGGTATTATTTATAATTATTTTCTGGATATTTTCTCGTCCTCTAACCTTACTCGAAAGGTGTCAGATGGAAGTAATGAGATGTTGATCTCTCCTAGTACGGGGGAAGAAATTTAAGCCGTTGTCTTTGGTATCAATCCACTTAAGTCTCCCAGTGGAGACAGACTACCCAAGATTTTCTTACACATATATTGACAAATGTTTGGAAAATGTTTGACAAAAACAGGTCTCAGGGTCCTCAACAACAAGGTGTTGGGATTGGTGCCCACAAAGGAGATATTAGACATTATAAATACTTTGTATTTGGTTTTTGCTAAAACATCAAATAAAATTAAATATTCATCCTTGATTAAGTTTGTGTTTATGTATATTTGTTACGCTCTGAAACTGTCATCAACGAAAGGGGTGTTAAGTACACACTGTACAAGATGGCCGTCTGTGACTAATTTAAAGATCGGTAGAGCAATCGAATATGAGTAATGATTGTTTGAATGAATCACGATATCTTATCTTGTGATATAGAGAGTTTTGACTCTGTGTTTCATTTTTGATATCTTATAGAAGATGTTTAACAAGACATGTGATACTCTCAAGCTCGAGATAAAATCGTTTAATAACTCGAAGCTTTAAGGTCACATACCTAGGGTATTTTTTGTACTTACCTTAATCCTGAAGTGAATGCATAATTGATATAACGCCTTATGACATTTAATTTATCAATGAGCAATGGCTAAATTAAAGTTGCACCTGGAGGTTTGTGTCATGACGTTGTTATATTGGGTATGTTATTCACAGATATGGAATTCATGTTGAAACAATGCTAATGTGTTAGTATCACACTATGCTTTGTTATAAGAGTGTGAATGAATAAATCAGGCCTGATATTCATCGAATAGAATATTCTTTGATTAAAACATGTGACATGTAAGGACATCTCACTCTATGTTTTTCTCATTCACAAACAACAAAAGAGTTAGTGAAATAATCACTCAAGGGTAAAACGGTAATTTTATATTCCTCTGAGTTACTGATTTACATGAAGGGTAATATCATAAAATTCTTTGTGAAATGTGTGAAAAATTATTTTGTCACATCAAACGGAAAATAAACGCATATGAACTTAGAGAGTTCCAGTATTAGTTCTTTAGTGGAATCGAATAATATTAAAAATTATAATATGGAAAACGTTTGTGAACTTTTGAGTCTGATTTTTATTCTAAAGCTCCGTTCATGTGGGTCCATTAGGTCTCAATGACAGACTCTCAGACGAGATTTACTGAATTAGGACGATTTGAATTTCTCATTGAAAGTAAATTGCGGTTTACACTAGGAAAATGTTTTTTTAAGTAATTTAATAAATAATTGGTTATTTATTATTACATTTATTTAATGAATCATATTATGTTATTATATGGATAATAATAAATTTTAGTGATTCAAATAAATAAACGATGAAAATAAATATTTTTTCGTTTTGTACTACTTTGAATAGTATGAAAATAATTAATGATTCGTCATTAAATAAATGAGATGTTCAAAAGTAATTAAATATTATTTTAGAAATAAATCAAATGAATTTTTTCGAGAATGCAAAGACATCACTCGGCCAAATTAATGAATTAGGTCAAGAGATTAATTTTTGAAATTAATTTAAAGGAACAATGGGCTTAAGTTTGACTAATGGGTTTGACCTAAGAAAACCCACTTTCTCTCTCT
The DNA here is from genome assembly GCA_958296335.1 of Urtica urens. Classification (NCBI taxonomy): domain Eukaryota; kingdom Viridiplantae; phylum Streptophyta; class Magnoliopsida; order Rosales; family Urticaceae; genus Urtica; species Urtica urens. The sequence goes on along the minus strand of OY282520.1, from coordinate 10,785,912 downwards.
ACTTAAGGGATTTTCGAAATCCTAATTCCCCAACCCTAATCATAACACTCGGCCAAGTCCCTCCCTTGTGTGTTCTTGTTGTTGGCCGAGAGAATTAGAGAGAGAGATCAATAAATATTTTCTTGATCTCCCGAACGTTCTTAAGTGATCCCGAGTATTCTTCGTTGTTCAATTGAAGAGCCCACCCTCTAAATCTCTCAAAAAAACCCGAGAGAATTATCATTGACTCTTCTATTGGTGTTTGAGTAATTTTTTACCTGTAGGAAATCACTCGAAACACAAAGAAATCGAGCAAGACGCAACGGGGCTCATTTAAGCCTCCCTACAAGAGTTGTCACCGTGCCCAAAGTGTGCCAAGGCCACTACAGGAGTTTGACAAGTATCCAGGTCGAGCCACTTCACCAGCACCTCGCCATAGGTCCCACCTACCCTGGTGCACAGGTCCCGGAGCTTCATTTGGTCAAAGGAGATCACAGGCTCGCAGGCCTATTTCAATCCGGCGGGTCAAAAATTTTGATTATTGACAAGGCGATCCGACATTAGCTAGCAACGCACGAGATTGTTTACGAATTCATATGTAAGTTTCTAAAACAAATTGAATCTGCGATTGATTTTATAAATGTGTTTATAAGTTTTTTAGATCGTTTTATTCAATTTGTTGACATGTTTAGAATAAATAGTTTATTGACATGTTAATGATTTTTAATGCCTAAGTTGTTTATATATTCAAATGAATTTTAATTTATTTTAGATCTTATTATATAATTTCTTCGCATATATATGTGATATATAATAATTTTGTTTAAATTGTTAAATAACTTCCAACACAAGGATGATATTGGTCGCTTAAATGAGACGGTTATCATACTCATACCAACACAAAAAGAGCCCAAGGTATGTAAATTTAGTTTTGACCGATTAATCTATGCATCATCCTCTACAAGGTTATTTCTAAATGTATAACGAGTAGGCTTCAATCTTCTTTACGGAGGGATATATCGGAAAAAATGTGTTTGTGGGAAATCGAACAATATCATCATCGGGTATGAGGGGCTTCATATAATGAGCAACTGTCGATACAGTGGGGCATTTAAAATCTACATGTCTAACGTATACGATAGAGTCGAATGAGACTATTTGAAAGAAGTTTTGAGGAATCTTGGATACTCCAAAGTTTGGATTGAGCTCATCATGCAATGTGTTTGTCAAGTGAAATCATCTTTTAATCTAAATGTAAATCTTTGTGGGACAATATTCCGACATGTAGGCTGCAACAAGGTGACACAATTTCCCTTTATCATTTTTTACTCAAAAGGCCTCTCAATAATTTTACGTGGATGAAAAATTGATATTTAAAGAAAAATTGTAAGTAAAATCAAGAGGTTAGAAGATGTCTTGTGTTGCTGTCGGATTTTACCGCGACATTGTTTGAAGAGTGGTCCGAGAGAACCTCCCTCGGAGCCAGTTGAAGGACGCACCGCACGCAGACCGACCGGCCTCCCTTGGCCGAACCAAGGGCCGGCCAGCCTCCTAGCACATGACGAAGGGCTGGCTGGCCTCCCTTGGCCCAACCAAGGACCTCCGGCCTCCTAGCACATGAGGGAGGGCCATCCAGCCCCCTAGACACACGCTAATGCTCAATAAATATCAGCCACTCTCCCACAAGGAAAGGTACACAATTCTCCCCCGAGCAACTAACTCTCTTCTCTCTACACTCAAGAATGCTCTCCCGACGGGAAGGATTATCCTCTAATTAAAGATCCTAGACTCAAATCCCGGAACGTGGTCGATCCAAGGATCCTCTTCGGCTTAGTTGAAATTCAGAATTCCATCGAGACTACAATTTTCCCTAAACACGAAAAGAGGATGCCAAATTACAAAATTTTAAGGATTCTGGAGGAGTATCTAGTCTTAGAGTTCAAACTACCCAGAGGCCTTTAGGATGTGCCTAAGCTCCGGAACTACATTTGTGAAGCAAAATATTAAAAACATTTGAAACCTCAACGACGTCCAAAGATGAGCTCATTCGGAATTGCACTACAAGAGGAGGGTATGCGGTAGACAATCGATACATGGTGATGTGTGATTCTTTAGTGAGGCTAAGTCCTCGTCAAGTCATATGTTGAATGATTGGTGGGGCAGGACATGGAAATTCTACATCCTTCCTATGATTTGGGTCTTCTTATCAAAAGTGGCTCGTGGATGGATCCACATCCACAAAGTTCTAGAAGGAATAGGGAGAGATGTTGATCCTTTTTCTTTGAGGTGCACCACGGGGAAGGAAACCATTTTTCATGTTCTATGAGAGCGTCAAGAAAGTGTCAAATTTTTCTAAGCACTCGAGTGGTGAAAAACGATATAAGAGTCTTTTGTGGAATATTGTATATTATGTGTATAATAATCTTTGTTCACATGATTTTGATATTATTGCAGTAATCTCTTGATATGTGTGCAATCGTTGAAACAACATGATCCACAACAATCAAAAGGAAAACACGGTCGAACTTGTCAATTGGTCTATCCATTTCTTATAGGATTGTCGGAGAGAAAATATCCATACTGCAAAGGCACTGACTCCCACCTTTGACAACAAAAATGGCAGTCCCCTCTTCACGAATTTGAAGAAATAAAGCCTTATCGGTATTTTTCGAAATCATGTGGAATTTATTTTGAGGATATTCTTTATTCCTATTGCATGCCCTCTCCACCCTACGACGTCAGAAGATATCTCTATTTGGAGAAGTTTATGAAAGCGACGTAAAGATTTACCAAGATTATGATTCAATCCGATTGCGTGGAAATTTTAATCTCATTCAGTCGAAAAATTCTCCGACGAACAAAGTGAGCCTAATTATACTGGAGAACCTTAAGGTGGTCCTAAATTTTGAATCTTTTGAACTTCTTTTTCATCCTACATTTAATAATGTTTCTGCTCATCTTTTACCTTAGTATGAAATTTCATTTAATGAAACTTTATATTTGTTAGGCTGCTTGTTTTCCTTGTCGCTTCGTCGATCCAGGGTATTCTCCAAGATGTCTCGGACTTGTCCAAAGTTCTTATTCATGTACTTTGTCTGTCTCCATCTGCGTTTAGTACCTACTCCACTATTTAGTTCGGCGCTTCTTCTTTTTCCAGCAATGTCCTATGGTTAAAAGGAATTCTCATGTTCTCAAAAGGATTATACAAACCTCTTGTTGGTTTTGTCTAGGGTCTAAGTATTTACTCTCCTTCCCGCCGTACTACTAAGCTCTTACTTATTTTCTTTTGCGCTGGTTTTTGTAAGATTTAGCTTCGTTAAGGACAAGCTAATCTGTAAGTGTACTTATTACATTCCTTCCGTATTAAAGACATATACTATAATACTGTGAGTGTTAAGGTGAAATAGTGATTGAGGCTCACACCTAGGGTGCGCCTTAGGTTAAGTTTACTTCGGGAAGAAAGTGTTAAGCTTAGGAATTGAAGATTTTCTTGTAAAACCTTTGTGTCTTAGTTTTTCGTTCATATAGTAAATTCTTTCACCGGGATAAGATATCCTCCCAGATATAGGCAGTTGCTGAACTAGGTTACCGACGTTGTGTGTTATTTTACTTTCAGTTATATATCTGAATGTTTTAAAGATACGTAGTAACATCAGAAGAACGGGCTATTCACGTTTTTAATTGGTATCAGAGCCAAAACACTAATCTAATGGGTGCTTGATCGTATATCTTAACTGTTTTGTGTATACTAGAATGGATACTTTTAGAGAAGGTGGATCCGTAAACTGAGTTCCTCGTATGGATGGGAAAAACTACGCTTATTGGAAAGCTCGGATGGGAACTTTCATCAAATCTATTGACCAAAATACCTGTAAGTTAGTTGTTGTAGGGTGGAGTGGTCCTAATAGACTTCTAGCAGATGGTGTAACCGTTGAAACTATTCATAAGGTCGAATGCTCAGCCGCCAAGAATGAAACTGCTCTATCCAATTCTAAGGCACTAAATGCCATTTACATCAAAATTTTATAAAAAGTGTTTCTACTTATTAACAGTTGCCGGAGTGCAAAAGAAGCATGAAATATTCTTGAGACCACATACGAAAGGCCTGACAAGGTCAAAAATTCCCCGCTGCAGCTTTTCACTTCAAAATTTGAACGTCTAAAAATTTCGAAGATGAATCAATCAATGAGTTTTATGTTGGTGTTATTGACCTCTCAAACGAATCCAACTCTCTGGGTGAACCAATGTCTGACTCAAAGATTGTGAAAAAGATTCTCAGGCCCTACCTGAGAGATTCAGGATCAAAGTCATTACTATTGATGAAGTTCATGACACATCCGCAATGAGAGTTGACAAGTTTATTGGTTCTCTACTCGCATACGAAATGTCTCTCGCCTCCAATCCTGAGAAGAAGAATCGTGGAATTTCACTTAAATCCTCTTGTTCAAATTTGTCCAACTTGAGAAATGATGGCTCCGCAGATTCCTATGAAGAATCTCTAGCTCTTCTGGCCAAATACTTTGGCGAGTTTATGAAGAAGTTTGACAAGAAGCATCTAACATCCTCCAACAATTTCAAATCCAAATTCTCTCAAGGTCATAAACCAGGTAATACCTCAAGGAAGTCTAGAGATGACAGATCTCCAAATTCCTCTACCAAAGGAAAAGGAACTCAGTGTCACGAGTGTGAGGGTTTTGGTCATATTTAGGCTGAATGTACAAACTTCACAAGACATCAACATAAGAACATATCGTCTAATCTATCTGACGACGACCATAGTGACATGTCAAGTGACGGGGATGATGACATGAATCGCTCCAACAACAACTTTCTCGCGCTTGTTAGTCAAATTAGTGAGTCTTTTAAAGAGAATATAGGAATTTCTCTGGCTCTGTCAGGATTCTCTGCCGAGGAATCATTTAAATATGTCAACATTGAAGATCTCTCACATGCTTTTCTAGCTCAGGCCTATGATATCATTGTGACTCAACCTGACTTCAAACTAACTCACTCGGGTTCTCCCTGATGTTTGTCATATGAAGATGAACTGAGTGATGATGTTCTAATTGAATCATACAAGATGCTTTTTGTTAAATGGGATGATGAATCTAATGACTTTGTTGTGCAAGCTGATAAGATAGCTGACCTCGAAAAACATCAAGCCGAACTCTTAGAACAGATTGAAGAGCTGCAAGGTGACTCACGTCTTTCTCCAAAGGAACAAATTTTCTCTCTTCTCTATGAGAAAACTCATCTCCTCAAAGTCATTAGAGGTTTGAAAAAAGAAGTTGCTCGTCTTACTTTAGAGGTTGTCAAACTGTCAAACTCAGTGGATCTTCATCCAGGCACTGATGTCTTAACGAACTTATAAGTAGTAAATCTACATCGGATTGATCAGGGTTGGGCTTTGCTTCCTCGTCTAAATCTCCTTCTCAGACTGTGTTTGTTCGTGCTACGGAAAGTCGCTCATCTCACTCTCGCAATTTTCCTAGTCATCAGTAGGCTGCTTTCAAAAATTTCTCTAACTTCTCTAGAAACGCTCATTCTCACACCTATAGACCTCAAAATCTCAAGCACAACTGGAGATGCCAGTTTTGTGGAAAGCCTAGTCATATATGTCCTTTTTGTTTAAAACTGTTTGGAAGGACTTGTTTTTTAACCCTGAAGTGGTTTCCTCCTGGTAGCTTTCAGAAACTATTTCCTCTACAGAAAATTGAACTTCTTCCTCCTATGTCTCAGGTTCGTCAAGAATGGAAAATCAAGAACAATTAGTCAGCCTTTGTGGCTTATACCTCTTTGAAAACCTCCTCACGTGATGATTGGTATTTCGATAGTGGTTGTTCTAGGCACATGATAGGTGTCTCTTATTTTCTAGCAAATGTTCAGCCTTGTTCTAAAGGCAGTGTCCCTTTTGGTGGTGGTTCCACTGGCTTCGTTCTCGGGCGTGGTTACCTTGATCCTAATGGTAATGTTTGTTTTACATCCAGAATTGAGCCAAAAAATGTGTATGAAGCAGTGCTAGATGAGTTTTAATTTTCCGCAGTGAAAGAGGAACTCTCTTAGTTTGAACGAAACAATGTCTGAGTACTAGTTCCAGGACCTGAATAAATATCATCGCCCCTATTCATTCACTCCCTCGTAACAAAGCATAGTGTGATACAATGACTTTCATTATGTTTACACGAATTTCATATCTGTGAATCACATAATCCAATACTACAACATTATGTCACCAACCGTAGGGTCAGATGCATCCATTACATGGCCATTGCTCATTGACAAATCAAATGACATAAAGTGCAGCATTGACTATGCACTCACCTCAGGATTTAGGTAGTTATCGAAGTACTCCTCGTATGTGATCTTGGAGCTTCTAGATTAAACGGTTTTATATCGAGCATCCATAGAATCACTAGGTCTTGTTCAATATCTTCTATAAGATATCAAGAATGAAATCATAGAGTTACAACTCTCTATATCACATGATAAGATATCATGATTCATTCAAACAATCGTTAATTAGACTCGATTTCTCTATCGGTCTTAAGATTGCAAACAAATGGTTTAAAATAGTCACAATGGGTTATCATGTCAAATCTGTATTTAACACCCTTTTCTTTGATGAAAGTTTCAGACCGTAGCATTCATACATAAACACAAACAATAGGAAATGAATGCTTATTTATTAATATTAATGTTTCAGCAAAATATAACAATAATAAATAAAATATCTAATATTCTCCTTTGTGCGCACCAATCCCAACAAATCACTCTAATTTATCAACATTGAAAAATATTTTAGAGTGTTTGGGTAATCAAAATTAATCAAAATTAACTAGAATCGGGATGAGGAATGGAATCGGATATGGTGGATAATTCAAAAACAGAATTGTGAAATACATGCAATGAGTCAACATATGACGTTTTAAAAACTTACGCAAAATTAATGGTTGCTGAACCAGAGTACTCAATGAAGATGAATGAAAGAAAAGTTATGGACCTTGTGTACATATAAATTACCACAAATTAATATCATTTGAACCTTGGAATAATTTATATGAACGATATAGAGTGCTCAAAAGAGGACGTTATTCAGTTTTAAAGGTTAATAAATAAAATTCCCGCCTAAATTAAAATATTTAAATGAAAAAGTATTTGAATTTCGGCAAAAATTTAAAATTGTAACATTAAAGGCTATAATAAAGGAAAATCATACCTGTATTAAAATTTTGCAGAACATAAAATTAACGAATATTAACTTAATTTTCATATGGACGAGTATATTTCAAATTTAATTTGCAGCAAACCATATATCGAGCCTTTAATGAAATATCATTTAATGAAATATATTTGATTAAAAATAAATCAACAAAAACGATTTATAATTAATTAGTTGACTATTTCAAATATATATTAAATCAATTAATTATGATTTCAAATCTACTAAATGACGGGAATGGATAGGAATTTAATACTTTCTATCTTCAGCAAAAAATTAACACAAATTAACTGTGTTTTCGTATGGACGAAATTTTTTTCAAACGTAACTTACAACCATTACCTGATATATGGAGTCTTTAATGAAATATTTTATTAATATTAATTCAAAAACAAAGACGATTCTTAATTAATTAGTTGACTATTTCAAATATATATTAAATCAATTAATTATGATTTCAAATCCACTAAGTCAGGGAACGGATAGGAATTTAATGATTATCTGTCTACAACAAAAAATTAATGCAAATTAAATGCGTTTTCATTTGGACTAAATTTTTTTCAAACGTAACTTGCAACCTTTACCTGATATATATCAAGCCTTTAATGAAATATTTTTTATTAAAATTAATTAAAAAAATGATTCTTTATTTGACTATTTCGAATATATATTCAACCAATTAATTATGATTTCAAATCCACTAAATCAGGGAACGGATAGGAATTTAATGATTATATGTCTACAATAAAAAATTAATGCAAATTAAATGCGTTTTCATATGGACGAAATTTTTTTCAAACGTAACTTGCAACATTTACCTGATATATATCAAGCCATTAATGAAATATTTTTTATTAAAATTATTTCAAAAACAAAAATGATTCTTAATTTGACTATTTTGAATATATATTAAATCAATTAATTATGATTTCAAATTCACTAAATCAGGGGAATGGATAGGATTTTAATTATTATCTGTCTACATCAAAAAAGTAACTGCGTTTTCATATGGACGAAATGTTTTTCAAACATAACTTGCAACCTTTACTTGACATATATCGAGCCTTAAATGAAATATTTTTTATTAAAATTAATTCAAAAACAAAAATGATTCTTAATTAATTAGTTGACTATTTCAAATATTTATGAAATCAACTAATTATGATTTCAAATCCACTTAATCGGGATAATAGATAGGAATTTAATGATTCCCTGTCTACAGCAAATTATTAACGCAAATTAACTACGTTTGCATATGGACCAAAAATATATATTAAATCAATTAATTATGATTTCAAATCCACTAAATCAAGGGAATTGATAGAAATTCAATGATTCTCTGTCTCCAGCAAAAAATTAACGCAAATTATCTGCGTTTTTATATGGACGAAATTTTTATCAAACTTAACTTGCAACCTTTACATGATATATATCAAGCCTTTAATGAAATAATTTTTATTAAAATTAATTTAAAAACAAAAACAATTCTTAATTAATTCGTTGACTTTTTCAAATATATATTAAATCCATTAATTACGGTTTCAAATTGGTTACTTAAAAATTAAACAAGAAAATCTGGATTTTTGGGTTAATTTGTATTAATTTTTAAATATCTTAATTACTTAAATAATTAACTCGAAAATTTAAAAAGTGCATAATTGGAATTGTATATTCCATAAAAACGGCCACGTAGCACTAATTGAGTATTTTTTTTCAACATTTGCAAAAGAGTAGGTATTTTACAATTGTAACGTTTCAACTGACTGAGTTAGAGCAATTTTTCTATTAAAAATTACAGTTTCAACTAAATTTTAATTACGCTTTAATATGTTATTAAAAAAATTTAAATATTATTAGTACAATTTTCGTAATCTTAAATTTTTTATAAGCAACATATTTTCCGTCAAAATTTTCTTATTTTTGTCAAATTCCCAACCAGCCAATGACAATCTCATCGATATTTCCTTTTCCGTTTTCGACATTTTATCCATCGAATTTTTATTCGACTATCGACATTTTCGTGGTTTTGAGTTATCGATCGTCTATCGACAATCGGTATTTCAATCTTTATATTCATCTTTGTTTCTCTTCTCTTCGTATCGAAATTTTTTATTACCGGATGAAACATATGATCGGTTTTAGCATGGTCAAATCCAACTAAGGCTAGTGTATACCATGTGCATACATTGAATTTCTCTTACAGAGTTAGGTGTGAATTATTAAGTAAAGATTCCCTCTGTTTGAAGAAAAGAAAAAAGCGTATTAAGTACCTACCTACCTATCATTTCCATATATAGGCCATATATATGTATATCCCTTCACTGTCTTCTATATCTTCAGATAGCACTTCTAATGCCTATTTGTAGAAATATTATGAAAGTAGAGGCACGTAAACAGCTTCATTTTCTAATGATTCCGCTGATGTTCCAAGGCCATGTTATTCCCATGGTGGACATAGCGAGACTACTCGCCAAACGCGAGCGAGTCACGGTCACGATCGTCACGACCCCTCTGAACTCTCGCCGATTCGAGCCCATCATTGAGCGTGACCGAGCCATGAACCTAGACATTCGCCTCCTCTCACTCCCTTTCCCACACAGCATAGAAAACGTTGATTCGCTTCCCTCCCCGACCCACATGTCGAGCTTCCTTCGTGCCACGTGTCTTCTCCAAAAGCCGCTCGAGAAATACCTTGCCGGAGAAAGAGGAGGAGGAGATTTCGCGGCTCCGATCAACTGCATCGTCTCCGACAAAAACTTGACTTGGACAGCCGAGACGGCGAGGAGGTTCGACATCCCGAGGATCCTCTTCGACGGGATGAGCTGTTTCTCTATCCTCTCCATTCGCAACCTCCATTTCTCACGGGCCGATCTCGAGAAGACTGTTTCGTATTTTTCCGAGAAGTTTCCGCTCCCGGGGCTGCCCGGCCCGGCCGTCGAGCTCTCCCGGGCCCAGCTTCCCGGCCCGTTCAACCCGTCCGCAGACCGAGAGCTAAACCTCTACCGAGAAAACACTACGAGAGAAGGAGAGGAATCAGAGGCTTTAGGATATCTTGTCAACAGCTTCGACGAACTTGAAAAGATGTACGCCGAGGCGTACAGGAAAACGACCAGTCGTAGGATTTGGTGCGTCGGGCCAGCCTCGCTGGTGAACGAGACCGATCTCGACAAGGCCGAGCGAGGCGACGCCGACGACCGATCGTGTACGTCGAGGCAGACACTCATCATAAAGTGGCTCGACGCGTGGGAGTCACGCACCGTCGTGTACGCGTGTCTAGGCAGCATGAACCGGCTGACTTTGGGCCAGACAGTCGAGCTGGGTTTAGGGCTGGAACGTTCTAGAAGGCCGTTCGTGTGGGTGGTGAGAGGGGGATATAAAAGGGACGAGATCGAAAGTTGGCTCGTAGGAGGGTTCGAAGAGAGAACTAAAGACCGAGGGTTGATTCTTCGCGGGTGGGCCCCACAGGCTTCGATTCTGTCCCACGTTTCCGTCGGAGCGTTCGTGACGCACTGCGGCTGGAACTCGGTCCTGGAAGGAATCTCCGGCGGGGTTCCGATGCTGACGTGGCCTATGTTCGGAGACCAGTTCATGAACGAAGCTTTGGTGGTCAGGGTTTTGGGGATCGGCGTCGGAGTCGGGGCTGAGTCGGTGGTTCATCTCGGCGAAGAAGAGGAGAGTGGTTTCGATGGATCGCCGGTAACGAGTGAGAAGATTCTGGAGGGTTTAGAGAAGCTTTTGACGAGGAAGGAAGGTAGAGAGAGGAGAGAGAAAGTTGAGAAGCTGAGTCAGGCTGCTAAAATGGCGACGGTGGAATGTGAAGGGTCTTCTTATAGTAACATTACGTTGCTATTACAAGATGTCATGCGATGCGTTAAGTAATTAAATAGCTCATGACTTTTGAAAGTTGTGATCTTTCGATCTGATTACGCTGTCCCCGTCGGACTATTATTTACCTAAAAATATATAATTTCTTTATTTTAATTAAAATGAGAATACATGTTGTTTCTTTAAAGTATATATAATAAGGCAATCACCGAACAAATCTTGGATGATTTGTACGACTTGAATATAATAATATAATAGATTGAGCTTGATAAAATTTCTATAGATTTTATTAATAATAAGCGAACTCAATGTGGTGAGAGCTGAACAAAGTTGATTGATAATATATTGAAGAAAACGAATACAAACATTGAGATATGTACCTATCACAAACTAATTTATTATATTTATAACATTTCTCGTGTTGAAAACTTCGAACACATGGTGCTGAGATCGCCGATGAGGTTGTCGCGTCGCATATCGCTATTGATATTGAGATCTCGACTTCGTCTTCAATCTGGTTCTTTCGGCGAGATTGACTGCGTGAAATCTCGCCTTCGTCTTCAATCTGGTTCAATAGCGGGATATGACTGTATGGAGAGAAGACTTTGACTTCATCAACTTCGGATATTGGGCTTGATCATTAGTGACGGTCTGTTTGATGAGAAGCTTCGGGTATTGAACTTGACATCGGCTCAATACATTTTATTTCGATTTCATATCCCTACTATATATATATATATATATATATATATATATATATATATATATATATATATATATATTATGCAATACATATTTTCAATAGAAGAAAAAATCTAAAACGAGATTTTATACGAAATTAAGTTGTTAAATTGTGTTTTTATCTGTGTCATTTTTCTCCTTTGCATCTTTTATTTATATCGTTAGAGTCGCCGAGTTTTAGGGTTGATCAGACTCTCGTCGTGATAACTGTACATGTCGATGGTAATTGTTATAATAATCGTTAAGATGGTTTATTAGACTTATCATGTATGTTACGTGACCAAAGTAAATTTTGTTTGACAAGTCTTTTTATACAAAACAATTATTCATCATTAACGATTATATGGTCGTTGTTCTGAACTCAACTTAGGTTCTCGTTCATTTCTCTTCATTTATATTGAACCTTATACGTGTTCAGTGAAGTTATTGTTCGGTTAGATATTGTTAACTTCCGACTGTAAAATATATTGGTCGTATCATAAGAATGTGTGAAGGAGAGACGCTACCAGTGCCTATAACATGAATGGTATTTCCATTTTCCCACCTATGCTGGCTAAGTCTTGTTGATCATTGTTACTGGTTTATCTTTGTTCTTTTTAGTCCAAGCAAAACAGTGTTTATAATGTGTCATACCACAATAATAGTATTTTCTAGACTCTTTTTGGGCAGGTCTTGTAGAATTTTATCTAGGCTTGGTTTATATTTTTTCCTTTAAAGGTAGCAAGGTTCCTAGACTGACTCATGCCTCGAACAAAGTATGTTTCACCATCCCCTTGTTTCGATTTCTCAGTTTTGATCTCTAGATCTCTAGACTGAAGGGCATATACGACTTCCTCTAGGGTGATTGATGTCCTACCATATTTTATAGCAGATTTAACTTTCCTATAAGTATCCGGTACGTAATTCAAAATTATGATTTCTTGATACACAGTGCTTAAAGACTCATTTTCACCAAACTAAGTGAGTTTTATGTTTAGTTTCAAGAACTCGTCAAGATTTTGAAGAAAGAAAATGTCGGTGTTCATTTTTAAACCAAATAATATTTCTTTCAATAAAATCTTATTGTGGAAATTATTTAACGATTTAAACAATATTATTATATAACACATCTATATGTTGCGGAAATATATAATAAGATCTAAAATAAATTAAAACTCATTTTAACACATATTAAACAACCTAGGCATTAAATATCAATAACATTTCAATAAACTATTTATTCTAAATATGTTGTCAACAAATTGAAAAAAACGATCTAACAACTTATAAACACATTTGTAAAATTATATCGTAGATCCAATTCGTTTAGGAGACTTACATGTGAGGTTAGAAACAACCTCGTGCATTGCTAGCTAATGTCGGAGCGCCTTGTCGGATTCCAAGAATCTGCCTCACTGGAATGGGCAGTCAGGCACGCCGGAATGGACTCTGGCCGGCCGGCAGGAATTGGCATGTGAGCCTGCGGGTTCCTGCGAGTCGCTGGAGCTCCGAGACCTGTGCAACAAGGTAGAAGGAGGCTAGGGCGAGGTGCTGGAAAAATGGCACGAGCTGGATGTTCGTGGATCTCCTGTGATGGCTCGGGCACACGAGAGGCCTGTCTATCCGGCGAATGATCTTATCCGGTGAAGGGAAATCTGGGCAGTAGGAAGGCTGAAATGAGCCTTGTCGCGTCTCGCTCCTTTTCTTCGCGTTTCGACTGAACCCCTGGAGGTAAACGACATTTAAACACCAAGTGAAAAGTCAATGATAATTCTCTTGGGTTCGGGAAGATTTAGAGGCTGGGCTGTTCAATTGAACAAGAAAGAACACTCGAGATCACTCAAGGACGTACGGGAGATCAAGAAAATATTTCTTGATCTCTCTCTCTCTCTCTAACTCTCTCGGCCAATACAAGCACACACAGGGGATGGAATTGGCCGAGTGTTTATGATTAGGGCTATAAGATTTGGGTTTCGAAAAATCCTTTATATAGAGAGAGAGAGAGCGGGCTTTTTCTTAGATCAAACTCATTAGTCAAACTTAAACTCGTTGCTCCTTTAAATTAATTTCAAAAATTAATCTCTTGACCTAATTCGCTAATTATAGCCGAGTCTCCCTTTAATATTTTCCAAAAAATATATTTCATTTATTTCTAATATAATATTTTATTACTTTAGAATATCTCATTTATGTATTGACACATCATTAATTATTTTCATACTTTTCAAAGTAGTACGAAACGAGAAAGTATTTATTTTCATCTTTTATTTATTTGAATAATTAAAATATGTTATTATCCATATAATAACATAATATGATTCATTAAATAAATTTAATAATAAACAACTAAATATTTATTCGATTACTTAAAAAATCATTCTCTTAGTGTAAATCACAATTTACTTTCAATGAGAAAATCAAATTGTTCTAGTTTAATAAATCTCGTCGAAGAGTCTATCATTGATACCTAATGGACCCACATGAACGAAACTTTAGAATAAAAATCGGACTCAAAAGTTCACAAACTTTTTCCGTCTTTTAATTCTTAATATTAGTCGATTCCACTAAAGGACTAATATTGAAACTCTCTCAGTTCATATGCGTTTATTTTCCGTTTGATGTGACAAAACAATTCTTCACACGATCCACGGACTATTTTACGATATTACTTGTTGACAAATAAAATGTCATAAGGTGTCACATCGATTATGTATTCACTTTAGGATTAAGGTAAGTACCAAAATAACCCTCGTATGTGATCTTTAAGCATCGAGTAATTAAACGGTTTTATCTCGAGCTTCAGAGTATCACAAGTCTTGTTCAATATCTTCTGTAAGATATCAAGAATGAAACACAGAGTCGCAACTCTCTATATCACAAGATAAGATATCCTGATTCGTTCAAACAATCATTAATCAGATTCGATTGCCCTATCGATCTTTAGATTGTGAACTAATGTTTAAACTTGTCAGAAAATGCTATTTTGTCAAGTCTGTACTTAGCACCCATTTCGTCAATGACAGTTCCAGAGCATAGCAAACATACATAATCACAATCTTAATGAAGAATGAATATTTGATTTTATTTAATGTTTCAGCAAAAATCAAATACAAAGAATTAATAATATCTAATCTCTCCTTTATGGACAAATCCCATCACACTCCCACTTGACTCAAAGGAGATGCGAATGATCCTTCAGTCCCAATCCTTCTAGGTGTCCCTCGATGACTTTACTTGTTAAAGGATTCGTGAAGGGATCAGCAAGGTTGTCCAGCGTTGAGATCTTCTTGACTTCGGCATCCCCTTTGTGAACGATGTCTTGTACCAGGTGCTACTTACGCTCTATGTATTTTGAGCGCTTGTGACCTCTTGGCTCCTTACAGTTAGCGACAGGCCCACTTTTATCGCAATAAAGTGTGATATGCTCACTTGCGCTTGGAACTACTTCCAAGTACATAAGGAATTTTCTTAGCCACACTTCATCCTTTGCAGCTTCGCAAGCTGGAACATACTCGGCTTCCAAGGTTGAGTCGGCAATGCAAGATTGCTTGATACTCCTCAAGACCATGGATCCACCATTCAGGGTGAACACAGACCTTGATGTAGACTTCCTGGAATCCTTATCCGCTTGAAAATCAGAATCGGTATAACCCGTCATATTCAGGTCATCACCTGAGTATGCAATCATGTAGTTTCTCGTTCTCCTGATATACTTGAGAACATGTTTGACAGCAACCCAGTGCTTGGGTCCAGGGTTTGACTGGAAACTGCTCACCACGCCAACTGCGTAACAGATATATGGCCTCGTCCAAAGCATATCATACATGAGACTTCCTACTGCTGAAGCGTATAAAATATGTCTCATGTCCTCAACTTCTTAAGGAGTCATGGGAGACTGCTCACTTAAAAGATGCACTCCATATCTGAAAGGCAGCTGTCTCTTCTTGGAGTCTTGGATATTAGAGGCGATCCATAATCTTATCATATAAGATGCCAGAGAAAGTGCTAACTTCTGGTTCTTCCGATCTCTAAAGATCTAAATTCCCAGAATGTAAGCCGCTTCTCCAAGATCTTTCATATCAAATTGCTTTGATAGCCAGATCTTAACCTCTAATAACTTTCCTACATTATTCCCAATGAGTAGTATAAACGCATGGCTCATCTACTGACTGATCAAATTCGTAGCCTTTTATAGTCTCATCAAATCTGATATTCCACGATCTAGATGCTTGCTTCTCCATGAACCTCTCGTGTTGAGCCATATAAATCCGCTCGTCAAGACGTCCATTCAGAAATGCAGTCTTGAAATTCATCTGCCAGATTTCATTATCTTGGGCGGCAGCTATGGATAAAAATGGGCTTCAGCATCGCGACTGGCGAGAAGGTATCCTCATAGTCGATACCTTCCTTTTGTGTGAACCCCTTCGCCACAAGTCATGCCTTAAATGTTTCAACATTTCCATCCGGTCCTCTTTTCTTCTTGTGAGTCCATTTACATCCAACAGACTTGATGCCTTTGGGTAGATCTACAAGCTTCTAGACCTCGTTGACATACATCGAATGTATTTCAACATTCATGGCTTCTTGCGATAGGTTTTCATCGGAACTCTGCATCGCCTGGTAAAATGATACTAGATCATCTTACTCTTTGTTCGCGATAGCAGTGAAAGTCTCTCTGATACCCATGTATCGTTAAGGTTGTCGTACAATCATGTTACTGCGACTAATCACAAGAGGCTCTAGTTCCAAATGTGGTTCTCCAACTGTTGGTATAGGACTCGTCCTATCTTGTGAAGTATCAGTTACTTCACCCAACATCTCCTTAGGCACAAGTCTGCTTCTCGGTATAGAATCCTTCATATAGTCTACTTCAAGAATCCTAGCAATCGTGCTAACAATTTTTTTTTTATCAGCATGACTATAGAAAGTGTACCCTTTCGTCTCCTTTGGATATCCCACGAAAAGGCATAATTTTGATCAACTAGCCAACTTGCTAGTCTTTTTTCTCAGCCCATGTGTTGGATAACCCCAGATTCGGACCTGGTGCAAATTATATTTCCTACCAGTCCACCTCTCATAGGGAGTTCCAGAGACCGTGTTCGGCAGAACCTGGTTCAGAAAATAAGCTGTCGTTTATAGGGCATATCTCCATATCGAATCAGGAAGGCATGAGTAACTCATCATCGACCTCACCGTATCTAGCAGAGTTTGATTCTTTCTCTCTGACACACCATTTTGATGTGGAGTGTCAGGTGCTGTAAGATTAGAATGAATGTCTTCTTCTCTAAGATGGTTTTCGAACTCTCCAGAAAATTACTCTCACCCTCGATCTGATCGAAGGGTTTTAATTTGTTTCTCCGTTTGCTTGTCAACCAAAGCCCGATACTCTTCGAACATTTCAAAAGTATCGAATTTATGTCACATAAGAAGATGTGACCAAATCTAGAGTAATCATCGATGAATGTTACAAAGTATACATAACCTCCTTTTTCCTGGATGTTAATTGGACCACATAAATCACTATGTATGAGTTCCAACACCTGCGTGGATCTTAAACCCTTCGAAGAGAAAGGTCTATGTGTCATATTGCCCTCACGACAAGATTTTTTTGCATTTATGTCCACTAGGAGATATTTTATATTAAATACTTTTGTATTTGTTTTGTTTTGAATTTAAATAAAAATTGAATATCCATTATTATTTAAGATTGTGTTTATGCATGAATGTCTATGCTCTGAAACTGTCATCGACGAAAGAAATGCTAAGTACAGACTTGACAAGATACCTTTGTTGGCAGAGATGCCCACAAGAAGATTGTTTATTTACATATTGATGTAATATATAAATCTTTATAAAGTCCTTATTATAACTTGTTGATTAAATTAATAAAAGTTGAAACGTTCATTCATTCCCTTTTAGTTTGATTGAAGATTTATGATATTCAATAGTCTTATAGTCTTTAATCAAACCTAAAAACATATGAAGAGACAAATGTAAATTTGCGTGAACAAACTTTTCATGGTTTGTTTAACACAAAATATTCACAATCTAAGGATCAACGGACTATTGATCCTAGTATGATTGTTGGAAGAATCTATGATGTCTGGTTACGTGGCATAGAGAGTTAGGAACTCTATAGTTCTTTCAGTATATCTTTCGCAGATACTGAAATGACTAGTGCACCTTTAGAGACAATAGAAGAAAAAACCATTTAACATCTTCTATCTCAAGGTCACTATGTATGAATTACATCATGCTTAGCTAAATCCTGAAATGAGACATGTCATTTCATAGCTTCAATATATTCATTTTAGAAAGTTCTCATAAATATGGAATTCATGTACAAGATTGCTAAAATGCAAGGTATATCACCTCATGGTTTATTACTTGCATTGTGAATAAATGAACCGCGCGGTATCCAAATTTTAAGTAATGACTTTATTTGGATGAAACAATGTGAGCTGTTAAGTCCTCGTCAATACATTTGTTTCTAACTTATTCAGAAGTAACAAAGGCGTTGACGAAATAACAACTAGAAGGATATAATGGTAATTATATAAATCTCATCTATATAATTATATTCATGAAGGGTAATCATAGATAACATTCAATGGATCCACTCAACATAATTAAGTTGAATTTTGAATAGAAAATAAATTCATTTGAACTTAGAGATTTTCAGTGTCAAGTCTTTAGTAGAGTCAGTTGACATTAAGCTAATACTCGGAAAAAATTTGTGAACTTTCTATTCCAAGTATAGTAGGTAAAGATTTGGTCATTTGGATCCATAAGGTCACTATTACAGGTCATTAGAGTAGGATTGTTAAAATAGAAGCTAAGTTAAAAAAAGTTCAAGTGTTGGACAAGACGTCTTCCTTGAAAATGTCTAAAGGATATTTTTGTCCAGATGGAAATTTAATGACGTAAATGTCAAAATGAGATTTTGAATATTTTCATATGATGGAAATAATTTATTTTCTAAAGCCGAAAAGTTGTTTCTGGCATTATGTAATTATTTTCATTATTTGTGCAATATTAATTCTACAATGGGTATTTTAAGAATTGTCTTAAAAGGAATAAGGAATCATCTAGAAGATCCTCCCATAGTAGAATTTCGGCCAACATGCATCAAGAGGAAAGTTTTATTTCCCTTTAATTATAAGGATAATTAACCAAAAGGAAAAGAGGAAATAAATTTTCTTGAGAAGGAAATAAATAAGCTAAGTGAGGAAACAAATTTCATCCTTGCTTGAGGTACATGGCCGGCCAACTTAGGAGATAAATGGGAAGGAAAATCAAATATTGTGTCATGAATGCATTATTCTTTCATGAATGCATAATTGACCTTTATAGATTTTTCCTTCTCCTATAAATAGAGCCTCACGTAGAGATGTGAAAATAAGCTTCATTCTTGCTTTCTCTCTCTCATTGTGGCCGACCCTCTCTCTCTCTCTCTAGAAAAATTTTATTTTATTTTGGCACCTAAGGCGTTATTAGACTTAGGCTAAATTAGCTCTTTAGCTCATAGACTTGTTCTTGAGTTATTGTGCTTAATTGTGCCCACACACAAATCCTTCTAAACCTCTATAGACTCTTGTGATAGAAACCTTAGGTTTCTCGAGTTCACGTTTAGGCTTGATCGAGCTAGAAGAGAAGATCGACCTTTCTCAATATCCATTAAATATCAAGCTACAAGAGAGGTTAGTATTCAAGTCATTAAATAATGTTTTTAATTTATAACATGTATATGCACTTTATCTAGGTTAGTAAAAATTGTTTTACTAGTAAAAGAATTTTTTATATTCCGCCATTAATATGATTAATGATAAATTTTTCTTAACACTAGACTTATTCCAACAACCTTCTTATGACTAGTTTAAATAAGAGTTCGCAATCTAAATATTGATTAGGCAATCGAATCTTAGTAATGATTGTTAGAATAAATTAAACGATATCTTATCTTGTGATATGGAGAGTTATGACTATGTAATTTATTCTTGATATCCTAATGAAGATATTGAACAAGACCAGTGAAGTTTTGAAGTTCGAGATAAAACCCTTTAATCACTCAAAACCTCAAACTCACATACGATGGGTATTTAGGTAATTACCTAAATCCTGAAGTGAATACATATCTTCTGTTAACACTTTATGACATTTGATTAGTAAATGAGCAATGGCTAAATGAAGTTTCACTAATCCGACGATTGGTGTCATAATACAGTTTCATTAAAATATATGATTCACAGATACGAATTTTGTGTTGAAACAATGCTCGGGCATTAGAATCACACCATGCTCTGTTATGAGAATGTGAGCAAATAAACCAGACATGGTATTCATCGAAAAAAGAATTCTTTGAAATAAAACATGTGACATGTTGAGACATTTCACTTTATGTTTTTTTCGTTCACAAATAATTGAGGACTTGGTGACATAATAACTCAATGGTAACACAGTAATTTTACATTCCTCTGAGTTAATGATACACACAAAGGGTAATATCGTAAAATACACCGTGGACCGTGTGAAAAATATTTGTCACATCAAACAGAAAAATAAATGCATATGAACTTAGAGATATTCAATACAGGTCCTTTAGTGGAATCAATTTTGGTGAACTTTTATTGAAACTCTCTAAGTTCATATACGTTTATTTTCCGTTTGATGTGACAAAACAATTCTCCACACTATTTACGGAGTATTTTACGATTTTACTCTTCATGTGTATCAGTACCTCAAAGCAATGTATAATTACTATTTTACCTCTAAGTTATTATTTCACTAACTCTTTTTTTATTTGTGAATGAGAAAAACATATAGTGAGATGTCTTTACAAGTCATATGTTTTAATCGATGAATACCATGCCTGGTTTATTCATTCAGACTCATAACAAAGCCTAGTTTGATACTAATGCATTAGAATTGTTTCAACATGAATTCTGTATCTTTGAATCATATAACCCAACATGACAACGTTATGACACCAACCCCCGGGTTCGATGCAACTTCAATTAAGCCATTTCTCATTGACAAATCAAATGTTATAAGGTTTCACATCGATTATGCATTCATTTCAGGATTAAGGTAAGTACCACAATAACCCTCGTATGTGATCTTGAAGTTTCGAGTGATTAAACGGTTTAATCTCGAGCTTCAGAGTATCACAGTTCTTGTTCAAAATCTTCTGTAAGCTATTGAGAATGAAACACAGAGTCACAACTCTCTATATCCCAAGATAAAATATCCCGATTCATTCAAACAATCATTAATCAAATTCGATTGCCTTGTCGATCTTTAGATTGCGAACTAATGTTTAAACTAGTTGTTGTCGCCGTATTTCCAGCGACGACATTAAATATATATTCCCCTTTTTCCCCGTCGCATAAAGGGGAGAAGGCTCATCCGGGAAGGCCATGGCACGTCCTCACACGTCCAAAACTCCGGCCCGTTGACAAATCCATGCGCCTGGTCGGCCACCAGCGTGCCTGGGAGGGACCTTCCCATCCACTGCCTCCTGGGGGTCTCCCAGTCGGCCACACACGCGCCTGGGAGGGACCTTCCCGTCCACTACCTCCTGGGGATCTCCTAGTCGGCCATCCTTGTGCCTGGGAGAGACCCGGTCGTCCGCTTGCATGCCTGGGAGAGGCCTCCTCTTCCCTTGCCTCTTGGGGGTCTCCCAGTCGGCCATCTTTGTGCCTGGGAGAGACCCGGTCGTCCGCTTGCACGCCTGGGAGAGGCCTCCTCTTCCCTTGCCTCCCAAGGATCTACCAGCCAGCCATCCTTGTGCCTGGAATAGACCTGGTCGTCCACTTGCACGCTTGGGAGAGGCCTCCTCTTCCCTTGCCTCCCAGGGGTCTCCCAGCCGGCCATCCTTGTGCCTGGGAAAGACCTGGTCGTCCACTTGCACGCTTGGGAGAGGCCTCTTCTTCCCTTGCCTCCCAGGGGTCTCCCAGCTGGACATCCTTGTGCCTGGGAGAGACCTGGCCGGCCACGAGCGCCTGGGAGAGGCCTGGTCGGCCACCCGCGCCTGGGAGAGGCCTTCTCGTCCCATGCCGCCTAGGGGTCTCCCACTCGGCCCCAAGGGTGTTCCCACGGCTATAAATAGCCCCTCACACCCTCCACAAAAGGTAAGACACAAATCCCACAAGCAAGACACTTTTCTCTACACATAGAACTCTGCTAAAATTTTAGCACGCGTTCTTACTCTCTCAACCTATTTTTCACTCCCACGTGAGGTACCTCGAGGATTCTCTCCCGACGGGAAGAGTTCACTCGGTCTCGTCGATCCCTCCTCGGCATCCTATAACTCCACCCACATTATACTAATGTTGAGCTTCGGAGAGGTAAACAGAGGACCCCCCTCCCCCTCTGTTTTCCCTTCTTAGTTCACGTTTGTTTACTCTTTTCAGATAGCAGAAAGACTCGAAGACCACACGACAAATAAGAGATGATTTGGGCTACCGAACCTGGCACGCTTAGGCTGAAGCGAGCGTCACCCGCTCTGAGCGAGGATATGACCGCTTAGGTCTCTGAACGTTGTCCAAATTTCAGCGACAACATTTTGGCGCTAGAAGGACGGGCATTCAACCTTGAAGCTCATCCAATCCACATTTCTCTATTTTCATCTCCTGTCTTGATCATTCATACCAAATGAGTGACGCTCTGGCA
Organism: Urtica urens; assembly: GCA_958296335.1. NCBI lineage: Eukaryota > Viridiplantae > Streptophyta > Magnoliopsida > Rosales > Urticaceae > Urtica > Urtica urens. Next base: position 10,763,498 of record OY282520.1, on the reverse strand, counting down.
ACTCCTGCGGTTGCCCGATCGAGCAACCCTATCGTTCGAGTCGTTGGCTCGCGATATGAATTCCTGCAATTGCCCCATCGGGGGGGCAAGGCCGCAGCCCTCGATGAGAGGGGTTGAGAACGCCGCTCCGGCCCTTTGCAACGGAGAGGGCGACCTGGGAGATGAGACCAACCGCCGGTTAGCAGAATTGCTGGCACGGCCAGGAGTGAACAAAGGCTTGCTCGTTAATCTCCTCAGATACGAGGAGGAAGATAACTCGACCCGAGACGAGGACTATGTCGGAGACGACATGGCCCTGGAGACGGAAGCAAGTCAAACCTTCACCCCCTCGCCTCTGGTCAATGTGAGCGACGCTCCGTTAGGGTCATCGGTTGATCGAACTCAAACAAGTTCGAGACTCGAAGGTTCTAGTAACCCTCGAGCGCGGAGAAACGGTGACGTTTCTCACAGCAGACAAACCCGGAATCTGCGCTGCACGACGTGCCGAAGAGGCGACGACGGCGCGGATAGCCGAGAGATCCGTCGCGGAGGTCGCCCGCCAGTGGCTAGACCTTCGCACTACTCAGGGGAGGATCTCAGGTACTCGCCTTAACTCACGGAGAGGTCCCTATGAGGAGGACTTGAGGAAAACGTTAGACGCCCGCCGGACTGCGGCTGGGGTCGCAACCCTCAGGGACCCTCCTCCCAACATCATGGACCAAGGGTCCAATGAACGGTAGGGGCCCACGCCAGTGGGACCGATCGTAGGGGCCGCCAACGGGCTCGAAATGATGACCATGATTCAGGGACCCCATAATCAAATCATCGAGCTCCGAGGGGCAGGCTCGGGGGGCTCCAGATCTTACAACGGTCTGGAGGGGTCATATGGCGGTGGTGCTAGCATAGCCGCCGGGGAGGGGATTTAAACTCCCCACCATCCCATCTTATGACGGACGCTCTGACCCAAATTTCCACATCCAACACTACGAGACGTGGATGTTGATGCAAGGACTGTCGGACGCGACTCTCTGCCGAGCATTCAGCTTGATGTTAACAGGGTCGGGTTTTGAGTGGTTCAGGAGTCTGAAACCCGGGAGCGTCGGCTCGTTCCGAGCCCTCTGGGAAGCATTCCTCGCTCGATTCGTCACGCTTGTGGCACAGAAAAAGTCTAAATCGTACCTATGGACGATCAAGCAAAAATCCAACGAGAGCCTCCGCCAGTATCTGGCTCGATTCACGGAGGAATCCCACAAAGCTGAAGAATTTGACGATCGGGATGCTATAGTCTCCATCACCGAGGATGCCGAGCCCAGCGATTTCTTAAAACCGATTGTGGGAAAGACCCAGAGGTACATGGCCGAACTTATGGCATGTGCCAGAACTCATATGGGGGTGGAAGACTACCTCAGTTGTCGAAAAAGTGGTGGGCGCGTCGGGCGCAACCGCTCCGACGAACGGCCCGACGCTCAGGGAAAGCGCGGAAGAAATAACCGCGACGACCCCTCTTCCAAGCCAAGGAGGCCTTTCACTGACCAATTTCGGGGAGAAGCTCTCACCCCGCTCAACGCATCTCCGGCCCGAATCTTAGCCCTTCACCGGGACAAGCTCGGGTCCCCGATTCCTTTGAGGAAAGGTTCCGCTACGCGAGACAAGAGCAAATTCTGTTAATATCATCGGGATCATGGACACATGACCTCTGATTGCTTCCAGTTAAAACGGCAAATAGAAGCCCTGATTCAAGATCGGAAACTCAAAGAGTTTGTCATGCGGCCGGGCGGGGTGACTATCCCGGAGGAATGCCTGCCGAGTCAAGGTAGTAGGCCGACAAAGGAAAAGGCCTTCGTCGTTGCTACCATTGGCGACGGGCCCGAAAACCCCGGAATGAACATTGTGAGAACAATTACCAGGGGGCTCGAGTGTGGCGAGTCAAGTAATCAAAGGAAAAAGTATCTGAGGGCGGTAACTAATGAGAGAACCAGGAATGGTGTCAACATCACTCAAGTCACCCCCCCACCGACTCCTTTCGAAGAGATCCGCTTCACCGAGGCTGAGGCAAAGAGGATCTTGCACCCATACAACGACGCTCTCGTCGTGTCCGCAGCGGTTGCCAACAATAAGGTCTAACGGATCCTGGTTGACAACGGGAGTGCGGTGGATATAATTTATAAATCGGCGCTTGAGCAAATGAAAGTCGACAGAGTAAAGCTCGCCCTGATTCGCACCCCCCTCTACGGGTTTTCTGGAGAGAAGGTATGGACGGAATGATTGATCGATCTCCCCGTCACCTTCGGAACCCGAGGTAGCGTGGAAATCACTCGGATTGTGACCTTCTTAATCATAGACGAGCCAACAACCTATAACATGATAATCGGTCGACCGGCCCTTTTTGGTTTGAAGGCCATTACTTCGATCTACCATCTCATGATGAAGTTCCCTACCAGTGAGGGGATTGCATTCATGATGGGGGATCAGGCCATGGCGCGAACATGCCATGTGCGGGCTGTAAAAGAAGAGACCGCCAAGCCAGCGGGGGAGGCGACGGTTTGCACAACATACCAGCTCACGAACGAGCTTCCGTGCGGGCCTGAAGAAGGCGGAGTCTTCAGAGAATTGGATCAACGCGACGAAATCGAGCGTCGTCACGTTGAAACCTCCGATGACCTCATAGCCATAGCTCTGGACCCCGCCAAACTTGACCGAACGGTCAAAATTGGCGCTCAGTTATCAGTCAAAGAGCAGGGGGCAATGGCCTGTTTCCTCAGGGAACACAAAGACGTCTTCGCATGGACGCATGCAGATATGCCGGGCATAGACCCGAAGATTATGGTGCATCGCCTAAACGATGACTGTAATATACTTGAGCGCATACAGCCTAGAAGGGCATATAGCAGGGAAAGGTATCTCGTCATTGGAGAGGAGGTGGACAAGCTCCTCGCCGCCAACTTTATAAGGGAAGCGGAACACCCGAAGTGGGTGTCGAACGTGGTGATGGTTAAAAAACCCAACGGGAAATGGCGCATTTGCATAGATTATAAAGATCTTAACAAAGCCTGCCCGAAGAATAGATTTCCCCTCCCCCGGATCGAGCAACTTGTGGACGCAACAGCGGGCCACGAGTTGCTCAGTTTTATGGATGCCTATTCAGGCTACAACCAAATCCGGATGCATGAGGACGACCAAGTAAAGATGACCTTTATGACGAACAAATGCCTCTATTGCTACTAGGTAATGTCGTTCGGCCTCAAAAATGCAGGCGCCACTTACCAGCGATTGGTCAATCAGATGTTCGCCGATCTGATGGGCAAAACCATGGACGTTTACGTGGACGACATGCTGGTAAAAAGCTGACTGGCTTCAAACCATGTCCACGACCTCAGGGTTATGTTCCGGATCCTCCGCCAATATGGGATGAAGCTGAACCCCAATAAATGTACGTTCGGGGTAGAATCAGGAAAGTTCCTCGGCTACATGGTCAGTAGGAGGGGAATCGAGGCTAACCTCGAGAAAATTGCCGCCATACTCTGGAAGAAATCTCCCAGAAAGCCCAAAGAGGTGCAAAGTTTGGCAGGCAGGATCGCGGCATTGGCTAGATTCGTCTCCAAGGCAACCGACAGGTGCCAGCCTTTCTTCCAGACATTGAAAATGAGAGATGGGTTCGAGTGGACACCCAAATGTGAAAAGGCGTTTCGTGAAATGAAATCATATTTCACAACGCCCCCATTCATGTCCAAACCCATGGACCATGAGCCGCTCGTGCTCTACCTCGCAGTGTCCGAAAGGGCTACTAGCGCGGTCCTCATTCGTGAGGAGGGGAAGAGCCAATGGCCGGTTTATTACATTAGCAAGGCTCTCCTGGATGCCGAAACTTGGTATCCAGAGATTGAAAAGCTGTCGCTCGCGCTAGTCATGAGTGCTAGGAAGCTACGCCCCTATTTTCAGGCACACCAAATAATTGTGCGTACCGGCCACCTGATTGAAAAGGCATTGAAGCGAGGCTCCTCGACGAGGATGGCCATATGGTCGCAAGAGCTCAGCGAATACGGGATACTGTATCAGCCACAAAACACCATCAAAGGCCAGGTGCTGGCAGACTTTGTGACAGAACTCACACCGGGGGTTGAGAGTGAGACTATGATCCCCGCACCAAAATCACTGAAAAAACGAGGTTCCGGCCCGGTAGGCCCAACGTGGGCATTACACATCGACGGCGCGTCGAATGCCCAAGGAGCCGGGGCCGGTGTAGTTTTAACCAACCCCGACGGGGAAAAACTAAAATATGCGCTGCGTTTCGAGTTCAAAGCCTCTAACAACGAGGCAGAATACGAAGCCTTGATAGTCGGTTTGGAGCTTGCTCATCGACTCGGCGCTGAAAACTTGCACATCTTTTGCGACTCGCATTTGATTGTGAATCAAGTAAAAGGCGAATTCACCACCAAAGAGCCTATCGTAATTCAATAAAAATGTACTTATTTTAACATCGAATAAAATGTCTCTTTGTGTCATCATCTTGATCAACCTCCCTCTATAAAGTTTCTAAAAATAATAACTACTATTCCTAAAAACTTGGGGGGCTAGGGGTAACCCGATAGGAGACGTTATGGCGATACGCTATCGGGAGAAAAAAAAAACTCCTAACAACGGGCGAATAGATAACAAAGCCGCAACGGTTTTGCATTCGAGAAAATCAAAAGCCCATATAGTAGAGACCATGAGGCATGAACCCCGTGGCCGGAGAAATCTCCGTCAAAACCAGTAACAAGGCAACAACCTTGCATCTGGACGCCCATGGATCTGAGGAAAACTGACAAACCTCGCCTGACACATAGTCGGGCCAATGTCAAACCCAATCCTAAGACGTAAAATGAATGCCCTTGAGATGAATGCGCGCGACGCCTTACAAGGAAAATCGTAAACCAACGTCACAAACCGACGAGTCATCGATCGAGCCAATTCTCGGGATTCCCTCGTCGTAGAGCCCAGCCGTAAGCCGATAGGCCATCGCCAAAGGCTCACGAATAAAGAAGCTCAAAACACGGTTAGGGGAAAATGCCCAAAACCGAAGAATGCGAGCTCGGATATCGCCAGGTAATTGGGGCGTAAGTGGACAAGATGACGAACGCTCTTCGAAACACGGGCACTCCCGAAAGCAATCCGAACGAGTGACCGAATGAATCTCCCACCATCGACCGCACGATGCGCGCGACATGCCACCAACCACGCATATTGCATGGGTCGCCGGCCATAACAAGTCGAAAACGGCAACAGAGAATTCCGATCATTGATCGTACCTCGCCAAGAGGACGCGTCATAAATCGAAGGCCCCTAACGGCATAAAGGTCGGAAGGCCACACAGGTAACATGAGCCGTTGACCCAAAAAGGGACGACAGTTTCGCTAAATTCTGATCATCGATCACGCCCTACCAGAAGGGCACATCGTAAATCGGAGGCTTTAAACGACGCAAAAGTCGTAAAAAGAGAGCCCATGCGAATGTAGTGAGTTTCATTCAAAAAATGAAGAAAAGTCTTGGACGGAAAAAAGTAAATGTCGTAAAGGCAAAACTTTAACTATCCAAAACAAGTCAAAAGAAGACAAAAAAGGCGCTAAACGTAGGCGCGAACAAAACAAAATCCTAGTTGGAGCCAAAGTCAACTTGCTCTTCGCTGGGGGCCGCGCTCGGGTGAGAATGAGATGTACCCACCGAGGATTGAGTAGTCTCGGTTGGGCGTCGGCCGTCGTGGTCATCGAAGTCCGCATCGTCCTCCATCGGCGGGAACATGGCGTCGAAAAACGTGAAGGACACTCCGCGTGGCTGGTTCTCGGCAACGATTGCATCTCGGACTCGGATGGCCGCAGCACGTCGGGCTTCATATATAGCGACCTCCCAGTCGTCCTTCAGACGTTCCTTAACACGCACGGTCTCGTCGCGATCGCCGACGACGGCCTACATCTTCGCTAAAACGGCATCGTTCTCTTTGGCGGCCTTCCGATGGACACTCTCGGCCAACTGGCCGCGGGCGGAGGCCAAGTCGGCGTCGCGAGCTGCCAAGGTCCCCTCGAGCACCTTGTTCTCCGCCAGAAACATGCTAGCGGACCTCTCCACCTATTCCCTCGAAGCACGCTCCTCTGCAAACTTCGCCTCGGCCGCATCTCGGCCAGAGATGGCATTGGCTAACGGCTCCTCAACGCCCGCTCACGGCGAGCGGCCTCCTACATCATGAGCTCCATCCGCTCATGGCGTGCCAAAGCCTACGATAGAACGGTGCATAAATATGGAATGAAGGAAAATGAGGCAAGACAAGAATAACTAACCTTTCCCGCATCGCGAGTCCCCTGCCGAAAGAGCTCCATGTCGCCAACGACGACGAGCTCCTTGAAACATTTGGGGGATGAGTCCGCGAGTCCCCGGGTCCTCCCGTACCTCAGATTGGCCGCCTCATCAAGGTAAAACGACCCACCGCCACCGACGGAAGACACCTCCACCAGCCTCCGAGAGCCCGACGGTGCATCACTCACCGAGGATATGGCTGGACGTTTCCTCGGGGGACCGCTGCTTCCACCCTCTTGAGTCGGTGGCGGGGCATGAGACTCTGGTCGCCCCTCCGGCGGGTTTGTCCTCACCGTCGCGTGAGTCTCGCGTGGCGGGGACGAAGCGACTACGTCCCCTCGGGGTCGCCGCCGAGAACCGCCTAACAAAAGAGCAACCACATTAGTAGGCAGAAATGAACGGCATAATAAAGGGTACCTCGTACCGCTACAACAATCAGCCAAAAGGACATCCTCGTTGGATTCCGAATCCGACTCGTCCCGCCTCCGGCCACGCACTCGGGGAAGCGGAGAGGTGCTCGAGATAAACCACCCCGTGGTGGCCATGGTGTCAAGCGACCCGAAGATCGAGGCCTGACGACAAACCGCCCAGAGACGGTGGACGACCTTTCCAAGCTCCGTGAGCTTGGGGTCGGCGGCCGAGGTCTGGATCTTCGCGGGTCCGAACTCGAGGGGAGCGGTACCGAAGGCAGAATCTAAAACCCATACCCATTGGTATCGGTTTTTGCTAGGCATATTCGTGACCACGGAAAACTATTTGGTGTGGTACGCTCGATATGATCCGACCCGGTTCAACCCCTCCACGATCGAGAGAAATTCCAATAAGTCGTCGGTCGTTATCACCCTCCTCCATTCCCGGAAAAACATCATATGGTAGGCGGCCAACATCTGGGCCGCGTGCACTTCCAATCGAAGCAAGAGCTCCTGTATCACGGCAGGAAAGGGCAGCCGAAGGCCGCTCCGAAGACTGGCCACATGGATGGCAGTGAACCCGAGCCGAGGGCATGAAGGCCGGTCCGTCGGAAGGGGATGCAAAATGTCGATACATGGGGGAACCCCATACTCCCCCCGGAGACTCCGGAATATCGCAAGAGACACGAGACGGGGAATCGACCCCGTCGCATGGATAGGCTCCCCGAATCCGAGACACGGTGACCAGGAAGGCTTGGGTCCTCTCACTCTCTTCCCGCGCCGATAGTGGTGGGATGCACGATTTTCTCACCAAGGGGCCGCTTCCGACTGTGTATGGGTTGGATGGGTCCCAACGGCCGACGACCGTCCGGGAGACCCCGAGCCGCTCGCCGGGCTGCCGGGCGAGAGCTCGTTGACCTCCCGCCTCCTGGGGGGCCCCTGATCAGCCATTAGGTCCTTGGGAGAGGGCTGGCCGGCCGCCGGCCTTCGGGGAGACTCCTGTTCGGCCAACCTGCCTCTGGGAGACCCCTGGCAGGCCGCCAGGTCCCTGGGAGGGGGGTGGCTAGCTACTCGGCCTCTGGGAGATCCATGGCCGGCCTCCAGGTCCCTGGGAGGGGGTTGGCCGGCCACTCGGCCTCTGGGAGACCCCTGGCCGGCCGCCAGGTCCCTTGGAGGGGGCTGGCCAGCCACCCGGCCTCTGGTAGATCACTGGTCGGCCGCTAGTTCCCTGGGAGAGGGTTGGCCGGCCACCAGCCCAGTGGAAGACACTTGGTCGGCCACCCTCCCCCCAGGAGAGGCCTGGCCAGCGAGCAGCGCCTCGAGTAGGCCTTCCGCGACCAAGTACACGCCGACATCGCCAAACACCCCCGACAACGTCTCGCCCGGCGCGACGCGCGCATCTGAGGCCTCCCAGGTCGCGTCGTGCGCAAGGAGCGAGGCTCCTCCGCCTTCCCCGGCGCCGCCGCGCCTACGCCCACGTCTCCCCACGCTCTAACGCGCACGGACCCACGCATCCCGGCCAAGGACGCGTCCTCCAAGGCGTCGCGCACGAGGCTGCGGTTTCCCCCGCCGGCCCTAGCACGCGCGACCACAGGATCGGCCACCCACCTCACGCCCTCGCCTCCGCGACCAGATCTGGAGGGGTCCCGACGAGGAACCTCCCCCGACGCGTCGCGCGCACGCCCGAGACCGCCCTCGCCCTTGAAAGCAGCCTCGCTCCATTCGTCGGCCGTCCCCGACGCCCCTCGCGCATGCTCCTCCCTCACGGCGCGCAAGAGCGCCACGCCCAAGGGCAGCGCCTCTTTGCCTGGCTGCTCGTCGGCCATCCCCGCGAGGATCTCCGCCCCAACCTCCGACGCGCCGCTAGAGATCCTTTCGGAGGCGATCCACGCGTTCAAATCGTCTTCGTCAAAGAAGAGAGAGAGAGGGAGCTCGGGATTTGGGGAAAAGGATAGAATGGGAATTGGAAAAGTATTGTTCTCGGGGGAAGATAAAAAGGAACCAATGAAATTTTCAACAGACCCATCGTCAACGTCAAAAGGCGCGGGATCCATGGCATGATGTTTTAGAAAAAATGGTAAATTTAGCGTGAAGAATGTTTATAATATTACCTGCTCTCCTCCACCTCCTCGAGGGTTCCTTGAAACCCCGCTCGCCGGCCCGGCCCGCTGGAGCACGTGCGGCCCTCGAATTGGAACGGCGATCGAGAGGCTCCATCTTTGAGTTTTTTTTTGACCTCACGCTCGACATCGAACTCGGGGGCCTAATGTTGTCGCCGTATTTCCGGTGACAACAATAAATATATATTCCCCTTTTTCCCCGTCACATAAAGGGGAGAAAGCTCGTCGGGGAAGGCCACGGCATGTCCTCACACGACCAAAACTCTGGCCCGTCGACAAATCCACGCGCCTGGGAGGGACCTTCCCGTCCACTGCCTCCTGGGGGTCTCCCAGTCGGCCACACATACGCCTGGGAGGGACCTTCCCGTCCACTGCCTCATGGGGATCTCCTAGTCGGCCATCCTTGTGCCTGGGAGAGACCCGGTCATCCGCTTGCACGCCTGGGAGAGGCCTCCTCTTCCCTTGCCTCCTGAGGTCTCCCAGTCGGTCATCCTTGTGCCTGGGAGAGACCCGCTCGTCCACTTGCACGCTTGGGAGAGGCCTCCTCTTCCCTTGCCTCCCAGGGGTCTCCCAGCCGGCCATCCTTGTGCCTGGGAGAGACCTGGTCGTCCAATTGCACGCTTGGGAGAGGCCTCCCGTTTAAAATAATTCAAAGAAGAGACACCGAGTCTTGGATAGTCTACTTGACTAAGCGAACCCCACCTCAAGGCGCTGACAACTCACGTCAAATGCGGTTCAACAATTTCAAAACACAACGCATGATCGATAGGTCATTGACAAAAATACGTCGCTCCTAAGCGATGTTCGAGCTAGCTCCTAACTTGACGAAAATACGTCGCTCCTAATCGACGTCCGAGTTAGCTCCTAACGGGAACTCGATTAAAATACGTCGCTCCGAAATGACATCCGAGTTAGACCCTAACGACAACTTAACAAAAATATGTCGGTCCTAAACGACGTCCTAGTGAGCTCCTAACGGTAACTCGACAAAAATATTTCGCTCCTAAATGACATCCGAGTTAGCTCCTAACGACAACTCGATGAAAATACGTTGCTCCAAAACGACGTCCGAGTCAGCCCGTAACGGCAAGTCGATGAAAATATGTCGCTCCAAACGATGTCCGAGTTAGCTTCTAATGGCAACTCGATGAACATATGTCGTTCCAAAACGACATCCGAGTCATCCCCTAACGGCAACTCGACGAAAATACGTCGCTCCTAAACGACGTCCGTGTTAGCTCCTACTGGCAACTCGATGAGAATACGTCGCTCCAAAACGATGTCCGAGTAAGCCCCTAACATAAACTCGATGAAAATACGTCGCTCAAAACGACGTCCGAGTCAACCCCTAACGACATTTCGACGAAAATACGTCACTCCTAAACGACGTCTGAGTTAGCTCCTAATGGCAACTCGATGAAAATACATCGCTCCTGACGACGTCCGAGTAAGATTTTAACGGGAACTCAACAAAAATACGTGGCTCCTAAACAACGTCCGAGTTAGCTCCTAGCGGAGTCTCGATCAAAATACGTCACTCCAAAGTGACGTTGGAGTCGGTCCCTAATAGCAACTCGATGAAAATACGTCACTCCAAAACGACGTCCGAATTAGCCCCTGACGACAACTCGATGAAAATACGCCGGTCTAAAACAACGTTCAAGATAGTCCCTAATGGCTAGCCCGGTGAAAATATGGCATAAAAAACGAGACATCGCCCCTCCAAGCGATGGTCGAGAAAACCCATGCACTTGAACATGGTGAGAGAGCGCACCAGGGGGGCTATGCGCATGGTGACACATCGCGGCGCAACTATTAAGATCAGACAACCACATGCCGTGAGAAGACCACGACTCAATCCGTAAGAAGCCGCGGGAAATATTTGGCCTAGAAAGTCACATCATACCACCCCTTCGTAGGTCCCCCTTGGCATTTGAGTACCGAGGTATCCCGTGAAAAGTGTCTCTATGAGCCTTTTAGATAGTCGGAGTCGGACAACGGTCAGAGGACCTTGGCTCTGAGTTCATTCTCGTCCGCACGCTCGACATTGAATTCGGGGGGCTAATGTTGTCGTCGTATTTTAGCGGCGATTCGAATATATAGTTCCCCCGGTCCTTGTCTGGCCTATCACAATGTCAGACCCTTCACGGACTCCCCAAGCGCATATCAAACCTCCAGGGTAGGCGTTGGGCCCTTATCGGATGTCGTTCCCCCGCTAGCGGAACACTGACATACCGGAAAGGCCTCCCAGCCGGCCAGCCATCTCCCTGGCCGGCTAGGACCCTCCTGGCCCTTGGCCAGCCGGCCGGGACCCTCCTGGCCTTTGGCCAACCGACCAAGACCCTCCTGACCCTTGGCCGGTTGGTCAGGCTTCACTCTGGCCAGCCAGGCCCCTATCGGCTGGCCATGCCTCTCCCTGGCCTGCCATGCCTCTCCCTGGCCAGCCATACCTTACCTGGCCGGCCAGGCCTCTGCTTGGCCGACAAGACCTCTCCTTGGGCTATAAATAGCCCCCCTCAACCTCTCAGTTAGGTACAAAATCCTTTTCCAAGGAAATTACTTTCTTTCTCTAAAAACACGAGAATTATCTCCTGACGGGAAGAATTCTCCCTAAAGATACGAGACTCGATCCCCAAAACGCTGGTGATCCAAATATCTCCATTTCACTCGATCTCGTCGATCCCTTCTCGTCATGCTATAACTACCCTCACATTCTATTAATGTTGAGCGTCGGAGAGGTAAATAGAGGACCCCCCTCTGTTTTCCCTTATTAGTTCACATTTATTCATCTGTTTCAGGTACTAGAAGAACTCGAAAACCCCAATACAGCTAAGAGACGATCCGGGACACCGGATCCAACACGCCAAGGCAAAAGAGAGGGTCACTCGCCTCGACCGGGGATCTAACCACCGAGGTCTCTAAACGTTGTCCAAATTTTAGCAATAAAATTTGGAACAACTATGTCTCTTGTGAACGCTTGATGATCCAATTTTTTTGCCCGATGACATACCTGCTGGTTAGCGACGAGAAATGGTGGAAACTGCTACATGTACCTTAATCTTCCACTTATTTGATTCAATCATTCAGTTAGATGATAAAGAAGGTACCCTTGCTAAAATATGGAAGAAACATGATAAAATGTTACAGTCTAAATCCATGTCTAATAAGTGTTGGGATTGATGCCCACAAAGAAGATATTAGAAATTATAAATACCTCGTGTTTGAAATTTGCTAAAACATTAAATGAAATCAAATAGAGACCTAAGCCGTCAGATCCTCGCTCAGAGCGTAGCAAACATAGCATGTTGTAGGGTGAGCGTGCATCCCCTTATGTCATCGAGCTGGTGGGCGTAGTTGGGGACGAGCTTCCTGCCGAGTTACTCGATTCGGGAGAGCGTGCTATGAATTCTTTGAGTCTTCCATCTTGCATCAGCGCCTCGATTCGCTTCTTTATCTTGAAACAATCAGAGGTCATGTGTCCATGATCCCGATGGTATTCACAGAACTTGCTCATATCCCACGTCGCAGAACCCTTTTTCAATGGAGCGGGCAACCCAATCTTGTCTCGGTGAAGAGCCAAGATTCAGGCTGGGGATGCACTGAGCGGAGTGAGAACCTCTTTGCAAAATTTGTGGCCTCTTTGACTTTGATGAGGGTTGTCATTGTCGTCGACTTTGTGAGATTCATCTGTAAATCGAGCAAGGTACTGGCGTAGGCTCTCACCAATATTTTGACTGACTATCCAAAGATAGGATTTGGACTTCTTCTGCTATACTAATATAGCGAAGCGAGCGAGAAAAGCCTTTCGGAGAGCTCGGAATGATACGATGCTTCCTGGTTTCTGGCTTTGAAACCATTCGAAGCCTGACCCTGTCAGGGTGAGAGTAAACGCTTGACAGAGTGTCGCATTCGGCTGTTCCTACATCATCCAGGTCTCATAATGTTGGATGTGGAAATTGGTGTCACAACGTCCGTCGTACGGAGGTACGGTAGGGAGTTTAAATCCTCCTTTGGGTGGTTATGCAAGCACTATTGCCGCGAAGGGAGAATACAAACCTTCCAGGCCATTGCAAGGCCTAGAGCCTCCTGAGCGCGCTTTGCGGGGCTCGATGATTTGATTCTGGAGTCCCTGAATCATGGTGATCACTTGGAGCCCATTAGCGGTTCCTGCAACCGGCCTTACTGGCATGAGGACTCGTCGCTCATTGTACGTGGTGTTGATAGGAGGATTCCCGAGGGTAGTAGATGTGGCGGTCGCTCATCGAGCGTCCAACCTTTTCCTTAGATCCTCCTCACTAGGACCCTGTTGCGAGCTCGAACGGGTCCTAAGATTCTCCCCATCACCGCGCGAGGTTCTAGTCATGGGTGGGTGACCTTTGCGGCGGACCCAGCGACTATATGTCTCGTAGTTGCCCCCTCGTGACGACATACGGTGCACACTTTGGGATCTCTCGCTATGCGAGTTATTACCAATCACTCTCGGTCGAGGGTTGCTCGAACCTTCGTCTCGCGAATCCGTTCGGGTGTTACTCGTCGGGGAACGCGTGGAGTGTCGCTCTCACGCACCATGGGAGAGCAACTGCAGGTTTGACTCATGTAAATCTCCAGGACGATGTCGTCTTCGACATAATTCTCATCCCAGGTCGAACTTTCTTCCTCCTCGTATCCGAGAAGGTTCACGAGTAAACTCTTGTTCACCCCTGGCAGCGCTAGCAATTGTGCCAAGCGCCTATTCGTCTCCCCCTTTAGCCACTCTCGTTCTAACGAAGGGAAGTAGGATTATTTTTGGAACTCCTTACCATTGGTTGTCGCCCGGCTCCTCTGTGGGGGAGTTGCCAAAACTCGTAACGCGAACTAGTCATTCGAGCGATCGGATTGCTCGATCGGGCATCCGCGGAGGCTGCCGTAACGACACTCTTTTTTTGTGAGTGAATAAGAAAAATAGATGAAAAAGAGAGATGTGGATGGGACAGATTTCAAGATTGAAACAAGCACCTCCTTCTAGCGCCAAAATGTTGTTGCTGAAATTTGGACAACGTTCAAAGAACTCGGCGGTCAGATCTCCACTTGCGGCGACTGACCCTCGCTTCGGTCTTAGCATGTCAGATCTGGTGTCCTGGAGCGTCTCATAGTTGTCTTGGGGTCTTCGAATTCTACTAGTACCTGAAACAGATGAAATGACGTGAACTAAGAACGAATAACATAGGGGGTTGTCTGTTTACCTCTCTGATGCTCAACATTAGTAGAATGTGGGCAGAGTGAAACGGGGATACTTTGATCGCCGATGTATCGGGTCTCGGATCTTTAGGGAGAATTCTTCCCGTCGGGAGAGAAATCTCGTGTTTAGAGAGAAAAAGAGTAATTTCCTTAGGAAAGGATTCTATAACTTCTTGAGAGGTTGAGGGAGGCTATTTATAACCCATGGAGGAGCCTCGGATCTGCCAAGGAGAGGTCTGGCCGACTGGGAGGGGCCTGACCGGCCAGAGAGAGGCCTGGCCTACGGGGAGGGGTCTGGCCTATCAGGGAGAGGCCTGACCGGCCAGGAGGGGCCTGGCTGGAAAAGGATAGACCTGGCTGGCCTGGAGTGGCCTGGCCGGCCAAGAAGAAGTCTGGTCGGCCAGGGAGAGGCCTTGTTTGCCGGGAGGGGCATGGCCGGCCAGGGAGAGGCCCTATTTGTCGAGAGGGGCATGGCCCGCAAGGAGATGCATGGCCGATCGACCAAGGGTCGGGAAGGTTCTGGCCGGCCAGGGGGATGGCTGGCCGGACGGCCAAGGGCCAGGAGGGTCTTGGCCGGCCAAGGAGATGGTTGGCCGGCTGGGAGGCCCTTCCGGCCTTTCATTGTACCGCCAGCGGGGGGACAACGTCCGATAACGGCCCAACACCTACCCCGGAGGTTCGAGGTGCAATGGGGATTTCGTGAAGGGTCCAACATCGTGATAGGCCGGAAAAAGACCGGGGGAACTATATATTCGAATCGTCGCCAAAAATACGGCAACAACACCAACATTGATGAAATCTTTCGCCTACACGTACATCAAACTTATCAATATCGATCCTTATACTCGTGAAGGATGAACTATTGAAATCTTGACTTTTATGTGTCGGAAGCGTTGCTTCAATCCTGTGATAGTTGGTTGTCTTGATTGTCTCGTCAGAGGTTGGAGTAGGGATTTGATCGACAAATTCAGTCAAGTTTGCTTGTTGGTTCGATCAATTGCCGGAATAGAAAGTTCTTGGAATAAAATCTACTCTTTGATACCACTAAATACAAACAACCAAGAACATACAAACTCAACAGCAAAACATATTAACATGGAACAGAAGGGAAAACTAAAACTAACCCATGATTTAACGTCATCCAGCAAATCACGAGACTCAAACAACTCTTCTTCTATTTCTTGTTATTCCGATCAATCATCAACTAATACAATCAACCAATACAATCAACATTATATCAAGAAGTATTCTATTCCAATAATCAATCGCAGATCACACATAATGTTATAGTCTCTTAAAATCAGAGTCACCATATAATAAAGGGTCTAGCTAAATACTCAAAAATAGGTTTACCAATTTCAATACACCCAACGTTACTTTAATTTTGCGTAAATACCCATTTTGCCATTAAATAATTATTAAAAGAAAACGTGTTGAAATCGAAATAAAAAATCCCATCACAACATTTATACTAATAGTTTAAAGGGTATTTTTAACCCAATAATCTTGTAAACAACTTCAATTTGGTATTTACACAAAATTAACGAAATGTTGGGTATAATGAAATTTGTAAACGTAAACATGGTTAAACAACTAATTTTTTGTATAATAAAAGGGTTTAACAAACGTGCCCAAGTGGTTTCAAAAAATACCATAACAATTTAACCAAGTTGACAATTGTGAGTGTAGAAAATCACCCCTTATATCTTTAGACCGAGTTTGGCCAAAGCCCATTCTAAGTTATAAACCAAAATTAACATAGCCTAGCACGTCATGAAGGTCAATTACAAGCTAACGATCGTCCCAGCATTCCTTCGATTCAGCACGAGAGAACAGGTCAAACCCCTTAGCTCAACACAAAAGACTTGGTCAAATGGTGATCAATCATTTAACAAAGCACGGAAGAATAGCCCCACACTCCACCTATTCTTTAGCAGCTCCTCATGTCGTTACACAATTTGCAGTATAGAACACTTCAAGCTTGTAACGTACTACTCAAATCAACGAAAGAGATATACTAAATTTTCCTATACTAAAAAGAGAGGGAAAAATTATGTCCCGACTAATAATCGTTGTCCTCAGCTCGATCCTCCCTGTATACTTTAAGTCCAATCAATAATACTTTATTATCCTATTTTTAACCTTGTGATTGTTTCCGCCGTCAACAACAATGTCTTAATTAAACACTGATGTACAATGTACAACAGTCCCATTCAAAAATTGCATCCAAATAATTTATATTGTGTTGCATCTCAATATGTAACACTAATCAATCATTAGGTTGCAGTCTTCGAAGATAGCTTCTAATACTCTTAAGCCCTTTGTAATAATTCAGTTTTGATTAATGAAAGACTTTTATTCATTATCATTCTCTCTCTCATTCTAAAACGTTAATATGGTACTAGAGCTGTACGAATGAATTTTTTTTCTGATCGGTCTTTCTCCGATTAATCTTTCTTTCTATGTCGATCTTGATTCATGGATTCGGCTTCTAAGATTATGTTTGGCTCTGCATCTGAAATATTAGAAGCATCTCAACAAACTGTTAATTCTTCAAATTCATCTTCTCCGGTTGTATTCAACAAAAATATTTCCACTAAACTAGATCTTTACTATTTTATGGTATGGCAACGCCAAATCTTGTCTACAATGCGTGGTCATGACTTGGAAGACTTTCTTCTTGGTGTTGTGATGGCTCCAGTCAAGTTCTTGCAGCGAGGTAATGAGGTTGTAAATCGTGTAAATCATGCCTACAAGTTGTGGATGAGACAGGATCAACTCCTTGTCTCGTGGCTACTAGCTTCAATGACTGAGAGCATTCTTGTTCGTGTGGTGAACTGCGAGTTATTGAGTCAGGTTAGGAAGACTCGAGACTTACTTCTCAGCTCAAATCAAGGCTAAAGTCGCTCAGTTCACGCTTCAATTGCAACAAACTAAGAAAAAACGACTCTACGATGAATGAACATCTACTCAAGGTGCGGAAACTAGTCGATCTACTGATTCTTGTTGGTCAGAACTTCTCTGTTCAAAAACACGTAGATGCGATCTGTGAAGGTCTGCCTAATGAGTATGAGACCTTTGTCCTAACAACAATCGCCATGAATGATGTTCACTCAGTTGATGAAATTGAAGATCTATTGTTATCTCAAGAGGATCGAATCGAACGGAAACATGATGACCTAGATGCGAATCAGCTCAGATCTACTAGTATGAGTGTGAACTATTCCTCTGTTCCTCACTTCTCTGATTGGCGTAGAGGAGGTGGAGGTCAATCTCGTGGATCTAGAAGTATACGTCATCTCCGATGTCTTACTCTCGTGGTGGATACTCTCAACTCAAGCTTCATTTCGAGGTGGTTTTTCTACTCGTGGCTTCACTCCCAGAGGTGGTGGTTTTCGAGGTCGCGAAAGTTCAGGTCGTGGCTTCTCGAACTCTCAAAGACCGCAATGTCAAGTCTGTGGAAAGGTAGGTCACTTGGCGCTTCAGTGCTTCTACAGATTTGATGAGACGTTCAAAGGACCAGCTCAGCTTGAGCTTGCGTCTCCGGGGCAAAATTCTTCGAGTGGTACTCTGCAAGGTCACATGGCGGCCTTGTCACTTCAGACTAATGAATCTCATGACTCGAATTGGCACAATGCAGGACTACTCAATGATCAGTGGTACAAATCAAGACAACGAGTGGTATCCTGAATCTGGTGCAAAAAATCATGTGACCACGGATGAACATAACCTTGAGTCGAAGATGGTAAGCATGTTGGATATAGCAATTTTCAGTCTCCATACACTTCTTATAGTCTTTGTTTGAAGTCTCTTCTTCATGTTCCTGAAATCACAAAGAATCTTCTAAGTGTGTCTAAGTTTTGTATTGATAATGGTGTGTTCTTTGAGTTTCACTCTTCCGCTTGTTTTATTAAACACCAGATTTCCAGGAAGGTTCTTTTGGAAGGCCGGCTTAAAGATGAACTTTATGTTTTTTACAAAGATCAAATTAAGCTAGAACTCCCAAATTCGTCTAAAGTTGTGTCTCTTGTTCAATTACTGCCAAACTTTCATTACTGCCAAACTTCCTAAACAATCCTCATTTCAATTATGGAATTTTTGCTTAGGGCATCCATCTTGTAAAATTGTTCAGCCCGTCATATCTTCCTATAATGTTCAAAGTTCAATAAATAAATGTGATGTTGAGGTTTGTCAAGTTTGTTATAGTAAAATTCATAAATTTCAATTTCTCTCCTCTGAAACCACTTATACTCACCACTTCAAATAATTCATACAGTCTTTTGGGGACCCTCTCCACATTTGTCTAGAAATGGGTATCGATACTATATCTCCTTTGTTGATTCACGCACATGGATTTGTCTTCTCAAGGCTTGATGCTCTTGAAACTTTCAAAATTTTCAAAGCTCTGAACTTCAAACTTCCTTCTCGATTAACTGTGTAGAATCTGCTTGGGGAGGAGAGTTTAGGCCTTTTACAAAGTTTCTTGAGTCTTTTGGAATTTTACATCGAAATCCTTGTCCATCATCAAGAAATGGTTTGGTTGAACAAAAGCATAGACATATATTGTTGAGTGGTTTAGCCTTGTTAGCTCATTCGGGAATTCCATTCAAATATTGGGATGAGGTCTTTCGTACTTTCTTCATAATTGATTATCAACACCGGTTTTGTCAAATTTGTCTCCCTTAGAAGTATTATTTCGTCAAAAACCAAATTACGGGTTGCTTCGGGTTTTTTGGTTGTGCTTGCTTTCCCAATACTCAACCTTTTATCAAACACAAACTCGACTTCCGCTCTACTGAGTGTGTTTCTTTTGGGTTTAGCATCAATGTGTCTCGTGATGTGATATTTGATGAGTATGTGTTTTCTTATGTAAAACTGCTTCAGTCTTCTCTCATTGAGTCATCCTATAAATCATTTCCGAGTCTTCGCCTATAAATCATTCTCTACATATTCCTCTTTGTGTCTCGACTATGTTTGTCCCTGCTTATCCACATGTTGATTTACCAAATTATGCGTCTTTCTCTTGTGATTGCTAACCCTGCAGATATGTCTCTTACACCTATGTATGTGGCTATTGAGTCTGTGAATGTGATTAATTAGTCTTTACCGCTTGTCTCGACGCCTATGGTTACTAATGCTCATCCTATGATTACAGATCAAAGAATGGGATTGTGGTGCCCAAGGTATATTCTTTGTCTACTATTTCGACTGCTATAAATATCAGTCATTGGGTCTCAACAATGAACACTAAATATCTAGCTCTTATGAGAAATGAAACTTGGGTCTTGACTGATTTACCAGTGGATAGAAAAGTATTGGGAGCAAATGGGTTATCACTATCAAACAAATTTCAGATGGTTCTCTGAACTAATATAAAGCCTGCTTGGTAGCAAAAGGGTATACGCAAGTACCGGGCTTTGACTTTACTGAGACATTTCGCCCGGATCGCTAATGCTACAACCATTTGTGTAATGCATTTTTGAATGCTGAGTTGATTGAGGAGGTCTACATGATTCAATCATAGGGGTTTGAAGATCATATTCGTCCGTCTCGAATCCGCCTTCTGAAGTCTATTTATGGCCTTAAATAAGCTCCGAAACCTAGTTTAGCCAACTTCAGAGTACTCTATTTTAGCTTGATTTCAGTGCTTACAGAGGTCATCTGAGACTCGAGTTCTAGGTATTGTATACGTTGATGACATAGTGGTCACTTGTCACTGTGTCTGAAGTTGACTATTTGATTGACTTGTTGAGCTCGGCTTTCTCACTGAAAGACCTTAGTGCCCTAAATCGTTTTCTTGGTATTGAAGTTATGTCTTCTGGTGATGGTTTTCTTCTCAGCAAGGAAAAAATGCAAAACTCACGACCCTACTCGTCCCCAATGATAGGAGGTTGAAGCTCAATAATTTTGGTAGTGACTCTGTCGGATGCTCAGTTATATCGCTAACATTGTGGGAGGTCATTAGTATATCACGTTCACTCGCCGGATATTTTGTTCTCAATCGATCGTGTGTGACAATTTATGCACTCCTTTGCAATCTCACTGAGTTATTGTGAAACGCATCCTATGTTATCTCTTGAGAACGATGGATTACGGTTTATACTTGAATAGTGCTACTAACTTTAATGTGATTGGGTTCAGCGACGCTAATAGGGGTTCATTGCTCGACTTCTTTGCAACTGTGTGTTCTTAGGTTCTAATCTGGTTCCAGCTAAAGTAAAGAGGCAAAGTTTCGCAACTTGGCTATTGTCACATCTGAGGTCACCTGATTGCAGTCCTTTGTTCGTGAGCTTGTCCTGGTTCAGACTCAGGATCGGGATACTCGGTGTGACAACTTGAGCACTGTCATGCTCCACAAATCCAATTCTTCGCTCTCTACAAAACACATTGAAATCGATTTATTTTTTGTGCAAAAGAAGGTGGCTCAGGGTGCTATTCAGGTCAAGCATGTTCCTCCCAATGATAAACTAGATAATGGCAGACGAAACCTATTTCTAGACCTGCGTTTGTTACTCTACGTTCCAAGCTCAATGTTTGCTCGTTGTCCACATTGAGCTTGAGGGGGACATTGAATGTTTGCTCATTGTCCACATTGAGCTTGAAGGGGGCTATTCAAGGGGGCTATTACTCTGTAGTGTTTTAACTTTTATAATTCAGTTTTGATTAATGAAAGACTTTTATTCATTATGATACTCTCTCATTCTCAAGCGTTATAAATCTACCACGACCGCCTTATACTCCTATGGATGATGAAACGATAACTCTCAAAGATAAAACTTCCTCAAGGTTATAGTTCATAGTTATATATGTATGGGAAGTTACTATTAAACGCCTAAAAATAAATAACAAAAAATAGGCATTTATCAGCGAAACCTCCATAGATTTGATGTAGGCCTCCTATGAATCAGAGTAAGCACCGTATAATCTACAGCTTATCTGGGATTAATAGAGGCACTCCTACATAACCGTTGTATGACTACGAGTGAGTCAATTCAAAACGTTTTAACTGCAAAATAAGATACCAAACCGAGCATCAGTTCTCCAAGGTGATATACATCAATGGTGATTCAGTCGCAAATTACCCATTTGTTTAGTATGTATTCATCATATGCTCAAGTCCAACATATTAACTATAGAAACTAAAACATTTTCGCAAACACTCGACAGATTTAAATCACCCTTTCTAAAATAATAATTAAATTATAATTCAAACAAGAAAATTATAGATCAAACAGATATACATATATATGTTGAGGCATCAGTTCTCCAAGGTGATATAACATCAAGGTGATTCAGTCGCAAATTACCCATTTGTTAATAAGGACTCATCATTTGCCCTTATCTACTACAACAATAATAGAAACTAAAAGATAAACAGATGGAAAAATGAGGTTAAAAGAGCGATCGGAACCAATTGTAATTCGTAGTTACAACATCCTGTTGAAACAGTTCAGTGGATTGACAGACGTAAATTTCTATCGTCACCTCGCTTTTGAATCACCTCAATCTATCAGAACGATTTGAATACCAGAAAATAATATCTTAAATTTCGAGTTCAAAAAATACTGTTGAAATTTAAAGATGATAGAGAGCGATCGGAACCTGTCGAGATTCGTAGTTACAACATACTGATAAATCAGTTCAGCATAATAATGAGCATGAATTTCTATCGTCACCTCGCATGAAAATCATCTCAACAGATAGTAATCAGTTTATAAACAGGAAAATATCAAAAAATCAATTACGACGAGGCTCAGAACTTCTTAGAGGTTTGTGTTGCCGTCACCGGCCGTCAAGGCCTCAAGTACACGGTAGTTTTTTCCTCACAGCCACGTCTATGTAACTAAACAAACACTAACAAAACATATACGAATACATATATCACAGCATTTGTTCACAAACCGTTACGACGCTGGAGATTACGCCGCTGAGTCAATTGATGATATGATCTGAGCGTCAGAATGCTTATATAGAGTGAGAGAGAGAGAGAGAGGTGAAGATGAGATAAAACCCTAGTTGGGCTAAAGAGTTCTCTGCCTCTAGGCCCATCTATGCTCATCACAAATTCTTGAGGGAAAATGATAACAATTTCCATTTTAAATATTGGAAATTCAAAACTAACTATAAAAGTATCGATTTTAATTTACTAGTAATAGAGAATTTTTTTCTAAAATTTAGGCAACTAAAAAACACTAGGTAACAGTATATGACTATTGTTTTTTTTTCTTGGTTAAGAGAAGAAGAATGAACAAAAGTACATGAATTTTTATTATTATTATTATCAGTTCAATTATAACATAAATACTTTGCGTGTTTTATAACTCAATGTAGAAGCTCATATTCTATAATTATTCGTTTATGAATCATTTAATTCACGATCTATAAACACCCTTCACTTTTTTTTAATAACCACTAATTTAAATTTTGATTATCAATGAGCTTTTTTGACACCTAAAATTACACGCATTTCACGAAGCCTAAATTTTGTTATTGCTTTTGCTATAATATCAACTAATTGTTCTTCGGCACGGATATTGTGGGGTATAAAACCGAACCGAATAATATTGGGGTTAAATAAAACCCAAATCCAAATCTCAGACCTAAGGCCCAAATCAATTTGCATCGAACTCATCTTGCAGGTGGATAAAAGGAAGTCAAAGCCACACGCACATTTTGCCAAAGAAGTCGGATGATAGACAAATTCGAGCCGCCTCGCTGTCATCTCGCCAAAAAAATCGGATTAAAGACGAAGTTGAAGACTCCTCTTTTCACGGAAGTCGTGTGACGTGTGCAGATCTCTAGCCATCCACAACATGCGCATCTCAGATCGTCGGTTCGCCTTATGTAGTATAAATAGAAATTCCCTTTTAGAAAGATCGGGATCTTCTGTACTTTTGTTAATCGCCTTATTTTCTGTAATTTATCTCGACTGATATTCCTACTTTCGAGCTAGATCCTTTAATTTCTTATATTCTCTCTATTCGATCTTGAGAACTCATTTATTATAATAAAAATATTGTTTTCTGATTCATTTTGCTTCTTCCTGAATACTTCGAATTACCTATACGACATTTTGTCGAGGGCCATTTTTTCCCTAAATAAAATAAATCGTATTAAAATTCCCCATATTTTATTTTGTGATTGTTGGGTCGGATTTTTACATCAACAATTTGGCGTCGTCTGTGAGAAAACAATCGACAAAATCAACTTCGACGGTAATATTACTTGTTCTCTCCTTCAGGTCTTCTCCTCAATCACCCGTCAGGTTCCCGGAGCCAAGTCATCCGGTTAACCAGGTGATCCTCGACAAGTCCTATGAAAAGTTCAAGAATCGAACAGACAAATCAATGCTCGGATTGACAAACTGATCTCGACGCTATCATCCATGGACTTCGGAGTTGGAAATGGAGAAATGACCCGAAATGATTCTGTACGCACCTCGAGTGCATACCAGACCCGAAATATTCCTCAGGGGACTCATCTGGATTTCTCTGGAATTCACATGAATCCTCGAACTGACCGCGACTCCTACCTGATCTTTCAACTCAGAGAGTCGTCGGGGGAAAATGTGACCGATCTGCCTCCTCCCCCTCCAGAGGGAAGACCTCGTGACACCCCCCGAACCGACGCCAACAACGTCGCTTCGGAGAAGAATCACGATCTCTCGACTCAAGGAGATAGGCCCTAGGTGTTGAAAATTGATTAACGATTAACCATATTATTATATAACATATCAATATATGGCGAAAATATATAATAAGATCTAACATATATTAAAACTCATTTAAACATATTCAATAACCTAGACATTACAAATTACTACATGTCAATAAACATTTTATTCTAGACATGTTGTCACCAAATTGATGTTGGAATTTAGTTAACAATTAACCTAATTAATAATGAAACATATATGGAGGAATTTCATAATTCAATTTAACATGTTAAAACGTTTTAAAACATATTCAATAACCATGTCATTAAATATAATCTAGCATGTCAATAAATTTCTAAACATACTAATAAACTTCTTCAAACATGCAAACGAATAATCTAAAAAATCTAACAATCCTGCAACAATTATTATATTCAGATCCAATTTGTTTTTAGAAGACTTACAATGCGCTCGGATCTGCAAGAATCAGCCCCGGAGTGTGTGTCCAAGTGCACAGCCAAAACTCCTTCCCACGCTCGTCTAGGATGTCACGAAATCCGTCATCGCTCTGTTGCTCCAAAAAGTGGCCAGCCATGTGGATTAATTATCACACAAACAACCACAAGATGAATCAATGATAATTCTCTATGAGTTTTTAGGAGATCGAGAGGGTGGGCTCTTTGTGAAAACAAGGGAAGAAGGGGAAACTCAAAACAAAAAGGAAGGGCTGCCGGGGAACAAATTCCCCTCTCTCTTTCTCTCTAGAATTCGGCCAAAACCTCTCAAGCACAAGGGGGAGAGGGTCGGCTGGATGCTGGTCGAAATTAGGTTAAGATTTTCAAAGAGAGAGCCTCATTTTATATCAGAGATAATGGATTTAAGTTAGGTCAAAATCCAATTAAGACTCATTAGTCAAACTTAAGCCCAAAACTCCTTTTAATAAATTTAAACAATTTTTCCAGCCTGTAAAACCCTTATTATGTCCGACCATATTGTCTTCACTATCTCCCAATTTTATTTGATTTATTTCTAAAATAATATTTAATTAATTTAGAACATCCCATTTATTTAATGACAAATCATAAATTATTTTCATACTCTTCAATGTAGTACGAAACGATAA
The DNA here is from genome assembly GCA_958296335.1 of Urtica urens. Lineage (NCBI taxonomy): Eukaryota > Viridiplantae > Streptophyta > Magnoliopsida > Rosales > Urticaceae > Urtica > Urtica urens. The sequence goes on along the minus strand of OY282520.1, from coordinate 10,738,667 downwards.
AATATTTGTTTCATCTTTTATTTATTTGAATCATCAAATCATATTATTATCAATATAATAACATAATATGATTCATTAAATAAATATAATAATAAATAACCAATTATTTATTTAATTACTTAGAAAATAATTTTCTTAACGTAAATCACAATTACGTGGAATGAGAAAATCAATCATTGAGAGCTTACGGACCTACATGAACGAAATTTTAGAATAAAGTTCGGACTCAAAAGTTCACAAACATTTTCCGACTTTTAATTATTAATATTTGTCGATTCAACTAAAGGACCAATATTGAACATCTCTATGTTCGTATGCGTTTGTATTTCCGTTTGATGTGATAAAACTATTCTTCACACGATCCACGGTGTATTTTACGATATTACCCTTTGTGTGTATCATTAACTCAGAGGAATGTAAAAAATTATCATTTTACCCCTGAGTTATTATTTCACCAAGTCCGCTGTTATTTGTGAACGAGAAAAACATAAAGTGAGATGTCTCAACATGTCACATGTTTTTTATTTCAAAGAATTATTTATTCGATGAATACCAGGCTTGGTTTATTCGTTCATACTCTCATAACAAAGGATGGTGTGATACTAATGCTTTAGCATTGTTTCAACACAAATTTCATATATGTGAATCAAATATTGCAACGAAACAGTACTATGATACTAATCGTCTAGTTAATGAAACTTCACTTAGCCATTGCCCATTGAAAAATCAAATGTCATAAAGTGCTACAAAAATATATGTATTCACTTCAGGATTTAGGTAATTACTAAAATACCCCTCATATGTGAGTTTGAGGTTTCGAGTGATTAAACGGTTTTATCTCGAACTTCAAAACTTCAATGGTCTTGTTCAATATCTTCATTAAGATATCAATAATGATTTACAGAGTCACAACTTTCCATATCACAAGATAATATATCGTTTAATTCATTTTAACAATCATCACTAAGATTTGATTGCGCAATCGATCTTTAGATTGTGAACTATTATTTAAACTAGTCATAAGAAGGTATCTTGTCAAGTCTGTACTAAACGTGGCCATACCGGGAGTCCCGGTACCGTCCCGTGGGACTCCCGGTCCCGGTCGGGAGAAAAAAAAAATTAAAAAAAAAATGTAATGTTTTAAGAGGATTAAAAGTGAAAAAAAGAAGGAGGTAATTGTAATGTTTTAAACTAAATGGAGTGAACTAAAAATAATTTGTATAAGTAAAACGAGTAAACAAAATAAATGTCGACTCAAGTTTAAATTAATGAGTCTCTTAAAAAACCTTACCGCCCCTTAAAAAGGTGCGACGATAAGGAAAAAGAGTACTCTTTGCATCGATTATAAGTAAATAAAGTCCCGAACAAGGGTCGGGAATCCCTATATGATAAAAATATAAATGTCTAACCATTGAGGTTTATGTTAGAAAAGTTAATATCAAAATCGTCTACAATATCAAAGTTCTGAAACGTTTCTTTGGCTCTATGGAGATGTTGAAGCCAATCCTTCCCGGAAGTTAAAGCTTCCACCATCCGCGGATGCAAGCTACACCTTATGTCGTCAATGATCCGTCCGGCGCTGCTGAATGCCGCCTCTGATGACACGGCTGAAACGGGAATGGTGAGGATGTCTTGTGCCATTGTAGACAATACCGGGAACCTCCGTGCATTTTGTCTCCACCATACGAGTAAGTCTAAGCCTTCGTCGTCCGGTTTGACCCACTCATTCCTGTCGAATTGCAGTATCTCAGGATGTGAGTGTGTATCGACTGCGCTTGGCTGACTGGACCTGGCCTCTTGCTATTGAGGAGATGGACTGTACGCGGGAGCGTTGACAAACACATTCTGAAATTGATGTTTTCGGGGTTGGTGCATCTGTGACTGACTCTCCTGCTGCGCTCGGTAATGTGGTAGGAGTTTGGCTTCGTACACCCTGAAAAGAGAATAAAACGCTTCCACGATTCGGGAAAAATCAAGTCCATAGTAATCTTGATCAACAAAAAAACGTCTAAGATACTTAAGAAATTTTTTCAAACCAATTACTCTACATCGGGGATCTAGAATGATTCCTAAACCGTAAAGCAAAGGAACCTTCCCCGCCCCCCTATATTTTAAAAAAATTGATTCCATTGCCTTAATACAATCTTGAAAAATAGTTTCATCTCTATACTTGTCAATGTAGTGCAAATGTTGTAATAGTATGCAAACCAAGAAAAGAGGTTGGAGTGTAAACGGCGGAAAGATAACAAGTTTCTTTATAAAAGATGTCTAGAAAAGAAACAAAGGACTCAGCCATGTTAATATCATAATTAGAAATAGAATCTTCACCATGTTCATGGTTAATATAAGCTACAATAACATCTACTTAACCTACAGATAAAAAGTTTATTAACATTAAGAAAGTTGAGTTCCATCTAATTTTGTTATCTAAATGCCATGTTTGTTCTTGTAGACCATTGTGCCTAAGACGTCTCTTAAGTTCGTCTACTCTACTTGTTGAGCTATTAATCCAACTGATCTAGTTCCTAATTTTGTTTATAGAAGGGTCATAACTAGCGGCCCCTGCTTGAACAATAAGGTTGATTATATGAGTTGCACATCGTTGATGTAAAAGAGAGTCGTTACTTTGGAGTTTTTCTTTTAAGTCTCTTATCATAGCATTGTTACTTGTTGCGTTATCTAACGTTACTGATATAATTCTACGTGTTAATCCCCATTCTTCTAATACACTAAGCATGATATCTAAAATGTTTTCACTTGAATGAGATCCTTCTATCCTCCTAAATGCTATTATACGTTTGTTCAAATTCCACTCATCATCTATGTTATGAACAACAACACTCATATAATCCGTTTTAGCTTGACCAGTCCATATATCAGAAGTTAAAGCGACACTATATCTACCGTTTGATATTGTTGTTTTTAGTGTTTCCTTTTCTTCCAAAAACCATTTTAGTATATCTGCTCTTAACGGTTTTCTAGAAATTACTTGAACACCAGGAACTAAATAACTAACAAAGTAAACAAAACCTTGTGATTCTATATGCATAAAAGATTGATCCGTAGCAACAAAATATTCTACAAATTTTTTACGTAATTGATTAGGCTCAACATGACTTACCTGAGTCGAAGACGTTGCAGCTCCATCGCCCTTGCAGTATTTGTTGTGACTCCATAACAGCGACGTCCCAACTCTGTCGTTGTGGGCACTAAATATCTTTCCACAACGGTTACATTTACCTGATTTCTCGCCGTTGTGAATAATTTTCTCGTAAAAACTCCACACGAGGTTGACCTAGGTGGCCTTCCGGTAGATTGAGTTTGTTGTCTTTGTCGTCGTTGTCGTCGTTGTTGCGTGTCTTCCTATTGTTGTTGTTGTCGGGGACGGAGAACACTAACAGGAGGTGACCTCTGAGTTCGGCTTCGATGTGGAGGAGGAGGTATATCTTCTTCTTCATCGTCGTTAGGATCCTGCATTTCATCGTCATCGATTTCAACTCCTTCATTTGGATTTTGGGAATCTTGAATTTCTTGTTCAAAATGTTGAAACACTTCAAAAGCAATGTCGGCATCGGGTGGAGGTGGAGGCATATGAAGGATGTAGTCGGCTTCTGTGTTTAGGTTGAAGGGGTGAGTGGGGGGGGGGGTATTTATAAGAAATTTGTGAAAAGGGAAAGAAAAAAAAGTATATAGCCGTTGCAATTGCAACGGCCATATTTGGCAACGGTCGGAAATTTTCGGTCATTGGATTCTCAATCCAATGGCCCTCCTTTTTTCAACATTTTTTTTATAAATTACCGGGAGGTACCTCCCGTTTAGCTTCTAAACCGGGAGTCCCAGTCCCGCCCCGGCCCCTGGACCGGGACTCCCACCTCCCGCTTTTTAAGCAACCGGGACGGGACTCTCGGTACCGTCCCGTCCCGGTATGGCCACATTTAGTCTGTACTTAGCACTTATTTCGTTGATGAGCATAGACATTCATGCATAAACATAATCTTAAATAAGAATGGATATTCAATTTTTATTTAAATTCAAAACAAAACAAATACAAAAGTATTTAATATCAAAAATCTCATTTATGGGCATAAATGCCAACAATTGATCACACTACTAACCTATTAAAAATTTTATAATCGCAGACCAATTCGTTTAAAAATGACTTACACGTGAAATTGTAAACAATTTCGTGCCTGGCTAACTCACTCTTGAATGTCTCGTCAATTTTCCTCGCCGAAATGGAGATTATGACTCACCGAAATGGAGATTCTGACTTGCCGGAATGAAAGAGGCTGAAGCTCGCCGGAATGGGTGAATAAGGCTCGCCGGAAATTCTTCAGGAAATGGCTGGCCGGATTGACTACTGGCCGGCCGGAATGGATCTGCCGGACAAAGTCTGTGGGCCTATGAGCATACGGATTGCTTGCGCCTACTTGAAGTACCACACATGTGCAAGAAGGTAGATGACACATGTGGCCACGTGGCAGAGTCGCTGGAATGCCGATAAAGGTGATAGGACGTCTGTGGGAGAGAAGGCCCACCTAGGACTCACTGGCCGGCCGTAATGGTATCTGGCCGGCGGGCGTCCCTGTGAGGCAGATTCGCCTAAAATGAGCCTAACTCGATTCTTGGCCGATATCCTGCAGGTAAAAATCACTCAAACACCACTACATGAGGGAGAATAAGAGGGTGGGCTCTTTTAAATCGAACAACGAAAATGGAAAACACTCAAGAACGATTCGAGAAATCAAGAAACTTTTTCTTGACTTCTCTCTCTCTCAAATCTCTCGGCCAAGAACCACACAAGAGATAGGGTTAGGGGGTAGGATTTTCGAAAAAAAAACTCTTTTATAACAGAGAGAGTGGGCTTAAGTTATGTCAAAAGCCAATTTTGCCCCGTTAGTCAAACTTAAACCCAAAGTTCTTTTTAATTTAGTTTAAAATAATTACTCAGCCATAAATTCATTAATTTGGCAAAGTATTACATTTTATTTTCCCCAAAAATATATTTGATTTATTTCTAAAATAATATTTAATTAATTTAGAACATCTCATTTATTTAATGACAAGTCATTAATTCTTTTCACAGTTCTCAAGGAAGTACGAAACGAGAAAATATTTATTTATATCTTTTATTTATTTGAATCATCAAATCATATTATTATCAATATAATAACATAGTATGATTTGTTAAATAAATGTAATAATAAATAACCAATCATTTATTAAATTACTTAGATAATAATTCTCTTAGTGTAAATCACAATTTACATTCAATGAGAAAATCAATCGTTCTAGTTCAATAAATCTCATACGAGAGTCTATCATTGAGACCTAATGGACCCACATGAACGAAGTTTTAGAATAAAGTCCGAACTCAAAAGTTCACAAACTTTTCCCGACTTTTAATTCTTAATATTAGTCGATTCCACTAAAGAACTAATATTGAAACTCTCTAAGTTCATATGCGTTTATTTTGTGTTTGATGCGACAAAATAATTATTCACACGATCGAAGTATTTTACGATATTACTCTTCGTGTGTATCCTTAACTCAAAGGAATGTAAAATTACCATTTTACCCTTGAGTTATTATATCAGTAACTCCGTTGTTATTTGTGAATGAGAAAAACATAAAGAAGATATCTTTACATGTCACATGTTTTATTCAAAGAATGTTCTATTCGATGAATATCAGGCTCGGTTTATTCATTCACACTCTCATAACAAAGCGTAGTATGATACTAATGCTTCAACATTGTTTCAACACGAATTCCGTATTTGTGAATCACATAATCCAATGAAACAACATTATGAAACCAACTGCCGGGTCATATGAGACTTCAATTAGCCATTGTCTATTGACAAATCATATGTCATAAAGTTTCACATCAATTATGCATTCACTTCTGGATTTAGGTAAGTACCAAAATACCCCTCGTATATGAGCTTGAAGCTTCGAGTGATTAAACGATTTTATCTCGAGTTTTAGAGTATCACATGTCTTGTTCAATGCCTTCTTTAAGACATCAAGAATGATTCAAAGAGTCTCAACTCTCTATATCACAAGATAAGATGTTCCGACTCATTCAAACAATCAATACTCAGATACGATTGCCTTATTGATCTTTAGATTGCGAAGTATTATAATCAATAATGAATATTTAATTTTATTTAATGTTTCAGCAAAACAAAATATAAAAGTATTTATAATGTCTAATATATCCTTTGTGGGCACAAATCCCAACAAACTCCTACTTGACTCAAAGGAGATGCAAATGATCCTTCAGTCTCAATCCTTCTAGGTGTCCCTCAAAGATTTTACTCGTTAAAGGTTTTGTGAAGGGATTATCAAGGTTGTCCAACGTTGAGATCTTCATGACTTCAGCGTCTCCTCTGTGAACAATGTCTCGTACCAGGTGATACTTATGCTCTATGTGTTTTGAGTGCTTGTGACTTCTTGGATCCTTACAGTTAGCGACAGCCCCACTGTTAGCACAATAAAGTGTGGTGGGCTTGCTTGCACTTGGAGCTACTTCCAAGTACATAATGAATTTCCTCAGCCACACAGCCTCCATTGGAGCTTCGTAAGCTGCAATATACTCGAGTTCCATGGTCGAGTCAGCAACGCAAGATGGCTTATACTCCTCTAGAATGTATCTTCATAGTCGATACCTTCCTTTTGTGGGAACCCCTTCGCCACATGTCGTGCCTTAAATGTCTCAACATTTCCGTCTGATCCTATTTTCTTCTTAGATCCATTTATACCCAACAGGTTTAATACCTCCAGGTTGATCTACAAGCTTCCAGACCTCGTTGACATACATCGAATGTCTTTCAACGTTCATGGCTTCTTGCTATAGGTTTGCTTCGGTCCTTGCATTGCTTGTGCGACAACAATGTAAGTATCTCCGATACCCATGTATCGTTCAGGTTGTCGTACAATCCTGTTACTACGATGAATCACATGAAGCTCTAGTTTCGAATGTGGTTCTTCCACTGTTGGCATAGGACTTGTCATATCTTGTGAAGTACCAGCTACTTCACCCAACATCTCCTTTAACACAAGTCTGCTTCTTGTTATATAATTAGTCATATAGTCCTCTTTAAGAAACCTAGCATTCGTGCTAACGAATGTTTTCTGGTCAGCAGGACTATAGAAGGTGTACACTTTAGTCTTCTTTGGATATCCCACAAAAAGTCATAATTCCGAACGATTAGCCAACTTGCTCTTCTGTCTCAGGACATGTATTGGCCAACCCCAGATTCGGATGTGGTGTAAAAAAAAATTCTACCACTCTATCTCTCATAATATATATTGCGTTTCTAAGGCATATCCCCAGAACGAATCAAGAAGGGATGGGTAACTCAGCATCGACCTTACCATATCTATCTGAGTTTGATTCCTTCTCTCTGACACACCATTTTGCTGTGCATTCCCAGGTGTTGTAAGCTGAGAATGAATATCTTCTTCTCTAAGAAGGTTTTCGAACTCTCCAGACAAGTACTCACCCCCTCGATCTAGTTGAAGGGTTTTGATCTGGTTCTCCGTGTGCTTCTCAACCAAAGCCCGATACTCTTTGAACATTTCAAAGGTATTGGATTTGTGTCGCTTTAGGAAAACGTGATCAAATCTAGAGTGATCATCATTGAAGGTTACGAAGTATTCATAACCTCCTCTTGCCTAGATGTTAATTGGCCCATATACATCACTATGTATGAGTTCCAACACCTGCGTTACTCTTAGACCCTTCGAAGAGAAAGATCTCTTGGTCATCTTGCCCTCAAGACATGATTCACATGTGGGCATGGATCCCACGCTTAGAAATTTTAAAAAACCATCCTTTGTCAATCTCTTACTACTATCTAGGCCAATATGTCCAAGACGTGAGTGCGATAGATATGTATCGTCAGTTTCATCACTATGAAATGTCTTATGCTTCCTGAGTATATCATCATTCACTTTGGTATCCAAGATTGTCCGCTCATTTAGATACAAATAATATATCGATTCCGTATGATGAGCTTTAGTAATAAACGAATCATCAAGAAAAATTTCAATACAATTATTGATTTTAAACTTGAAAAACTGTTCTTCTAAACGAACAAAAGAAACAAGGTTCTTACTAAAATCCGGAACGTAATAAATATTATTCAATAATAAAGTTTTGTTCCCAAATTTAAGCTTCAAGGTCCTGACTGATCTTGCTCCAACATTCGTTCCATCTCCCCAGTTGGACGTGAACTCTCCATTATCTAAGAGTCTGGTTTGCCTGAAACCATTCAAGTTACCCTCAATATGGTCAGAAGCCCCGCAATCTAATATCTAGGGTGATTCTTTATATGTGATGTACACGCTTGAGTAACGAGACTTGTTCGGTTGGAGTTTTTAGGACCTCTCTTCACCTTCTTGCAACCAAAGGTGGAAGCCCTATGTTCTGCAACATTTACTTCATTGTTCCTCTCCTTGTTCTTTGAAAGAAGTCTCTTGGAAGTCTGCAACTCTTTCATGAGCTCGGTTACAGAATAATCGAGTTTGTTCATGGAGTAGCTCTGATGGAAGCTATCAAAAGATTATGTCAGAGTTTCCAAGATCATGTCAATCTTAGTCTCTCCTTCAATCTCTGAACCAAGAATCTCCATATCATTAAGGTGACCCATGATCAGTAGCATGTGTTCGTGAACTGAAGATTCTGGCTTCATCCTTCAGTTCATGAAACTGCGGATAGCTTGCTGCCTCCCCCGACGCCCATGAAATCCAAACATTTTATGGAGATTGAAGAGGATTTCATATGCAGTGGTGATGTCCCGATGAGACTCTTTCAACACATTGCTCATAGATGCTAAGATGTAGCATAATAACAATCTCGCCGGACTTCATTCACGCATTGTAGGTGTCCTTGTCCTCTTTGCTCGATTCAGAACTCGGAACTGGAGGACACGGGGTTGTGAGAATGTACTTTTGCTTTTCCATCGTCAATACAATGAGGTTATGTTTCCAATCAACGTAATTCTCACCCTCGAGTTTTTTCGAACTCAAAATCATTTGCAATGAGTTAAAAGACATTTTGCTGAAATTTAAATAAAATAAATAAATTTAGTATGTTGCTACAATTAGATTATATGCATAAACAATCCTAATATAGTGAGGAAAGCGATAAATAATTCATGGTATTATGAACACAAATTATTAATTACATTTCATAAGGGAAACCGCAATTAATCGCCTTTCATAATTGTGACACATCATTATTTAGTTCAAACCATCCAAGAAGTCACAACTTCTAGCTCTTACTAATTACCATAAACTCTGGTCACTTATTTGAATGCATAGCCCCTATGGGCGGATTATTTTAAAATATAAGTCTAAGTGGACAACCGACATGTGGGCCTTTAATCAAGTCATTTTGATAACGGTTCTCCTAGCGGAGACCATGCTTCATCGCTTCTCTTTAAAGCTTAGTTCATAAAAGTTTGATTAAAAAAGTGCTTCCGAAGTACTCCCATTAAAGGAAGGGCTGCAATGAGTGACTCTTAGTTCATCATACACTAAGTTATTTAAACTCATATGGGGGACCTTCGATTGCTTCTGTTGGCAGAGATGCCCACAAGAAGATTATTTATTTAACTTTGCTGATTAAATTAATAAAAGTTGAAATATTCATTCATTCATTTTTTGTTTGTTTGAAGATTTATGATACTCAATAGTCTTAAAGTCCTTAATCAAACCTAACAATGTATGAAGAGACAAATGTAGATTTGCGTGAACAAACTCTCCATGGTTTGGTGAAAATGAAATATTCACAATCTAAATATTAACGGACTATTGATCCTAGTATGATTGTTGGAAGAATCTATGATGTCTGGTTACGAGGCATAGAGAGTTAGAAACTCTATAGTTCTTCTAGTGTATCTTGCGAATATATTGAATTCACCAGTGCACCTTTAGAGACAATGTAAGAACAAACCATTTAACATCTTTTGTCTCAAGGTCACTATGTATGAATTGCATCGTGCTTACCTAAATCCTGAAATGAGACGTGTCATTTCATAGCTTACATATTCTCATTTGAGAAAATCAAATTCTAGAACCACTAAGTGATCTAGACTAGACTAATTGGTGTGATATTAAGTTAGGAAGATGTCATGAACCAGCTTTGTGAAGTTCTGATACATATGGAATTCATGTACAAGATTGCTGAAATGCAATGTATATCAACCCATGCTTTATTGCTTGGATTGTGAATAAATGAACCGCGCGGTATCCAAAATTAAGCAACGACTTTATTTGGATGAAACAACATGACTTGTTAGCTCTTCGTTAATACATTGTTTCTAATTTATTCACAAGTGACAAAGGAGTTGTGGAAATAACAACTAGAAGTGAAAAATGGTAATTTTATAAATCTCATCTAGTTGATGATATTCATGAAGGGTGATACTAGATAACATTCAATGAATCCACTCAATATAATTAAGTTCAATTTGAGTGGAAAATAAATTCATTTGAACCGAGAAGTGTCAACTCTTTAGTGGAGTCAGTTGACATTAAGCTAGATTTGTGAACTTTTGAGTCCGAATATAGTAGCTCAAGCTTTGGTCATTTGGATCCATAAGGTCACTATTACAGGTCATTAAAGTAGGATTGTTAAACTATAAGCTAAGTCAAAATAAGTTCAAGTGTTGAACTAGACGTTTTTTCGGAAAATGTTTAAAGGTTATTTTTGAACACATGGAGATAAAATGATGTGAATGTCAAAATAAGATTTAGAATATTTTCATATGATGGAAATATAAATTAGTTTCTAAAGCCGAGAAGTGAGGCATTATGAAATTAATTTCCTTATTTGTGCAATATTAATTCTACAATGGGTATTTTAAGAGTTGTCTTAAAAGAAATAAGGAAGCATCTAGATGCCCCTTCCCTAATGTAGAGTTCGGCCAACATCATCCAAAGAGGAGAGAATTATTTCCCTTTAATTATAAAGATAATTACCCAAAAGGAAAAGAGAAAATGAATTTCCTTGAGAATGAAATAAATATGCTAAGTGATTAAACAAATTTCCCTCACTAATGTGAGCATATGGCCGGCCATAAGAGAAAGATGAGAAGAAATTAAATATTGTATCATGAATACACAGTAGGAAAGAGTAATTACCTTTTCTTGCATTTCATTCTCCTATAAATAGAGCGCACATAGAGATGTGAAAACAAGATTTTTTGGTCTTGCTCTCTCTATTCTAGCCGACCCTCTCTCTCTCTCTCTCTCTCTCTCTCTCTCTCTCTCTCTCTCTCTCTCTCTCTCTCTCTCTCTCTCTCTCTCTAAATATCTCTTTTTATTTTGGCACCTAAGTCCTCATTAGACGTATGCTTAAATTAACTCTTTAGCTCATAGACTTGTTTTTGAGCTATTGTGTTTAATTGTGCTCACACAAAAATCATTCAAACCTCTATAGACTCATGTAATAGAAACCTTAGGTTTTTCGAGTTCACGATTAGGTGTGGAGGTAACGAGCAAGAGACGGTCTACCTTTCCCAAAGCTCATCAAAGATCAAACTACAAGAGAAAGGTTAGTAATCAAGTAAATAATAATGTTTTAAATATATACATGTTCATGCACTTTGCCTAGGTTAGTAAATTTGTTTTACTAATAATTTTTTTTTATATTCCGCCATTAACTTGTTAATGATAATTTTTTCTTAACCCTAGACCTATTCCAACAGCTTCAACGATAAACAACCCTCCCACTTAGTTTTTGCAAAAATCATATTTTTGTTGAAAATAGTTTATATTTTATAATCCTTTTATAAAATTTAAACTATATGAACATTTCATTGTAATGTGATATTGATGTTCTATCTTATATGACATGTGAGGTGATTATGCTATGAGATTAAATGAAATAAAAGTATAAAATATTTAACTCATCACAATGGCTCATTTCTAAATACAACCCATAGAAAATTACTTAGGAAAAATAAACTAATTTACTCTTCAAAGCATGGCCGGCCAAGGACTCCTTGTGACGCGTCATCGGATGTCTCGGGTCAGCCCCTACACGTTCAGTAAGAGTCAGAGTCCTTGAAAGACTTGTGGATGACGAACTGACAATGGCCAATTTATGGGGGGTGCAACAAAAAGAGTCAGAGTCCTTGAAAGATTTCATGATCCAATTTAAGGAGGCATTGTCAAAAATATCCAATGTAGACGGAAACTCCGCTTTGACCGCCCTAAAAAACGGCCTATGACATAACTCTTGTTTTCGAATGGAATGACCGTCAACCGACCACCGTCAATTGAAGATGCCCTTCATCGAGCTGCCAATTTCGCATGAGCAAAGATAAAATAAGCTCACTATCTAAGAAATCCCCCAAGAAAGACCCAGTTTAGTTTGACTAATCTTTGGGACAGGCCCAGAACGAACATCAAAAAGGGAAATGACGGAGAATCGACCTGACCCCTCAGAAATCCCAAAACTCTCCCAGGAAATCGAGGCAATCATCACCCTAGATTCACGCTAGGCGACTAACCAAAGAAACCCGGTTTCCAAGGAAAGAAATGGACTTGAGATCTTGACGCCTACTACGAGTTTCACAAGCAATGGTCATGCCACTATCAATTTGCGAAACCATGCGAAAGGTCCTTGCAGAAAAATATGCCAAAGACAAACTCAAAGACCTCGATGTGAGACCTCCCCCAGAAAGAAAAGATTTTGCTCCCCGAAGCAGAGGCAACCCGTCGCTAAAACGATCCCGTCTTGAGGAAGGAGGAGAAGAGCTTGATCCGACGCTGACCCTGATCAAACATCGGGTGGATTTCATCATGGACGGATCAAAAATACTACGGTAATTCGGTCAACTTAGGCATACCAACGACAATTAAACAATCGACCTAGCTACATCAAACAAGAAAGAGAGATTCGTATCTCTTTTCTCGAAAGAGAGACTTCCGAAATAGCGGGATCCCATGATGATGCGTTAGTTCTAACAGTCGAGATTTTGAACTGCGAAATCGCCCGAGTTTTTGTCGACGGAGGAAGCTCGGTCGATCTCATATTCAAAGAAACTTTAGCCAAATTGGGAATCGACGAGTCCGAAATCGAGAGAGAGTCGACCGATTTGATGGGGTTCAATGGAGGAACCACCTCGTCGCTCAGAGAAATCAAATTACCCGTAAAGACCGAATGGGTAAACAAGCAATCATGATAGTTTCTACCATTGGAGTCTATATAGTTTTTATTTATTTAGTGTGTGAGTACTATTAAACTATTTGACTCAAGAACACATATTTGAGCCAAATGATAAATACAAACTCTAGGTCTAATGATGACTTAGGTGACAAAAGAGAGAGAAGAAGTGAGAGAGAGAGAGAGAGAGAGAGAGAGAGAGAGAGAGAGAGAGAGAGAGAGAGAGAGAGAGAGAGAGAGAGAGAGAGAGTGAGAGAGAGAGAGAGGGGATGGCCGACTATTTCGAGAGAGAGAATTCGACCAAATCTAAAAAAAGTTGGCTTTTCGAATTTGTGCATCTTCACATCTTGATGTGGATGTGTATTAATAGAGGAATGAGTTGACCTGAATCAAATCAATAAAGAATATATCATAGTCATTTATATGATATTCACCGATACAATTTCTACTTTTCCTAGTTTACATGCGGCCCGCTATTTCGTTCCTATAACAACATATGTGTTTACTCTTTTTCTTTATTTGATATATATCTTCATATATTTTTGTCCAAAATAAATTACCCATCCTCTTTTTGTATTAATTGGTCGACCATATGCATCTAAAAGTTCCCTCTAGATATTTCTTTTAATTGTCTTAAGAAAATTATAAGAATAACCTATCACTTATATTTTTCACAAAATGAAAATCAATTCTCGAGGTTCAAATCAAAATTGACGCCATGTGAATCATTTCATGACCATCATATGAAGATGTCCAAAATCCTATTTTGACGTTCACCTAATCTTTTCTCCCAATGGTCAAATATACCCTTTAGGCAATTTTTGAAAAATCATATAGTTCAACACTTGAACTTGTTTTGATTTACCTTTCAGTTTTAACAAATTCTACTCTTATTACTTGTGGTAGGATCTCATGGACCCAAATGAACAAAACTTGATCTAGCATACTTGGACATAAAAATTAACAAACCTTTTCCAAGTTCGTTGCTAGAACGACTTCAAGTCTTTCTCGTTAGCAGACTTGGTTAGGAATTGGTCTAGTTCGTTGTAATTTTTTTTTTTTCGGGTTTTCAATTTTTGTTTTTGATTTCCCCCTCTGGTTGTGGTATTTTCCTGCCGTGTGCTCATAAAAGTAAGTTGTTTCTTAAAATTATTTTTTAATATTAAACGGACAATTAATAATAACTAATAACGATTGACCTGCCGGCCTTTAAATTTTGAAATCGAAATGGTTATAGAATTAACATGATAATAATACAATTTCATTCAATAAAAAAATTTAAAAAATGGGTTAAAGTTAACTGGTTACTAAATTTTAACCGCCAAGGACCAGTAGACCTGTCAAAAATACAAATTAATTGATCGGTTTACATTAACTTCCATCTCTAATCCTAAGATGCTTCATCACTAGAGTTGACTACCAAGTACCATTCTTTATTCATAAAAAATGTGAGGAAAAAATCGATTGCAGTTCAGTACAAATGCGAAGAGAGAACAGCTTGATAAAAAAATTTCAATGGACTCGAATTGAGCTCTCATCAATATCATCTCACCCCTTGATCATTTACATAAAAATGCTACTGACGGAAGAATCATCGTGAACACGCCATATAGTTTCACCCAATAAGTTAGCCACACTCAGAACGGTCAACTGAGGGAATGAATTCTTCTCTGAAACGGGAATGGTGTTCGTAACAATCACCTCTTGGAATAAGCCGCCCGAAAGCCTCTCGATCGCTGGAGGGCTGTCACATAGATAGCCAAACAAGAAGAGGAATGTTGATAAATGCATTATCAAGATATTCGTTCTTTAAACACGGAATCAAAACTTGGGGAAACCACTGAATTCTAGTTAATAAACAAAATAACTTTTCTTCTGGAAAATATACCTTAGCACGGCGTGTGTACAACATGCATACACCTCGCTCGCGCCCTCTTGGTGTAGAAGAGCTGCACCTTTTGAAATTGTCCCTACAAAAAACATAGTTAATGCAACAGAAGAGGCATTTTACAGCCAAACATAATATACAAAAAATTGTATATCACCAGTCGGCCGCCCCCAAAAACTTGGTTGGTTTTCATAACCCTATAATATATTTTGACATTTTGCAGAAGTGTAGGCAAAAATCCATGATTCAGTTGTTTCTTTAATAACTGGATTTTTGTCGGAAACAAGCATAAATTTAAGACAGCATTTTCATTTTTTTTGGCATTATCTTCCGCCAATCATCTGGCATTTAAATCCTTGGTTTTACTCACCAGCAGTATCAATCATGTCATCCACCATTATCGCAACTTTTCCTTTCACATCACCAATGAGGTTCATGACCTGCACGGATCAAGTAATTCACAGATTGTAGAAAGTAGATAATTATGATAAATTCTTATGTGCATTCAGCTTTTTATGATTAATTTGTTTTCTTCTAAATTCAGATAACAACCTCGGCAACGTTGTGTCCATGTCGCCTTTTGTCAACAATCGCCAAAGGTGCATCATAGAGCTTTTTGGCAAAGGCACGTGCTCTGGCAACCCCGCCGACGTCTGGAGAGACGACCACCAATCCATCAGAATGTATTCGTTTGCTCGCGAGATAATCAAGGATCACTTGCTATACAATTCACCACCACGGCCATATAAACATGTATACTACACACATCAGAAACTCGAGAACAGATAAGAAACCCATGAGGAGAGTTTACCTCGCAATAAATATGATCCACCGGGATATCAAAATAACCTATTGACTGGCCAGAATGAATGTCGCAGACGAGGACACGATCTGCTCCTGCTTTGGTTATGAGATTTGAGACTAGTTTGGCTGCAATCGATTCACGCCCTTGGGTCTGAGGAAAAACTAAAGATTATATTGTTGTAGAGCATAATTTTAATTGATGGCTATGAATAACTTGAATATGTCAAGAGAGGGAGCAAACACATGAATTAAAATGACCATGAGATGACATAGATTATCAAATTTTGAATTTTAATCTGAAAAAGCTCAGACCTTCTATTTGGAAATACCAAAAAAGTTCGCGAAAAACATTACATTATAGTATAATATTGGTTTACCTTTCTGTCGGCTCGAGCATATCCGAAATACGGAATCACAGCGATTACATTTTTGGCTGAAGCCCTGCGACAAGCATCGATCATGACAGCGAGCTCCATAAGGTTTTCATTCACACTCGGGCAAGTGGGTTGAATGAGGAACACGTCACACCCTCTCACACTCTCTTGAAGCTGAACATAAGTTTCCCCATCAGCAAATCGCTTAATGTTGATCTTCCCGAGCTCCAATCCCATGTACCAAGCAATGTCCTACCATAAATATCAATCAACATAACTACCGTTACTCAAAAGTTGGAGGATCAGTTTTTATTTTTTAGAAGACATTAGACTGGATAAAAGAAAGAGCAAAACACTGCAACAAAAACTGAAACCCATACTGAGATACTTCTATAATTATTTCCAATATGCTCAAAGTTGGCGATAAAATCTAAAATATGGAGAAACTAGACAGGAATTACATAAGAAAGTGACCCTAATAATCAATCAAAACACCTGAAGTAAAAAAGCTCAACAGCATATCCACAGATCACAGTTATACATTTCATATTATTGGTCGAACCCACGTTTTACAGTACCTGACTGAGAGCGGAGTTTCCGGTGCCAGAGAATAACTTAATCTTAGAGCTGTCTCTTTTAGTAGCTCTCTCCATTCGAGCTGAATCCAAGAATTTCGGAAGCGTCCGGTCATTCAGAACGGGAATGCTCGGCTTTCCATTCACACACTTGGATGGTTCAGACATATCACATCTCTAAGAGACAAATCAGTTTCACAATGAGCATATATGAGAAGATCAAAATTATAACGAATGTCATTAAATCGTTTTAAAAAAAAAATAACAGTTTCCATTATAAAAACATTACCACAATTGTAAAACAAAAAATATCAATAAAAAAGAACTAGAAAATAAAAAGCTTAAGCTCATGAACACGTACATGTAGATTTAATTAAAAAGATTGATTTAGTCAATAAAGCCATTGAATTGACAGGTTTTAGTAGCCTTTCTCTCTTATTTTCAACGTCTATTATAATCCAACAACAAACTAACAGGTAATTATGCACCAAAATACTCCAACTAATATAATTTCCCTTCCTACGCTAAAAAACATATAAATATCTTTTATAAAAAAGAAGAAAGAATAAACATTAGTACTGCAGAGACAAAAAAAGCTGCGCACGAATGACTGAGATTGCGATTCTTACGACGGCGTGTCTGGACAATGAATCGCCGGAGAACAAAATTTCGCGGCGGAGCGAGAATCGAGACGAAGCGATGAACGAAGAGGACGACATGGAAGACGAAGAAGCCGCCGAAGAAGAAGACGAAGGGTAAGGAAGAGAAGGCATAACAAGAGCAGCCATGCCCGGAAGCTCTAGGGTTTTTTAATTTAATTTCTTAGCCAAATAAATAAACGACTCTATGAAGCCTAAAACTCTGCTCCTTAATCAATGGCGGGTTTTTTCCTTTCTTCTCGTCCGTTTTTCAATTAGTTGTTTGGTCCCTATTTATATTATGGAAAATAAAATAAAATCAAAGTGCTTTAAACGCTTGCGTTTTAAAAGCGTTTTGTGTGGGACCCAAAGAATCCTAGCAAAGGAGGACACGAGTGAACGAGTGAATCACATTCTTGTCATTTAAATAATCTTTTTTTTTTTTTTACAAAAACAGATCCCGTTATTTCACCTTGCAAGTTAAACCCTTTTTCCCGTTTTGTTTCGTTTCACATAAAATTACAAAAAAATGTTGACCAACTCCGAGTGCTTGCAAACTATACAGTGAAATGTAAATCGATTTACGCATTATTATTAGTATTCTTTTTTTTTTAGCAACATTACTATTAGTATTCAATTTCAAGTTTTCAACTTTGATATGAAAAGATCATTAACTGTTGGGCAACAAGACTCTCGGTCTGCTACTATTTCATCTAGCGGCTTGGGATGTGTTTCACGGAATAAATACTTCTTTAGATTTCTTCTTTTGGTGCATAATGCTTGGAAAGGACATAAGAGATTCCATTCCAAAATGCATGATTTAAGATATGGTTGTTATAAATTTTCAAACATAAAAAGACATGGTTACGTAAATATGCTTAGGTTTCTTGATATTTTGATTCCATTTTCGATTCTAGTTCCAGATCACTAATGGTTATCTGATATAATTTATCCGAAATTTTGTTAAGAAGACTAAGTATAAGCCCTAACTGAATGTTCCATAGTTTATTTAAATTCAAATTATATAAAAATGAAAAAATAGCTCGGACAAAGCAAAAACTTATGTTATTTCCCGAAAAACAGAAAACTTGTACGATACAATATTTATTTTTACAGATAATATTAATAATTAACGATACAAGAGCGCATACATATTCCGAATTATTATACTATAACCACACAAACACCTCGTAATTATATAAAGAGAAACTTCATTCTTTATAAACTAAAAAATGTGTTAATATAAAAATTAGAAGAAATAATATATGTCATCGGAGTTCCTAAGAAGTCATCACAATATATCGGAGACAATAAGAGTTCGTCTGATTTGTTTTCATCAAAGGTAATCGAATTTCATTAGATCCAGTTCGAAGTTTGTTTTTTAATTTTTTTTCGTCGGAGGTCAATGTTCATTAGAGACCGTTTTCATTCGTCGAATTTATTTTACTCGAAAATGAGAAGAGAAAAAAGAAAAAAATATGAAGTCTACTTAAATTTTCGTCTAAAATTATGTACAAAATCCAATATAAGATAAAGTGATCATAGAAGATCTAGTTTCATTATTTTCTATACTTCTGAGTCTAGAAAAATAAAATTCCTCTATATAAATATGTAAAGTGCCATAAACCGGATTCAAGTTTGAGAGATATGTGATATACTATGAAGACATATGCATGAGTTGGATTATTTATTTAATTTTGGAATAATATACTTGTGGGGTAGAAAATCGGCCCAAATAAAATAAATGTATTGAGCTCAATAAAAACCCAATGTTTCAATACACTTGGGCCCAAGCCAGTCATATGAAATTAGCCGAACTCAGCTTAAGAGAAGACGAGCTTGTCATTGACGAAGTCACAAATCAAAGGAGCTGACTTTGTTGCGAAGACCGGATCTAAGACAAATTCATATCATCATCTTCAAACGGTAGAGTGCGACATGAAGACAACTTCGGCGATCTTGGCAACACATGTCTTAATCTAGTCATTTAGTTCGCTGTAAAAATGTAAAGTATAAGAGTTCATCTAGACAGCTGTTATTATCCTCAATCTTCAATCTGTTGCCGAAGTAATTGTCTAATCTGATTTTTCAGTAATTTAGTTCGCACTTCGTCAATTCTTTACTTTATCTCTTACTTTGATATTCTCGTTACGATGTTTTATTGAGATCCATATTTAATATAAACTGTAGAAACTATATATTAATTTGTTTAATGATTTTGGAGGATTAAATCCGACATCAACAATTTGGCAGCGTCTATGGGAAATTATCAATAAGACCTACCTCAAAAAAGAAATATCTCGCTCGAACAACATGTCTTCCCCTCAGTCTCTTCACAAAGCGATAGAGGAAGTCCATTCGGGGATAAAGGAAATCATAGATATGATCATCAAGAATTTTGAACAACAAGACAAAAATAACTGGCTATCACAACTCGGCTAGACAGTCTAATGAGACTTTCATCACACGTTTCTGGCCCCCAAGCTGGGAAAGACGATGACCTATGGCAATTCAGTTCACACCACGGTAGTTGCCACTTATCCGACCCAAACTCTCCATCCAAGCACTCGTCTAGATTTCTTGGGAATCCATATGATTTCCGCGAGGAGATCGCGGCTGTATCCAATCTTTCAGCTCAAAGGATCATCTCAGGAAAATCTAACCAAACTCCCTCTGCCTTCTGCCGAAGATATTTCACCATGAACCTTTTGAACTGATCTTGAAAGGGTTACTGTCACAAGAATTTGGGAATCTCCCGTTCACGAGGGTCAAAATCGAGATCAAATCTCGTCCGACCCAATAACTGTTGGAATTTGATTAACAATTAACCTAATTAATTATGAAACATATCTATATATGGCGGAAATTCATAATTCAATTTAACATATTAAAACGTTTTTTAACATATTCATAACCATGTCATTAAATCTAAACTAGCATGTCAACAAAATTTATGAACATATCAATAAATTCATTTAAGCATGCAAACGAACAATCTAAATAAATATAATCATTCTACAATATTATATCATTCAGATCCAATTCGTTTAAGAGACACTTACATAGGGTTTGGATCTGCGAGAGCAAGCCTCGGTGTACGTCCAAGTGATCGGCCGATCCTCTACACCACGCGCGTCAAGGAGATCCTCAAATCCGTCGTGCCTTCGTTCCTCCAAAAGTGGCCGGCCCTGGGGAGAGAAAAATCACTCAAACAACCACAAGTTGAGTCAATGATAATACTCAAGGGATTTTAGGAGACAAAGAGGGTGGGCTCTTTCGTGGGAACAAGGGAAGAAGGGGAAACTCAAATAAAAGGAAGGGCTGCCGGGAAACAGTTTTCCTCTCTCTCTTTCTCTCTTAATTTCGGCCAAAACCTCTCAAACACAAGGGGGAAGAGATTTGGCTGAGTGTTGGTCGAAATTAGGCTAGGGTTACCAAAGAGAAAGCCTCCTTTTATATCAGAGAGAATGAGCTTAAGTTAGGTCAAAATCCAGTTAAGACCCATTAGTCAAACTTAAGCCCAAAACTCATTTTAATGAGTTTAAACAATTTTTCCAGCCCATAAAACACCTATTATGGCCGACCATATTGTCCTAATTATCTCCCAAATTTATTTGATTTATTTCTAAAATAATATTTAATTAATTTAGAACATCTCATTTATTTAATGACAAGTCATTAATTATTTTCATACTAATCAATGTAGTACGAAACGAGAAAATATTTATTTTCATCTTTTATTTATTTGAATCATCAAATTATATTATTATCAATATAATAACATAATATGATTCGTGAAATAAATGTAATAATAAATAACCAGTTATTTATTTAATTACTCAGAAAATAATTTTCTTAGCGTAAATCACAATTTACGTTGAATGAGAAAATCAATCATTTCTTGTTCACCAAAATCTCGTCCGAGAGTCTATCATTGAGACCTTATGGACCCACATGAACGAAGCTTTAGAATAAAGCTCGGACACAAAAGTTCACAAACTTTTTCCGGCTTTTAATTCTTAATATTAGTCGATTCCACTAAAGGACCAATATTGAACATCTCTAAGTTCATATGCGTTTATAGTTCCGTTTGATGTGACAAAACTATTCTTCACACGGTTCACGGTGTATTTTACGATATTACCCTTTGTGTGTATCATTAACTCAGAGGAATGTAAAATTACCGTTTTACCCCTGAGTTATTATTTCACCAAGTTCTATGTTATTTGTGAACGAGAAAAACATAAAGTGAAATGTCTCAACATGTCACATGTTTTATTTCAAAAAAATTCTTTATTCGATGAATACCAGGCCTGGTTTATTCGCTCACACTCTCATAACAGAGCATGGTGTGATACTAATGCCTTAGAATTGTTTCAACACAAATTCCATATCTGTGAATCACATGTTTCAACGAAACAGTATTATGACACCAACCGTCGGGTCAATGAAACTTCATTTAGCCATTGCCCATTGAAAAATCAAATGTCATAAAGTGTTACAAGAATACATGTACTCACTTCAGGATTTAGGTAATTACTAAAATACCCCTCGTATGTGAGTTTGATGTTTCGAGTGATTAAACGGTTTTATCTCGAACTTCAAAACTTCACTGGTCTTGTTTAATATCTTCATTAAGATATCAAGAATGAATTACAGAGTCACAACTCTCCATATCACAAGATAAGATAGCGTTTAATTCATTCTAACAATCATTACTAGGAATCGATTGCCCAATCGATCTTTAGATTGCGAACTATTATTTAAACTAGTCATAAGAAGGTATCTTGTCAAGTCTGTACTTAGCACTTCTTTCGTTGATGACAGTTTCAAAGCGTAGACATAAATGCGTAAACACAATCTTAAATAAGAATGGATATTCAATCTTTATTTAATTTCAAAGCAAAACAAATACAAAAGTATTTAATATCAAAAATCTCCTTTGTGGGCATAAATGCCAACAATAACTATTTTATCTTAAGTGCGTAGGGGAGTCCAAAATCCTTAAACAAGAAACCCGAGCACAAATGAATTCAAGAAATTCAAGGAGTTGATGGTAGCAGAGTTAAAGGTTGTTATTTAAAGTTTCACAACGCGACGAGATCGACTCTCGAGATGAATTGCCATGTGACTGAAAAAAGCCGACCTCCTTTCACCAAAAATATATCAATATCTTTGTTGGAGACGCCGAAAAAGTATGACTGGCGAGGTACACCGGAACATTAACTCTTAAGGCATTCATAATGTCATATAAGATAGCGATGGGACAAGCCCAACACAAAGAATACGAGTGAGAAGCTGATTTTTGCCAAATTTTTGCTGAAAGTCTCTCCGAAGTCGTCCTGTATTGTTTTCTCGTTTAGAAGCCAACTCCATCGACGATTTCAACATGTTGTAAGCTGCATTCCTCAAGCATTTTTAAATGTTTTTAGATGGCCGACAAGTGGAGTATACTACAAAGATACTATGAATCACTCAAAGACTTTACGACATGCTTTAGAGAATTCTTGGCGAAAATCTCTAATATCGATGGAGATTCAGCCCTGACCGCTCTAAAGAGCTGATTATGGCATGATTTGAGGTTCCTCTAGAGATGAACGTCAATAGACCTCCAAAAATCGAAGACGTGATCCATCGAGCTGCGAATTTGTTGGGATTTATGCCCACAAAGGATACATGAGACATTTAATACATTTGTATTGCTTTTGTTGAAAGTTAAATAAAGTTTAAATATTCATTCTTATTTAAGATTGTATTTGTGCATGTATGTCTACGCTCTGAAACTATCATCATTGAAAGAAGTGTTAGTACAGACTTGACAAGATACCTTCTCTTGATTAGTTTAAAATAATAGTTCGCAATCTAAAGATCGATAGGGCAATCGTATCCGAGTAATGATTGTTTGCATAAATTAACGATATCTTATCTTGTGATATAGAGAGTTGTGACTCTGGAATTTATTCTTGATATCTTGATGAAGACATTGAACAAGACCCGTGACAATTTGAAGTTCGAGAAAAAAATGTTATATCACTCGAAACTTCAAAATCACAAACGAGGGGTATTTTCGTAATTACCTAAATTGTGAAGTGAATACATATTTTCTTGTGACACTTTATGACATTTGATTAGTCAAGGAGCAATGTCTAAATAAGTTTTCATAGATCTGATGATTGGTGTCATAATACTGTGTCGTTGAATTATGTGATTCACATATATGAAATTTGTGTTGTAAGAATGCTACGACATTAGTATCACACCATGATTTGTTATTAGAAGTGTCAGTGATAAAATCGGGCCTGGTATTCAATGAATAAAAACATTCTCTGAATAAAACATGTGTCATGTTGTGACATCTTACTTTATGTTTTTCTCGTTCACAAATAACAAATGAGTTGGTGAAATAATAACTTAGGGTTTAACAATAATTTAACTTCCCTCTTAGTTTATGACACACACAAAGGGTAATATCGTAAAATACACCGTGTATCGTGTGAATAATATTTGTACCACATCAAACACAAATTAAACGCGCATGAACTTAGAGATATTCAATATTGGTCCTTTAGTGGAATCGACCTATATTAAGAATTAAAAGTCGGGAAAATTTTGTGAACTTTTGTGCCGAAACGTAATTCTAAATTTTTGTTCATGTGGGTCCATGAGGTCTCAATGTTAGACTCTCAGACGAGATTTAGACGAATAAAACAAGTATGAAAAATATGTATTAACAAGTATCAATTTAATTATTTTCTCATTAAACGTAAATTGTGATTTACGCTAAATCAATCTCTCGTGATTAAATAAATAAATAGTTATTTTAATTTTGATCACTTTTATTTAATAAATCAAATTGTATGATTAAATTTATAATAGATTTCGGATTTTAGTAAAGAGAGAGAGAATTAATTTTTGAGATGACATGTCATCGGAATCAATGACATATTCTAATTTAATCAAACATTATCTTAGAAATAAATAAAATAATAAATTACATTAATTTGAATAGCATGGCCGACCAACCTATAAGGTTTAATGAGGTTAACATTGCTTCAAATTAAAGAAAGGAACTAATGAGATTAACTTAAACTAGGCCCATTATTTCTCAAATAAATAAAAAAAATTCTCTCTCCCCAACCATAATCACTTTGGCCGAGTATCCCATCTAGAGATAGAAGGAGCAGCCAAATTTTTGTGTGTGTGAGAGAGAGAGAGAGAGAGAGAGAGAGAGAGAGAGAGAGAGAGAGAGAGAGAGAGAGAGAGAGAGAGAGAGAGAGAGAGAGAGAGAGAGAGAGAGGATTTTCGGAAATCTAAAGGCAAGAAAAACCCTTTCTTGGCCGTGCACCAAAAGGAGAGAAAAACCGTTTTCTCTCTCCATATTTTATTTTTTGAGTGATCTCTTCTTTTTCCTTGTTCATAAAAGAGTCCACTCTCTTATTCTCACAAAATTTGGAGATCTTTTCGTTGACTCCATTTTGTGGTAGTTTGAGTGAAATCCAAAACACATGGCTGGCCACTCAAAGATGCGCGCGCGTGATTCAGACGAAACTCTAGCAACCCTACATGCACATGAGTGTCACACCCGGGGCAGAGACGTGGACGCGTGACGTAAACCCGTACTCGCAGGTTGAAGACGGAAGGACGACTCGTAGAGATAACGACGAAAAACATAAGTAATCTCTCAATTCTATCCATATTGATACTGTAAATAGTTACAGGAATCTGGGTATGTGAAATTGTTTCTTTGCGTGGTTTAATATTTTTACATGGCTGATCGTTTTTAGCGTTATGGTTAATTCAATATGTTACGAAACGAGTTTATCATATTAAATTGAAAGCTTGAAATTCTGCCATATTAGATATGTTTCATTATTTATAGGTTAATTGTTAACCAATTTCCAACTAATGGTATCAGAGCAATAATTAACGTTAAAAAACGACTTGTGAAAAATATTTGTACGTGAAAATGCGTGCGATTATATGAGTAGTAGGTGTTGGTGTTGTTTGTATGATTTTGTTATTGCATTTTTGAATGTATATAAGTGTGTTATGTGAATGCATCTTTTTCTTAATGGACTTAGGTTTGTTTTCGGTCATCGTCTCGGTTTTATTTATTTTGTTTTAGAAAATGTGTGAGCCTCGATTATAAAGGGCATAAAATTTTGTAATTTCAATTTTTCATCCCAGGAGGACAACAAGGAGGATGCATGGATTCGTACATGGTCGTGCGTTTTGAACGCACGTGAGCTAGCCCAGATCGGCCAAGGACACGTGTTATCGAACACGTGCGAGCTAGCCCTGGCCCGCCTATTACCCGCCTTACACGTGCAAAGGGGATGGAAGGGTCAGCCATACCCGAGCATGGCCGTGGGTCTCCGGACGCACGCAAGCTAGCTCGGGTCAGCCAAGTCGTCCAAAATTTTGGAAATTGTTTCCGAAATTTATTTTTAGAATCTTAACTAATTAAATTGCATTGATATTATTTTTGAAGTAATAAAAATGATTTTAATTAATTTGAGTGGGAGATATTGATCTCTAAGTTTTAAAAAAAATCAGAAACTCGACATCTTGGCGAAAGACGAAGAAGATAAAGAGTTATTTATTTTCTATGTGTTTTGTTTATGGGTTGTAAATTTAGAATTGGACCATTAGATAAGTCAAATTTATATTTTTTCATTTACCTAAACTTTTCGCATTTCACGTCACATGTCATATAGGATAGAACGCCAATGCCTTGTAGTTTAGTTTATAAAAGTGGTTATAGAATTAAACTCAATAAACAAAAATACGATTTTTGCAAAAACTTAGATGGAGGGTTGTTTATCGTTGAAACTTTCTAAGGTCCCCGACATGAATTTAATCAATATTGTGTGTGATGAACTAAAAGTCAACATAATGACCCTTTCTTCAATGGGAGTACGTCAGAATCATTTCGTTAATTATATTGTTAATTAACTAACTTTTAAAGAGGAACGATGAAGAGGGGTCTCCCCTAGGAGAACCATTATCAAAGTGATTTGGATAAAGAACCAGATGTCGGTTACACACTTAAACTTATTTTTAAAGTAATCTTCCATAGAGGCTATGCATTAGCAATAAGTAACCAAAGTTTATGATAATTAGTAAGAATTAGAAGTAGTGAGTTCTTGGATGGTTCAAACTAAATAGTGATGTGTCATGAGTATGAAAGACGATTATTTAGGGTTTCCCCTAGGAAAATTAATTTATCAAATTTCTTCATAATACTATGGATTATTTATCGATTTTACACATATTAGGATTGTTCATGCATCACAATAATTCAATTATAGCATATGCCTAAATTTATTTACTTTATTTAATTTCACAAATATGTCTTTAAATCCACTTGCATCTATTTTGAGCATAAACAAACTTGAGGGTGAGAATTACGTTGATTGGAAACGTAACCTCGACATTGTATTGACCGTGAAAGAGCACAAGTATGTTCTGTTGGTGATTGATGCACCTTAACGACTATATTAAATGCGGAAAATCATTAATTGCACTCACAACAGCCAATTAATAATAATGATTGCTAAACAAGATTTATATTTATTAATTTAATTCATTTATGAAATTAATTTAGCAACTAATACTAGCTAAGTCGTTAGAACACTCACATGAATTTTGGATCAGCTACAAAATGCTCCAATCCAATGCGTGCTCCGTCTTCAAGTTTTAACAACTCTTTCGTCTGATTTAGTAGTCGATGATGACACCGTAGCCTTCCGTGGTATAATCTTCGAGACGAATAAGAAAGATGAGCGGGCACAGTCCATATCTCACTAGATCTCAAAACTAGATTGTTTTGGGATCTCGCTCCTAATATCTGGGATTGAAATTATCAATTCCGGGGAATAGGGGAAGGAAAATACTCAGCCAAGAGAGAGAGAGGGAGAGTTGGCCGAATTTCTTTCTGTAGAATGAGTTATTTTTCATCTTCTGTTCTATTCCTATTTATAGCATTGGTAATGGAATAACCTCATAGATATTTTCTTTCCTTTATAAGAGATATTCTCTCCTTCTGGTAGATATTCCCTCCTTGTGGGAGATATTCTTTCCTTCTAAAGATTTTCTCTCATTTAAATTTAATCTGGGCTATTAGATCTCAACAGTGAATCTACAATCTCTCTCATTCATCAGATCAATATCTATGGAAGAGATTTTCTCTCTTCAGAGAGAAATTCCAGGAGAAAAGGGAGGAGGGAGTTTGGCCACCCCATGTGCTAAGCCCAATCCTAAATTCCGAAGCTTAAAAATCCAATTAATATTTTATTTACTCGATCCAACAATAAATAAACAATTATGCTATAAACACATAGTTAATTCTGCGAATACCGTTTTTCTAGAATTAATGTTGTCACTCACCATTACAGCAACTGAGATTAAATAATGAACAATATTATTATTCAAAAGCTTTTATTCGCCTTTATTAGAGCCGAATAAGGGATTATGGACCTAATAGTAGAAGCTTAACGAACCCGATGAAAAAGACGATACGATTCTATCTCTTTTTCATCTATTCGTCTAGTCTCTTTCAATACTCCACCGTGTATTCTAAGATTGAACTCTTCTTTAATACAAGAATTATATTTACTCATCGTGACAAGTGTCCACTGATATAGTTAGTTCGTGATCAAGATCCTCCAGGTTCTACCCGTGCAAAGAGAAGTCAATTTTTTCCGTTATACTTCTCTTGATACATATCACCCCTAAGCATTGTTGCTTCCCCAACAAAAGATTCTTTCAAACTTTAACTTACTTCAAAAGTGCACGCAATCGGTTCAGGCATCAACCCTTAGGTGGGTGAACATTAACTTATTTTCAGGGAGGCTAGATTCCGTGTTTGTAAATCACTTCCCACTAGAATCATGCTCTGAGAAAACTCCCAAGACATAAGTTGTGATAAGCATGGATAACCTTTTAACGAATGAGTTAGAGAGCTTAGAAACATTATCCAGTGTTCATGATCACTTCAGGATTTAGATCAAGTCTCAATGTGACCATCATAGTGGCCTTGATCAGTGCGTCGTGACGGTCCTTAAACGACACATCTACCCGAAAGCTTGTCTAGGTTGTACACTTACCACAAGTGTAGAATGCTCCCACATAATAATTAGCCTTCACTCATGTGTTCCACATATATGACTTTCGATATACCTTTCCAAGCGTATATCGGTCATCGACCTTAGTTTAGCACATCGCCTGAACTCAGTTTGATACAGAGGCTATGGAATGATGAATGTTCTATAACTCTTAATACATACGAAATGACCATTTCAATTCGAATAATATATAAATGTCAAACTTTATTTCATCAATAATATCAGCGAGAATTTACATAAGTATCTTCTCGTGTTCAAGAATTCCTAACAATCTCCCACTTTTACGTAGAGAAGATACGGTAGGTATCTAAGGCCTATTCCGTCTATGTGTCTCACGAACAGACGTTCGTAAAGTGTTTTCGTCATTGATTTAGCGATGTTTTCCAACGTCGACATCTTCATGACTACCACTTATCCTCTTCGAACTATCTCTCTAATTACTCAGGTGGTACTTTCCCTCTATATCCTTTCCTCTCTTATGGCTGCGAGGTTTCTTTGAGTTTGCAATAGGTCCGGTGTTATCAAAGTGGAGTTGCCAGGGCTCGTTCATGTTAGGTGTTGGAATAGGTCTAGAGTTAAGAAAAAATTATCATTAACGAGTTAATGTCGGAATATAAAAATTTCTTTACTAGTAAAATAATTTTACTAACCTAGGCAAAGTGCATGAACAACTTATTATTTAAAAACGTTTTTAAGTACTTGTTTTTAATCTTTCTTGTAGCTTGATCTTTGAGAAGCCTTAGGAAAGGTAGATCTTCTCGTCTTGCTCGTTTCATTCACACCTTGTCGTGAACTTGAGAAACATAAGGTTTCTATTACAACAGTCTATAGAGTGTTTGAAGGATTTGTGTGTTGGCATAATTAAACACAATAACTCAAGAACAAGTCTATGAGATAAAGAGCTAATTTAAGCCTAACTCTAATGAGGACTTTGTTGGCAGAGATGCCCACAAGAACATTATTTATTTACATATCGATGTAATATAAATCTCTCATGAGTCTCTCATCGATATGTAAACAAATAATCTTCTTGTGGGCATCTCTGCCAACAAAGTCCTCATTAGACTTAGGCTTAAATTAGCTCTTTAGCTCATAGACTTGTTCTTGAGTTATTGTGTTTAATTGTGCCCACACACAAATCCTTCAAACACTCTATAGACTCTTGTAATAGAAACCTTAGGTTTCTCGAGTTCACGACAAGGTGTTAAGGACCCGAGCAAGATGAGACGATCTACATTTCCTAAGGCTTCTCAAAGATCAAGCTACAAGAAAGGTTAGAAAAATGTAAATAAATAATGTATGATTATCTTTTATAACAAACATTCACTATATAAGTAAAAAAATTACCTTTTTATCAACGAAACTAAGTCTTGTGAATTTTTTTATTCAACGGGTCAAAAAATATCGCACAATCTTTCCACAAGTCAAGGACAACAAGCATCCAATGAAAGTTTCGATTGTACGACATGAAAACTAGTTCCCCAACATTTTATCCTCACACCGCGTTTCCAACCTCTTTGACTCGTGTCGACAAATGGTAATCTTCGTCATTTGTAGACATGTGAGAAGCTAAAGCCGCGTTTACAAAGACAAATTTCTTCTTCAACTTTTCCATCGATGCGCGTATACAGCTATATTCCAAAGTATTCAAAAATTTAAAACACTCAATATTCAATTATCAATAAAAAAAGATATTCATGAAAGAAACACGTACTCCATGTAAAGCGATATGCTTGACGCCCCAATTTCCGGAAATTGTAAAAATTCGGAAATTTCATCAAATCCCAACATAATCGGTATAGCAAAGATTGTTGGACAAATGTTGACTTGGATAACGTTTCCTTGTGCTAACATCATTTTGTTTGTATATTAGCGAGCAATTTAAACTTGAGATTTATTACCTTGTAACCATTTAAACTTTTAATTAATTACCTTATAATTAATTTGAACAATCTATACATACTAAAGAGTAGGTTAAAATATATTACCTTGTATCTTATTATCGTCGGGAGTAGGTTGACTCGTAGAATCAAGTTTCGAGCATTTGATGTATGGACCACGACTCTATTTTGCCGTAGTCTCTGTTTCTATTAATCATCGCGGCCAGAAGACAAAACCCCCCATTGCATCTTCTATGGTTAGAGTTTCTTCGGTGTGAATCAGCAATTTGGCTTTTTTAACCAAAACGCCATAAACGCTCACCCGTGCATTTCCTTCCTCCAACGTTGAGAAGTGAATTATGACCTCGTTCAAATATACTCGCCCATTTGCAACATAGATTGTGTTTCCTTTCACGACATCATCAATATAGAGAAAACACTCGACACATTCATTCGAACACGGTGTCATTTGTGTGGTAGGATTCAATGAGCAACTAACCCGAACAGTAGTTGGTTTTTCCACAATAATCGGAACGACTTTTGGACGATTATGTACATCGTCATGTCCTATGAAATCACCAATTTAAAACCAAAAACAAATAAAATTTTGAAGTAAATAAATAAGCATGAATAAAGATTATCTAAAGAGACGACCTCTTTGACGACCTCTTCGACGACTTTTTGAATCTTAGCCTTCTCTTCATCACCAATGTCACTCGTATTGAGATTATCTTCAACTCGATCCAACTAGCTTCTCCAACACTTATACTACCATGACCATTAACCGCCTTCAACGTTTGATTTTTAAACTCCATAAACTCAAGACACATTTTGAGCCGCATCTTGTTAAGTTCTTCGTTTGGGGTCGGAGGAACAAAATGCTTGAAACGCTTGGCAACATGTTGGATTGTCCGCAAACATATTTCTTTGTTCCCATGGCTTCTTGCAAGATTCCTTTTCCCGTTTCCGGGATGAAAGTACATTCGGTTGCTTGTTGAGATAATTTTTGCTACATATTATAATCATTTGTAAATAAAAATATTAAAAAAATAACTTACATTATTAAAAACCTTACAATTGATTCTCCCATTAGTCGATATTTGTCATTCTTGAACTCTTTTCCATCTATCCCGTCTTTCTTTCACGAGTCAATCCATAATTCTTCTAACGTTGCCCATTGCTTGGTTTTATTTGTGCTATTAATTAACAAGTAATCATATTAATCATATATTAAATGTTAAAAAACGAGTACAAAATAAAAAATATGAAAACACTCAACCTTTTGTTGATCTAGTTTTTGATATCTATCTCAGCCACATCGAAATTTCTATTCCACTTTAGCGGAATTAGTTTTCCCTTGCTCCGACGTTTGCTTGAAAATTGCGCTTCGTCTATATTCAACAAACTTCACCTAATCTTCCTAAGTGATACTCGTGTAAAATTTTAAAACATAATCGGGTCTTTTTAAAGAGTTTGGTTCATTGATTGTGTCTTTGAGAAAACCGTGATATAACTCGTGACGAAATAGTGTTGCGGATTCTCCTACTCTCATGAGGCAATCGTGCTTATGTTCTATTGGAATAGAAAATCCTTCACATATTTCGTTCCAAATCCTCTCTTTTATTTGATCGTTCTCTTTTAATCTCCAATCGTGAGTTGAAAGTGGAACACATTCCCTAGCTAATACGCCGAAGTAACTCAACAACACAACACCTTCCTTACCCTTTGGTTGCCCTTTGGAATCTAATTCTATCGTGATTTTTCTACCGAGACTTCTAATTTTATTAACACGACTCATAAGGGTGTTTCTTCTCTTTCCTTTCTCATCGAGATTTAATGCTAATAGTCGTCTAGGTTTCTTTTTAATATCGCCACTAGAAGTAGTAGTATTTGTAGTCGACATTGAATCAAAACACAATTCAAAATACAAATTAAAACACAAAATATATATCAATGTCAACCTAAACTAATTATCCATTCCAAACTGAAAATATATTTCAATGTCAACCTAAACTAATTATCCATTCCAAACACAAAACATATCTCGATGTAAACCTAAACCAATTATCAATTTCAAACCAAAAATAGTAATAAGCAAAAAGCTAACCGTGGAGGGGCGGAGGTGAACTTTCCGGTGAAGAGTGAGACGTAGTGAGAGAGACGACAAAGTGAAGATAGAGGGCGGAGTGAGGGAGTAAGAGAGTGAGGGAGGGCGGAGTGAGGGAGTGAGAGAGTGAGAGAGTGATGGATGGAGGAGAGAGGGAGAGGGCGGAGTGAGGGAGTGAGAGAGTGAGGGAGAGGGAGTGAAAGGGTGAGGGAGAGGGAGAGGGAGTGAGAGGGTGCGGGAGGGTGAGCGAAGGTGGAGTGAGGGAGTGAGAGAGTGAGGGAGGCAGAATGAGAGTGAGGGACGTCGGAGATTGAGGGACGTCGGAGTAAGCAAAGATTTTGAGTCGCCGGAGAAGAGAGATTTGAGAGAGAATGGGTTTAGGTTTTGAGAGAGATTGAGTTTTGACAGAGAATGAAAGTGAAAATGAAGAATTAAGAACAAGAAGTCGAAAATTGATTTTCGGCGAAATTTGGGCGGGATTATTAAAAAATTGAATTTTTCCCAAAATTTAGACATCCCACAACCCTTGAAGGGAAGGGTAGTGGGAGCGTCGCTGCGACGACGGCTTATAGGGCTGCAGCGCAGCCAAACCCAGAAAGCGATGCCGGAGCCCGATTAGGCGTAGCCACGGCGCATTAGTCTTCCCGAGACTAGGTGCTCTCGGGAACTCCACGATGCCGTGATGATGTCAAACAAGGTCGTGGCGCTTGTTTCTGGGTTAAGTGGCGCCACGGCCCTGGTGTCTATTGGCTCGGCGCCGCTCCCACAACCCTTCTGAGAACAGTTGTGGGAGTGGCACCGCAGCGACAAACACTAGGGCTGCAGCGGCATTTTCCTGGACTTCTTTAAATGCGTTTCTACTCGTGTTTTGCATGTAGATCTCTCAAAACTTTAGTCGAAAAAACACTACAAACAATATTTCGTCCCATTATGTGTCATCATCATTTATAATCACAACTACACATCTAATTCTTGTAAGTTTCTCTTTAACTTGTTACAAATTTGAGTATTTTTGGATTGTTTATTAGAAATCTGAATATTTCTTGTTATAATTAGTGTTTTTCTAAGATGGTTAGACAATGGATGTGAGAGAATAGGTTAAACGAGATGTATCAAAATGGTGTAAATGAGTTTTGTGAATTCGTTAAAGATAACGTCGGTGATGTGGAATCAATTCGTTGTCTTTGTGTGTAATGTGGAAATCATAGACATTTTTTCTCTTCATATTGTTCGAACTCATTTGTTGGTTTACAGAATAATGACTTCTTACCAAGTATGGTATTATCATGGTGAGGAATTTTGTCCTACGATAAAAAATAGAAATGATGATCTTCAAGATGATGACTTTGATGATAAATGATTTGGAGAACGATTTTGTGGAACGGCCGGAATTGTTTGAGTCGATGATGAATGATGCGGAGACACCATTATATGAAGTTGTCATTTTTAGTTACTTTATTTAATTTGAAAGCGTCAAGTGGGTGGACAAACACTAGTTTTAGTCTATTGCTGGAAACACTCAAAGAAGCATTTCCAAAAGACAATAAAGTTCTGCAAAGTATGTATGAGGCGAAGAAAACTTTGGGCACATTGGGTATGAAGTACGAGAAATTCCATGCGTGCCCAAATGATTGTGTTTTATATAGAAATGAGTATGAAGAGCTAGATTAATGTCCGAGGTGCAAAGAGTCAAGGTGGAAAAAAGGTACGTGACGGGGTCAAAGGAGTTCCAATCGAGGTACGTACATAATAATTACTTGTTTTACAAATGATAAATGTTTTGTAAATTTTTTATATGTTGTTTCAGTCATTATGGTACATACCACCAATGCCACGGTTCTGATGAATGTTTAATATTGCCAAGCATGCAAAGAACATGGTTTGACACTCCGAAAAATGTATCGATGATGGTATGTTTAGGCATCTTGCGGATGCCTCACAGTGGAAGTCATTTGATTTGGAGTACAAAGATTTTAGTGTTGAACCTCGAAATTTGAGTCTTGGTTTAGCATCTGATGGCATGAACCCTTTCAGCATGATGAGTAGTAAATATAGTGTTTGGCCGGTTATTCTCGTGAACTACAATCTTCCTCCAAAGTTGTGTATAAAGAGAAAATTCTTGATGTTAACGCTTCTGATTTCTGGACCGAGTCAACTAGGAAATGATATCGATGTGTATTT
The DNA here is from genome assembly GCA_958296335.1 of Urtica urens. Lineage (NCBI taxonomy): Eukaryota > Viridiplantae > Streptophyta > Magnoliopsida > Rosales > Urticaceae > Urtica > Urtica urens. The sequence goes on along the minus strand of OY282520.1, from coordinate 10,703,911 downwards.
GGCACCATTGACCAATGATTTGAAGATGTTATGGGAGACAGGGATTGAGGTCAAAGACGATTACCGCGGAAATTCATTCTACTTAAGACCAATGTTGATGTGGACTATTAACGACTTTCCAGCGTATGGAAATTTGTTAGGATACTTTGTGAAATGCTCAATTGGTTGTCCAGTTTGCATGAAAGAAACATCTTCCAATGGTTTGAAGCATGGTAAGAAAACTGTTTTTCTTGGTCATAGAAGATTTTTACCGAGAGATCACTCGTATAGAAGGTTGAAACAAGCATTTTATGGAAATACAGAAGAACGACCCCCTCCTAGAATATTGTCTGGTGAAGATGTCTTCGAAATGGTTAAAAATGTCAATGAAGTCCTCAGAAAAAGGAACCAGCGTGCTAGTACTAAAGAGTCGTTCCAAGAGAATCCTCGGAAAAAGAAATCGATTTTCTACAACATTCCGTATTGGAAGACGTTATATGTTCGGAATTGTCTGGATGTTATGCATATTGAGATAAATGTATGTGAATCTTTCATCGGTACGCTACTTGATGATCCAAATAAATCAAAAGACGGGATAATATCTCTAATGGATCTCAAGGAAATGAATATAAGAAGCGTTTTGCATGTCGACGAGGAGAGTGAAAAAAAACAAAAATACGACCGGCAAAGTACACTCTATCTCAGGAGGAGAAGAAAAATTGTGTAAGTGGTTTGAATCTATCAAAGTCCCGCATGGTCATTCTTCAAACTATAAAAAGTTCTATGTTTAAAAGATCTCAAACTTATTGGAATGAAGACTCACGATTGTCATGTGTTACTACAACAAATGTTACCACTTGCTTTGTGGGGCATTTTGTCAAAAGATGTGAGGTTCGCAATTTCCAAAGTATGTGTATTCTTCAATTCGATATGTTCAAAGGTCATTGATCCAACTCGGTTAGAGGCGATGCAATCGAAAGTTGTGAAAACTATGTGCTTGTTTGAAATGATCTTCCCACCATCACTTTTTGATATCATGATTCATCTAATTGTTCACTTGGTAGGTGAAGTGAAATTATGTGGACCTGTGTTTTTACGGTGGATGTATCCAATCGAGCATTACATGAAAGTATTGAAGAGCTATGTGAAGAACTACAATCGACCATAAGGGAGTATCGTGAAAAATTATATAGCTGATAAGGCTGTTGAGTTTTGCTCTGAGTGTTTAACTAAAGTAGATGAAATTGGATTACCGAAAGAAAAAGGGTTTGAGTCAAACGCACTATCTATAGGTACCTCAATTTGAGTCAACATTTTCTATAGATCAAACTTTAGTTATTTAATTCTTGTTTAGTTAATGTAGTAGTATACATATCTATAGGTACATATTCTAGCGTCAACTAGAAATAATGGGAACAAGCCTCGCTACATGTTATGCACAACGTTTCTGACGTAACCCGTTCGTGGATATTCATTTGAATGAGGTGAGAGTTAAATATCCAAAGGAAGCTAGAAATGAAAAATGGTTGCAAGAAGAGCACATCCGTTTATTTCAGATATGGCTTGGAAAGAGACTATTTGAAGAGGCAGGTCATTTAACTATATTGAGTAAACTATCATCAAGGCCTTCCACCATGGTTACAAGGTACACTGCTTGGTCTACTAATAGTTATACATTTTACACGAGAGAGAGAGAGAGAGAGAGAGACAACAAGCATCCGGTTCAAAATAACAGTGTAACGTTATTGGCCGAAGCATTACATGTTTCGTCGACCAAAGATAAGAATCTCAAAAAGGGTTTCATGAACTATTATGGATTTATTGAAGACATATGGGAACTTGATTATTGTGGATTGCGGGTAACATTGTTCAAGTGCAAATGGGCTGACAATACACGTTAAAGTTGATAATTAAGGAGTTACCGTTGTCGATTTCAGGAGGATCAGTTACGAGAATGATTCATTCATACTCGCTTTACAAGCGAGACAAGTCTTTTATGTTACAGATCCAATCAATCCGGAGTTGTCATTAGTAGTTCATATGAAAGCGCAAAATATTCAAGAAGAAGAAGACGAAGATTTGTCTAGTATTCCGTCATTCACATCCAGATTACCACCGATCGATAAAGAGATGGATGACTTCGACGAAGATGATGTTTCTCAGTTACTTCGAACTGAAATAGCTCCAACTTTTGTTTGAATGGGTTGTATTTGTAACTTTAGATTAATTTGAATTTGCGTAAAACAAAGTTTTTGATAGGTTTTCATAAAGTTATAGATAAGATTTACCACTGCGCCGCAGGCTCATACCCCATAGCCGCGGCACCAGGTCCCATAACGGATCTATATCCGTTATGGGATCATCGGCACCGCGGACCCAGTCGGCATCTCCACGGAGTCAACAACTTATAGAGAGTCCACCGTCTCTGTAAGCCGTGGCACCGCTTACTTACAGAGACGGTGGAGTCTTTGTAAGTTGCCGGCGCCGTTGAGACGCTTTGTCGGTGCTGCAGCGCAGTACTCCATAGCTGCGGCCTTGTCAAGGCGTCGCAATGGCGCAATACTCCATCGTCTCTGTAAGTCAGAGGCGCCGCGACGACACCAAACAGGGCCGCGGCGCGGATGACTTACAGAGCCGATGGATTCTCTGTAAGTTGCTGGCGCCATTGAGGCGCCTTGTTAGGGCCGCGCCATAATACTCCATAGCCGCGGCCCTGTAAAGGCGCCGCAACGGCGATGCCAAATAGGGCCTTCAAACACATATTAAATCTCTATTTTGAGACGATGGACTCAAAATGCCTTCAAACAAACATATTAAATCTTAAAATCTTAAGTCTCGTAATTCAAACTAACAAACAAACATAAGTCAAACTAATTAAAAGAAAACATCGATAAAACAAATATATTAAATCTTATAATCTTAAGTCTCGTAATTTAAACAAACAAATAAACATAAGTCAAACTAATTAAAACAAAACATCGATAAAACAAACATCTTAAATCTTATAATCTTAAGTCTTGTAATTCAAACAAACAAGCAAATAAACATAAGTTAAACTAATTAAAATAAGCATTTAGTGATTGTTTTCGTTGTTGTCGTCGTCGTGTCGTGGTGGTGCTTTCGGAGGACGTGAGAATTTAGACGGCCATTCTGGGGCTGGATATGGTAAATAGTCGTACTGCGGGTACGAAGGAAAGTGCCATTCTATCTGGTTGTTTATGTCTAACCGACCGATGACATCGTTGAACGCCTCGTACGACATGGAATTGTACTCTCATTGTCTATGGAGGTGGTTTTGGGAATTTTAATACCCGGCTACGAGGTAGTGGTTGGTGTGAGCAACCTACTCTAGCATCGGATCTCGCACTAGAGGTGCGGGTAGCTCAAGTATTGTCGCTCTACGCGGTCGTGCCACCGTCTCCTCCGCCGCCGCCTCCTCCTCCTCATCTGCCGCCGCCTCATTTCAAATCTTGTAGCGATCGATGATTGACTTCGTGATTGGCCCCATTGGACCTTTGATCGTGTCCCGCCTCCCAATTCTCACCTTCGCTCTCATGCAAAGAGTACTGATGATCGACGTATACGGTAGACCGGTCTTCTTAGCCTTGTAGTCAACATTTCTCCTCCGGACCGAGATGAATTGACCAATGTTTATCATGAGCCACTTCACGATGAAGTACAAAATTTGAATGCGACCCTCGTCCATGCTGGAAAAATGCATGATGGGGATGCGTGATGGAGACAGAACCGGCCAAAAATGTATTTGAGAGAGAATTTGAGTTCGGGTAAAGTGAAAATGACCTAAAATGGACTATTTATAGTCTGATTTCGGCTGCAGTGTCACGGCCCCATAAGCCATCGCCGTGGCGCCGCCTCATTTACCAGGTCCAGATTAGGTCTTGACATGGCGCCGTGGCACCAGGAGGCATCGCCGCGGAGCCGTCATTTTTTTGAACTCCCCCCTTGTTCCTACAATCCTTACAGAGCTGTTGTGGGAGCGGCGCCGGGGCGACGTCTTATGGGGCCGCAGCGCCATAATTCTTTTGACCCTTCTCCCACACCGGATCTTTAGATCCGTTGTGGGACGTGGCACTGCAGCCCTATAAGGCGTCGCCCCGGCGCCGCTCCCACAACGAATCCATTAAGGGTTTTGGAACATTTTAAAATAAGTAAAGTTAAACAACCCTTATAATAATGGTTGTAAAATAAGATATATTCCACTACCGATATTATAAGGGTTGAGGAATACCCTGGGATTAAGCCCTTCTCACAACCCTTAGTCACAAGGGTTGTGGAATAACCCCGAAATTAAGACCTGTGCATTTCACCGAGGCAATAACCATTAAAAATAAGGGTTGTGGAAAGTCGGTTGTGGGATCCAACATTTGTAGTAGTGACGTCGGGCCCGGCAACAGCAGCTGTCTGGCGAGTCAGTCCGGCAGGAAGGCTGAAATGAGCCTCGTTGCTTCTCGCTCAATTTCTTCACGTTCCGAGTGAATCCCTATAATAACATAATATAATTCATTAAATAAATGTAATAAATAAATAACTAATTATTTATTCAATTACTTAGAAAAAAAATTTCTTAGTGAAAATCACAATTTACTTTAAATGAGAAAATCAAATCGTCTTAGTTCAATAAATCTCGTCCGAGAGTCCATCATTGAGACCTAATGTACCCACATGAACGAAGTTTTAAAATAAAGACCGGACGCAAAAGTTCACAAAATTTCACAAAAGTTTTCCGTCTTTTAATTCTTATTATTAGTCAATTCCACCTAAGGACTAATATTGAAAATCTCTAAGTTACCGTTTTACCCCTGAGTTATTATTTCACTAACCCCTTTGTTATTTGTGAATGAGAAAAACATAGAGTGAGATGTCACATGTTTTAATCAAAGAATATTTTATTCGATTAATATCAGGACTAGTTTATTCATTCACACTCTTATAACAAAACATAGTGTGATACTAATGCATTCACAGTATTTCAACATGAATTCCGTATGAGTGAATCACATAACCCAATATAACAACGTCATGACACCAACCGCCGGGTCAGATGCAACTTCAATTTAGTCATTTCCATAGACAAATATAATGTCAAGATTAAGGTAAGTACCAAAATACCCCTCATATGTGAACTTGAAGTTCCGAGTGATTAAACGTTTTTATCTAGAGCTTCAGAGTATCACAGGTCTCGTTCAATATCTTCTGTAACATATCAAGAATCTAACACAGAGTCACAACTCTCTATATCACAAGATAAGATATCATGATTCATTCAAACAATCATTACTCAGATTCGATTGCTCTATCGATCTTTAGATTGCGAACTAATATTTAAACTAGTCACGGGGGATATCTTTTCAAGTCTGTACTTAGCACCATTTTCGTCGATGATAGTTTCAGAACGTAGCAAACATATATAAACACAAACTTAATTAAGAATGAATATTTAATTTTATTTAATATTTCAGCAAAAACCAAATACAAAGTATTTATAATGTCTAATATCTCCTTTGTGAGCACCAATTCCAACATATTCACCCTTGTGATCTTCTCTTTAATGAGAGTACTCAAAGACGCTTTGCCCTTAACATTGCTTGTAGATCTACGTTCAAAAGTGAAATGATGAGACAAGGCCTCCCCTCGATGGATTGTTTTCAAAGTAGATCTTCTTGAACTAAGTGGTTGGTTACACAGTTAGACTCAATCTCTAGTAATCCTCCCTTGAGGCCCTGCGAAAATATTTGAGTGATCAAACTTCTTGATAAGGTGGCTAGTCAAAACATGGATGTATTGAAATTATGACTATGCATTAATGATGTGTAATTTACTTATGAAATGCGACTCTTTACGGCCTTCCCTCAGAGGAGTAAAGTGTCATTTTGTTCATAACATTCTTTGGATTTTTCTGTTCAATATTCCCCAACACCAATGCTAAGTGCAATTGTTGCCAGACTAAGAGTCACCCTCATGACGCTCTCTTTAATGAGAGTACTCAACAACGTTTTTCCCTTAACATTGCTTGTAGAGGTACGTTCAAAAGTGAAACGATGAGACAATGCCTCCCCTCGGCGGATTGTTTTCAAAGTAGATCTTTTGAACTATGTGGTTGGTTACACACTTAGACTCAATCTATAGTAATCCTCTCTCAAGGCCCTGCGAAAATATTTGAGTGATCAAACTTCTTATAAGGTGGATAGTCAAAACATTGATGTATTGATGTCATGACTATGCATAAATGATGTTTCATTTACTTATGAAATGTGACTCTTTGCTGCCTTTTCTCGAAGGAGTAAATCGTCATTTTGCTCATAACACCTTTGGATTTTTTACTGTTTAATATTGAACTGAAAATCCTAAAAAAGACTAATTATAAATTATTTAAACTTTTAGCAACATGTCTCTAAACCCTCTCTATATTATCCTTTCCTCAAACAAACTGGAAGATGATAACTACGTAGATTGAAAACGTAACCTAGACATCGTCCTTATAGTGGACAAGCCCAAATGGGTACTCACGACCCCATGTCCTCCTACAACGAATGATGATTCGACTCAAGAGGACAAAGACGCCCTTGCGGCCTGGCTCAGATCCGATGAGATTCCAAGATGCTATTTTTTAGCATTGATTAACAATTGTTTGCAACAAAAACATCGTGATATTGTGTCAGCCTATGAAATGTTCTTCAATCTCCAATAGATATTTGGAGGGCAAGGACGCCAAGCTAGACAACAAGTGGTTCGACAGTTTATCAACTATCCTATGAAAGCAGGGACTCCCGTTAGAGAACATATGATGCTGATCATAAATTATCTCAATGAAATGAAAATCCTTGGATATGAGATTGACGGAGATACCAAAATTGATATGATCTTGGAAACTGTCCCTCAATCTTTTGATACGTTTAAGATGAACTACTCCCTGAATAAGCTAGGGACTATTGAAGAAAAATAGGGCTAATGGAGAGGCTCATGCTACTGACCACAGAGCCTCAACCTCTAGATCTAAGAAGAGATCTCATAGAGCCGAGAAGAAGAACCCTAGAAATGTTTAGAAGAAGAAGGTGCCCCGAGCTATCGAGGTGGACAATTTTAAGACAACTATCACTATTGCAATGAGCCTGGACACTAGTATAGGAACTGTCCTACCTTCCTCAAGGCTAAAGAAAATGTATTGTACTTATTATCAAAGTTTGTTTAGTAGCTGATAATGTATCATAGTGGATTCTTTACTCCGCTGCTACTAACCATATTTTTTGTTCCTTGAATGGGTTCAAGAAAAGCAAACGCTTAGAGGATGGTGATTTTTGCTTCAAGTGGGGTGATGGGAGCTTGGTGGGTGCTAAGGCTATGGGATCCGTGACATTGACTTTTGAAGACAAAACTTTAAACTTGAATAATGTATATTCTGTAGCTCAAATTGTTGAGTAGAATTATTATTTAAAGTTTATTGATAATGGAATTCGAATTTCTTTTTCCAATTCATTTGTCACTGATGCTTGTATGAAGAATGGTTTATACTATCGTTATCCTACACAACCTTTGCTATCTAGTTAGGGAACCAAAGATGATCGAACCTAATGACTCCTGTGATCTAATTAAATTAAGACATTGTTGGCAGTTAAGACTTGCCCATATTAGTCTAGATAAGATTAAGAGACTTGTGAGGGACGGTCCACTGAAAGCCTCTGCAATAGGCTCACTACCAGCCTCTGAATCCTGTATAGAAGGAAAAATGACCAAGCGACCTTACTCTGATAAAGGTCGAAAAGCACTGAGTTTCTGGAACTAATACATTATGATGTATGTGGTCCGTTTAGGATTCAGGCACGGGGAAGATACGAATAATTCGTTACCTTTACCGATGATAACTCAAGATATGGATTTTTCTATTTGCTCAAACACAAATGTATTTAAGGTTTTTCGAGCTTTAGTGGAAAAGTAAACTGGAAAACTGATCAAAACCCTTCGATCTGATCGTGGTGGTGAGTACTTGTCTGAAGAGTTTGATGACTTTCTTAATGAAGAAGGTATCACTTCTTAGCTTACAACACCTGGCACACCTCAACAGAACGGAGTGTCATAGAGAAGGAATCAAACTTTGATGGAGATGGTTAGATCAATGATAGGTTAATCATCACTCTCTAACTCCTTTTGAGATATGTCCTCGAAACTACCGCATACATTCTGAACAAAATTCCGTCTAAAACGGTCCCTGATACTCCTTATGAACGATGGATTGGGCGTAAAGTTAGTTTAACCCACATCAAAATGTGGGTTTCCATGCACATGTGATAAGGCAAAAGACTAGCAAGTTGGCTAGTCGGTTATAATTATGTGTGTTTGTTGGATATCCAAAGGAAACCAAAGGTTTCATATTCTATAGTCGCGAGGACGAAAAAACGTTTGTCAACACTAATTCTCGTTTCCTTGAGGAGGACTTTATGAAGGATACAGAACCTAGAAGCAAAATTATGCTTGAAGAAAAGGTGGGCGAGGATGCTTCTACCTCAGCTGTGAGAGCCATTCTTACCCCAACTGAAATCCAACCTAATAATTCAAAACCTCGTCAAGTAGTACTTCGACGTAGTGGGATGGCTTCTGAAAAGCCCAATCTGTACATGTCTTACGGCGATACTCTCGTAGCCATTTCTGACATGGATGACCCTGTTTCCTACAGCCAAGCAATGATTGATTATGAATCAAACCTTTGGGTTGACGCCATGAAAGTTGAGATGCCTCCGATGTATGTCAACAAAGTCTAGAAGTTCTAGAACTACTGGAAGGGCTTAAACCTGTAGGGTGTAAGTGGATCTCTAAGAAGAAAAGGGGTCCAGATGGGGACGTTGAGACGTTTAAAGTGCGACTAGTGGCTAAGAGTTACGCCCAAAAGGAAGGTATTGATTATGAAGAAACCTTCTCGCCTGTTGCAATGGTTAAATCCATCCGCATACTTATATCCATAGCTGCCGCCCTCGATTATAAGATCTGGAAAATGGATGTCAAGATTTCCTTTCTGAATGGCAATCTTGACGAGGGCATTTTCATGGCTCAACCAGATGATTTCGTGGAAGGTGGTCAAAATACCAGGGTTTGTGAGTTTCTTAAATCCATTTATGGATTAAAGCAAACATCTAGGTAATAAAATATTAGATTCGATGAAACTATTAAAAGGTTCGGCATTCAACAAATTAGTAGATGAACCTTGTGTTTATAAGTTAATCCACAAGGGAAAGGCTGTGTTTCTAGTTCTATATGTCGATGATATATTTCGCATTGGTAATGACGTCGGTAAATTATCTAAGGTTAAAATCTGGTTAGCTATGCAATTTGATAAGGTGATGGATCCCTTTGCTATGCAAGACTCTAAGAAGGGCCAAACCCCCTTTAGACATGGAGTCTCACTCTCTAAGGACCAGACTCCCAAGACCGCACACGAGATTGAGGACATGAGAAAGATTCCCTTTGCTTCGACCGTAGGAAGTCTCATGTATGCTATGTTGTGCACTAGACCATATATATGTTTCGCCGTCGGCGTAGTTAGCCGTTTCCAATCAAATCCTGGACCCAAGCATTGAGTTGCTGTTAAGCATGTTCTTAAGTATCTTCGTAGCACTAGGAACTCGATGCTTACATATTCAGATACTAACCTGACTATGATAGGGTATACCTATTCCGACTTTCAGGAGGATAGGAATTCCAGGAAATCCGCTTCAGGATATGTGTTCATCCTGAATGGTGGATCTATTGTTTGGAGGAGTATCAAGCAGTCTTGCATTGCTGACTCCACCATGGAAGCAAAATATGCGGCTGCTTGTGAACATCCAAAGAGGCTGTATCGCTTAGAAAATTCTTTAAGTATTTGGTAGTCGTTCCAAATGATAATGAACCCGTGACACTTTATTGTGATAATAGTGGGGCTGGTGCTAACTCAAAGAACCTAGAGGCCATAAGCGCTCTAAGCATAAAGGGAGGAAATACCATTTGATTAGAGAGATCGTGCAGCGCAGAGACGTGGAGGTGAAGAAGATCTCAACCGTGGACAACCTTGCAAATCCATTTACCAAGGCCCTATCTAACAAGGTCTTTGACCAACATCGAGACAGATTAGGCATGAAGGACTACTCTCATCTTCTTTGAGTCAAGTGGGATTTTGTTGGCAGAGATTCCCACAAGAAGATTATTTATTTACATATCGATTTAATATAAATGCCTCATGAGTCCTTATGGTAATTTGCTAATTAAATTAGTAAAAGTTGAAACGTTCATTCATTCCTTTTTTGCTTGTTTGAAGATTTACAATATTCAATACTCTTATAGTCCTTAATAGAACCTAACAATGTATGAAGAGACAAATGTCGATTTGCGTGAACAAACTCATCATGGTTTGGTTAAAACAAAATATTAACAATCTAAAGATCAACGGAATATTGATCCTAGTATGATTGTTGGAAGAATCTATGATGTCTGGTACGAGGCATAGAGAGTTAGGAACTCTATAATTATTCAAGTGTATCTTCCGAAGATACTGAACTGACTAGTGCACCTTTAGAGAAAATGAAGGAACAAACCATTTAACCGCTTCTATCTCAATGTCACTATGTATGAATTGCATCGTGCTTACCTAAATTCTAAAATGAGACATGTCATTTCATAGCTACATATTCTCATTTGAGAAAGTCAAATTTTAGGTCCACTAAATGATCTAGACTAGACTAATTGGTGAGATATTAAGTTATGAAGATGTCATGAACCAGCTTTGTGAAGTTCTTATAGATATGGTATTCATGTACAAGATTGCTGAAATGCAATGTACATCACCTTATGCTTTATTCCTTGGATTGTGAATAAATGAACCGCGCGATATCCAAAATCAAGTAACAACTGTATTTGGATGAAACAATGTGATTTGTTAGTTCCTCGTCAATACATTGTTTCTAACTTATTCACAAGTAACAAAAAAGTTGATGAAATAAACAATATAAGGGTAAAATGGTAATTTTATAAATCTCATATAGTGATATTAATGAAGGGTAATTATAGATAGCATAAAATGGATCCACTTGATATAATTAAGTTGAATTTGAGTAGGAAATAAAATTTTTTGAACCGGGAGATTCTCAATGTCAACTCTTTAGTGAAATCAGCTGACAATAAGCTAATACTCGGAAATAGTTTGTGAACTTTTGAGTCCGATTATAGTACCTCAAGATTTGTTCATTTGGATCCTTAAGGTCACTATTACAGGTCATTAGAGTAGGATTGTTAAACTAGAAACTAAGTCAAAATAAGTTCAAGTGTTGAACTAGATGTTTTCTCGTAAAATTTCTAAAGGTATTTTTGTCCACATGGACATAAAGTTACGTCAATGTCAAAATGAGATTTTGAATTTTTTCATATGATGCAAATATAAATTATTTTCTAAAGCCGAAAAACCGTTTGAGGCGTTATGAAATTAATTTCATTACTGTACAATATTAATTCTACAGTGGGTATTTTAAGAATTGCCTTAAAAGAAATAAGGAAGCATTTAGAAGCTCCTTCCCTAGTGTAGAGTTCGGCCAACATCATCCAAAGAGGAGAGGAATTATTTGCCTTTAACTATAAAGATAATTACCCAAAATGAAAAGAGGAAATGAATTTCTTTGAGAATGAAACAAATGTCTTAAGCGATGAAACAAATTTCCCTCACTAATGCACAAGAGTGGCCGACCATGTTGATAGAGAAAGAAGAGAAGAAATCAAATATTGTGTCATGAATGCACAATAGAAAGGGTAATTACCCTTTCTTGTATTTCCTTCTCCAATAAATAGAGCCTCACATAGAGATATGAAAATAAGCTTTTGGTCTTGCTCTCTCTCTTTCCAGCCGACCATTCTCTCCTCTCTCTCTCTCTCTCTAAATATCTCTTTTATTTTGGCACCTAAGTCCTCATTAGACTTAGGCTTGAATTATCTTTTTTAGCTCATACACTTATTCTTATGTTATTATGTTTAATTGTGCCCACACGCAGATCCTTCAAATCCTTTATAGGCTCTTGTAATACAAACCTTAGATTTCTTGAGTTCACGTTTAGGTGTGAAGGTAACCAGTAAGAGATTCTCTACCTTTTCCCAAGGCTCATCAAAGATCAAGGTACAAGAGAAAGGTTAGTAACAAGTAATTAAATAATGTTCTTAAATAACAACATGTTCATGCACTTTTCCTACGTCAGTAAAATTATTTTACTAAAGAAGTTTTTATATTCCGCTATTAATGTGTTAATGATATTTTTTTCTTAAACCTAGACCTATTTTAACAGACTTAGGTGCCAAAATAAAAGAGACATATTTATAGAGAGAGGAGGAGGAATATGGTAGGCCAACTATGGAGAAAACAAGAGCAAAAACTTATTTTCACATCTCAATGTGAGCCTCTATTTATAGGAGAAGGAAATACAAGAAAGAGAAATTACACTTTCCTATTGTGTGTTCATGAAACAATATTTAATTTCTTATCCTCTTTCTCTATCCATATGGCTGACCCTCTTTGTGCATTAGTGAGTGCGAATTTGTTTCCTCACTTAACACATTTATTTCTTTCTCAAAGAAATTCATTTCCTCTTTTCTTTTGGGCAATTACCAATATACAACAATGCACAAAATAATAAGAGATATTATTTCATTCTCCTCTTTTATGTTTGGCCGAATTCTATCTACAAGGGGGGAGCTTCTAAATACTTCCTTATTTCTTTTAAGACAATTCTTAAAATACCCATTGAAGAATTAATATTGCACAAATAATGAAATTAATTTCATAATTCCTCCAACGACTTTAGAAAATAACTTATATTTTCATCACACGAAAATATTCAAAATCATATTTTGACATTCACATCATTTTATGTCTATGTGGACAAAAATACCCTTTAGACATTTTCCGAGATAACAACTAGTTCAACACTTGAACTTATTTTGACTTAGCTTCTAGTTTATCAATCCTACTCTAATGACCTGTAGTAGTGACATTATGGATCCAAATGAACAAAGCTTGAGCTACTATACTTGGACTCAAAAGCTCACAAACATTTTCCGAGTATTAGGTTAATGTCAACTAACTCCACTAAAAAGTTGACACTGAGAATCTCTCGGTTCAAATGAATTTATTTTCTACTCAAATTCAACTTAATTATGTTGGGTAGATCCATTGAATGTTATCTATTATTACCCTTCATGAATATCATCAACTAGATGATATTTATAAAAATACCATTTTACCCTTCTAGTTGTTATTTCCGCAATTCCTTTGTTACTCGTGAATAAGTTAGAAAGAGTGTATTAACGAGGAGCTAACAAGTCACATTGTTTCATCCAAATAAAGTCGTTACTGAATTTTGGATACCGCGCGGTTCATTTATTCACAATCCAAATATTAAATCATGAGGTGATATATATTGAGATATCTTGTACATGAATTCCATATTTATGAGAACTTCACAAAGTATATTCATGTCAACTTCACAACCCAATACATCACCAATAGAGCGCATCTAGTTCACAAAGTTGGATCTAGAGTGTAGCTTTCTCAAATGAATATATTGAAGTTATAAAATGACATGTCTCATTTCACGATTAAGGTAAGCACAATGCAATTTATACATAGTGACCTTGAGACATAAGAGGTTAAATGGTTTGTTCTTACATAGTCTCTAAAGGTGCATTAGTCAATTCAGTATGTTCGGAAGATACAATGGAAGAACTATAGAGTTCCTTACTCTCTATGCCTCGTAACCAGACATCTTAGATTCTTCCAACAATCGTACTAGGATCAAAAGTTCGTTGATATTTAGAATTGTGAATATTTCTTTTTAAGCAAACCATGAAGAGTTTGTTCACGCAAATCTACATTTAATTAAGGACTATAAGACTTTTAATTATCATTTTCAAACAAACAAAAAATGAATGAATGAACGTTTCAACTTTTATTAATTTAATCAACAAATTACAATAAGGAATCATGAGAGATTTATATTACATCGATATGTAAACAAATAATCTTCTTGTGGGCATCTCTGCCAATATTCGGAACTACCTCCAGTTCGGCTATGAAATTCTTAAGGCGAACAACCTCTTTGTATAGTCTTGATACTAAATTGCTTTACGCTTCTCCTTACAATCGCTCATCCATTAAGAGTGAACACTAAACCAGACGTCGACTTTAACATGTCACTTCTGCCTGAAAATCAGAATCAGTGTATCCTTGTATCACGAAGTCCTCACTTGTGCACACAAACATCAAGTCCGTAGTACTCTTAAGATATTTAAGGATGTGCTTAACAACTATCCAATGTTCTTGACCGGGGTTTGACTGGTATCTACTAACCACTCCCACTGCATAGCATATGTCGGGCCTAGTACACAACATGGCATACATTAGACTTCAAACTACTAAAACATATGGAACTCGACTCATATCCTCCATTTCTTGAGGTGCCTTAGGATACAGTTCTTTTGACAGCGGTAACCTGTGCGCGTTGGTAACAATGCGTTATTAGCATTCCTCATAAAAAGAGAGCAAGTACCTTATCAACATAAGTACGTTGAGACATAGCTAGTAATTTGTTCTTCCTATCATGAATGATCTTGATTCCAAGAACAAAGGCAGCATTTCCCTAATCCTTCATTTGGAATTACTTTGCCAGCCACGTCTTTATGTCAGATATCACTTTGATATGACTTCCTATAAGGAGTATATATCCACATAAAGAACTAAGAAAACATCAGCCTTCTTTGAGTACTTTAAAACACAAAGATCCGAAAGATTTTGTTCCAAACCATAGGTCTTGATCACCTCATCAAACCTTTGATTCTAGGATCTAGACGGTTGCTTAAGTCTATAAATGTTCCTCAATAATTTGCAAACCTTGTGCTCTTTACCCTTTTCTTTGAATCCATCTGGTTGAGCTATATAGATTTCTTCTTCCAGATAGCCATCAAAGAATGCTGTCTTTACGTCCATTTGCCAAATCTTATAATCATAATGAGCGGCAGCGGCCAAAAGAACTCTGATGGATTTTCACATGGCTACATGAGACAAGGTTTCTTCGTAGTCGATTCCCTCTCTCTAGGTGAAACCCTTAGCCACAAGTCTAGCCTTATAGGTTTCGACTTGTCCATCAGCTCTTTTCTTTCTATTGTAGATCCAATTGCACCCAATCGGTTTAATTTGTTCGGGTGCATCTACATGAGAACAGACTGAGTTTGAGTCCATATACTCCATCTCAAGATTCATGGCTTCAAGCCGTTTATATTTTTCCAAGTCAACCATGGCATCATTTAATGATACGGGGTCGTCTTCATTCGCAACTAATGCAACAACGTTTGCTTCAAAGCCCAGATAACGGTCAGGCTCTCTAGAGACCCTCCCACTGCGATGAGGTAATGCAGCGCTTGGACAAACATTTGTGTTTTCTTCTTCATCTCCCACTCTCACAACAATTGTAGGTGGAGATGGATTTTCTTCGACGTTAGTGTTCGGGATGGGTCTAACATTTTCCTCGAGTAAGATTTTACTACGAGGTTTATGGTTTTTAACATAATCATCTTCAAGAAAAGTAGCATGAGTAGAAACGAAAGTTTTTGTATCACTAGGATCATAAAAAATACCACCTGTTGTCCGTTCAGCATAACCAACAAAGAAACATAAGTTTGATCTTGGTTTAAGCTTGCTCGATTTCTTTTTCAAGACATGAGCGGGACAATCCCATACTTGGAAATAGCGCAAACAAATATTAGCTCCATTCAACATTTCTATAGGAGTTTTGGATACAAATTTATATGGAACATGACTTAGTATATGCACGGCTATCTTTAATGCATAACCCAAGAAATTAGTAGAAAGTGAAGAATAGCTAATCATGGATCTTACCATATCTAATAAATTTTGATTTCTCCTTTCAACAACACCATTTTGTTGTCAGTTACCAAGAGCCGATAGATGCAAAATATTCCCATGTTCCGGCATATAATCGGTAAACTCTGTATCTAAGAACTCGCCTCCTCGATCTGATCAGAAGGTCTTAATAGTCTTACCTAATTGGTTATCTACACAATCATGAAATTCGTTGAACTTATCTAAAGTTTCAGATTTTCTGTGCATTAGGTAAATGAAACCGTATCTGGAATAATCGTCAGTAAACGTGATGGAATATTCGTAACCGCCTCTCATTGGTCCGCAGACGTTATATTGAACTAGTTGAAGTGGTACGGTGGATCTTAATCCTTTTTTCCAATAAAAGATCGCTTGGTCATTTTTCCTTCTATACCGGATTCACAAACAGGGAGATTTCCCACTTAATGTTGTTTCAACAACCCAATCCTTGAAAGTCTCTCTAGCCTCTTTATATTAATATGACCAAGTCTTAAGTGGCATACATAAGTTTGTTCGTAACTAGATAGTTTAATTCTTTCATTAGAAGTGAGTTTAGCTACCTTAAACATTTCTACATTAAATGAACATTTAATTTTAGGAGCTAAAACATATAAACCATTGCATAAGTGAGCATCACATAAAATTCTTCCCATCAAAAGAAACACTAATAACATTCTCATTCATAGATAAAGAAAATTATGTTTAATTAAGTCATAAACTGAAATTAGGTTTTTACAAAAACAATTAATAAAATAAACTGAATCTAATATCAAATATTTATTTCCAAAACGGAGTCAAACTACTCTCAAAGCTTTAGTCGTGATGGACTCTCCGTTCCCCACTCTAAGTTGTAGTTAGTCTCCTCTCAGATCCTCCGATGAGTCAAACACCTGTAAAGATGTATCCACATGATTAGTAGTCCCCGAATCAATTATCCAGGGCGAGAATGAATCTCCGTTATAAAATGCCTCTAATACATGTATGTCTGTGAGTTGTACCTTACCTTCACATGACTCAAGGATTAAGTCTACTTCTTCATCATCGAAGATATCAATTTATGAAGGCTCTCCCACTGTGAGAACATTTTTCAGTGGTGTTGATATAGGAGAGTAGTCCTCAGTTGGTATTGCCACATCAAAATGAAATTGACTAAGGCAAGATTTTCTTATCAATCCATCTCGCAAACTCAGAAGTTCACCATGGAACGTCTACATGACATACTTAGAGAACCTTCCTCGGAAGTCATCTTTAAAGTCGATGTACTCATTAGAGAGCGATTAAAAAATAATCACAACTTGAGTAGCTTCGTCTATCTGTGTGCAAACATACCGATAAGAACCTGCCTATCGGTCAACGAATTCATGTAGTCAATGACACACTCTCCCACTTGCATCCTTGTATCCATTATCTCTTTTAATAGATTATAGTTCAAAGTCATGCTGAAATCATATAAAATACAACTATATAAATAACGTTTCGAAAAAAAAAACCTTCATCACATAGATTTAGGAAATAAAAAACATAATGCTCATAAGCACGGGAAAAAAAATACTTATATATAAAATGACGCAATTTTTATTATCCACGGTCATCACCAATAGCCACAGTCCGTTCCACTATGGTGTCATAACGGAGTATACCTAGTGAACATGAGATCCATCTCATATTAGTGAGCAATCACAGTTCATGTACCCTTCATAATTATGCTTACTAACTACCAATTTATAGGAATACTTTGGCCATATGATGCATCAGTCGACCCAAGATTCCAATGAGAAAAGTCTTGCCCATACGCACTAACTTAGCTAGTACACACAGAGATCAACCCTCCCACCTATAGTTAGAAACACAACCTTGGTATTGGAATCAGAGAAGTCTGTCACGCTAGGGATCTTTCATCCTCACAATGTTGTGTCAATGTTGGAGGCCTAAGACTTAATGTACTTTTAGTATTTTAATTTTCATAACATTAACATTAATCTAGGTGATCAACTATGAGTTTACTAAATAAAATTAAAAACTCGAGTGTATCTAAGATACCCTTGAAAACATATGTTTTGATATAACTTAGGTTTTAGGTAATTTGTGACATCTAGTCTTGATTAACCTAAAAGCATTCATTCACAGAAAAGCTCCGAGTTGAGAAGGTTAGACACTAGGACTTCTTAAATACCCTCAACTTAGCCTCTTATCGGCTTGGTGACAAAACTTTCCGATCTGTTCAACTCATTCATTAATTAACTATCCTAATTGAATTAGATAATTTTAAATGAATGAAAACCCATGACAGCCATAAACAAACGATAAATTATCGAAGTTATAGCAAACAATCACAACAATGCAATTAAATAAACAAGTATAGCAATCATGGTTTGATTCAAGTTGATCGTATCCTAATAGACTCTTTATAAATTAAAACAAGATGACCCTAATCGTATTAGTTTATGGATGATAGTTCCACACAATCATATGCTTCAACGAAAAAAAAAATTATTTTCAAAATATTTGCATTTCGTAATTCTTTTAATTTTTTTTATTTGAATCAAGGCCTATCATATGTCATTTTGGAAAACAAATCGATATCAACATCATTTATTTTTCAATGTTTTAAATAATATTTACTGGAGCCCGACCCATTTAAATAAATTAAATAAAACTTCAAACTTAAATTTTTAATGAACTTTTTTCAATATTTTATTTTCGGATGGGCCTTAAGGCCCACCGGACGTCCGGGCACAAGCCCAGACTCGAGTTGGTTGGGTCTCTGAAAAAGGCGACCTTGCCACAACCGACTACCTAGCTAGCCAAGCGGTGCATCCGGCCCTAGTGATTTAGGATTACTAGGTTGACACTCCTTTAGAGGCCTAAAGAGCAGCCTTTCGGTCCCGTTTTGTCTTGTCGTCGCAGATCTGTCTCTAGCCGATCATCGGATTACAACAATGATAATAAAAATAATAATTGAAAAAACAAATTTTACATAAAGCCTATACCCTTTGAATTCCGGGCTTACAAAGAATTCTAAGAAAGCGAGAATAAAAAAAATCTACGATCAACCATGAATAACAATTCACATATCACATATTGAATTGTAACGAATTTCATATCACAATATAAATCCATTTTAACCAAATTAAATTTTATCAGAAGAAGGAATCAATTAAATCAATAAATCAACTAGCTCTGATACCACTTGTTGGTGCTTGATGCACCATAGCAACCATATTAAATGCAGAAAATGATTAATGTACTCACAATAACCAATTAATAATAATGAACAAAATCTAGATTTTTTAATTTAGTTCATTTATAACAGAAATTAAGCAACCGATACTAGCTACGTCGTTAGAACACTAACATGGATTTTAGATCATCTACAAAATGCTCCAATCCAACGCGTGCTCCGTCTTCAAGCTTTCACAACTCCTTCTTCGATTTAGTAATCGACAATGACATCGTAGTCTTCCAAAACATAATCTCTAAGACGAATAAGGAAGATTAGTGGGCACAATCGATATCTCACTATATCTCGAAACTTGATTGTTTCGAGATTTCGCTCCTATTATTTAGGATTGAAATAAGCAATTCCAGGTAATAACAAAAGGAAAATACTCGGCTGGGAGAGAGTGATAGAGTTGGACGAATTTCTTTATTTAGTTTGAGTTATTTTTCCTCTTCCATTCTATTCCTATTTATAGCATTGGATAGGGAATAACCTCATAGAGATTTTCTCTCATTTCTGAGAGATATTCTCTCCTTCTGGGAGATATTCCCTCAAACTGAGAGATATTCTCTCCTTATAGAGATTTTCTCTCCTTTGGATTTTATCTGGACCATTATATGTCAACAGTGAATCTGCAATGTCTCTCATCCATCATATCAACGGTTATGGAAGATATTTTCTCTCTTTCGGGAGAAGTTCTGAGAGCAAAGGGAGGAGGGAGTTCAGCCGCCCCTATGGAATATCCCTAGGAGATTTTGGGCCACTCCATGAGCCAAGCTCAATCCAAAATTCCCAAGCCCAAAAATCCAATTATATATTTATTTACTTGATCCAAAAATAAATAAACAATTATTAATTCTACGTGTACCCGTTTTCTAGAATTAATGATGTCAATCGCCATTACAACAAGTGAGATTAAATAATGAACAATATTATTATTCGAAAGTTCTTATCCGCCTTTATCATAGCCGAATCGGGGACTATGGACCTAGTAGTAGAAGCTTAACGAACCCGATGAAAAAGACAATACAGTCCTATCTCTTTTTCATCGATTCGTCTACTCTTTATCAATACTTCACCGTGTAATCTAAGACTAAACACTTTTGTAATACTAGAACTATATTTACTCATCGTGACGAGTGTACATTGATATAGTCAGTTTGTGATCAAGATCCTCCAGGTTCTACCCGTGCCAAGAGAAGTCAATATTTTTGTTATACTTCTCTTGATACATATCATCCTTAAGTATTGTTGCTTCCTCGGTGAAAGATTCTTTTGAACATTAACTTACTTCGAAAGTGCGCGCAATCAATTGGTTCTTAAGTCAACCCTTAGGTGGGTGAACATGAACCTCCTTTCAGGGAGGCTGGATTCTGTGTATGTAAATCACTCCCCACTCGAATCATGCTCTGAGAAAACTCCCAAGACATAACTTGTGATTAGCATGGATAGGCTTTTAGGGAATGAGTTGAAGAGCTTAGAAACATGATCCAGTGTCCATAATCACTTTAGGATTTTGATCAAGTCTCACTGTAACCATCACATTGGCCTTGGTTAGTGCGTCATAACATTCCTTAAACGACACATCTACCCCAAAGCCTGTCCAGGTCGTACATTTACCACAAGTGTAGAATGCTCCCACATATTGATCAACCTTCACTCATGTGCTCCACATATATGAGTTTCGATATAGCTTCCCATACATATATTAGTCATCGACCTTGTTTTAGCACACCGCCCGAATTCAGGTACCTAGCACAGTTTGATACGGAGGCTATGGAATGATGGATGTTCTATTACTCTTAATACATAATAAATAACCATTTTCATTCGAATAAATTATAAATGTCAAACTTTATTTCATCAATCATATCAGCGAGAATTTACATAAGTATCTTCTTCTGGGCAAGAATTCCTAACATGTTCTCACTGCATCGTGTCCTGAAGCTCCGAGTATCAACTCGAGCAAAGAGGACAAGGATGCCTATGATGCTTTGATTATACCTGATGAGATTTCTAGGTGCTATATTTTAGCATCTATGAGCTATGTGTTGCAAAAATCTCGTTAGGACATACCGACAACATAAGACATGCTCTACAAGCTCTAGGAAATGTTTGGCTATCACGGGCGTCAGGCAAGGCAGCAAGCTATCTAGAATAATATGAATTGCCGCATGAAAGCAGGAACTTTTGTTCTGGAACACATGCTAATGATCATGGGCACCCGAATGAAATGGAGATTACCGGGTCCGAGATCGACAAGACTTACCAAGATCAACATGATTTTGGAGACTCTGCCGGAGTCCTTTGATAGCTTCCGTCTGAAGTACTCCATGAACAAGTTAGACTATTCTGTAAGCAAACTCATGAAGGAGTTGCAGACTGCCGAATTATTGGCAGAAATGCCAACAAGAAGATTATTTATTTGCATATTGATGTAATATAAATCTCTCATGAGTCCTTTTTGAAATTTGCTAATTAAATTAATAAAAACTGAAACTTTCCTTCATTCCTTTTTCGTTTGAATGAAGCTTTATAATATTCAATAGTATTATAGTACTTAATCACACATAACAATGTACGAAGAGTCAAATGTAGATTTGCAAAAATCTTTTCATGATTTGCTTAAAACAAAATATTCACAATCTAAAGATCATCGAACTATTGATCCTAGTATGGTTATTGGGCATAGAGAGTTGAGAAATCTATAGCTCTTCATGTGTATCTTCCGAAGAAATTGAATTTACCAGTGTACCTTTAGAGACAATGTAAGGAAAAACCATTTAACTATTTATGTCTTAAGGTCACTATGTATGAATTGTATCTTGCTTACCTAAATCGTAAAATGAGACATGGCATTTCAAAGCTTACATATTCTCATTTGAGGAAGTCAAATTCTAGGTCCCCTCTGTGATCTAGACTACACAAATTGGAGAGATATTGATTCATGAAGATGTCATGAATTATCTTTATGAAGTTCCCATAGATATGGAATTCATGTATACGATTGCTCAAATGCAATGTATATCACGTCATACTTTATTACTTGGATTGTAAATATATGAACTGCGCGGTATCCAAAATTAAGTAACAACTTTATTTGGATGAAACAATGTGACTTGTTAGCTCCTTGTCAATACGTTGTCTGTAACTTATTCACAAGTAACAGATGAGTCGAGGAAATAAAAACTAGAAGGGTAAAATGGTAATTTTATAAATATCATATATTTGATTATATTCATGAAGGGTAATCATAGCTAACATTCAATGTATCCACTCAACATAATTAAGTTGAATTTGAGTTGAAAATAAACTCATTTGAATCGGGAGATTCTCAGTCTCAAATCTTTAGTGGAGTCAGTTGATATTAAGTTAATACTCGGAAAAAGTTTGTGAACTTTTGAGTCCAAGTATTATAGCTCATGCTTTGTTCATTCGGATCGATAAGGTCAGTATTACAAGTCATTAGAGTAGGATTGTTAAACTACAAGATTTCTAAAGGGTATTTTTGTTCACATGGACATAAAATTATTTGAATGTCAAAATAAAATTTTAAATATTTTCATACGATAAAAAAATATAAATTATTTTCTAAAGTCGAGAAGTCGTTTGAGAGATTATGAAATTAATTTCGTTATTGGTGCAATATTAATCTACAATGGGTATTTTAAGAATTATCTTAAAGAAATAAGGAAGTATCTAGATGCTCCTCCCATAGGTCTTAAAAAAATAAGGAAGCATCTAGATGCTGCTCCCATAGGTAGAATGCGGCCAACACCAAGTGAGGAGAGAATTTATATTTACAAATTCCTTTGCCTTGGATTATTAAGATAATTGTCTAAGGAAAAGAGGAAATGAATTTCTTTGAGAAGGAAAAAAATGTGCCAAGTGAGGAAACAAATTTCCCTCTCTTATGCCCTATAGGGGCCGGCCAAACACATAGAGAAAGAGAAGAGAAAATCAAATATGATGTAATGAATACACTATAGGAAATGGTAGTTACCATTTCTTGTATTTCCTTCTCCTATAAATAGACCCTTACATTGAGATGTGAAAAATAAGATTTTTGACTTGTTCTCTCTCTATTTGGCCGACCATCCTCTCTCCCTCTCTCTCTAAAATATCTCTTTTATTTTGGCACATAAGTCCTCATTAGACTTAGACCTAAATTAGCTATTTAGCTCATAAACTTGTTCTTGAGTTATTGTGTTTAAATCGTGCCCACACAAATCCTTCAAACCCTCTATAGACTCTTGTAATAGAAACCTTAGGTTACTCGAGTTCAAGACTAAATGAGAAGGAGACAAGATATCCGTGCAGACGAAGGTAGGACCGAGAAGAGACGTTCAACCTTTTCTAAGGCTTCTCAAATATCAAGCTACAAGAAAGGTTAGTACTAAGTAACTTATAATTATATAATGCTTTTTAAATAATTTGATGTTCATGAACTTTGCGAAAGTTAGTAAAATTCTTTTACTTGTAAAGAAATTTTTATATTCCACCATTGACTTGTTATAGATAGTTTTTTCTTAACCCTAGATCTATATCAACACGAGGGACTTCTTCCGAAGAACAAGAAGAGGAACGGAAACGCCAATGTTGCTGAACATGGGGCTTCCACCTATCGTTCCAAGAAGGCGAAGAAAAGTCCTAAACACGCCAGCGAACGAGTCTTGTTACTCAAGCGTGTTATGTCACAAATAAAGAATCACCCTGGATATTAGATTGCAGGGCTTCTGACCATATTGTGTGTAACTTGAATGGTTTCAGGAAATCTAGACGCTTAGATGACAGGGAGTTCATGTTCAACTAGGGCAATGGAACGAATGTCGGAACGAGATCAGTCGTGACCTTGAACCTTAATTTTGGGAACAAAACTTTATTATTGAATAATGTTTATTAAGTACTTTATTTATGTTTGAAGAACATGTGACATACATTTATTTATTTATCGTTTATTACTATTGCTCATCGTGTTGATTTATCTTAATAGAGATTCACAAAGGAAGCGCAAAAAGTTTCATAGTGATGAAACCGATGACACATATCTATGGCACTTATGTCTTGGACACATTGGCCTTGACATAGCAAAAGATGGTCCTTTGCAATCTCTGAACGTGGGATCGATGCCCACGTGTGAATCCTTCCATGAAGGCAAAATGACCAAGATACCTTTGTCATCAAAGGGTCAAAGAGCCACACAACTATTGGAACTCGTACATAGAGATGTATGTGGACCGATCAACATCCAGGAAAGAGTACGCTGCGAATACTTCGTAACCTCCATAGATGACTTCTCACGTTTTGGATTTGTCTTTTTTATGCGAAACAAATCCGATACTTTTGAAATGTTCAAACTGTTTGAAGTTGGTTAGCAATCAACCTATTAAATTATGAAACATATCTAAATATGGCGGAATTCATAATGTCAATCCCAATTTGTGAAACTCATTTCGTAACATATTATATGACCATGTCATTAAAAATAACCTAACATGTCAACAAATCAAATTCAGCACACTAGCAACGTATAACTGTTAGGAATTCTTGCCCACTTGAGAAGATATTTATGTAAATTCTCGTTAATATTATTAATAAAATAAAGTTTGACATTTATAATTTATTCGAATTGAAATGAATATTTCTTATGTATTTAGATTTATAGAACATTCATCCCCCCATAGCCTCCGTATTTAACTGAGTAACGTGTTGGGCACCTTAGTTTGGGCGGTCTGCTAAAACAAGGTCGATGAATGATATACGTCTGGGAAGCTATATCGAAAGTCATATATGTAGAACACATGTGTGAATGAGTGGAGGCTAATCACTATGTAGGAGCGTTCTACACTTGAGGTAAGTGTACGACCTGGACAGGCCTTGGGGTAGATGTGTCATTTAAGGACCGTTACGATGCACTAACGGAGGCCACTATGATGGTCACAGTGAGACTTGATCTAAATCCGGAAGTGGTCATGGATACTGAATCATCTTTCCGAGCTCTTTAACTCATTCGCTAAAAGACCATTCATGCTAATCATAGTTTATGTCTTGGGAGTCTTCTCTTGGAAGTCTTCTTAGAGCATAATTCGAGTGGGAAGTGATTTACAGACACGGAATCCAGCCTCCCTAAAAGGAAATCAATCTTCACTCACCTAAGGGTGTATTGCAGAATCCATTGATTGCGCGCACTTTCGAAGTAAGTTAACAATCGAAAGAATATTGCGCAAGGGAAGCAACAATGCTTAGGGCTGATATGTATCAAGAGAAGTATAACGTAATAAATTGACTTTCCTTGGCACGGGTTGAACCTCGAAGATCTTGATCACAAATTGAGTATATCAGTGGACACTAATCACGATGAGTTAATATAATATTAGTATTAAAGAAGGGTTCAGTCTTTGATTACACGGTGGAGTTTTTATAAAGACTAGATGAATCGATGAAAAAGAGATAGGACTTTATCGTCTTTTTTTGTCAAGTTCGTTAATCTTCTACTACTAGGTTCGTAGACCCCGATTCAGTTATGATAAAGGCAGATAAGAACTTTGGAATAATAATGTTATTCATTATTTAATATCACTTGCTGTAATAGTGATTGGCAACATTAATTCTGGAAAACGGGTACTCGCATAATTAAATATTTATAGCATAATTGTTCATTTATTGTTGGATGAAGTAAATAAATAATTAATTGGATTTTTGGGCTTGGGAATTTCGGATTGGGCTTGGCCTAGAGAGTGGCCAAAAATCCTATAGGGATAGACCCTAGGGGTGGCCGAACTCTCTCCCCATTTCTCTTTGGAGAGAAAAATTCTCAACCATAGATATTGATATGATGGATGAAATAGAGTTTAGATTCACTGCTGAGATCTAATTGCATAGCATCTAAAGGAGAGAATATCTCTAGAACGGGGAGAGTATCTCAACAGAAAGAAGAGAAAATCTCTCAAAGGTTATCTCTTCCTAAATGCTATAAATAGGGATAGAAAGGATGAGGAAAATTCATTCCATTTTTCTCTATAAATTAGGCTCTCTCTCTCTTTCTCTCTCTCTCTCTCTCTCTCTCTCTCTCTCTCTCTCTCTCTCTCTCTCTCTCTCTCTCTCTCTCTCTCTCTCTCTCTCTCTTGGCCGACTATTTCTCTTTCCATATTAATCATAATTGCTAATTCTAATCCTAAATAATAGGAGCAAGATCCTGAAACAATCTGGTTTCGAGATTTAGTGAGATATCGATTGTGCCCACTCATAATTCTTGGAGATTACGTTTTGGAAGAATATAGTGTCATCCTCGAGTATTAAAGAAGACGAAGGAGTTGTGAAAACTTTAAGACGGAACAAGCATTGGATTAGAGCGTTCTATAACTAAGCCAAAATCAATGTAAGTGTTATGATCATCTCTTCTATTATTGGTTGCTGAATTTTTTTTGTGACAGAATTTAATTAATAAATGAAGATCTCATTAGCAATCATAATTATTAATTGGCTATTGTGAGTGCAATTAATGATTTTCCATATTTAATATGGTTACTGAGGTGAATCAATCACCAACTATAATATTCATATATCCCAGATCCAATTCGTTAGAGGGACACTTACGGTTTTCGTCGACAACTAAATGAGTCGTCCTTCCGCCTTTGATCTGCAAGAAACGATGCCGGAATGCGCGTTCAGGCCTTGGCCGAGAAAGAAACACGCGCGCGCCTAGGAGGTGGTTTCGCGCGCGCCTCTTGGCTTCGGGACAGATATGCATCACACATTTTCCTATTGGCCTATTGAATCTGGAACTGGGTCTGCGTCACACTACTTGGAATGTGCGAGAGCTTCTGGAACTGGAGAGAACTCGCGCACGTTGAAAGAATACTCGTTTGGCCGAGTGCAACACCACGCGCGCCTAGGATGACCATAAATTTTTCCTCGCTCCTTTGATGAAATATGGCTGGCCCTATGGGTTAAAAATCACTCAATAAATCACAAGTGAGAGTCAATGATATATCTCAGGGATTTTTAGGAGATCAAGAGGGTGGGCTCTTTCTGTGATACAAGGGAGAAGGAAAAACTCAAAGCAGGCTACCGGGAAACGATTTGCTCGCTTTATCTCTAGGACGGTTGGCCGAAACTCTCAAGCAAGGAGAGGGGATCTATTTGGTCAAAAAATTGCTAGGGTTTTCAGAGAGAAAGCCTCCTTTTATATCAGGGAGAACGGGTTTAAGTTAGGTCAAAATCAAATAATGGCCCGTTAGTCAAACTTAAGTCCGTTATGCCTTTTCAAATGAGATTAAATAATATTCCAGCCCATATATCATTATATATGACCAGCCATATTATTAATTTTATACTCCAAATTTATTTTTAAAATAAAATTTAAATTTGAAGATCTCATTGATTTAATAACACATCATTAATGTAGTTCATACTATGCAAACAAGTACGAAACGAGAAAATATTTATTTTCATTTTTTATTTATTTGAATCCTTAAATTGAATTATTATCAAATAATTATACAATATGATTCATTAAATAAATGTAATAATAAATAACTGATTATTTATTTAATTACGAAGAAAATAATTTTACATGCAATGAGAAAACTAATTATTCTTGTTTACGAAATCTCGTCCGAGAGTCTATCATTGAGACCGTATGGATTCACATGAACAAAGATTTATGATAAAGTCCGGACACAAAAGTTCACAAACATTTTCATACGTTTAATACTTAATACTAGTCGATTCCAATAAATGAGTAATATTTAAACTCTCTAAGTTCATATGCGTTTATATTTCTATTTGATGTGATAAAATTATTCTACACACGGTCGACGGTGTATTTTACGATATTACCCTTGTGTGTATCATTAACTCAAAGGAATGTAAATTACAGTTTTACCTTTGAGTTTTTATTTCACCAACTCCTTTGTATTTATGAACGAGAAAAACATAAAGTGAGATGTCTCAACATGTCACATGTTTTATTCAAAAAATATTTTATTTGTTGAATATCAAGCCCGATTTATTCGCTCACATTATCATAACAAAGCATGGTGTGATATTAATGCCTTAACATTCTTTCAACACAAATTTCATATATGCGAATCACATAATTTAACGAAACAATATTATGACACAAACCGTTGGGTCAATGAAACTTAATTCAGTCATTGCAAATTGACAAATTAAATGTCATAGAGTGTTCCAAAAAAATATGTATTCACTTTAGGATTTAGGTAATTACCAAAATACCCCTTATATGTTATTTTGAAGTTTCGAGCTATTAAAGATATTATCTCGAACTTCAAATTTTTACTGGTCTTGTTCAATATCTTCAGCAACATGTCAAGAATAAATTACAGAATCACAACTCTCTGTTGGGATTTGTGACCACAAAGGAGATATTAGACATTATAAATATATTTTTGTATTTCTTTTTACTGAAACATTAACTAAACTTAAATATTCATTCTTATTTAAAGTTTGTGTTTATAAATATTTGCTACGCTCTAAAACTGTAATCAACGAAAGAGGTGCTAAGTACAAACTTGACAAGATACTCTCTTATGACTAGTTTGAATATTAGTTCACAATCAAAAGATCGATTGGGCAATCGAATATGAGTATTGATTGTTTGAATAAATCAACGATATCTTATCTTGTGATATAGACAGTTGTGACTTTGATTTATTCTTAATGTCTTAATGAAGACATTGAACAAGACCAATGGTACTTTGAAGCTCGAGATAAAACCGTTTAGTCACTTGAAACTTCAAGATCACATACCAGGGGTATGTCGGTAATTACCTTAATCTTGAAGTGAATGAATAATTGATGTGACACCTTATGACATTTGATTTGTCAATGGGAAATGACTGACTAAAGATTCATCTAACCCGACGGTTGGTGTCATAATGTTGTTTTGTTGAATTATGTGTTTCACAAATACGAAATTTGGTTTGAAACAATGCTAAGGCATTTGTATTACACCGTGCTTTGTTATAAGAGTGTAAGCGAATATTGGGCTTGGTATTTATCGAATAAAACATTCTTTGAATAAAACATGTGACATGTACTGACAACTCACTTTATATTTTTTTCGTTCATAAATAACAACGGAGTTAGTGAAATAATAACTTAGGGGTAAATCAATAATTTTACATTCCTCTGAGTTAATGATATACACAAAGGGTAATATAGTAAAATACTTCGTGGATTGTGTGAAGAATTGTTTTGTCACATCAAACGAAAATAAACGCGTATGAACTTAGAGAATTTCAATATTAGTCCTTTAGTGGAATCGAGTAATATTAAGAATTAAAAGTCGAAAAAAGTTTGTGAACTTTTGAGTCCGAACTTTATTCTAAATCTTCGTTCTTGTAGGTCCATAAGGTCTAAGTGATTAACTCTCGGAGGAGATTTATTGAACTAGAACTATTGATTTTCTCATTGATAAAAAAATAGTGGTTTACACTAATAAAATGATTTTCTAAGTATGTAAATAAATAATTGGTTATTTATTATTACATTTATTTAATGAATCACATTATGCTATTTTATTGATAATAATATAATTGATGATTCAAATAAATAAAATATGAAATAAATATTTTCTCGTTTCGTACTTGTTTGAAAAGTATGAAAAGAATTAATGACTTGTTTTGGATAAATTATTTAAATATTATTTTAGAAATAAATCAAATAAGTTTTGGAGAATATTCAAAGGTAATACCCGACCATAATTAGAGAATTAGAGCTGTGTAATTATTTTAACTCATTTAAAAGATCAATGCGCTTAAGTTTGACTAACTGGTCAAAATTGGATTTTGACCTAAGTCAAGCCCGCTCTCTCAATATAAAAAGGGATACTCGAGAAACCCTAACCCCAACCCTAATTGTAATTCTCGGCCAACACCCTCTCCCCTAGCGTGTTCATCTTGGCCGATTGTTTTACAGTGAAAAAGGAATCAAGAAATTGTTTCTTAATTTTCTTGTTTTGTTCTTGAGTGATTTCCCTTCTTACGTTTTTAAAACAAAGAGCCCACCCTCTTGATCTCCGAAAAACCTGAGAGAATTATCTCTGACTCTTTTGTGGTGTTTAAGTGAAGTTTTATTATCATAGGGCCGACCAAGATCAAGGAGAAATGAGCTAGACGCATCAAGGCACAACCGGCTGGCAAGCAAGGCTCAACCCGGCAGCCAGCCAACCGGCCAGCCTGAGTGTCAAGTGGGCCTGTCTTGCTCCGCGCAACCTGTAGATCTTCTGCCCGCGGCGTATTTCTTCCTATGTGTGTCAAGTCACCCTCCACCTAGGCTCAAATGTCCCGCTCGTCCAGTTAGGCGCACAGACCTGGGAAGCCCATAGGCGCACAAATCCGACCAGCAACCAGGCAATCCGGCGAGACTTCCACGCGATCAGCCTGAGCCTCCTTCAAGTGCGTCACTTTTTCACCTCCTTTAAGCTACTCCTTTGACATCGGATCAGCCAAGCTAGGGCATCCTAGAGAGGACTAGGCGCGTGCTTAATCAATCCGGCGAGTGCATTCCAGCGGGGATTTGGCGTGGAAATCCGGCGTAAGCGAGCAACGCACGAGATTGTATAAAATCTCAAATGTAAGTTTTCTTAAACAAATTGGATCTGCAATGGAAATGTATAAATTTTTTATGGGTTGCTAGATCGTTTATTCAATTTGTTGACAACATGTTTTGAATAAAAAATATATTGACATGTTAGTAATTTTTAATGCCTAAGTTAATTGAATATGTTTAAAATGAGTTTTAACATATTAGATCATGTTATATAATTCCGCCAGATTGTGATATGTTATATAATATTATTGGTTAAACGTTAACTAATTTCCAATAAATGGTATCAGAGCTAGTAAAGGCATTAAAAATTAGGATATATTTTACTAGTTTGAAATTGTTTGACTAGTTTGGTGTTGGCGTGTTTGTATGATTGTTTATTGCATTATCAATGCTTATGAATGTGTTTTGTGGATGGATCGTCATTGATATAGCCCTAGTAATTTTTTGGTTATCGTCCTGGTTTTATTTTTAAAATTTTTAAATTTGTGAGCCTCAATTTGTGAGGGCAATTTAAGTTGTAGTTATAAATTTTTAATCCGGAAGAGAGAAAACAAGGAAGGCAGCATCTCGGCTTGGCCGCTCATCATGGAACGTGTGGGGGCTGACCTTAGACATCCGATGACTCATCACATGGTGTCCTTGGCCAGCCACGCATTGAAGACTATATAGTTTATTTTTCAATGTTATTTTTGTATGGGCTGAATTTAGAAATGAGCCATTAGATGAGTTAAATAATTTTTGTTTTATTTTATTTAATCTGATAACAAATCACCTCACATGTCATATAGGATAGAACGTCAAAATCACATTAAAATGAAATGTTCATCATCTATTTTAAGGTTTATAAAGGAAGTTATAAAACATAAACTAATTGCAACAAAAATATGATTTTTGCAAAAAATAACTGGGAGGGTTGTTTATCGTTGAAGCAACCAAAGGTCCTTGACATCAATTTAATAAACACGGTGTGTGATGAACTAAGAGCCCCCCTCGTGGCCTTCCCTTCAATGTGAGTACTTCAGAATCACTTTATTAAGTAAATTGTTGATGAACTAAGCTTTAAAGAAGAGCGATGAAGCGGGGTCTCCCATAGGAGAACCGTTATAAAAGTGACATGGATAAAGGCCCACATGTCGGTTGTACACTTAGACTTATTGTTTAAAGTAATCATCCCGTAGAGACTATGCGTGAAAAATAAGTGAGCAAAGTTCATGGTAATTAGTAAGAACTAGAAGTTGTGAATTCTTAGAAGGTATAAACTAAATAGTGATGTGACACGAGTATGACAAGCGATTGATTGCGTTTTTCCCTAGGAAAAGTAATTAATCATTTGTGTTTATAATACCATGAATTATTTATCGCGTTCCCAACCATATTAAGATTGTTCATGCATATAATTCGAATTATAGCACATACTATATTTATTTATTTTATTTAAATAATGCAAAATGTCTTTTAATCCACTTTAAACGTTTTTGAGTTTGAATGAACTCGAGGGTGCAAAATATGTTGGTTGGAAATGTAACCTCAACATCGTGCTGACGGTGGAAAAGCACAAGTACGTTCTCACAACCCCATCTCCTCCAGCTCCTAGTAGTGAGTCCAGTAAATATGACAAAGATGCCTATGATGGCTGGATGAGGACTAACGAGATTGTTAGATGCTATATCTTAGCGTATATGAGCAATGTGTCGCAAAAATCTCATCGGGACATCTCCACAGCATATGAGATGGCGTACAATCTTCATGACATGTTTGTGTTGGAAATTATTTAACAATTTAAACAATAATATTACATAACACATCTATATGTTGCACAATTATATAATATGATCTGTATTAAAACTCTTTTTAATAAACTAACAACCTAGGCATTAAAAATCATAAACATGACAATATACTATTTCTTCTAAAGATATCAACAAATTGAACCAAAACATCTAACAACTTACAAACACATTCATAAATAATTCAAACAGATCCAATTCGTTTAGAACACTTACATGTGAGGTTGTAAACAAGTTCGTGCATTGCCTCCTTGTTGGAATTTATTTAACAATTAAACAATATTAATTACAATACACATCCTATGTGGCGAAAAATTATAATTAGATCTAATATATTAAAACTAATTTTAGTATATTTAACAACCTAAGGCATTAAAATTTATTGAGTAATTATAAACAATTTATAATACACAAGCTCAATCAAATAAAATTAAAATAATAATTTATATAACAATTATATAATTTATATTTAATTATTTAATTGAAGAATTACTTACGTAAGAGGTTGTAAACAACCACGACGTTGCTAGCTATCGCCGGAATGCCACGTCACGCTCAAATCCCGAGAAAAGCCTCGCCGGATTGCTCGGGAACGTCCTCGCCGGAATGGGAATGACCACCGGGATGCACAGCAGCTGGGAGCCTTGCCGGACTGGACTTCTTCGCCTGACAGGGGGCTCGCCGGAATGGATGCCCTCGCCGGACTGGGCACTCGCCGGATTGGGCTCTGTCGCCGGAATGGGAGTCTTGCCGGACAGGGACACCTCGCCAGACTGGAGATCTCTGGGACGCCTCGCCTGATGACCTCGCCGGATAGCCCTCGCCGGATTGGACTCGCCGGACTGGATCGCCTCGCTGGGATCTCCTCGCCTGATAGACAACCTCGCCGGAATGGATCTGCCTCGCCGGATTGAGTCTGTCTCGCCGGATTGGACTCGCCTGACTGGTAGCCTTCGCCGGATTGGATTTGGCTCGCCGGAATGGGGTCCTGGAGGCTGGGAGGTCGCCGGAATGCACAGAAAACGACCTAGGGACGTTTTGAAGTGCTGAAACCCTTTTAAAACAGTTTTAAAAATTCTAAAACAATTTTCTAAATCATTCAAACACCACAAGTGATGAATCAACAATATTACACAAGGAAAATATTGAGATCAAGAGTGTGGGCTCTTAAGAACAATTAGGAAATCAAAGATTGGAAAAAGGAAAACAATTTTTCTCTTTTGTTTGGGGATTTTGGCCGAGAATTGCACAAGGGGGGAAGAGAGAGTCTTTGCCGAAAAACCTCTAGGGTTAGGGTTAGTGATTAGGGTTTCTTAGCCTTATTTATACAAGTTATAAATGGGCTTAAGCTGGGTCAAACTCATGACCCTATTCACTTAAGGAATCCGGCCAAGACACTCTCCCTTTACTCGTCCATGTCTTTGATTTTTGTTCCCAAATTTATTTGATTTAATTTCTAAAATTAATTTAGAACTCTCATTATTATTTAATGACACATCATTAAATATATTTCATAGTTATCGAATAAGTACGAAATGAGAAATAATTTGTTTTCTTCTTTTAACATATTTAATCACTCGAGAATGTCATCATCAATATGATAGCATCTTGTGATTCAATAAACAAAATAAATAACTAGTTATTTATCGAGTTTCAAGAAAACAACTTTCTCAATATAAATCATTATTTATAATTAATGAGTAAATCAACTTTTCATGTTTGTTTAATCTCTTCCAAGTGTCTATCATTGAGACCTCATGGACCCACATGAACGAAGCTTTAGAATAAAGAACAAACACAAAAGTTCACAAACTTTTTCCGTCTTTTAACTCTTAATATTGGTCGATTCCACTAAAGGACCAATATTGATAATCTCTCTGTTCATGTGCATATCTTTTATGTTTGATATGATGAAACAATTTCTCATACGATCCACGGAGTATATTACGATGTTACCCTTCATGTGTATCAGTAACTGAGGGGAATGTAAGATTACTGTTTTACCCCTCGAGTTATTATTTCACTAACTCCTTTGTTATTTGTGAATGAGAAAAACATAAAGTGAGATGTCTATACATGTCACATGTTTTAATCAAAGAATGAACTCATTCAATGAATACCTGGCCAGGTTTGTTCATTCACACTCTCATAACAAAGCATAGTGTGACACTAATGCATTTGCATTGTTGTTACATGAATTCCATATCTGTGAATCATATAATCCAACATTACATCGTTGTGACACCAACAGTCGGGTCAGATGCAACTAGAATTTAGTCATTGCCCATTGACGAATCAAATGTCACAAAATGCAATGTCAATTACATATTCACTTCAGGATTAAGGTAAGTATCATGATACTCATTTAGTTGTGAACTTGAAGCCTCGAGTGTGTAAACAGTTTTGTCTCGAGCTTCTAAGTGTCACTGGTCTTGTTCAGTATCTTCTATAAGAAACCTAGTATGAATCATAGAGTCACAACTCTCTATATCACAAGATGAGATATCATGATTCATGCTAACAATCAATAATAAGATTCGATTGCTCTATCGATCTTTAGATTGTGAACAAATGTTTCAAACTTGTCACAAGGGGTTATCTTGTCAAGTCTGTACTTAACACCCTTTTCGTTGATGACAGTTTCAGAGCATAGCTTAAACATAACTAAACACAGTCTTATAAAGAATGAACATTTATTAATATCAATGTTTCAACAAAATATAAATACATAAAGTATCTCAATGTCTAATATCTCCTTTGTGGGCACCAATCCCAACACTCCTAACTCCTGAAAGCCTCGTCAAAATTCTGGAATCTGACCTGCCGGATTTGAAGAAAGGACTCGCACGATTGGAACCTGTCTCGCCGGACAGAAACGTGGTTGCGTCGTTGTGGCTTCGTCCGGTTGAATTTGGCCGTGAAATTTTGCAGGAGTGTGGGAGAGGCCGAGAGGAATGACCCTGTAAAATTTCGTGAACAGAAATTTCCAGAGTCGCCGGTGATGTTTTAGGCACGCTCGCAGTCCGGTGACCAATCCTGCGACCCAAGGGACACTCGGGATCACTCAAGAACTTTCGGGAGATCAAGAAAATATTTCTTGATTTCTGTCTCTCTAAATTTTGTCCAAAGAACTCAGGAGAAGGGGAAGAGAGAGGTTGGCCGAATTTTTGTGATTAGGATTAGAGTTAGAGTTTTCAAAAAACTCTTTAAATAGAGAGAGAGCGGACTTTTCTTAGGACAAACCCAGTAGTCAAACTTAAACACATTATTCTTTTAATTAATTTCAAAAATTAATTTTCTGACCTAATTCATTAATTATGGCCGAGTATAATCCTATATGCGAAAATATTTATTTTGATTTATTTCCATAATAATATTTAATTATTTTGGAATATCTCATTTATTTAATGATAAATCATTATTTTCATACTATTCAAGATAGTACGAAATGAGAAAATATTTATTTTCATCTTTTATTTATTTGTATCATTTAAATATCTTAATATCCATATATTAACATAATATGTTCATTAAATAAATGTAATAATAAATAACCAATTATTTATTTGATTACTTAGAAAATATTTTCTTAGTGTAAATCACAATTTACTTAAATGAGAAAATCAAATTATCCTTGTTCAATAAATCTCGTCTGAGGGTCTATTATTGAGACCTAAATGACCCACATGAACGAAGCTTTAGAATAAATATTGGACTCAAAAGTTAACAATCATTTTCCGTCTTTTAATTCTTAATATTAGTCGATTCCACTAAAGGACGAATATTGAAACTCTCTAAGTTCATATGCGTATATTTTCCGTTTGATGTGACAAAAAAATTCTTCACACGATCCACGAAGTATTTTACGATATTATCCTTCATGTGTATGAGTAACTCAGAGAAATCTAAAATTACCGTTTACCCTTGAGTTATTATTTCACTAACTCCTTTGTTATTTGTGAATGAGAAAAACATAAAGTGAGATGTCTTTTAATGTCACATGTTTTAATCAAAGAATGTTCTTAGTCAGTGAATACTTGGCCAGTTTTATTCATTCACACTCTCATACAAAAAACATATTGTGATACTGATGCATTTGCATTATTTCAAAATGAATTCCGTATTTGTGAATCACATAACCCAACATGACAGCGTTATGACACCAATCTCCCGGTCAGATGAACTTTAATCTTAGCCATTTCCCATTGACAAATCAAATGTCATAAGGTGTCACATCGATCATGCATTCACTTCAGGATTTAGGTAAGTACCAAAATACCCCTCGTATGTGATCTTGAAGTTTCGAGTGTTTAAAACGGTTTTATCTCGAGCTTCAGAGTATCACAGGTCTTGTTCAATATCTTCTATAAGATATCAAGAATGAAACACAGAGTCACAACTCTCTATATCACAAGATAATATATCATGATCCATTCAAACAATCATTACTCAGATTCGATTGATCCATCGAACTTAAGATTGCGAACAAATGTTTAAACAATGGGCTATCTTGTCAAGTCTATACTTAGCACCCCTTTCGTTAATGACAGTTTCAGAGCGTAACATACATACATAAACACAAACTTAATTAAAGAATGAATATTTAACTTTATATAATGTCTCAGCAAAATCAAATACAAAGTATTTATAATGTCTTAAATCTCCTTTGTGGGCACCCATCCCAACAGTTTGGATGTCATGGGCGTCAGGTGAGGCAGCAAACTATCCGCAGTTTCAGGAACTACAGGATTAAGCAATAAACTCTAGTTTCGAAACACATGCTATTGATGACGGGTCACCTGAACAACATGGATATTCTCGAATCCAAGATCGATGGACTCACCAAGATCGACATGATCTTGGAGACTCTACCGGACTCCTTCGAAAGCTTCCGTCTGAACTATTCTATGAACATGCTATTTTGTAACCGAGCTCTTGAAGGAGTTGCAGTTTGCCGAGGGATTTCTTCCAAAAAACAAGGAGAGGAACGGTGAAGTAAATGTTGCTGAACATCGGGCATCCACCTTTGGTTCCAGGAAGGTGAAGATAGGTCCTAAAAACGCCAAGCGAATGAGTCTCGTTACTCAAGCGTGTTACATCACAAATAAAGAATCACCCTGGATATTAGATTGTGGGGCTTCTGACCATATTGTGTGTAACTTGAATGGTTTCAAGAAAACTAGACGCTTAGATAACAGAGAGTTTGCGTCGAACTGGGGAAATGGAACGAATGTCGGAGCGAGATCAGTCGGGACCTTGAAGCTTGAATTTGGAATAAAATTTTATTATTGAATAATGTTTATTACGTTCCAGATTTTAGTAAGAACCTTGTTTCTTGTGGTCGTCTAGAAGAACAGTTCTTCGAGTTTAAAAACAATAATGGTATTGAATTTTTTTTGATGATTCGTTTATTACTAAAGCTCATTGTGGGGAATCGATATATTATTTATTTCCAAATGAGTTGACAATCTTGGACACCGAAGTAAATACTGATTCACTCAAGAAGCGTAAGACGTTTCATAGTGATGACACTAACGACACATATCTATGGCACTTACGACTTAGACATATTGGCCTCGATCGGATTAAGAGATTGACAAAGGATGGTCATTTGAAGTCTCTAAGCGTGTGATCAATGCCCACATATGAATCCTGTCTTAAAGGCAAGATGACCAAGAGACCTTTCTCTACAAAATGTCTAAGAGCCACACAGGTGTTGAAACTTCTACCTATTGATGTATGTGGGCCAATTAACATCCAGTCAAGAGGAGGTTATGAATACTTCGTAACCTTCACTGATAACTACTCTAGAGTTGGTCATGTTTGTTGGAATAGGTCTAGGGTTAAGAAAAATTATCATTAATCATAATAATGGTGAAATATCAAATTTCTTTATAAGCAAACAATTTTAGTAACCTAGGCAAAGTGCATGAACATGTTATAAATTAAAAACATTATTTAGAGTACTTGAATACTAACCTTTATTGAACCTTTAAATTGAAGCGTCTCGAGAAAGTTGGATCTTCTTCCTTGGCTCGATTCCTTCACGTCTAATGTAGAACTCGAGAAACATATGGTTTCTATTACAAGAGTCTATACAGTGTGTTGTGGGCACAATTAAACAATATGAACTCAGAACAATTCTTGGATCATAAGCTAATTCTCTAGATCAAGTGTGGATCTAGGTGCCAAAATAAAAGGGAATTTCTAGAGAGAGAGAGAGATGTTGGTCGGCCAAAACCAAGAGAAAAATAGAATGAAGCCTTTTTTTTCTTACATCTCTATGTGAGATTCTATTTATAGGAGGAGGAAAATCTATAAAGGTCAATTATTCATTCATGAAAGAATTAAGTATTCATGTCCAAATATTTGATTTTCCCTTCTCCTTTCTCTTCTAATATGGCCGGCCATATCAAGCATTATAGGAAGGAAATTTGTTTCTTCACTTAGCTTATTTATTTCATTCTCAAGAAAATTTATTTCCTCTTTTCCTTTAGGGTAATTATCCTTATAATTAAAGGGAAATAAAACTCTCATCTTTGATGCATGTTGGCCGAATTCTATAGCTAGGGAAGGAGCATCTAGATGCTTCCTTATTTCTTTTAAGACAATTCTTAAAATACGCATTTTAGAATAATTATTACACAAATAATGAAATTAATTTCTTAATGCCTCAAACAACTTTTCGACTTTAGAAAATATATTATATTTTCATCATATGAAAATATTCAAAATCTTATTTTGACATTCACATCATTTTATGTCCATGTTGACAAAAATACCCTTTAGACATTTTCCGAGAAAACGTCTAGTTCAACACTTGAACTTATTTTGACTTAGCTTCTAGTTTAACAATCCTACTCTAATGACCTGTAATAGTGACCTTATGGATCCAAATGAACA
This sequence comes from Urtica urens, assembly GCA_958296335.1. NCBI lineage: Eukaryota > Viridiplantae > Streptophyta > Magnoliopsida > Rosales > Urticaceae > Urtica > Urtica urens. Next base: position 10,664,526 of record OY282520.1, on the reverse strand, counting down.
AAACGTGAGCTTCTATACTCGGACACAAAAGTTCACAAACCTTTTCCTATAAATTAGCTTAATTTCAACTAACTCCACTAAATAGTTGACACTGAGAATCTCTCGGTTCAAATGAATTTATTTTCTACTCAAATTCAACTTAATTATATTGAGTGGATCCATTGAATGTTATCTATGTTTATCCTTCATGAATATCATCAAATAGATGGGATTTATAAAATTACCATTTTACCCTTCTAGTTGTTATTTCCTGAACTCCTTTGTTACTTGTGAATAAGTTAGAAACAATGTATTGACGATGAGCTAACAAGTAACATTGTTTCATCTAAATAAATTCGCTACTTAATTTTGGATACTGCGCAATTTATTTATTCACAATCCAAGTAATAAAGCATGAGGTAATACATATTGCATTTCAGCAATCTTGTATATGAATTCCATATCTATGAGAACTTCACAAAAGTTGTTCATGACATTTTCATAACTTAATATCTCACTAATTGATCTAGTCTATATCACTTAATGAATCTAGAATTTGACTTTCTCAAATGAGAATATTAATGTTATGAAATAACATGTCTTATTTCAGGATTTAGGTAAGTATGATGCAATTCATACATAGTGACCTTGAGACGAAACATGTTAAATGGTTTGTTCTTCCATTGTCTCTAAAGATGCATTGGTCAATTCAGTATCTTCGAAAGATACATAATAAGAACTATAGAGTTCCTAACTCTCTATGCCTCGTAACCAGACATCATAGATTCTTTCAACAATCGTAATAGGATCAATAGTCCGTTGATCTTTAGATTGTGCATATATCGTTTTTAACCAAACCATTAAGAGTTTGTTCACGCAAATCTACATTTGTCTCTTCATACATTGTTATGTTTGATTAAGGACTATACGACTATTGAATATCATACATCGATCAAAATTATGCCTTTTCGTATGATCCTAAAGAGAAGAAAGTGTACACATTCTATAGTCCTAATGGCAAGAAAACGTTCGTTTTCCCGAACACTAGGTTTCTTGAAGACGACTACATCAAGAAGGCCGTACCAAGAAGGAAACTTTTGCTGAAGGAAATGTTGGGTGAAGTAGCTGTTACTTAACAAGTTAGGACGAGTCCTACGCCTACACTGGAAGAATTATATTCGAATAATAAGCCTCCTGTGATTCGTCGCAGAAACAAGATTGTATGACAACCTGAATGATACATGTTTATCAGATAGGCTTACACTGCAGTCGCATACAAGGAGGAAGATGATCCAGTATCATTTTCCCAAGCGATGCAGGGTTACGAAGAAAACCTATGGCAAGAAGTCATGAAGGTTGAAATACATTCGATGTATGTCAACGAGGTCTGGAAGCTTGTAGATCCACCCAAATGTATTGAACCTGTTTGGTGTAAATAGATTTACAAGAAGAAAAGAGGACATATGGAAATGTTGAGACAATTAAGGCACGAATTGTGATGAAGGGGTTCACACAAAACGAAGGTATTGACTATGAGGATAACTTCTCGCCAGCCGCGGCGCTGAAGTCCATACGTACTCTTTTATCCATTGTTGTCGCCCTTTATGATGAAATCTGGCAGATGGCTGTCGAGACTGCATTTTTGAATGGAAATCTTGACGAACTGATTTATATGGCTCAACCAGATGGGTTTTGTTGGGATTGGTGCCCACAAAGGAGATATCAGCCATTATTAATACATTTTGTATTTCGTTTTGCAGTAACGTTAAATAAAATAAATATTAATTCTTATTTATAGTTTGTGTTATGTATGTGTGCTACGCTATAAAATTGTCATCAATGAAAGATGTGCTAAGTACTGACTTGACAAGGTACCCTCTTATGACTAGTTTAAATAATAGTTTGCAATCTAAAGATTGATAGGGAAATCGAATCTAAGTATTGATTGTTTGCATAAATCATCGATATCTAATCTTGTGATAAGAGGGTATTTTGGTAATTACCTTAATCCTGAAGTGAATACATATATTCTTGAAGCACTTAATGAATTGATTTGTCGATGGGCAATGACTAAATGAAGTTTCATATGACCCGACAATTGGTGTCATAACGTTGTTTTGTTGGATTATGTGATTCCCATAGACGAAATTCGTGTTGAAAGATTACTGAAGCATTTGTATCACACTATACTTTGTTATGAGAGTGTGAACAAATAAATAGGGCCTAGTATTCATTGAATTGAACATTCTTTAAATAAAACATGTGACATGTACAGACATCTCACTTTATATTTTTCTCGTTTACAAATAACGAAGGAGTTGGTGAAATAATAACTTAGGGGTAAATCAATAATTTTACATTCCTCCGAGTTAATGATATAAACAAAGGGTAAGATAGTAAAATACTTTGTGGACTGTGTGAAGAATTATTTTGTCACATCAAATAGAAAATACACGCATATGAACTTAGAGAGTTTCAATATTAGTTCTTTAGTGGAATCGACTAATATTAAGAATTAAAAGTCAAAAAACGTTTGTGAACTTTTGATTCCAAACTTTATTCTAAAGTTTCGTTCATGTGGGTCCATAAGGTCTAAATGATAGACTCTCGGACGAGATTTATTGAACTAGAACGATTGATTTATTCTTTGAATGTAAATTGTGATATACACTAAGAAAATGATTTTCTAAGTAATCAAATAAATAATTACATTTATTGAATGAATCATATTATGTTACTATATTGATAATAATATAATATGATGTTTCAAATAAATAAAAGATGAAAATATATATTCGTTTCGTACTTGTTTAAAAAGTATGAAAAGAATTAATGACTTACCAGTAAATAAATGGGATGTTCTAAATTAATTAAATATTATTTTAGAAATAAATCAAATAAATTTTGGAGAATATTAAAAGATAATACTCGGCCATAATTAGAGAATTAAGGCTGGGTAATTATTTTAAACTCATTTAAAAGATCATTGGGCTTAAGTTTGACTAACGCGTCAAAATTGGATTTTGATCTAAGTGAAGCCTGCTCTCTCAATAGAAAAAGGGATTTTTGAGAAACTCTAATTGTAATTCTCAGCCAACACCCTCTCCCCTAGTGTGTTCATCTTAGATGAGTTTTTGAGAGAGAAAAAGGCATCAAGAAATCGTTTCTTGATTTTCTTTTTTTGTTCTCGAGTGATTCCCCTTCTTTCGTTGTTCAAACAAAGAGCCTACCCTCTTGATCTCCCAAAAACTGAGAGAATTATATCTGACTCTTTTGTGGTGTGTGAGTGAGGTCACAAAAGACGATATAGTAGAAGCTGAATTATTCGAAAATTATTATCTGCATTTATCATAGCTGAATCGGTGACTACGGACCTAGTAGTAGAAGCTGAATGAACCCGACGAAAAAGACGATATAGTCCTATCTCTTTTTCATCCATTCGTCTAGCCTTTATCAATACTCCACCGTGTAATCTAAGACTAAACCCATCTTTAATACGAATTATATTTAGTCATCGTAACGAGTGCCCACTGATATCGTGAGTTCGTGATCAATATCCTCTAGGTTTAACCCATGCCAAGAGAAGTCAATTTTTTTTGTCATACTTCTCTTGATGCATATCATCCTTAAGCGTTGATGCTTCCCCATTGAACGATTCTTTCGAATGTTAACTTACTTCGAAAGTGCTAGCAATCTATCGCTTCTAAATGAACCATTGAGTGAGTGAGTATTAACGTTCTTTCAGGAAGGCTGGATTCTGTGTTTGTAAATCGATTCCCGCTCGAACCATGCTCTAAGAAAATTCCAAAGACATAAGTTGTGTTTAGCATGGATAGTCTTTTAGAGAATGAGTTAAAGAGCTCAGAAACATAATATAGTGTCCATAACCACTTCAGGATTTACATCAAGTCTCACTGTGACCATCATAGTGGCCTCGGTTAGTGCGTCGTAACGGTCCTTAAACAACACATCTACACCAATTTTTACTAGTAAAACAATTTTTACTAACCTAGATAAAGTGCATATACATGTTATAAAGTAAAAACATTATTTAATTACTTGAATACTAACCTTTCTTGTAGCTTGATCTTCAATGGATCTTGAGAAAGGTTGATCTTCTCTTCTAGCTCGATTTCTTCAAGCCTAAACATGAACTCGAGAAACCTAATAGCTTGTTTAGCAGGATTTGTGTGTGGGCACAATTAAACACAATAACTCAAGAAAAAATCTATGAGCTAAGAGCTAATTTAGCCTAAGTTTAATGAGGACTTAGGTGCCAAAATAAAAGAAGTATTCTGAGAGAGAGAGAGAGGAGAGGGGTCGGCCAAAAATTGAGAGAGAGCAAGAATGAAGCTTATTTTCACATCTCTATGTGAGGCTCTATTTATAGGAGAAGAAAAAATCTATAAAGGTCAATTATGCATTCATGAAAGAATAATGCATTCATGACACAATATTTGATTTTCTCTTCCCCTTTCTCTCCTAAGTTGTCCGGCCATGTACCTCAAGCAAGGAGGAAATTTGTTTCCTCACTTAGCTTATTTATTTCCTTCTCAAGTAAATTTATTTCCTCTTTTCCTTTTGGGTAATTATCTTTATAATTAAATGGATATAAAACTCTCATCTTGATGCATGTTGGCTGAGACTCTACCCTGGGGGGGGGGGGGGGGGGGGGGGGCTTCTAGATGCTTCCTTATTTCTTTTAAGACAATTCTTAAAATACTCATTGTATAATTTTAATTGCACAAATAACGAAATTAATTTTATAATGCCTTAATCGACTTTTCGGCTTTAGAAAATAATTTATATTTTCATCATATGAAAATATTCAAAATCTTGTTTTGACATTCACATCATTTTATGTCCATGTGGACAAAAAATACCCGTTAGACATTTTCTGAGAAAAAGTCTAGTTCAACATTTTTAAACTTATTTTGACTTAGTTTTCAGTTTAACAATCCTACTCTAATGACCTGTAATAGTGACATTATGGATCCAAACGACCAAAGCTTGAGCCTCTATACTCGGACTCAAAAGTTCACAAACTTTTTCCGAGTATTAGCTTAATGTCAAATGACTCCATTAAAGAGTTTACACTGAGAATCTCTCGGTTCAAATGAATTTATTTTCTACTCAAATTCAACTTAATTATATTGAGCGGATCCGTTGAATGTTATCTATGTTTACCCTTCATGAATATCATCAACTAGATGGGATTTATAAAATTACCATTTTACCCTTCTAGTTGTTATTTCATCAACTCCTTTAATACTTGTGAATAAGTTTGAAATAATGTACTGACAAGGAGCTAACAAGTCACATTGTTTCATCCAAATAAAGCCGCTACTTAATTTTGGATGTTGCGCAGTTCATTTATTCACAATTCAAGTAATAAAGCATGAGGTGATATATATTGCATTTCAGCAATCTTGTACATGAATTCCATATGTATGAAAACTTCACAAAGTTGGTTCATGACATCTTCATAACTTAATATCTCACCAATTTTCCTAGTCTAGATCACGTAATGGACCTAGAATGTGACTTTCTCATTCATCTCTCGTATTCGTCTCGGAGATTACGTTTCAAAAGACTACGGTGATATCCTTGAGTACTCAATTAAGACGAAGGATGAAACAGACTCAATTAAGAAGACGGATGAAACGGAGGGAGCTGGATCGGGGTGTTCTGTAGCAGATCCAAACCCGTAAATTTTCTAATAAACTTCTTCTTATATATTGGTTGCTAAATTTTTTTTAGTATTAACTAATAAAGTAAATCTAGATCTTGTTTGGTAACTATAATTATTGATTGGCTATTGTCAGCATAATTAATATTCTTTAGCACTTAATATGGTTGCCTATTTGAATCGTTTATCAACATGTGATATCGGTTCGATTGTTCGTGTCTGCTACTCACTTATTTCACCAACAAGTAGTCTTAGAGAAATTGTACATGTCTGATACGCGCTTGATTCACTAGCAAGTGATACCATTATGATTGTTCGTGTTTGATACCATAGTGGATTCACCAACAACATTTGTGGCAGATGCTTTGCTAGTCATAGAGCTTGCTTCAGAAATGTCTGAGAACATCTAATATTTGGTAAAATAAAATCCTTAGCTCTTCAAATCACGTTGAGACTATGAACACTCTATTGGGTATTCCCACTGAAGAATGTGATAATCTCACTCTGACTGAAATGAACAGAAAGTTGAGAGTAGGGTGCTCCTCAAAGTATTACGAGGATGGTGTAAATTTCTAGATAAAGACTTGGGTTTTTCCGAAAGAATTTTTCCAGATATATGTGCATAAAATCTGATTCTCTCATCCCCAAAAGACATCAGTCTATATTGATCTTGACCCTCATATAAAAGATTTCCACTGTTATTTATCATCGAAGAAAAAAGTTGTCGTGTAGAAGAAGTCTGTCAATAAGGTGTGTTTTTTCAAAAAAAGAAAGATGTTTCACATACGCCGTGCCTCCCTGAGGAAGTAACCTACTTTCAAAATCCACGACTCAAGCTGTGCATAAAAAGAATTTTTGAAGATGTGGCGGATCTCATCTCTAACATTGTCAAGGACATAGACCTAGAAGAAGGCAAAACCAAAATGAAGAAAAATAGATTCTTTAAAAAAGTTGTTTCCTCTGCATCTTTCCCATATCGCCCCTTTGCTTCTAATTAGCAAAAAGAAGGAGACATTGTCGTACTTGAAACTTTTGATACTCTATTTTAATATGTGTGATTCAAATCCTCTGTTAATCATTGTGACACATGTAGAATCATATTATTGTTGATTCAGAAGTGCTATGAAGTTTTTCCTACTCAAAGATAAATGGGGAGATTATTAGTACAAGCTTATTGAATATTTTCATTAAGGCAAAAATCATGTCATCCAAGGTGTTTCTCACAAGTTGAGAAGACATCTCCGCTCAAGGTATAATGCCATGTCATGACCTCACAACTCTTTGTACAATGTATCTTTTATTTAATGGAACGCAAATGTCTTTTATTGTCCCAGTTGTCTTCCATTGTACTAGATGTCTCCATTCCAGATCTGAGAACACCCATTTTGTTTGTCTCATATAAAAGGGAGTTTCTTCTTGATGTTTAGGTTAACACATCTACTGCGCCGAAAAACTATCAAATCTAGAGTATTCAACCATGTAAGGGTGATGTAAACGTTTTGTTCTTGAATGAGAACAAAACCTATGAGTGTTTTCATATTGTATATTTTCCTTCCAAACTAACATAATTATAAACATTGTGAGTTTTATTATGAAAAGTGATGGAGCTCGCTCCTAGGGGAGCGTAGGTTAAAAATAAATATCGACGGGTGTTTGAGTGAATGCTGAGGGGATCTCACTCGTAGGGTTTCTAGGTTAGAAATGTTATAGAAAATATGTAGGCTGTTACCGAATTGGGTAAACATATCTCTGTATTGTTTGATTTTACTGGAAACATAACTACTGTGTTTCAATGTGTCAACATATGTTAGTAACATCATAAGAAACTTTAAAACAACCAACGTATAGCTTTCACATCATATCCCGATACGGAGCCCCTAGAGAAATTGTGACAAATAACGGGTCACGATATATATCTAAAATACTTAAAACATTTTGCTTCACAAATAGATTTCTACCCCCATACATTCCAAAGGTAACAGACACGCAGAAACAGCAAATAAGACCATAAACAATTTTTTTTATAGAATAGGTTAACCTCTAAAAAAGGTACTCTGGGTATGTGGAACCAGCCCCCGACGCACTACATGAGAAATCCCATTCTAGCTACTTTATGGTGTCGAGTACGCCATCCTAATAGTACACTAAATACAAACCTTGCGCACAATGACCGCACACGACCACGAACCCGAAAACGACGTCGATCTACAAGAATTGTTAGACTTCATTGAAGAAAAACAAGAGAAAATATCGATAAAACTCTCATAATATAGACAGTATTTCGCCAAATTGAAGATTTTGTCCTCCGCAAAGTCTTCCAAAACACTGCATAAAGAGATATCAATCATGTGTTTTGTTACCTCTAAGAGACATTTGATTTAGGATTACTTTATCATAATAATGCGAAACCAATTTATTTGTCCAATCCGCATAAAGAGAGATCTCAAGCTTGATATGTGTTCACGTGTGGAGGGATTGCAATCTCTTGGTGTTCCCAGAAACAAACGCTCGTTGCGACAAAATCAAATCATGCATAGATCATTGAATTTCATGAAGCAATTCGCGAGTGCATATGGCTGAGATCCATTATGCTATCAGAGGTACAAGTGATCTTCCACTAATTGATGATCTAATCAAAATTTATAACAATGTCGTTTGTGTCACTCAAATTAAAGAAGGATTTATCAAGTCACATAACAAAGCATATCCCTCCGAAGTTCTTTTCTTTTACTCAAGATATGGAAAAAAAATGATGTCCTCGACATCTAGTATGTTCGTTGATGCGATAATCATATCTCCTTACAAAGGTGCTTCCTACTTTAGTGTTCAAAAAACATGTCCGTTATATCGGGATGAGTAAATTATAAAATTTATGAAAATGTCATATATTACAACTTGAGAGGGATCTTTACATGGTTGTAATCTTTTTTCCTTAACAACATTTTAAGCTCACTAATTTTTTTCTAATATTTTTTTAACGAAACAAAATAAGCACATAAACATGACTATACACTTGCAATTAATTTTTACCACTTGTCATGGAATACTCGTACGAGTTATCCTACTCTTGTAAATTAACTTATATACTTGTAAATATTTTTTACCACTTGTCATTCTTGGTATGAATTGCCTATGAAATACAAGTTACCACATCATTCGTTTCTTATTATATCTTATTATAATAGTTTGTCTAGACAATTGAGCATACTTATTTATGATTATCGGGTTCCTAGCAAGAATATTGATCGAGCACGACTCCAAACTATATTCCAACGATGCAACTCCGACCCGGCTATAACAAGTACAAAACTCATACATCACGACTAAAAGTAAAAAGTTTACCGGTAATGTAATTTTCTCATCAAGGCTTTCTAGAAGGAATACGTATTGGGCCTTAACCCAAACTACTTCCGATGAGGCAACACTGACCCGGCTATAACATATACAAACGCAAACATCATGTGAAATAGGTCAATAACTAAGCGGTTAACTTTATCACTCTTTTATCATTCTTAGTGGTTAACTAACTACCAGAGGAAGAAAAAAAAAATTAAACCAACAGTCAATTATTTAATCGTGCTTGAATCTCAGCTAACGGGTTTAACCTTTTACAAGGTTCGAATTCTGTTATCGACCTATTATTGGAGGGTGAAGAACCAGCAACTCTAAACGACCCCATAAAACAATGATCATGTTATTAGAGGACCAAGATGCAAACGAACTTCTTTTTCTATGCCAATAGATATATTCCTCTACTGTTAAGGTGTTAGTAGAAAGTGAAGAAAAGAATAAAAATCTCAATAATTAAGGAAACAATAGATTTTGGGAGATGAGAATCGTTGAACTGACAGAACACTTATTGAGAAGAAAAAAGAAAAAGAAAAGTAGAGTTTCTTACTTTGTAGCTATGGGTAGTGGAAAGGTATGTAATTGTAACCATTATAACAAAGAAACAAACTAATAGTAAAGTTCAGTTACTAAAAATACAAAATGCTCAGACTTGGATTCCGTTGGAACTTCAGCCAGAACTAAATTCAATAGATACAATGTAGTATCACACAATGAACACTCACTAAAGATTATGAACCACGGACCAAATCTGCACAAGAAGAAAACTTTGTGTATAAACGTTAACAAAGAGAGAAGTCACTCACAATCCAACAACATAGAAGCTGAAAAACACGAGATATCTTCAAAACAACAATCAATCAATTCATCGGCGCGCAGGCTTTGACATCGGGAGATTGGGAGTCGGAGATGGAGATCAGTTCAGAGCGGAAGTGTTCTGCCCCGTCAGCTTTCGGGGCAGAGACTCCATCGAAGCCAATCACGGGGTCTAGTGAGAGGTTCGAGTCCGCAGCCTTGTCTGGAACAGAGTTTGAGATCTCTATGAGCGACTCTCTTGCCAGCTCCTCCGAAGCTTCCTTGTTGCACGGTGCTCCGTTATCCATATAACGTTCCTGCGATCCACCACAAACATCGATTTTACATATTAATTGTCACGTCTTATTTGACCACCTATACTTGATTGCGGAATCTCTAGAATCGCTAATCCATAAAAGTATATTGTTCTTTAACTTATAAAAGACATTCTTGAGAATAGAATAACATAATTCATACAAGCCTTAATCTATATCAACGAAATTATAGATAATATCACCAGTTTCAAAATACTTAGATCTTAGTTTAGTTATAAATTAAAAAGATAATCAAAACAATTTGTAAAATTTCGGAGTTTTTTTAAGTTGACATAAAAGATTTGTTCTGCAGATATTCGCGACCATTTCCAAGAAGAAGAATGAAGTATTGCTATTGTCAGATCAGAATTCGGAGATTTCTTATACAAGTGAGACATAGATGCAGATTAAAGTCCGACATCTGCGTATTTGCGTGATAATCCACCGATTTCAAAGTCAAACAAAAATAAAACTATTTTTCTCCTCAATTTGTTTTCATAACCCTAAATCCCAAACAACAACGAATAAATTTATAGCTGAAAATTCCAGGATGCATACAGAAACAAAAACTTAAGAACATGAATCAAAAGCCAAGATTCAAAACAACGAAAAAGAAATTCGAGAGAGAGAGAGAGAGAGAGAGAGAGATTACTTTAGTAATGGAATTATTTCTCAAGTTTGCGGTGTCTCCGTCAGATTGTTAGAATTATCTACCGTTTTGTCTTTGCGTACATATACGCATAAAATGTTACGCCAGTGAAGTACAATTTTACCCCTTGTCGTCCCGATCTTGATGGGAACTTCCTTAAATTTACGGCAATAAACAAACAAGCACGTTTTATTTAATTTTGATCGATTAAATTTTATGTTTCCTCTCGTGAACTACGTTTATTTATTAATGGGTCTTTAAATACTCATAAATAAATTTATTAATTTTAATATACCAAATTTTATGTTAATTTTGCATAAATATTAATTGAATTTTGTTTATGAAAATTTACGGATTATTTTTGTCTTTTTTTAATTTTCGCCTACGTATGTCGCTCAAATTTAAGTAAACAAAATAAAATTAATTAAATAAATTATTAAAAAAAAATTGTTCAAATCAAAAAAATAATTCTGAAAAAACATTTATGTTGACGGTTTGAAAGATATTTTTAACCTAATAATGTTGTAAACAATTTCAATTAGATATTTAACAAAATTAACTAAAAGTTAAATATAATAAAATTTGTAAGCGTAAACATTGATAAACACTTAATTTTTTGTTTTTTTGTTTATTTATTTATTCATTGGAAAATCTGGAACATTGAACTCGGCCCTTCCTACATAATGTTGCGAATAGTAGACAGCCATATACGATCCAAGAAAATAAGTAATAGGCTATAATCAGGACTGTATATAAAACGTTGCCAAAGAAAAAATAGAAAATAGCAAACTGAGTTTTTAATTTTTTAAACAAAGCTGTTGCTTAAAGTAGTTCAGCTCAAACTGGTTCCCAGTTACAACGGAAATCAACAAACATGCAAAAGAAAGCTAGGTGAAATGCTTAAACTATGTTGGAGATAAAATCAGGCTCCTATGAAAAATTGTGTCGGTCCAAAGAGGCCAAACTTTGTTTGTAGAGCTCTCCTTTTGCTCGTTCTTGTACGTTTTCAAGTCGTTGAACATCACGTTTTTTGCTCTGAACAATCTTTCTAATTTTCACATCTCAAAAACGATACCCGAGTTAAGTGTCACTGTATCCAATGAAATAACACTTTTTAGATTTCGGTTCGAGTTTACTCCGAATATAATTATTAATATAAATGTGTGATACACAGCCAAACACTTTTCTAAGTAAGAAAAAATTGTCTTCTTCTCGCACCAGGTTGTTGGGATTGGTGCCCACAATGCCCACAAAGGAGATTTAAGACATTATAAATACTTTGTATTTGATTTTGCTGAAACATTAAATAAAGTAAAATATTCATTCTTCATTTAAGTTTGTGTTTATGTATGTAAGTTACGCTCTGAAACTGTAATCAACGAAAATGGGTGCTAAGTATAGACTTGACAAGGTAGCTCCTTTTGACTAGTTTAAACATTTGTTCGCAATCTTAAGATCGATGGAGCAATCGAATTGGAGTAATGACTGTTTGAATGGATCATGATATCTTATCTTGTGACTCTGTGTTTCATTCTTGATATCTTAAAAAATATATTGAACAAGACCTGTGACACTCTGAAGCTCGAGATAAAACCGTTGAAACACTCGAAACTTCAAGATCACATACGATGGGTATTTTGGTACTTACCTAAATCCTGAAGTGAATTCATAATCGATGTGACACATTATAGCATTTGATTTGTCAATGGGCAATGGCTAAGTTATAGTTGCATCTGACCCGGTGGTTGGTGTCATAGCACTCTCATGTTGGGTTATGTGATCCACATATACGAAATTCATGTTGAAACAATGTCAATGCATCAGTATCACACTATGCTTTGTTATGAGAGTGTGAATGAATAAACTTGGCCAAGTATTCATCGAATAAGAACATTTTTTAATTAAAACATGTGACATGTAAAGACATCTCACTTTATATTTTTCTCATTCACAAATAACAAAGGAATTAGTGAAATAATAACTCAAGGGGTAAAACGGTAATTTTACATTCCCCTTAGTTAGTGATACACATGAAGGGTAATATCGTAAAGTACTTCCTGGATCGTGTGAAGAATTGTTTTGTCACATCAAACGGAATATACGCATATGATCAGAGAGAGTCTCAATATTAGTCCTTTAGTAGAATCGACTAATATTAAGAATTAAAAGACGGAAAAAATTTGTGAAGTTTTGAGTTCGATCTTTATTCTAAAGCTACGTTCATGTGGGTCCATTAGGTCTCAATAATAGACACTCGGACGAGATTTATTGAACAAGGATAATTTGATTTTCTCATATAAGTAAATTGTGATTTACACTAAGAAAATATTTTTCTAGAAATCAAATAAATAATTGATTATTTATTCTTACATTTATTTAATTAATCATATTATGTTAATATATGATTAATTAAATTATTCAAATAACATATTTAAATTATTCAAATAAATAAAAGATGAAAATAAATATTTTCTCATTTCGTACTATCTTGAATAGTATGAAAATAATGATTTGTCATAAATAAATGAGATATTCCAAAATAATTAAATATTATTATGAAAATAAATCAAAAAAAATTATTTTTGAAATATATAGGATTATACTCGGCCATAATTAATGAATTAGTCAGAGAATTAATTTTTGAAATTAATTAAAAGAATAATGGTCTTAATTTTGACTATTGAGTTTGACCTAAGAAACGCCCGCTCTCTCTCTATTTAAAGGATTTTTAGAAAACACTAATCATAATCATAAAATTTTCCGCCAACCACTCTCTCCCCCCTCTCCTGAGTTCTTTGGTCGAATTTTTAGAGAATGAGAGATCAAGAAATATTTTCTTGATCTCTTGAAAGTTTTTGAGTGATCCCGAGTGTCCCTTGTTGTTCAATTGAAAAGCCCACCTTTTTAATCTCATCAAATCCTGAGGGAATTACCATTGACTCTCCTATTGGTGTTTGAGTGACTTGTACACGCAGGTATCCACTCGAAACGCGAAGAAATCGAGCGAAACGGAGCGAGGCTCATTTCAGCCTGCTGGCCGGATTGGGTTGCCGGATTGTTCGCCTGACTGGAGTCTTTCGCCGGATGCAAAGTGTTCCTAGCTCACCACAGGAGTTTGACGAGAAATTTGGTCAAGCCCTTTTACAGGGACCTAGCCCTAGGTCTCTTCCACGTTCCTGCAAAGTTTCGCGGTCAGATTCTTCCGGACCAAGCCACAGCGCGACAGACACATTTCTGGCCGGCCGTCCAGAATCCATTTTAGCGGGCCAAAACTGTCTATTCCGGCCATAGTCTTTTTTTAAGAAATTTTCGATGAGGCCTTCCAGAGTTAGCTAGCAACGTCCGGGATTGTTTAAAATCTCAATTGTAAGTTTCCTAAAACGAATTGGATCTGAAAATAATGATTTATGAATGTGTTTATATGTTGTTAGAGGGTTTTGTTCAATTTGTTGACATGTTTAGAATAAATAGTTTATTGACATGTTTATGATATTTAATGCCTAGGTTGTTAGTTTATTAAAATGAGTTTTAATACAGATCATATTATATAATTCCTTCACATATAGATGTGTTATGCAATGTTAAATAATTTCCAATAAATGGTATCACAGCTAGTAAATGACATTAAAAATTAGGATTTGTTGACTAGTTAAATTGTTTGACTAGTTTGGTGTTGGCGTTTTTTGTATGATTTGAAATGCGTTATGAATGCTAGTGTGTGTATTTTGTGGATGGATCCTCATTGTTATGGCCCTAGGAATTTTCCGGTTATCATCCCGAGTTTATTTGTATTTTATTAAATTTTAAATTTGTGAGCTTCAATTTGCGATGACTAGAACGGCAACATCATATTAAAATGAATCGTTCATATAGTTTATAATTAATAAACAGTTATAACAATTGTAAACTGTTTTCCAAAAATATGATTTTTTTTTCCAAAAACTAAGTGAGAGGGTTGTTTATCGTTGAAGCAACCCATGGTCCTTGACGTGAATTTAATTGATTTAATATGTGATGAAGTAAGAGTCACCCTCGTGACCCTCCCTTTAATGGGAGTACTTCGGAAGCATTAAGTTAATCAAATTGTTACGAAGCAAGCCTTAAAGAGAAACGATGATGCAGGGTCTCCCCTCGGTGAACCGTAATCAAAGTGACTTGATTAAATGCCCACATGTTGGTTGCACACTTAGACTTATGTTTTAAGTAATCCTCCCTCGAGGCTCTGCATTAAAAATAAGTGACCAAAGTTTATGGTAATTAGTAAGAACTAGAAGTTGTGACTTCTTGGATGGTTCGAACTAAATAGTGATGTGTCACGACTACGAAAGGCGATCAACTACGGTTTCCCCTCGGAAAAGTGATTGATCATTGTTGTTCATAATACCATAAATTATTTATCGCTTTCCTCATCATCTTAGGATTGTTCATGCATATAATTTGAAACTGTACATACTAAAATTATTTATCTTGTTTAATGTTTTCAGCAAAATGTCTTTTAACCCATTGCAAACGATTTTGAGTTCAAACAAACTCGAGGGTGCGAATTACGTTGATTGGAAACGTGACCTCGACATCGTATTGAAGGTGGAAAAGCACAAGTATGTTCTCACGACCCCATGTCCTCCTGCTCCGAGTGCTGACTCGAGTAAGGAAGACAAGGACACCTACGATGCGTGGATGAGGTCTGACGAGATTGCTCGATGCTATATATTGGCATCGATGAGCAATGTGTTCCAACAATCTCAAGGAGACATTTCCACTGCATATGAAATCATGTACAATCTCCATGAGATGTTTGGATGTCATGGGCGTCAGGCGAGGCAGCAGGCTATCCGCCGTTTTATGAACTGCAGGATGAGGTCGAGATCTTCAGTTGGGGAAATCATGCTACTGATCATGGGTCACCTAAACGACATTCTGAGATCGACGGAGAGACCAAGATAGACATGATTTTGGAAACTCTGACAGACTCATTCGATAGCTTATGTCTGAACTACTCCATGAACAAACTCGAGTACTCTGTTACTGAGCTCATGTAGGAGTTGGAGACTGCTGAGGGATTTCTCTCCAAGAACAAGAAGAAGTCTGGAGAGCTCAATGTTGCTAAACATAGAGCCTCGACTTCAAGTTCTAAGAGGGTGA
The DNA here is from genome assembly GCA_958296335.1 of Urtica urens. NCBI lineage: Eukaryota > Viridiplantae > Streptophyta > Magnoliopsida > Rosales > Urticaceae > Urtica > Urtica urens. The sequence goes on along the minus strand of OY282520.1, from coordinate 10,648,610 downwards.
TGAGTAAGCCCAAAAACGCCAACCGAACGGGTTACAAGAAGCCTTACAAGAAGGTTGTGGATGCTAAGGGCAAAGACATCGCAAAGGTGGACAAGTCTGAGCACAAGTGTCACTGTTGCAAAGAGGCTGTCCACTGACAGAGGAACTGTCCTGCCTACCTCAAGAGCGTCAAGGGGAAAGGTATGATCTTTGTTACACAAGCTTGTTACACAACAAAAAAAGGTGTCACTCTGGATTTTAGATTGCGGGCTTCTGACCATATTGTGTGTAATTTAAATGATTTCAGGAAAACAAGGAGCTTAGGTGATGGAGAGTAGGGTTCAACTAGGGTGATGGAACGAATGTCGAAGTAAAATCTGTCAGAACCATGCAGCTCAAGTTTGGAGACAAAATTTTATTGCTGAATAATGTTTATTTTGTTCCAAATTTTTGCAAGAATTTAATTTCTTTTGGTTGTTTGGAAGAACAAGATTTCAATTTTAAAATCAATAAAAGTATTGAAATTTTTATTGATGATTGTTTTATTACCAAAGCTCATCGTATGGATTCAAATTATTATTTATATCCTAATGATCTGACAGTCTTGGATACCGAAGTTAATAGAGATTCACTCGGGAAGCGTAAGATGTTTCATAGTGATGAAATTAACGACACATATCTATGGTATTTGCGTCTTGGACATATTGGCCTAGATAGGATTAAGAGGTTAACAAATGATGGTCCTTTAAGATCTCTAACTGTGGGATCCATGCCCACGTGTGAATCATGTCTTGAGGGCAAGATGACCAAGAGACCTTTCTCATCGAAGGGTCTAAGAGCCACACAGTTATTGGAACTTGTACATAGTGATGAATGTGGTCCAATCAACTGTTGGAATTTAGTTAACAATTAACCTAATTAATTATGAAACATATCTATATATGGCGAAAATTCATAATTCAATTTAATATATTAAAAATGTTTTTTAACATATTCATAACCATGTCATTAAATCTAAACTAGCATGTCAACAAAATTTATGAACATATCAATAAATTCATTTAAGCATGCAAACGAACAATCTAAATAAATATAATCATTCTACAATACTATATCATTCAGATCCAATTTGTTTAAGAGACACTTACATAGGGTTTGGATCTGCGAGAGCAAGTCTCGGTGTACGTCCAAGTGATCAGCCGATCCTCTACACCACGCGCGTCAAGGAGATCCTCAAATCCGTCGTGCCTTCGTTCCTCCAAAAGTGGCCGGCCCTGGGGAGAGAAAAATCACTCAAACAACCACAAGTTGAGTCAATGATAATACTCAAGGGATTTTAGGAGACAAAGAGGGTGGGCTCTTTCGTGGGAACAAGGGAAGAAGGGGAAACTCAAATAAAAGGAAGGGCTGCCGGGAAACAGTTTTCCTCTCTCTCTTTCTCTCTTAATTTCGGCCAAAACCTCTCAAGCACAAGGGGGGAGAGGTTTGGCTGAGTGTTGGTCGAAATTAGGCTAGTGTTACCAAAGAGAAAGCCTCCTTTTATATCAGAGAGAATGGGCTTAAGTTAGGTCAAAATCCAGTTAAGACCCATTAGTCAAACTTAAGCCCAAAACTCCTTTTAATGAGTTTAAACAATTTTTTCAGCCCATAAAACACTTATTATGGCCGGCCATATTGTCCTAATTATCTCCTAAATTTATTTGATTTATTTCTAAAATAATATATAATTAATTTAGAACATCTCATTTATTTAATGACAAGTCATTAATTATTTTCATACTAATCAATGTAGTACGAAACGAGAAAATATTTATTTTCATCTCTTATTTATTTGAATCATCAAATTATATTATTATCAATATAATAACATAATATGATTCGTGAAATAAATGTAATAATAAATAACCAGTTATTTATTTAATTACTCAGAAAATAATTTTCTTAGCGTAAATCACAATTTACGTTGAATGAGAAAATCAATCATTTCTTGTTCACCAAAATATCGTCCGAGAGTCTATCATTGAGACCTTATGGACCCACATGAACGAAGCTTTAGAATAAAACTCGGATGTTTCAACACAAATTCCATATCTGTGAATCACATGTTTCAACGCAACAGTATTATGACACCAACCGTCGGGTCAATGAAACTTCATTTAGCCATTGCCCATTGACAAATCAAATGTCATAAAGTGTTACAAGAATACATGTACTCACTTCAGGATTTAGGTAATTACTAAAATACCCCTCGTATGTGAGTTTGAGGTTTCGAGTGATTAAACGGTTTTATCTCGAACTTCAAAACTTCACTGGTCTTGTTCAATATCTTCATTAAGATATAAAGAATGAATTACAGAGTCACAACTCTCCATATCACAAGATAAGATATCGTTTAATTCATTCTAACAATCATTACTAGGAATCGATTGCACAATCGATTTTTAGATTGCGAACTATTTTGTTTTTTAAACTAGTCATAAGAAGGTATCTTGTCAAGTCTGTACTTAGCACTTCTTTCGTTGATGACAGTTTCAGAGCGTAGACATAAATGCGTAAACACAATCTTAAATAAGAATGGATATTCAATCTTTATTTAATTTCAAAGCAAAACAAATACAAAAGTATTTAATATCAAAAATCTCCTTTGTGGGCATAAATGCCAACATCAACATCCAGGAAAGAGGAGGTTACGAATACTTTGTAACCTTCACTAATGACTACTCAAGGTTTGGTCACATTTTCCTTATGCGACACAAATCTAATACCTTTGAAATGTTCAAAGAATATCGGGCTTTAGTTGAGAAGCAGACGGAGAAGAAAAGCAAAACCCTTCGATCGGATCGAGGGGGAGAGTACTTGTCTGGAGAGTTCGAAGACCTTTTTAGAGAAGAATATTTTTAGTCTCAGCTTACAACACCTGGCACTCCACAACAAAACGGTGTGTCAAAGAGAAGGAATCAAACTCTGCTAGATATGGTAAGGTCGATGTTGAGTTACTCTTCACTTCCCGAATCGTTCAGGGGATATTCCCTAGACACAGCAGCTTATATTCTGAATCAGGTTCCTTCTAAGACGGTCCCAGGCAATCCCTATGAGAGATGGGCTGGCAGAAAATCTAATTTACATCACGTCCGAATCTGCGGTTGTCCAGCACATGTGTTGAGACAAAAGACTAGCAAGTTGGCTAGTCATTCAGAATTGTGTCTTCTCGTGGGATATCCAAAGGAAACAAAAGGGTACTTCTTTTATAGTCCTTCTGATCAGAAAATTGTTAGCACAAACGCTAGGTTTCTTGAAGCAGACTATATAAAGAATTTTGTGCCGAGAAGCAGACTTGTGCTGAAGGAGCTGTTCGGTGAAGTTGCTGGTACTTCTCCAGATAGGACGAATCCTAGGCCAACAGTTGAAGAACCACGTTCGGAACCAGAGCCTCATTTGATTCATTGCAGTAACGGTATTGTGCGACAACATGATCGATACATGGGTATCAGAGAGACTTTCACTGCAGTCGCATACCAGGAGGAAGATGATTCAGCATCATTTTCCCAAGCGATGCAAAGTTCCGATGCAAACTTATGGTAATAAGCCATGAACGTGGAAATGCATTCGATATATGTCAACAAGGTCTGGAAACTTGTAAATATACTCAAAGGCATCAAACATGTTGGGTGTAAATGGATCTACAAGAAGAAAAGAGGACCGGATGATGAAATTGTTGAGACATTTAATGCACGACTTGTGCAAATGGGTTCAAACAAAAGAAAGGTATCAACTATGAGGATATTTTCTCGCCAGTCACGATACTGAAGTCCATCCGTACTCTTTTATCCATTGCTGCCGCCCTGGATAATAAAATCTGGCAGATGGATGTCAAGACTGCATTTTTGAATGGGAGTCTTGACGAGCGGATTTATATAGCTCAACCAGACGGGTTGAAGGAGAAAGGCCAGCAGGGCAAGGTTTGTGAGGTGCTAAAGTCCATTTATGGACTTAAGCAAGCATCTAGATCATGGAAAATCAGATTCTACGAGACTGTGAAAGGCTACGACTTTGATCAGTCAGTAGATGAGCCGTACGTTTATAAGATGATAAACGCTGGCAAGGTGGTCTTCTTAGTCCTATATGTGGATGACATACTACTCATTGGAATGATGTAGGAAAGTTATCAGAGGTTAAGATATAGTTGTCAAAGCAATTTGAGATGTAGGATCTAGAAGAAGCTGCTTACATTCTGGGGATTCAGATCTTCAGAGATAGGAAAAATCGGAAGTTATCATTTTCCCTAGCATAATATATTGATAAGATCATGGTTCGCTTAAGTATGCAAGACTCCAAGAAAGGAAAGCTACCTTGCAGACATGAAGTGCATCTCTCAAGTGCGCAGTCTCCCAAGACTCCTTAAGAGGTTGAGGACATGAGACACATTCCTTACGCTTCAGCCGTAGGAAGTCTCATGTATGCTATGCTTTGCACAATGCCAGATATTTGCTACGCAGTGGGCGTGGTGAGTAGGTTTTAGTCAAACCCTGGACCCGAGCACTGGGTTGCTGTCAAGCATGTTCTCAAGTATCTTTGGGGAACGAGAAACTGCATGCTTGCACACTCAGGTGGTGACCTGAATATGACGGGATATCTGTATTCTGGAGGAGTATCAAGCAATCTTGCGTTGCTGACTCGACCATGGAATCCGAGTATGTGGCAGCTTATGAAGCTACAAAGGAGGTTGTGTGGCTGAGGAAATTCCTTATATACTTGGAAGTAGTTCCAAGTGCAAGCGAGCCTATCACACTTTATTGTGATAATAGTGGGGCTTTCGTTAACTGTAAGGAGCCAAGAAGTCACAAGCGCTCTAAACACATAGAGCGGAAGTATCACCTGGTACTAGACATCGTTCACATAGGAGATAACTGAAATATCATTCATATCTCCTTTGAGTCAAGTGGGATTTTTTTGGGATTGATGCCCACAAAGGACATATAAGACATTATAAATACTTTGTATTTGATTTTCCTGAGACATTAAATAAAGTTAAATATTCATTCTTCATTTAAGTTTGTGTTCTTGTATGTATGTTACGCTCTGAAACTATAATCAACGAAAATGGGTGCTAAGTATAGACTTGGCAAGATAGCTCCTTGTGACTAGCTTAAACATTTGTTCGCAATCTTAAGATCGATGGAGCAATCGAATCTGAGTAATGATTGTTTGTATGGATCATGATATCTTATCTTGTGATATAGAGATTTGTGACTCTGTGTTTCATTCTAGATATCTTATAGAAGATATTGAACAAGATATGTGATACTCTGAAGCTCGAGATAAAACCGTTTAAACACTCGAAACTTCAAGATCACATACGAGGGGTATTTTGGTACTTACCTAAATCCTGAAGTGAATTCATAATCGATGTGACACCTTATGACATTTGATTTTTCAATGGGCAATGGCTAAGTTATAGTTGCATCTGACCCGGCGGTTGGTATCATAACACTCTCATGTTGGGTTATGTGATCCACATATACGAAATTCATGTTGAAACAATGTCAATGCATCAGTATCGCAGTATGCTTTGTTATGAGAGTGTGAATGAATAAAATTGGCCAGGTATTCATCGAATAAGAACATTTTTTGATTAAAACATGTGAAATGTAAAGACATCTCACTTTATGTTTTTCTCATTCACAAATAACAAAGGAGTTAGTGAAATAATAACTCAAGGGGTAAAACAGTAATTTTACATTCCCCTTAGTTAGTGATACACATGAAGGGTAATATCGTAAAGTACTCCGTGGATCATGTGAAGATATGTTTTGTCACATCAAACGGAAATATACGCATATGATCAGAGAGAGTCTCAGTATTAGTCCTTAGTGGAATCGATTAATATTAATAATTAAAAGACGGAAAAGGTTTGTGAACTTTTGAGTCCGATCTTTATTCTAAAGTTTCGTTCATGTGGGTCCATAAGGTCTCAATGATAAACACTTGGAAGAGATTAAATGAAGAAGAATAATTAATTTACTCATTGAGAAAGTTATTTTCTAAGTAGCTTAATAAATAATTAGTTATTTATTGTTACATTTATTTATTGAATCATATAATATTATTATATTAATTATAATACACTTGAGTAATTCAAATAAATAAAAGAAGCAAATAAATAATTTCTCATTTCGTACTTATTTGAAAAGTATGAAATTATTTAATGAAGTGTCATTAATAAATGAGAGTTCTAAATTAATTGAATTTGGAAATAAATCAAAAGAACTTGGGAATAATTCCTTGTGTATTATCTTTGATTCTATATTATGGTGTTTGGGTGAATTGTTTTTTCAATAGGGCCGGCCTATTCCTTGAAGAAATAGATTTAAAATCAATTTGAAGGTTCATCACTTTTTACCGGATTCAATCCGGCCAGTCCGGCGGGATCCCAGTCCGGCGAGACTGCTGCGTGCTCCTATCCGGCGGAAGCGTCAAGGTCCCAGTCCGGCGAAGGTGCCCAGTCCGGCGAAGCCTTCCTAGACCGACGAGGGTCCCAGTCTGGTGACTTTTTGTACTGTCCGGCCAGCGGGTGTCTAGGGAAATCTGGCGAGCCTTCTTCACCGTTTTGACTCGATGTGGCATTCCAAAAATAGCGAACAATGTCGGGATTGTTTACATTCTATATTGTAAGTATTTCTCAATGAATTGGATGTCTATAAATATATAAATTGTTTATATAGGTTGATAGTGTGTTCAATTGTTGCTTAACATGTTTTAATAAATTTGTTTATTAACATGTCAATAAATTTTAATGCCTAGGTTGTTTAAATATATTAAAAATAGTTTATAATATATTAGATCCAATTATATATTTCCGACACATAGGATGTGTTATATAATTAAATTGTTAAATAAATTTCAACACATTTATATTTACAATACTTATCATTTTTGGTTTGAGGTAGAAAATTGCAATAGTGACATTTATCGCTAGACTTGTCCACCTTGAATGCTCGAGGCTTCTTCTTCTGAACTTTGCCTTGATTCTTCTTAACAGCTCTATTAGATCTTATTTTAGATCCAAAGGTTGAGGGTCTATGCTCAATAACATATGCCTCTTTCTCTTAGTGAGACCTTCAATAATCTGAAGCTCCTTCATTAGCTATGTAACATAATACTCGATCATGGAATAGTTCAGTTTGAAGGTATCAAACGATTCGGGGAGAGTTTTTAAGATGATACCTATTTTGCTTTCCTAGTAAATCCTCTATCCTAGGATTTCCATCTCATTAATATAACGAATGATCATAATCATGTGGTGTCTGACGAAAGGCTCAACCTTATTGTAACAGTTTATATATTGTCGCACTAGTTGAGGACATGGGGTGGTCAACACAAATTTCTGCTTGGCAACGCTACGTTTTCGGTTGACGTGATTATCACCTTCGAGTTTAATTGAGGTAAGGGTGGTTGACAGACATTTTCATTGCTGCTGAATTAAGTTGAAACAATTTTATAATAAATTTAATGTCTAAGTTGATTAAATATATTAAAAATAATTTTTAATATATTAGATCCAATTATATATTTCTGTCACATAGGATGTGTTATATAATTAAATCATTTAAATCGTTTAATAAATTCCAACAAAAGAATCAAGAAATATTTTCTTGATTCTTATTCCTGGTTGAAAATAAATTCCAACCGGCCAGTCAGCCATCCGCCCGGCCAGTGACCCACACGTGGGCCTTCGCTCTTGCGCTCCCTGTCTCGAACCTGCAAATTCCAACGACTCTGACACGTGGATATAGGTTCCCTCTACCTTCATGCACAGGTCCCACACCCAGATCTGACACTCGCGCTCGTACGCTCACATGCCCATTCTGACCGGTCGGCCAGCAGCCAATCCGGCCAGTCATAATCACCAGTCCGGCGACTTTTGGGCCTACCCATCCAGCGAGTCAGAAATTTATTTTGGGCGAGGAAATTGACGAGGCATTCCGAGGTGAGCTAGCAACGCACGAAGTTGTTTACAACTTCATATGTAAGTCACTCCTCTACGAATTGGTTGCGACTATAAATTGTATATAGGTTGTTAGTATCAATTTGTTGACATGTTATCAATTTGTTGAATATGTTAAAATGAGTTTTAATATATTTTAGATCTTATTATATATTTCCGCCACATATTGATGTGTTATATAATAATGTTAATTACACGTTAATTAATTCTCAACATGATTTTGAGTTAATGTCAGGTAAAGACCTTTTAATCGTTTACATAATTTGTTTGGTTGATTATGTTAATATATAACAAATAATAATTTGTAATAGGATTGATCTACGGCCCACAATCAGCAATACATAATGACATATGCATCGACTATCCTGACATACTCCAGGGACACAACAAATTATGTATAGGTTGTGCTTATTAATCGGTAATTTTCAAGAACAAATGAGGAAAAGGTGACGCTCATTAATGTTGCCATCGTCGAAACTGTGATCCTTCCAAGAGAACGTCAATCAGTTATCACCAATAATTATCAAACTATAGCTACAAACATGGATACGTTTGCATATTATCCATCGAGACGTGTTAGTTTCTTGCATATGGTTGAATAAATGAAAAAGATGAGTATTTTCCGAAACAAAACCGGCTTCAATATCGATGGATTTCTTCATCCATTACTATCATAGGAATTTGAATGTATGATGCCTTTTGAGGATCAAGTATACTAAAAAAATTCTCAATCCATTGAATTTAAAGGATGCTAAAATGGTCGTACACCAACAGATCAGAATACGACGAGGATTTGAGTATTTTTAACAATGAAGAAGTAAATAAGTCCAATAGTTTGTGTAAGTTGTATAAGTTGTTAATTTTTTGCACTTTAATTGTACAGGTTGTGTTCCATATCATTGATGCCATCAAAGAAGAATTGGCAGAGGGGTTTGCAAAGCGTATTGCGCCAAAAAGTCACTTCAAACTTCCAACTCAAAGTCCGCTCCAATTGAAAGGAAAAGAACAAGCAAGTTTATCACGTTGTAAAGAATTATGTAATCAGAAGGAAATGGATGATGTTAAACTTAAACTTGAAATGGCAAACAATCAGGTAGAAGACTAGAAAAAACAGTGGCAAAGTATTTAAATGCAAGGGCCAAAAATTTCTGAACAAGAAGTTAACGACGACAATGAATCAAGGATCCAATAATTATAGATGATCAAACCGCAAAAAATTGAAGTGTAAGTTACACTCGTTCGTGCACACTGTTAATTATTGTAGTGTAAATTGCTAATGTTGCAAAATTGCAGGACTAAATGCTCCAAAAGAAGTCCAAAACAAAAGCTAAAGAGAAGGTCGATAACGATCAACATATTTTAACGAGAATGGTAAAATGAATTAATGAATATCTCCCAGAAGGAGAGAATATCTCTCGGAAAGGAGAGAAATTCTCTCACGAGTTATCTCTCTACTAATGTTGTAAATAGGAAAAGAAGGGAAGAGAAAAATTCACTGAATTGACTTTGAAAATCTCGGCTACTCTCCCTCTCTCGCTTGTCGAATTTTTCTTCCCATTTTCCCTTGGAATTGCAAATTTTGTTCATAGAAAATAGGAATGATATCCCGAAACAATCTAGTTTCGAGATCTAGTGAGATATCGATTGTGCCCATTCATATTTCTTTCGTCTCAGAGATTACGTTTTGGAGGACTATGGTGTCATCCTCGAGTACTCAGGCCAGGCGAAGCACGAAGACGAAGCACGGGTTGGATCAAAGTGTTTTGTAGCTGAGCCAAAAATCCATGTGAGCGTTCTAACGACTTCATATGAATCAGTTGCTGAATTTCTTTCGTACTATATAATAAATCAATAAATCTAGATTTTGTTTAGCAATCATTAATATTAATTGGCTAATGTGAGTGCAATATATTACTTTCCGCATTTAATATGGTTACCAAGGTGTATCGATCACCATTTAGTGGTATCAGAGTTAGTTGATTTACATATTAAATTCATTCGTTCTTATAATGAATATTAAGCTGTTTTGAATGGATTGGTATTCTAATATGAAATTCATGTAATTCAATATATATGATATGTGAATTGTTATTTGTGGTTGATCGTAGATTTTTTATCCTCTCTTTCTTAGTATTTTTGTAAACCCAAAAATTCAAAGCGTATAGGCTTTATCTAATTTTTTTTTTCAATTATTATTACTACAATGGTAATCCGACAACGACATTCTTGATCACGACGATCGGTGAGAGACGCATCCATAACGAGGAGCCAGAACGAGACCGAAGAGCTACCTTCCAGGCCACCAGAGTCATTCGACCGTGTGGCTCTCTTGGCACATGGGTTGGGCCGCAATTTTTTCCTTTCCATGCACTAGGTTGGGCTGTGGCTGCCTCTTGGAGGCAGCCCAACCAACTCGGGGTCGGGTCCTACCGTGGCGGGTAGAGCTCAATGAAGATCAGGCTTGGGCCCGGATGCTTGGTGGGCATTAATGCCCAACCGAAAATTATATTTTTCATTAAAAATAAAAATTAGAAGTTTTATTTAGTTTATTTAAATGGGTTGGGCCCAAGTAAATATTATTTAAAACATTAAAAAATTAAATGATATGGATATCGATTTTTTTTTCAAAAGGACATATGATGGGCCTTGATTCAAATAAATTTTTCCAAAAAATTACGAAAAAAAATATTTCAAAAATGATTTGTTTTTCCATTGAAACATATGAATGTGTTCAACTACTATCCATGAACTAATGCGATTAGGTTACATGTACTATGATTCCTCACTAATATAAGATGGTTTTCATGCTCACTAGGTGCACTCCATTACGACTATAGTGCAACGGACTGTGACTATTGCTGATTACCGTGAAATATAAAAAGTGGGTCTTTTCAAAGATTATAATTTTTTTCTGTGCTAACGCATTATGTTTTTATATCCTAAATATCTTGATAGTTGTTTTCTTCATATTGCTTATAAAAGTTCTTTTTTATGCTTTTAGTAATTATTTCGAACCCTATCATGGCCTTGTTGTCAAAAGACGTCCTGATTGGAGATAACTTTCCTAAGTTGAAGTCGACGACATTAAAGAACAGCCTCACCGTGAATAGTGAGTGATCCGTAGGTTATGTTCTACGGGCTGCTCGCATGTAAGTAGATTATGCAGACTATTATCATGCATAACACGAAAGAAAGTATATCAACATTGTTCTTGTGAGTGAAAGCATTCGGTTTATCCACATTGAAGAGAAACCTGCCTTCCCTAATTCTAGTTCGTCTCGAGTCCTAAGGGAGGACTATGACAAGTGGACCATTTCAAAAAACAAGGTTGTGGGCTACATGCTCGGAACCAAGATGAAAGGGATGGAGACATTTATGGAGATCCCTGACTCGTTGCAATAAATGTTTGGGATGCAAAGCGAGCAAGCCCGTATTGAGCTAACCCGTAAGTGCACTAGCACTAGGATGGTTTTGGGAACTCTAGTGAGGGATCATGTCATGAAATGACTAACTACTTCACCAAAGCTAAACTCCATTGGGCACATATAGATGAGGTCACTCAGGTGGGAATAATAATGAATTCCTTTTCGAATGACTTCATACAGTTTACATCCAACTATATCATGAACAAGTTGACGTATGAATTGTCTCAACTATTAAATGAAATATAGACTTTCGAGTCAATCACTCGACATGGGAAGAACAAAAGGTCAGGTCTCTATGGTGACAAGAGTTCTTCGCCTAAAACCAAGAAGAAGTGGACTTCTGGTGCTGAGTCATCTAAGGCATATATGAATACATCTAAGGGGAGAGGTCTTGCTAAAAAGGAAAGGAGGAACTTCAAGAAAAGTGGAAAAGTAAAAGAGAAGAAACGAAAAAGCGTTGGTAAATATCAGTACTGCAACACAGAAGACCATTGGAAGAGGTATTGTCCTTTGTACTTGGCCGAGCTTGAGAAAAATAAGGAGAATGATGGTATGGTACCTTAAAATTCATTATTAAAGATATCCTAAATTTTTTTTGTGGATAATTGTTCATGAGCATAATCGTTCTCTTGTTGCAGAGTATATCTTGTGGAACACACGAGCATTGATGACCTTGCTAAACAATATAAGATTGAAACCCGAATTGTGGAGAAGGGCATGCTCCGCTTGAAGATCTAATTTCTCGCTAATTTTATTACTTTCATTTTTGGATTAATTTTTTTTACATGAGATGTGTCATTTAATAACCTAAGGTTTCTAGACTGTAGCATTTATGGCTATTCCAGATTGGATGAATCTTTATTTCCTTATGTTTTATTACATTATATATGATCACATGGTTGTGTCATTAAATAGTTCCTTCTATAAATTTAGTGCCTTGAATTCTTTTATGATATTTGATTATGCATGAATGCTTATGCCCTTGAGTTAAAGATATAGGATATGAAGGACTCATTTTTCCGTTCATATATTACAAAGCAGAATGTATGTAAATATATTTTCTAAAAGTTTATCACTTCATCTAATTATTATGTTAAATATGTTTTATTTTTTAAGAACTTCTTAGAGCTTCAGAAAGCGTCTAAATTACTATTTCATTTATTTGACCAGTGCACCTTTAGAGACAATGTAAGAACAAACCATTTAACCTTTCTGTCTCGAGGTCACTACGTAATAATTGCATCGTGCTTACCTTAATCCTGAAATGAGAAATGTCATTTCATAACTTCAATATATTCATTTGAGAAAGCTACACTCTAGATCCAAGGTTGTGAACTAGACGTGCTCTATTAGTGATGTATCGGGCTATGAAGTTGACATGAGTATACTTTGTGAAGTTCTGATGGGATTCATGTACAAGATTGCAGAAATGCAATGTATATCACCTCATGCTTTATTACTTGTATTATGAATAAATGAACCGCGGGCGGTATCCAAAATTAAGTAACAACTTTATTTAAATGAAACAATGTGAATTGTTAGCTCCTTGTCAATATATTGTTTCTAACTTATTCACAAGTAACAAAGGAGTTGAGGAAATAACAACTAGAAGGGTAAAATGGAAATTTACAAATCACATCTAGTTAATGATATTCATAGATAACATTCAATGGATCCACCAATATAATTAAGTTGAATTTGAGTAGAAAATAAATGCATTTGAACAGAGAGATTCTCATTGTCAACTCTTTAGTGGAGTTAGTTGGCATTAAGATAATACTCGGAAAAATTTGTGAAATTTTGAGTTCAGGTGTAGTAGCTCAAACTTTGTTTATTTTGATCCATAAGGTCACTATTACAGGTCATTAGAGTAAGATTGTTAAACTAGAAGCTAAGTAAAAATAAATTCAAATGTTGAACTAGACGTTTCTCAAAAAATGTCTAAAGGGTATTTTTATCCACATGGACATAAAATGATGTAAATGTCAAAATGAGATTTTGAATATTTTCATATCATGGAAATATAAATTATTTTCTAAAGCCGAAAAGTCATTTGAGGCATTATGAAATTAATTTCATTATTTGTGCAATATTAATTCTACAATGGGTAATTTAAGAATTGTTTTAAAAGAAAAAAAGAAGGATCTAGAAGCTCCTTCCCTAGTGCAGAGTTCGGTCAACATCATCAAAAGAAGAGAGGAATTCTTTGCCTTTGATTATAAAGATAATTACCGAAAATAAAAAGAGGAAATGAATTTTCTTGAGAAGGAAAAAAATATCCTAAGTGAGGAAACAAATTTCCCTCACTAATGTATAGGGGATGCCGGCCATGTACAAGGGAAAGATGAGAGGAAATCAAACATTATGTCATGAATACACAATAGGAAAGAGTAATTACCTTTTCTTCTATTTCTTTCTCGTATAAATAGAGGCTCACATTGAGATGTGAAAGAAACGTTTTATTCCTCTTGTTCTTTCATTGTTGCCGACCATTCTATCATCTCTCTCTAAAATATCTCTTTTATTTTGGCACCTAAGTCCTTATTAGACTTAGGCTTAAATTAGTTCTTTAGCTCATAAACTTGTTCTTGAGTTATTGTATTTAATTGTGCCCACACACAAATCCTTCAAATACTCTGTAGACTATTGTAATAAAAACCTTAGATTTCACGAGGTCACGATTAGGTGTGAAGGTAACGAGCAAGACAAGACAATCTATCTTTCCTAAGGCTTCTCAAAGATCAACCTACAAGAAAGGTTAGTAACAAGTAATTAAATAATTTTATTTTAAATAATATGATGTTCATGCAATTTTTCTAGGTTAGTAAAAGTGTTTACTAGTAAAGAATTTTTTATATTACTACATTAACTTGTTAATGAATTTTTTCTTGACCCTAGATATATTCCAACAAATGGTATCAGAGCATAGGTCAAAGTATAAGCATGTACATGTTATTTAAAATCATTATACGAAAAAAAAATTCAAAATTTACTTGTATAATGGTTTTGCTAAGATTAGAGCTTAGACAATTTTAATTTTTTAGTGCGACCTCTAAAATTAAATTGGTGTTGATTTTCCACTTGTTAAAGATGCTATATAAACACTTTAAAAACAGTTTTTAAAGATTTTATGTTTAGCATGCTCAAAAACATTTTTTGACAAGTTTGAAAATTTGTGTCTTATTGTTAAACTAGTTTATTGCACTTCTAGTTTAAATTTGTTATTGAATGTTTTATATTATGTTGTTTGTTTTATTTCGTGTAAATCATTAATATGTTAATATAACACACAATTATAATTAAAAAAAATTAATTAAACACTTCAATGAACTTCTTTTCTCAAACTCCTTGATCCGACGTACCTTTTAATTATTTGTCAATTTCTGGAAAACTTGTTAGGACTCAGTAACATAACTTTTTGCTCGGAACTTGAATTAGTGATTCTTGAACTAAATTAAATGTAAGGAAGTTAGCTATCCAATGCAATTTTTTTCAGCTTAAATCAGATACTGAATGTGTCATTTATGAAATTACTTTTAGGTGATTTTGAATCTCAAAAACTTTCAAGTGCAAAACTGAGACTTAGTATCTCACACACTTTTCTTAGGAAAAATAAAATAAATAGAATAAAAGATCCGAGTATGTTCCTTATGCCTTAGTGCATTAACACTACTCTCCCCTTACAATTATCGATTTTAGGACTCTTTTTCTAGTGTTCCACTCTATCTCCCTTTACTAAAGGAAACATGTTTCCAATCATACAAGAGAAGATGTGCCAATTCCAAAAACTAAGTGGGAAGGTTGTACTCGTTGTTTTCAACCCACGATTCCCAACACTAATGTTAAGTGCAGTTTTCGCCAGACTAAAAGTCACCCTCGTGACCCTCTCTTTGATTATAGTACTTAACTACTTCAAAAGTGAAATGATGAGACAAGGCCTCCCCCCATTGGATATTTTTCAAAGTAGATCTTCTTAAACTAAGTGGTTGGTTACACACTTATACTCAATCTCTAGTAATCCTCCCTCGAGGCCCTGCCAAAATATTTGAGTGATCAAACTTCTTTATAAGTTGGCTAGTCAAAGCGTTTATGTATTGACATCATGACTATGCATTAATGATGTATCATTTACTTATGAAATGCGACTCTTTGCGGCCTTTCCTCGAAGGAGTAAACTGTCTTTTTTGTTCAAAACACCTTTGGATTAAACTTGAAATCCTAAGCAAAAGACTAATCATAAATTGTTTCAACTTTCAGCAACATGTCTCTAAACCCCCTCTCTACTATCCTTTCCTCAAACAAACTGGAAGGTGATAACTACGTAGATTGGAAACGTAACCTAAACATCGTCCTTACTGTGGAGAAGAAAAAATGGGTACTCACCACCCTATGTCCTCCTGAAACGAGTGATGATTTGACTCAAGAAGACAAGGACGCCCTTGCGGCTTGATTCAGAGTTGATGAGATTGCGAGATGCTATATTTTAGCATCGATGAACAATGTGTTGCAACAACAACATCGTGATATTGATTCAGCCTATGGCATGCTCTTCAATCTCGAAGAAATGTTTGAAGGGCAAGGGCGTCAGACTAGAAAACAAGCGGTTCGACAGTTTATGAACTGTCGTATGAAAGCAGATACTTCTGATAGAGAACATATGATGCTGATCATAAGTTATATCAATGAAATGGAAATCCTTGGATCTGAAATTGATGGAGATAACAAAATAGATATGATCTTGTAAACTCTACCTGAATCTTTTGATACTTTCAAGTTGTACTACTCCATGAATAATCTGTTGAAATAGATAGGATTAAGAAAAATTTATCATTAACACATTAATGGCGGAATATAAAAATTTATTTTACTAGTAAAATAATTTTTACTAACATAAACAAAGTGCATATAAATGTTATATATTAAAAACATTATTTAGAGTACTTGAATAATAACATTTTTTGAACCTTTAAATAGAAGCGTCTTCGAGAAAGGTGGATCTTCTTTCTTGACTCGATTCCTTCACGTCTATTGTAGAACTCGAGAAACCTAAGGTTTCTATTACAAGAGTCTATAGAGTGTTTGAAGAATTTGTGTGTGGGCACAATTAAACAATACGAACCAAGAACAATTCTTGGATCATAAGCTAATTCTATAGAGCAAGCCAAGATCTAGGTGCAAAAATAAAAAGGAATTTCTAGAGAGAGAGAGGGAATGGTCGGCTAGAATAGAGAGAGCAAGATCAAGAATGCTACCTTTCACATCTCTATGTGAGGGTTTTATTTATAGAGGAAGGAAAATCAAGAAAGGGTAATAACCCTTTCCTATTATGCATTCATAATGTAATAGTTGACTTTCTCTCCTCTTTCTCTCCTAAGTTGGCCGGCCAACATTGTGCATTAGTGAGGAAATTTGTTTCCTCATTTAACACATTTGTTTCCTTCTCAAGAAAATTTATTTCCTTTTTCATTTGGGTAATTATCCTTATAATTAAAGGGAAATAATTCCCTCCTCATTTAGACGCTTCCTTATTTCTTTTTAGACAATTCTTAAAATACCCATTGTAGAATTATTATCACACAAATAACAAAATTAATTTATATTTTCATCACATGAAAATATTCAAAATTTTATTTTAACATTCACATCATTTTATGTCCATGTGAACAAAAATACCCTTTAGACATTTTCCGAGAAAGAGTATAGTTTAACATTTGAACTTATTTTGACTTCGCTTTCAATTCAACAATCCTGTCCTAATGACCTGTAATAGTGACCTTATGGATCCAAATGAAAAACTCTTGAGCTTCTATACTCAAACTCAAAAGTTCATAAACATTTTCCGAGTATTAGCTTAATGTCAACTGACTTCACTAAAGATTTGACACTAAGGATCTCTCGGTTCAAATGAGTTTATTTTCTACTCAAATTCAACCTAATTATATTGAGTGGATCCATTGAATGTTATCTATGTTTATCCTTCATGAATATCATCAACTAGATGAGATTTATAAAATTACCATTTTACCCTTCTAGTTGTCATTTCCTCAACTTCTTTGTTACTTGTGAATAAGTTAGAAACAATGTATTGACGAGGAGCTAACAAGTCAGATTGTTTCATCCAAATAAAGTCGCTACTTAATTTTGGACACTGCGCAGTTTATTTATTCACAATCCAAGTAGGAAAGCATGAGGCGATATATATTGCATTTCAGCAATCTTGTACATGAATTCTATATCTATGAGAACTTCACAAAGTTGGTTCATGACATCTTCATAACTTAATATCTCACCAATTGGTTCAGTCCAGGTCACTTAATGGAGCTAGAATTTGACTTTCTCAAATGAGAATATAAATGCTACAAAATGACGTATCTCATTTCAGGATTTAGGCAAGCATGATGCAATTCATACACAGTGACCTTGAGACAGAAGAGGTTGGATGGTTTGTTCTTCTATTATCTCTAAAGGTGCAATGGTCAATTCAGTATCTTCGAAAGATACATTGGAAGAGCTATAGAGTTACTAACTCTCTATGCTTTATAACCAGACATCATAGATTCCTCCAACAATCGTATTGGGATCAATAGTTTGTTGATCTTTACACTGTTACCGAGCTAATGAAGGAGCTTCACACTGCTGAGGTACTTTTAAGGAAAAAGAGGCTAATGGAGAGGCTCATGCTACTAAGCACAGAGTCTCCACCTCTGGATCTAAGAAGAGACCCAATAGAGACGAGAAGAAGAATCCTACAAAGGTTTAGAAGAAGAAGGTGCCTCGGGCTATCAAGGTGGACGAGTTTAAGGACAACTGTCATCATTGCAATGAGCCCAGACACTGTAGTAGGAACTGTCGTACCTACCTCAAGGTTAAAGGGAAAGGTATTGTAATTATTACTAAAGCTTGTTTAGTAGCTGATAATGTATCATCGTAGATTCTTAACTCCACTCCTACCAACCATATTTGTTGTTCCTTGAATGGGTTCAGGAAAAACGAAAGCTTAGAGGATGGCGACTTCTGCTTCAAGAGGGGTGATGGGAGCGTGGTGTCTGCTAAGGTTGTGGGATCCGTGATATTGTTATTTGAAGACAAAAAACTTTAAATTTGAATAGTGTGTATTTTGTTCCTTCCTTTGGGAAAAACCCAATATTTGTAGCTCAAATTGTTGAGCATGATTATTATTTAAAGTTTACTGATTTCGAATTTCTTTTTCCAATTCATTTGTCACTGATGCTTGTATGAAGAATGGTTTATACTATCTTTAACCTACACAACCTTTGTTGTTAGACACTAAACATATAATGATCTAGTTAGGGAACCGAAGAGGATCGAACCTAATGACTCATCTGATCTAATAAAATCAACACACCTTTGGCACTTAAGACATGTCCATATTAGTCAAGCTAGGATTAAGAGATTTGTGAGGGACGGTCCACTTAAAGCCTCTGCAATAGGCTCATTGCCGACTTTTGAATTTTGTATGGAAGGAAAAATGACCAAGCGACCTTTCTCTCATAAAGGTCGAAGAGCCACTAAGTTGGTGGAACTAACACATTCTGATGTATGTGTTCCGCTCAGAATTCAGGCACGGCAAGGATTCGAATACTTCGTTATCTTTACCAATGATTACTCAAGATATGTATTTGTCTATCTGCTCAAACAAAAATCCAATACCTTTATTTAATTTTTTTCAGGCTTTAGTGGAAAAGAAAACTAGCAAACAGATCAAAAATCTTCAATCCGATCGAGGTTGTGAGTACTTTAATGAAGAGTTCGATCAATTTTTTAAAGAAGAAGGTATCACTTCTCAGCTTACAACACCTGGCACACCTCAACCAAACAGACTGTCAGAGAGAAGGAATCAAACTCCGATGGAGATGGTTAGATCAATGATGAGTTACTCATCACTCCCTAATTCCTTTTAGGGGTATGCCCTCAAAACTTCCACATACATTCTGAACCAAGTTCCATCTAAAACGGTCCACGGTACTCCTTATGAACGATAGATTGGGCGTAAAGTTAGTTTAAGCCACATTAGAATTTGAGATTGTCCTGCACATGTGCTAAGGCAAAAGAGCAGGAACTTGGCTAGTAGGTCAGAATTATGTGTGTTTGTTGGATATCTAAAGGAAACCAAAGGTTTCACATTCTATAGTCCCAAGGACGAAAAAATGATTTTCAGCACTAATGCTTGTTTCCTTCAAGAGGACTTTATGAAGAATATGAAACCTAGAAACAAAGTTGTGCTTGAAGAAAAGTTGGGTGAGGATGCTTTTACCTCATCTGTAAGAACTGTTCTTACCCCAACTGAAATCCAACCTATCAATTCTGAACCTCGTCAAGTAGAACTTTGACGTATGGGAGGATTTCTGAAAAGCCCGACAGGTACATGCCGTATGACGAAACTCTTGTAACAGTCTTTGACATGGATGACCCTGTTTCCTACAGCCAAGTAATGGCTGGTTTTGAATCTAAACTTTGGCTTGACGCCATAAAAGTTGAGATGCATTCGATGTATGTTAACAATGTCTGGAAACTTGTAGACTTACCTGAAGGGGTCAAACCCGTAGGGTGTAAGTGGATCTATAAGAAGGAAAGTGGTTTGGATGGGAACGTTGAGACGTTCAAAGAATGACTATTGGATAAAGGTTACACCCAAAAGGAATGTATCGATTATGAAAAAACCTTCTCGTCTGTCGCAATGCTTAATTTTATTTGCATACTTCTATCCATATATGCCGCTCTCGATTATGAGATCTGGAAAATGGATATCAAGACTACAGTTCTGAATGAAAATCTTAAAGAGCACATTTTAGACAATATCGTGGAAGGTGGTCAAGAGACCAAGGTTTGTGAGTTGATTAAATCCATTTATGGATTAAACCAAGCATCTAAGTCATGGAGTATTAGATTTGATGATACTGTAAAAAGCTTCGGTTTTGAACAGTCAATAGATGAACCTTGTGTTTATAAGTTAATACACGAGGGCACGGTAGTTTTCTGGTATTATATGTCGATGATATATTACTCATTGGTAATGACGAGGGCACGGTAATGTTTCTGGTTAGCTAAGCAGTTTGATATGAAGGATCTAGGGGAAGCTGCGTAAATTCTGGGGATTCAGATCTTTCGAGATCGAAAGAACATGAATTTTTCGCTCTCCCAAGCATCTAATATAGTTCAGGCGATGGATCGCTTCGCCATGCAAGACTCTAAGAAGGACCAAACCACATTTAGACATGGAGTCTCACTCTCTAAAGACCAGTCTCCCAAGATTGCACAAGACATTGAGCATATGAAAAAAATTCCCTATGCTCCGGTCGTAGGAAGTCTCGTGTATGCTATGTTGTGCACTAGACCAAATATATGTTTCGTTGTTGGCGTACTTAGCCATTTCCAATCAAATCCTGGACACGAGCACTGGGTGGTTGTTAAGCATGTTCTTAAGTATCTTTGTAAAACTAGGAACTTGATGCTTACATATTCAGGTACAGACCTGGCTATGAAGGGGTATATCAATCTTTCAGACGGATAGGGAATCCAGAAAATCCACTTCAAGATCTCTGTTCATCCTGAATGGTGGATCTGTTGTTTGGAGGAGTATCAAGCAATCTTGCATTGCTGACTCCATCATGGAAGAAGAATATGTGGCTGCTTGTGACGCATCCAAAGAGGTTGTATGGCTTAGAAAATTCCTTAAATATTTGGAAGTCGTTCCAAATGAAAACGAGCTCATGATATTTTATTGTGATAATACTGGGGCTGTTGCTAACACAAAGGAATCTCGAAGCCATAAGCGCTCTAAGCATATTGAGAGGAAATACCATTTGATTAGAGAGATCGTGTAGCACGGAGACGTGGAGGTGAAGAATTAATATCTCAACGGTAGTCATCCTTGCAGATCCAATTACCAAGGCCCGACATGGTCTTCGACCAACATCGAGACAAATTAGGCATGAAGAACTACTCTCATTTTCTTTGAGTCAAGTGGGAGTTTGTCCATAGAGATGCCCAAAAGAAGATTATTTATTTGCATATAGATGTAATATAAATCTTTCAGAGTCCTTATTGTAATACGTTGATAAAATTAATAAAAGTTGAAACGTTCATTCACTCTTTTTTGTTTATTTGAAGATTTATGAGATTCAATAGTCTTATAGTCCCTAATCAAACTTAACAATGTATGAAAAGACAAATGTAGATTTGCGTGAACAAATCTTCATGATTTTCTTAAAACGAAATATTCACAATCTAAAGATCAATGGACTATTGACCCTAGTATGATTATTGGAAGAATCTATGATGTCTGGTTACGAGGCATAGAGAGTTAGGAACTCTAAAGTTCTTTCAGTGTATCTTCCGAAAATACTGAATTGAACAGTGCACATTTAGAGACAATGTATGCATTGACCAGAACAAACCATTTAACCTCTGCTGTCTCTAGGTCAATATGTATGAATTGCATCATGCTTACCGTAATCTTAAAATGAGACATGTCATTTCATAACTTCAATATATTCATTTGAGAAAGATACACTCTAAATCCAAGTTTGTGAACTAGATGCGCTCTATTAGTGATGTATTGGTTATGAAGTTGACATGAGTATACTTTGTGAAGTTCTCATAGATATGACATGTACAAGATTGCTGAAATGCAATGTATATCACCTCATGCTTTATTACTTGGATTGTGAATAAATGAACCGTGCGGTATCAAATATTAAGTATCGATTTTATTTGGATGAAACAATGTGACTTGTTAGCTCATCGTCAATACATTGTTTCTAACTTATTCACAAATAACAAAGAAGTTGATGAAATAACAACTAGAATGATAAAATGATAATTTTATAAATTTCATCTAGTTGATGATATTCATGAAGGGTAACTATAGGTAACATTCAATGAATCCACTCAACATAATTAAGTTGAATTTGAGTAGAAAATAAACTCATTTGAACCGAGAGATCCTTCACGACATTCATCTCTCATATTTTAATCCTATTTTCTCTCAATTACTATGTGTCTTTCGTAAATTACAGTACAATTTACAAAAATCAATTCAGCATAATTAATAATGTTCATTCATTTTCGGCCGGTTTTAATTCTTATTTACAGCTTCATATTCATTTATTTATTGAAAATATTTCATATTACCGAATTTTAATTCGTTTCAAACAGATCTGGTTGTTCACAAATTTGTTCAAATTATCCATTTACATTGTCCAGTATTTACGCTCGTTAATTGATATTCAATTTACAGTGGAACGGATTGGTTCCAACATAAATTGAATTGAGTTTTCTAACGTAAATTGAATTTATATTGTAAATAGAGTTGAGTTTTACAACGTAAATTGAATTTTTACTAGAAGCTTTTTATCAATAATTGCATACTAATTAACAAAACACATTTATTATAGAGGAAGGAAAATCAAGAATGCTACCTTTCACATCTCTATGTGAGGGTTTTATTTATAGAGGAAGGAAAATCAAGAAAGGGTAATAACCCTTTCCTATTATGCATTCATAATGTAATAGTTGACTTTCTCTCCTCTTTCTCTCCTAAGTTGGCCGGCCAACATTGTGCATTAGTGAGGAAATTTGTTTCCTCATTTAACACATTTGTTTCTTTCTCAAGAAAATTTATTTCCTTTTTCATTTGGGTAATTATCCTTATAATTAAAGGGAAATAATTCCCTCCTCATTTAGACGCTTCCTTATTTCTTTTTAGACAATTCTTAAAATACCCATTGTAGAATTATTATCACACAAATAACAAAATTAATTTATATTTTCATCACATGAAAATATTCAAAATTTTATTTTAACATTCACATCATTTTATGTCCATGTGAACAAAAATACCCTTTAGACATTTTCCGAGAAAGAGTATAGTTTAACATTTGAACTTATTTTGACTTCGCTTTCAATTCAACAATCCTGTCCTAATGACCTGTAATAGTGACCTTATGGATCCAAATGAAAAACTCTTGAGCTTCTATACTCAAACTCAAAAGTTCATAAACATTTTCCGAGTATTAGCTTAATGTCAACTGACTTCACTAAAGATTTGACACTAAGGATCTCTCGGTTCAAATGAGTTTATTTTCTACTCAAATTCAACCTAATTATATTGAGTGGATCCATTGAATGTTATTTATGTTTATCCTTCATGAATATCATCAACTAGATGGGATTTATAAAATTACCATTTTACCCTTCTAGTTGTCATTTCCTCAACTTCTTTGTTACTTGTGAATAAGTTAGAAAAAAATGACAGTTTGAAAAATCATAACAACTTAATACCTGTAAATCGCTAGTTTTAATCTTCCAGTCGGTAGTGATGATTGATTTTAGAAAGAAAACTCTTCAACTTCTAAACTTTTGCATGTAATGACTTTCTCTCTCCTTGTTTCAGATTTTAGTTAATGCAATAATTATTTGGGCGATTTTGAGCATTAATTAACCGAATATTGTTTTTAAATTTCATTTTTATTATTTTTGGCGGGATTTCAAAATTTGGGGCATTTTTGGTACGAAAATTTTGTTAATTAAAAGTGTGGACATTTATAAAAGTTTTACTAAACGTTGAACAAAACCAAATTACTAAACCCCTATATGGTTATTATATACATTAACTCATAAATAAATTCATTTGAACCGACAGATTCGCAGTGTGAACTCTTTAGTGAATCGTCAGTTGACATTAAGCTATGACTCGGAAAAAGTTTGTGAACTTTTAAGTCCAAGTATAGTTTCTAAAGCCGAGATGTCGTTTGATGCATTATGAAATTAATTTCATTATTTGTGCAATATTAATTCTACAATGTGTATTTTAAGAATTATCTTAAAAGAAATAAGGAAGCATCTAGAAGCTCCCCCTAGATAGTATTTCGGCCAACATCAATTGAGAGAAGGAAATTATATCTAGAAATTCTTTTGCCTTGAATTATGAAGATAATTGCCAAAAGAGAAAAGAGGAAATGAATTTCTTTGATAAGGAAATAAATGTGTTAAGTAAGGAAACAATTATCCTCACTAATGCAATGGTATGGCCGGCCATCTGCAAGGAAAAGAGGAGAGGAAATCAAATATTGTGTCATGAATACATAATAAAAAAGGGTAATTACCCTTTCTTGTATTTACTTCTCCTATAAATAGAGGCTCATATTGAGATGTGAAAATAAGTTTTTTTCTCTTGTTTTCTATCTATATGTCCGACCACTTCCTCTCTCTCTCTCTCTAAAATATCTCTTTTATTTTGGCACCTAAGTCCTCATTAGACTTATGCTTAATTTAGCTCTTTACCTCATAGATTTGTTCTTGAGTTATTGTGTTCAATTGTGCCCACACAAAATCATTCAAACCCTCTGTATACTCTTTTAATAGTAATTTTAGGTTTCTCGAGTTCACGACTAGGTGTGAAGGAAACGAGCAAGACGAGACGATCAACATTTCCTAAGGCTTCCGAAAGATCAAGCTACAAGAAAGGTTAGTCCCAAGTAATAAAAATTTAGATGATGGTTTTATATAATAAGATGTTCATGCACTTTGCCTAGGTTAGTAAAATTATTTTACTTGTAATTTTTTTTTTATATTCCGTCATTAACTCCTTAATGATAAATTTTTCTTAACAGTATACCCATTCCAACACCTTCTTCTCTCCAGCAACCACAATCGGCCCAAGAGCACCAAAAGCCTCCATACTCTTGGGCCTGATTTCGTTCTTCTCTTCAGCGGCATATGCTCATCCGCAGCCGGCCCAAAAGCCCCAAAATAAGAAGGCCTACCGTGGGCAGTAGCTGGGCCCGAGTGAATAGGGTTTTAGGAGAATATCACATCACGCGTTGGGGAGAAGAAGGGGTTTCCCGAAGCAGAAGAACCCTCTTTTCAGAAATTCGAAAGAGCGTCTAAGGGGTTGCCCAAAATAGCGATCTCCCCACCACGAGCCTTTCCATTACTAGTTCTATTCCTTTTCTCCTTCCTTCTTGTACAATCTATGACTTTTCTTCCAGGTTTCGAGGTGGGCTGCAGGTTTACGTTGGGTAGAGTTGCGCAAGGCTGGTCGGGATGACAAGAGAAGCCGGAGATCTAGTCCTAGCGTCCATCGGAGGTGAAGTTCTTATCATCGGAGACTTCGATCCTTCAGCGAAAGGCAGCGAAGGCATCTTCGCGGGAGTAGAAATCGTAGGTTGAGACAAGGGAGGGTTCGAGGCCTTCGCATGAGTTGTGGAAGTAATCGCTGGAGCAAAGTGAACCACAGATGCCTTCGTCTTCGACTTGAGCATCGCCGGCTGAGACGAGGGAGGGTTCAAGACCTTTGCATTGAGATGTGGGAGGCGTCACTGAAGGAGGGTAGGCCTCTTCCACCTTCGTCTTTGACTTGAACATCTCCGATGAGGAAGCTTTTGGAAGTCAAGTTTTGGGCGTCGATGTCCAGGCCTTTGCTGAGTCGTCGAGTTTATTCAGGTAAGGAGATTTCGTTTGGTTGGAATGAGAGCTGGATTTCTAATTGTCAAAGGAAAAATTCTTAGGTCCTTCAGGACTACGCTTGGCTTTGTTTTTTAGTGAGTCATGTCCGGTCCAAGGGGATGTAGAAGACTCCCCGTAGCCTTTGAACCTCCACTGGTTTTCGAGTAACTTGTTTGGCGCGTCACCTCTCAGCCAAGGGCCAAACCTGGGTTTCTCTCCAGCTTTTGGGTGAGATTCCTTGCATTCAGTTTGGCCGTGGCCTATTTTGCCACAAACATAACAATAGTCTTGAAGTTTTTCAAATTTGAACGCCACCCACAATTTCTGAGCTTCAGATCCGAGTTGCACATAAACTTCATTCTTTAATGGTTCGCTAACAACAATGGTAACACGGACCCGAATAAAATAGCTTGTGATAAGATCATCCTTATTATTTTCTATTTTCAGCACTTTGCCCAATTTTTTGCCCTGAACTTCACCTATCTTGACTGACCTGTTAGTTTCAGGTAAGTCGTGCAGTTGCACGCAGAAGTTCTGAACTCATGTTGACCAGCTGCAAGGTCCCGAAGCACAAGTAAGGGTTGGTCGAAGTTCCATGGGCTCAGGTCCGGAACACGTTGTTTGTCGGAGAGCATGCCAAATCGAAAGCAGTAAATACCGACATTGTCTCCAAAAATGGTAAGCGAGCTCTTAGGTCTCGAAATTTTAGTGATTACGGACCTGAACGCCAGTTTGTTGATGACTTTGGAGCACATGAGTCTGCCATAAAGACATGTCGTCGTTGAAAGTCACCACGTTGTCTTCGCCTTCGTCTTCCACACCCAGCTCCGACCACCGTTCGCACAAATCATCCATGGTGAAAGCTCTGACCGGTCCTTTATAAGAAACAGAGGATTTTGTGGAGAAGACACAAAAAACATGTGACTACTGAGAGTATGATAGAGCTTGTAAAGGTCAGGTGTATCTCCTGACTTTGGTTAAGTATTCCGGCGAACTAGAGGAGCTATGTCGGAGAGGAGGGTGTTTTTTCCTTGTTGTATGGAGAGCGATTGAAAGTCCTATTTTTCTTTTGTTAAAACCAGGATTTGCAAAAGTTGCACACGGCATGAACTTACCGCACGTGTAACACGTAAATAAATGTAATGAGTACATGTCTCCTGACTACAATAATCGTATACATCGTTATACATGATTAAAGCAATTCACTGACCTCTCGAAAAAAATAAGTAGCGCTGTTAAACTTATTAATTGCTATATAGCCAAATGTTTTCAAAAAATTGATTAATAGTCAGTAATCAAAATAAATTTATATATATTAATTAAAAATGTAATTTATTAACATCAATTACTAACATTTACGTCACAACAAATGATTATTTACTAAACAAACAAAATAAATGGGTAATTTAGAACTATTTTTGAAAAAAAATTAAGAACTACCTCAACTTGATAAGACTTCAACTCAACGATATTCTAATTTATATCAATTCCACTGTTAAGATACGTTTATAGGCCTTTAAATGTTTTTAATAAAATAATAATAAAAAAGACCTCATTATAACATGAAACGTGAGGATTTCTATTACTTCAGATTTGTACCAAGAACTTCAACAATGTTGCTCAAACACACAAGAAGCCCACCACAAACTCCAAATCTCTATAGGGTCCATTATACATATAAAGTTATAAGAGAGCATCGTAAATAAAAGACGAACATATTTTCCTTATGTTTGATTGAGTTCAGCAGCGCCAGCTGTTCTGTCGCTTGGTCTCGAAGGAAGCGCCGTCGTTGAGCATGTCTTGGGCGTCGGTCTCCATTCCGAGCTTGGAGAGGGCGAGGGCCTGCAAGTAGAAGGCTGTGGGCCACTCAGGTATGCACACTTGGGCCTGCATTGCGTCTCTCAGCGCCAGCTCAGCTTGTCCGTTCATCAAGTACGCAAACGCTCTCCTCGCAAACACCGTCGCCGACCCCGCCGGCATCGTCAACACCAACTACTCCCACATTATAAATTTGTATACATATCTCTTTGTTAAATTATAAGTTTGAGCATCATTTTTGCTGGGAACAGTCCCGTAATACCTTGATAAGTCGCATCTTTTATGTTTTTTTCCCACCGCCCTTAAAATTTGTTTTTTCCCATTTCTCTTCAAGACCATTAATCATTTCAGTTTTATATTTTTAACATTTTCATCTTACCCTTAATTAGTCCAGAATACTAAAAAAATTAAAAATTTATCAAGAGAGAAGATGAAATGCCGAGTTTTGAATTTTTTTTTTAATTTTTTTATAAATAAATCGGGAGTAATTAAGGGTTGAGATGAAAATGTTATTAAAAATAAAACTAGGATAAATGGTCTTTTCAAGTTTCTTTTAGCGGAAAATTGAGAAAAAAATCATTTTTAAGGGATATGAAAAACAAACATAAAGAGATGTCGCATTTGGGCAATTTATCTAATAATTTAGGGACTATTTGCACACAAAAATATCCTTGTGTTGAATAAAATGAGTTTTTTTTCAGATGTGGCATCGTCAACTTTTCGGGCGTTAAAAGAAGTTTAAGCTTTATGCTACCTTGGAATAATATTCGATGGCACTTTTGAAATCCTTGTCTCTGAACGCGATATCTCCAAACTTCTTGGTGTTCAGCATGTCCTGTACTTGCTGCGTCCATTCTTGGAATGAAAGCTACACGTCCAAAACAACAAGCTTTTGATACCCGTGTTTTTATTCTTGTTCACGGTTATGACACTTGGTTTGAAATGAATGATTTATTATCATATCTTCACACGGAGACACAACTGTAACATATTTAAACTACGTGTCTCGCTTGAGACCGACTGAGTGCTCGACAATACCTCATTTTCGGCGCCCTCTTCGTCTTTATAACCCGTTTTCAACAATATATCGTGAATGGAAGTGAGATCCATTCTTGCACAAGCCTTCCCGAGCGGAGATAGCATTGTCGGTAGAGCTACAGTGGTTTTAGGTAACCCCATGAGGACATGTGAAGCCACCTATACACAAGACCACAAGTGAAGGGTTAAATAAACAAAACAAAAAGATTGAAACTTTCAAAATGGGGAGTAAAAGAATTCACCTCTTTCTGCTTTTGAAGTGGCGTCACAGCCGTGAGAAGAAATTTGGTGTCGGGTCGATCCCTAGCCTCGGCCTGAAGACATTTTGAAGCGAGCTCAACCAATTTTGTCGCATCATCATTCTCGTACTGCCCTTCCAATGATGAATCCATCACGCACAACACACTCTTGCCTCTTATTAAGTCTAGTGCCTAAACATTCCCCAAAAATGAGTCATGCAAAGGATTTTGATCAAAGGAAGGAGGCAAAAAAACAAAAACAAAAGGAAGCTACTTACATGGCTTGGAGGAATATGCTTTCCACTTAGAAGGTCCAAAAGAACAGTTCCATAACTGTATATAACACTCTCGGGGATGACTCTGCCTGAAAATCAAATTTCAATTTGTTCCTGTGCTTATTCAAATTGATTAGAATATTCCCTCCGGTTGCTAAAAAAGGGTACCTGTGCGAAGAAACTCGGGCGGGGTGTAAGCTAAATTAGTACTGTAGCTTTTACCATCTCGACTATTTTTCATGAGGCCAAAACTCGATAGACGCGGGTCCCCATCCTGAATAGAAAATAAAGCTACATAAATATGATTTGGATTAAGCTTACTAGATTGTTGGACCGGTGCAGCATTGTTCTTCGTTAATTCCAAAGATATATCATGCAGCAAAAAAATACGAACGGTAAAAAAAGACGATCATAGGTTGACCCACTTCTCATTCACTTGGCAGATCAAACCGTTCTCAAATTCTAGGACCACAAGAACATGTCATTGTTGGTCTAGTTCATATAGTTCTCAAATGTGAGCATCTCACACTTGATCAATGTATCCAAATTCGATATATCCAGCAAGGAAAACCGACCAGATCAGAAAGACAGGTTTTATTCAAAATGACATGAATTGTAAAGGATAAGGATGATAGACGATCTAGACAGAACTGTATGTCATAAATGTGGCAGTACTTAAATAAATCAATTACTTAGGAGGGGCTACAAAACGTACAGCTCATAAATATGAATCTAGCCCAACTACAAAAAAATTAAAATAAAAAGAAGGAAGAAAAGATTCATTCTTGAAAAATTCAAAAAACTTACCTCGTCAAAGAGAACTCGATATGCGTTTAAGTCATGGTAAATCTTTCGATTTTCAGCATGGCAGTGATCGAGGGCTTGTGCAACATAGTAAGCAACTCTAACCCGCATTTCCCATGCCAATGGTTTCTTTTCCCCTACATGAAAATACAAGCAGTAATTTAAAATGCATAACTACAAAAAGTTAGTACAAGAGCATTTAAGCGAAGCACAATTAAACTTAACAGCTTGTCAGTTAAAAGTATACCATCAGTACAAAAGCATAAGGATGCTTTGATAGAGAAGCGCAGACAAGCATTTAATAACGTATGGAAAGACGAAGATAGAAAACAAGTAAAAGGGTAAAAGAAGAAAAAGGGATAGGGAAAAGGTTAATCTTGGTAATGAGGGAAAAAGAAAAGCAAAAAAAAGTGTGAGCAGAAGTATAGAAATGGAAAGGCAATAATTAAGACAATTTTCTTTTTGAGAGAATTCTTACAGTGGAAGAGGTGTTTAGAGAGAGTCTCATTAGGCATAAACTCGGCGACCAAGAGCCTCTCATCTCCTTCAGAGCAGCATCCAATCAGATTCACCAATCTCTTGTGCCTCACTTTCCCAACTCCAGATGCCTCAGCCTACGAAAATTAAAATATTAAAAGTAAAAAAAAATAATACCCATTTGGCTTCGTTTGCGGGGAAGCAAAAAAGGCTCACCACAAACTGTTGGGCGTCAGGCCAGGACTGTTTGGAGAAGCGCTTAACAGCGACCAAGCGATTGTTGTGAAGCCTTGCTCTATAGACCACATTCGGAGCTTTATCGCCACTTTCGGAGACTATGGAATCGGAGCTGAATCCATTCGTGGCTTTCCTCAGCTCGCTCAGGCTATACTCTTTGAACGCCTGAACTCGTTCCTCTTCTTCCTCTTGGCTGATCCCATTCCCTGGAACAACACACTCAGAGAAAGAAAGAGAGAGAGAGAGTGAGAGAGAGAGATGAACCTGGGTCGGGTTTGATGGCATCCGGGTCGTCCGGGGAATGAAGGTGAGTGGTCTTGGATTGGAAACAGCCCATGTGATGTGGGATTTTTGGTCTTTCTTTTGGAGTCTTGTTGTTTTTTTATTTGTTCAAGCGACCATTGTTTTTTTGTTTGTTTCGTTTTGTTTTCCAAAGCTATTTCGACATCAAGCGGATCTAGTTAGTAGGAATGATGTGTGTCGTTTGATGCTTTTTCTTCTTTGTCTCTGTTTCGAAGAAGAAAAAGAAGAGAGAGAGTGAGAGAGAAAGAACGAACGAACAAATGTTGGAGAGAGAGAGAGAGAGAGATGCAACGTCTTGAAGAGGGAGAATTAGAAAGAGTTTTTCATGAGGAAGTGAATCTGCGTGAAAAAGAGTAGAGAGGGAGACAGAAGAGAGAGAGAGCTTGTGGGGTCCACATAAATGCATTGCGAGGGAGATGATCACATGATAGGTCTATCATGAAGCACGTGCCATCTCTTCCACTCTTCATGATGTGATCACACACTACCACTCTCGTGTTTAATGCAGTAAAAAATGTTGAGCTTTTCTTTTTCTGATATTATTCATTCTCTTTGTGAATCACGTTTGTGAGAACGGGATTTTTTTTTTTTTTGAGAAAACGTGGGCGGTACCACGAGAATTGATATAAAGAACCCTTATTTCGGTGGCGGAGGTTTATTGTGGTTACAACAAAATTTATTATCTTTAATGACTTCTCGAGCGGCACAAGCCCCTTCCACTGCACGTCGGAATTCACTATAAGCGCTTATTTTCTTAAGTTGTGAGCTACTAGATCACAAAAGCGAGGAATAAAATTAAAAACACACTCCGTGAAAGCCGAATCACGCTAAGGCAATCGGACTGAATTACAACTCGGGTCCACCCAAGGTCCCCGGCGAAGTGCAGGCCTCTGAGGATGGTCGTCGCTTTCGCGAGCACCGGAGCGAAACCAACCAGTCACTGAGATGTCCGAGGTAATAACCTCCCCCGATGGTCTCGGATGACACAGTCGGTTCCAAATCTCTTTCCTTGGAGGTCTATGGCCGCGTCAACACTCACCGCGACCACACCGAGGCTCGGAAGAGGCCAAGAGGCAGTTGCACCTCTCTCCTTATGGACACTAGCACCGAAGTTGAATTTTTTGTAGTTTTTAAGATATGATCCGGTCCATTCCACAAGCTCATCGGCCTTCCATCTCTCATGGTCTAAGGTGATTTTATTTCTTTGATTCCAAACCTCCAAATGTAATAAATAATTCAAACTTACCAACCTCGAGGTGCTCCTTGGCATAGGTGAGATTGAGGTGGCTTCCTTACCCCGGACATCTCCAACGATCCCTACAAATCCGGCAATCTTCCAAACCTTTCGAGCCCCTTGGCAGCCTCAAATGGCATGAGTCACTGTTTCGGGACCTTTTTGGCAATCGGGGCATCAACTCTCATCAACTATCTTCTTACTCAAATTCTTCATTTTTATCGGGATTCAACCTTTGCACACTCTCCACACCATTAGCTTAATTTTAGGAGGGACCGAGAGCTTCCACAAGAATCTCCACCAATCGGAGGCCCCGAAGGATCGGATGGGCTGGACCTCGGGTACCCGACATCACCACACGTAGGCTAAATTAGCTCTTTAGCTCATAGACTTGTTATTGAGTTATTGTGTCTAATTGTGCCCACACACACATCCTTCAAACATCTATAGACTCTTATAATATAAACCTTAAGTTTCTCAAGTTCTACATTAAACGTGAGCCAAGGAAGAAGATCTACCTTTCTCAAGACGCTTCAATTTAAAGGTTCAAGAAAGGTTAGTATTCAAGTACTTTAAATAATGTTTTTAATTTATAACATGTTCATGCACTTTTCCTAGGTTAGTAAAATTGTTTATTTGTAAAGAAATTTTATATTCCGCCATTAATATGATTAATGATATTTTTTCTTAACCCTAGACCTATTCCAACAGGAAGACACTCGAGACGTAAGACGGAATGGCTTGGAGAATCGACTTGATAAGAACCTCCCTATAGAATTGGAGAACCAAGTCCCCCTCCATGACTTGATCTTCTCCTAGATTCTATCACGAGCGAAGGCAAACAACTCTTTCCTCCTCTTTCCGGTGACGGTTGAGAGCCCAAGGTACCGACGATGGCACTCGGTAGTCGTTACCTTGAGTAAGTGATATCGACTTTTTCTTCCACTCCTACGTTGCAGCCAAAGCAGATGTCAGACTTTGAGTAGTTTATACGTTGTCTCGACGCCGCCGCATAGGTCTCGAGACATGTGGCCACTGCCGCAGCCTCCCTCAAACAAGCTCGGAAGAAGATGAGGTTGTCATCTGCGAAAAGCAAGTTCGAAACTCGGAGGTTTTGTCGGCCGAAACGAACCCCGGTGATGTCTCCTCTCTTCTCCCATTCTCTTAGGAAGTAAGACAAACCTTCCGAGTACATGAGGAAGAGGAACGATGAAAGAGGATCCCCTTGCCGCAACCCTCTCTTAGGAATCACCCTCCCTTTCGTCTCGCAGTTGATGTTGAAGGAGAATGCAACCGACTTGACGCACCTCATAATCTTCCCCACCCAAGCTTTCGCGAAGCCCATCTTCAACATAATTTCTTTGAGGTACGGTCACTCCACCCGGTCATAGGCCTTAGCCATATCAATCATAAGGGCTGCAAACTCTCTGTTCCCAAACCTTCCCTTCTTCATTGTGTGCATTCCTTTTAAACAAACCATCACATTATCAAAAATCGGCCTCCCTCCAACGAAAGCTCCTTAATTCTCTAAGATCTCCTTGTCCATAAAGCCCCTCAAACTCATCACAAAACATTGGGAGCTTATTTTATAGATGTTACATAAACTAATGGGATGAAACTCATTCACCTTTGTCGGCTTCTCAACTTTTGGGATGAGGATGATTATGGTGTCGTTGAGTCCGGTCAAGGGTTGGTCGTTATTGAGGATGTTGAGGCACGCCTTGGTCACTAAGGTCCCCACCGTTCCCTAGTGCTGTTGGTAGAAGAGGGCAGGGAACCCATCGCTATTCGGCGCCTTGATGGGAAACATTGAGAAGAGCGCATCTTTGACCTCCATGTCCTCGAAGGGGCGCAACAACTCGATGTTGATTTCAGGCGTGATGACCAGGTCAACTCCCTCCAAACGCTGTCCCGATGACGTCCTCGGTCGTGTTGGAGGATTCAAAGATCCCGCAAAAGTACTCCGTCACCACCTCCTCAACATCGATGTCTCCCTCCTTCCAACACCCTTACTCATCAAAGAGGCCGCTAATATGGTTCTTCTTCCTCCTCGCCAACGCCTTACGGTGGAAAAGCGTAGTATTTTTTGTCCCCACATTTCATCCACCCTTTGCGACTTCTCTGTCTCCAAAATTTTTCCTCCTTCTCAAGTAATGCATCGAGCTGCTGTTGTTCGCAATTCAAGCTCCCTCGTTTCCTCCCAGGTTTTTCACCAACCCTCCGCACAACTTCTTTTTGGTTCTCAATTCTAGTCTTGAGGGCCCGTCTCATCTCGCAACGACCCCAATCCTTCAGTCCCTCCCTGCTCCGACTTATGGCCTCTTGGAGGGTCGCAATATCTCCAGTATCCCCCACCCAAACCCACGCTCCTTTATCTGGGCCCCACAATCGTCATTGTTGCACCATGTCTCTTTGAAGAAGAACCTCCCTCGATGCCTAGGGGAGGACTATTTTTTCCTGCCTCGGGTCGTCAAAAGGATGTGTCGACGATCAGAAATGCAATATTCAAGATGAAAAACTTTCACTCTATGAAACATCGCTGTCCACCTCGAGTTTGCAAATGCATCGGTCGAGTCTTACCTCCACACTGTCTGACGCATCACTTTTGTGCCAGGTGAACTCGGCCCCGATGTAGCCCAAGTCCGTTAGGTTGCAGTCCTCCGCCATATTGCGGAACGCCTCGGGGAGGCGGGGTTCATGAAATCTCCTATGGCTCAGCTCCCCATTCTCCATAACTTCATTAAGGTAACCACCCACGATCCATGGACCTTCCCACCGATTAATAACCCGCCTCACCAGCTCCAAAGAGTGCTTTCGATTAGCGTCGACCAGATCGCCATACAGTCCTAGGAACTTCCACGTCAATCTTGTCTCGTCTGAGATCTTACCCTCAATGTGAAAGCGAGAGTAAGATCCCAACTCGAATCGAATCGAGTCCCGCCACATCAGCAGAAGCCCACTTGACGCAAATTCCACTTGACTCCTCATCCTTTCAAGAACCATAGCCGCTATGCTAGGTCGCAATCTAAAAACACGTGAACTCACAATTCTTGTTGATGTTGATCGGAGCTGCATGTCGGATCAACACCAGAAAATATTATGGCTAGATAACCTGCGATTGAAAGCAATTCGACCTCAGTCTCCAGAGAATGAGTACAAACATGTGGCTGAGTAGAAGCTTCCAAATATTTTTTTAGCGTCTACAATTGGATCGAGATTTGGAAGCTTTGACTCAACCACAATTAAGAACTGAAGACTTAATTTTCTCTTCCTGACGACTGTTTCAAGATATCTCGAAAGTCATGTGTGTAACTACTTACTTTTCAATATAATAGTTTTGCATTGTGTATTGACATTAATAGTCTTACATTTTGTATCTATAATTTATTTTGGTGCAATGTTAGACTCATTAAACATCGAGATGGTCGTGCTTCGTCACACTATGTTTCTTAGGAAAATTGAATTTCTCACTAAATTAGTTTCATCTCCGTATGGAAGAATTTTTTTTTTTAACAATGCAACATTCGTGTGAATCGTGTTCGAGAGTCTGATTTTAAGACATAAATTTTGAAGGCAGATTCAACAATTTCGTGTACTCATTGATTTAATTTTCAATGAGCAACTTATTGAATTAGTTTGAGTGAGAAACTACCATGGAGGAAAATCAAAGAGATTTTTCGTAGAGCTAGGGTTACATTTTTGCAAAGATATGAAAGGAGATAGTATTTTATAGTATTAGAAAAGTGAATAATTTATAATTTTACAAAGAAAATCGTGGGATCCGAATTCAAAATATTTTCAAAACTATAATCAATATGCAATATACTCATCGTAGGAGTAATCAATATAATGTATACTAAAACGACAAATTTGGATACTAGTACCAAGCTCGAAAAAAACATGTATACTAAAAATAGTATTGGAGTAATAAGTATAGAGAAGTTTCATTTTTAGACCCTAAAACATGCTAAATATTTATTTTAGACCCAATTTATAAAAGTATTTAATGAACTTTAGGTCCAAAATCGGACAAAAATGTCATTATAGACAAAATAGTTAGTTTTTGTCTTTTAGTTTTTTGTTTTAAATTTAAGAGATTTAACCGATGGGTTATGCATGATATTTTTTTGTTAAAACTTATTAAATGATGTTCGTATAGTAATTATTAGGAACATATATATTATACCGGATTAATTTTGGTTACATTTAAGTAACCTTTGAGTTTGAAACTTTAAAAAACGATGAAAACTTTCAACTTCATCGTATGGTATGATATGATATAAAAAAATACAAAAAATGACACTTGCAGTCGCTTTTATTTCAAAACGACGTCTAAAGTGTCTTTTTTTGTATCGTACGTACGATAAAATTCTAAATTTTTGTCGTACGTACGATGATACTCAAAGTGTTCATCGTTCTTTAAAGTTCAAAACAAAATATTGTTTGAAATTTAACTAAAATTAGTTTGAAATTAACATATATGTCGCTAATAATCATTATACAAACACCGATTAATAAGTTTTAACAAGAAAATCATGCAAAAACAATCGACTAATTATCAAATCTTCAAGTAAATTTTTTAAAAAAGCTAAGTATTATGCCTATGAGAATATATTTGTTCGTATTTTGTTTAAAAGTTCATTTTTAGATATTTTTAAATGATGAGTTTAAACTATTTATTTTTTAATAATTTGGAGTATATAAAATAAAATTTCTTTTGTATATATGGGACGAGATGAATAAACTATGTGTTGGTTAATCGTAATCTATAGACATCAGACGGTTTTCGTGGTTAGTAGAGTGAATTCATCTTGATATCCCATATGAATGGGGATATGTTTGGTTGAATTGTGTGTATATGGTTGTCTACGTTTAGATGTCGATATAAGTGTCTGCATATAAAAATTGATCAAAATTGTGATGGCCCATGACGTATCGATGATCTGAAAAAATAAAAATTAGTGGTCGATGAAAATTGCGACGAAAATAATGTGAAATTTTTTCAAAAAAATCGGTGAAAATTGCAGTAACCGACGAAAATTGCGATAAAATACGAAATTTGCGACAGAAATAATATTGTCAAAATTTAAATAAAATAATAAATAAAACAACATATAAAAAATAGGAGTTGTATTAGATAAAACTAATGAAAAATAGCTAATCAATTTTGTTAAGATTAATAAAGAAGAATTGCTCAAAGTACCACTTCTTATTATTGATTTTTCCAAAATTCATCCAAACATGTTTTTATCCCAAAATACAAATAAATTTCATGTACGATATATACTTTAAAAAAATAAAACTAACACAATTGTCCTACATTATATTACGGCCCAAAAAACTAAGAAAAAATTAAAAAAATTAAGAAAAAATTAATTTTTTTAGGGGTGGAGCTGTTTTTAATTTTTTAAGTTTAATTTAAAAAAATAAAAATAAATAATAATCGATTAATAAGGATATGGAATAAAATGTAAAGTAATTATTTTATGGATATTTTAGACTTTTGTACTAATATTTCGAAAAATAATTAATTTTAGTGTATTTTAGGAAAACCAAAAACAAATGGGATACTTGGTCAATTTCTCATTAATAAATCCTATTTTGATATGTAGTGGCATGGTATGGTATAGTAAGTCAACAAGTGGAAATATGGTATGTAGTCACGTTGGAATGCAATGCATGACTAAAATCTAAACCATTCATTTTTATGTCTCATGGTAAACGTGTCACTTAGCATAGTCCATCTTACCATCTCTTTAACCTTTCCAAACAAAAACTCGTCCGAGTTTGTCTCTCTCATTGACCTAGTAATCGTTTGAAATTCAAAGTTCAGATTTTAGAATTAAATTTTTACATGGGTTTGAGAGTTTCCTTTTATAATGTTCTTTGCTATTCCATTTGTGTGAGGCCGCTTGAGATATGAGTGGCGGTGGAGATGCAGACCCAGATCGAGATTCCTGCTCCACAGCCGAAAAGGAAGCCGACGCTCCCTTACCCTCGCAAGATCATCGTGCAATCGCCGCTCTAAGAAAATTTAACGAGGTCTTTTATTTATCTTGACGAAGAAAATTGTTCTTCGGACTCGCTGTGCTTGATTCCATAGATCGTGGCGACCAATGAAATGTGTTGAACAAGTGACACAAGTCGTCGTCATTTCAATGACAAAATGATGTGAAATGATAAAACACAAAAAACATGCCGAGATCCCATAAATGACGCAATTTCGTCGCTAATACCCCGAATTGTAAAACCTTTAAATTGATTACATTTTTGTGTCCGTGTGTACACGTGTTCCTGGAGGGTGTGAGAGAGATTCATACTTTTTTATAATCTGTATATTTATAATGTATACTAGTAAATTGGTTCAGTAATTATCTCACAAGAGTCGGATTTCAATCATCAAAGGCTTCATTATAGGTTGGAGATTAAAGTCGAGTTGAATATTATTAAGTTTCAAGATATTGACCGTTGGATCATCGCTTGGATTGCATGTAGGACAAGTGTTGAAATCAGAAAAATCCGAGTTCAAACTAGTCATGAAAACTGATTTGTTATGTTGCTAATATTCGAAACAAAGAAAAAAGAAATTTGGAATTAGAAAAGCAAAACTGAAAGTTATATTGACAAAGATTTACGTGTTACAATATAATATAATTGAATTTTTTTCGTGAGGTGACCTTTTTATTAATTTAATTTAGAAATATTTAACATTTTTTTTTAATATTTTTTGAAATGGCTTTAGTATTTATTTGTCAGATCAATTTATAAAATAATTTTTATTCGAATGTCTTTTTCAAATTTTTTATTTATTTAAATTTTGAATTGATATTATAAACTTTGGGCTAAAATTTTAAATTAATTTTTGAATTAATTCAAATTTGACGGTTTTATTAGCATATTCGTTCCTTCTTTTAGAATTGGAAGATCATTAAAAATGGAAAATAAATATTTACTTATTGTTAATTAAACTTTTTAGATTAACGCAATTTAATTAATCAAGATATGTCATTTTTAAGATCTACAATTTATTTTTAGAAATCGATTTAGCCGGTCAAAATATATATTTTATTCTTCATATTCGAGTATTTTTATACCATAAACAAAACCAAAATTATTTAAGTTTAAGCATATATCATTATATAATTTGGAAATTGACCTGCAATTTACACGGATCATGAAACTGCCTCATTTTAGTTTAATATCAGGAAAACATATTTCGGTATATAATTGAGTTTTACAACGTAAACTAAAATTGTTGATGGAGCAATCTGTAGTCCAGTAAACAATTATAACCGGTCGATTAACAATATTTTACACATGAAACAAATCAAAATAAATTTTAATAAAGAATAAAACACGATATTCAATAAATTTTTCCAGATGAAAGAATCAATAATTCATACACAAACAAAATCAATCAAAATAAATTTCATCACCATTAACACAAAACCCAAGAACGATAAACCCTAAATCAAAAAGTCTAACCATATATATGTATAACTTAATAACAATATCAGAAAACCAAAACAACATTCACAATACATGGTAAATCAGTATTAAATTTATATAATATATTTTTACAAAATTTGCTCTAAATAACCAAATGAAACATTTATATTGTTGGTTGGCCATTCTTTTTTATTTGTTTAGTATATAGGCATTTATTGTGACGTGGCTGTTAGTAACTGCTTTTAGTGGTTACATTTTTTAATTAATATATACAAATTTATTTTGATTAATGGCTAATAATTAATTTTTTCTAAGCGTTGGCTATATAGCAATTAATATGTTTCAAAGTGATATATTGGTAATTATCCCTATTTTTTAACATGTTTAGATCTGATAAAAAAATTAGTCAAACTACCTAAATCAATGTTGATTCATAATCCGGAATAAATCCATATACCATTAATATCAAATACATTAATGAACATAAATTGTTTTCGATTTATTTACAAGATGGCTACAATCAAATTTTCGTACATAAACAAAATTAATAACGAAACTCGGATATTCTTAATTAAATCCATAAATCTCAAATGATAAATCCAAAAGTCAACTAAACATTTGCATGCATTTCACTCTCTTGCCCTAAAGCTTCAGAGGTCTCGCCCTGAGAAGATTGTTCGGATCAGGACCAATCATGGTTTGAGAATGCCAATTTCTCAGACTTCTGCGATTTCGAAGGTATCTCTCATGAGTTTTCAGCCCCATCATTCCTCAACCAAATGGCATTGTAGAACGTAAAAATCGAACGATCCATGAGATGGCTCGAGTCATGCTCCATGCCAAGAAGATCTCTTATCGGTTTTCTGCTGAAGCTGTCAACACGGCTTGCCATATTCTTAATCGAGTCTCGATTCGCCCAAGAACCTCATCAACAAATTATGAAATCTGGAGGGGGAGAAAGCCGAATGTCAAATATTTCCATGTGTTTGGAACTGTGTGTTACATTTTGGCTGATAGAGAACCTAAGAAGAAACTTGATCCTCGCAGCGATGGAGGTTTCTTTCTGGGTTACTCCTCTACAAGTCGTTCTTACAGGGTTTTCAACAACAGGACTCAAGTTGTTATTTAATCTATGAATGTGAAGTTTGGTGATGAGGGAGTGTCTTTGTCAACCTCTCAAACTGATGAGGTTCTGTTATTTGCACTAGATTCTCAATCATCTGTTGTCCCTCCTATTTTCTTTGACACTGCGACCGCTCCTTTTACTGGATCTGAAATTGTGCCATCTCTTGTCTCTAAAACTCCATCTAGCAGAAGGAAAGATCATGTCAATTACCTGGATTTAATCGGTAGTGTCTGCTTCACCTCGAGAATTGAACAAAAAAAATGTGTCAGAAGCCATCCATGATGAATTTTGGGTTTCTGCTATGCAAGAGGAACTTTTTCAGTTTGAGAGAAATGATTTGTATGTCCTTGTTCCTCGCCCTTCTGCAAATGTCATAGGAACCAAATGGATTTTTAAAAACAAGTCTGATGCTCTTGGAAATGCGACCAGGAACAAAGCTAGACTAGTGGCCCAAGGCTATTCACAGATTGAGGGAGTTGACTTTGATGAGACATTTGCTCTAGTGGCTCGTCTTGAAGCCATCAGACTCCTACTTGGAATCGCTTGCTTAAAGAAGTTTAAGCATATGGAAAGTGCTTTTTTAAATGGCATGATCAATGAAAAAGTGTTCGTTGAGCAACCAAAGGGTTTTGTTGACCCTCACTTTCCCAATCACGTCTTCAAACTCAACAAAGAATTGTATGGGTTGAAGCAAGCTCACATGGCTTGGTATGAGCGTCTTGCTGACTATCTAATATCTCAGGGGTACTCGCGAGGAGTCAAAGATCAAACCCTGTTCATCAAGAAGTCTGGTTCAAGCATGATGTTTTCTCAGGTATATGTTGATGACATCGTTTTTGGGGGAATGTCTCAAGTTTTTGTTGATGACTTTGTAGATGCACTCTGAATTTGAAATGAGTATGGTTGGAGAGTTGTCGTTCTTCTTGGGATTTCAGATCAATCAATGTCCTGATGGGATTTTCTTGTCTCAAAGCAAGTATGCTCGTGAGCTTGTTAAAAAGTTTGGTCCAGAGTCTGGAAAACCTAAGAGGACTCCTGCCTCATCCTCAGTTAAATTATCTAAGGATGACTCAGTTGATCTTGTGGATTCTAAAACTTACAAAATTATTATTGGAAGCCTCTTGTATCTTACTGCTAGTAGACCTTACATTGCCTTCTCAGTGGGAGTTAGTGCCAGCTATCAATCCAATCCCACGGAAAATCATCTGAGTTATGTGAAATAGATTATCAAGTATGTTCATGGAACCATCCACTATGGTATCTTCTATTCCTAAGACAGGAATCAGCATCTTGCGAGTTATTCTGATGCAAATTGGGCATGAAATGTGGATGATCGAAAAAGTACCTCCGGAGGATGTTTCTTTCTTGGTAACAATCTTATCTCATGGCTCAGTAAGAAGCAGAATGTGTCTCTCTCTCTCTACTGCAGAATCAGAGTTTATAGCAGCTGGTGCTACATGCACAAGATTGGTTTACCTTAAGTGTATGCTTGATGAATATGATGTCTCTCAGGATTTCATTACGCTCTACTGTGACAACACCAGTGCCATATATATTGCCAAAAATCCAGTCCATCACAGTAAGACCAAGCACATTGAAATTCGTCGTCATTTCATTCGAGATTTTTATGAGTATAAGATTCTCTCTCTGGAATATGTTGGGACAGAGAATCAACTTGCAGACATTTTTACGAAGCCCGTCGATGTCGTTCAATTTGAAAACATGCGGGCTGGTCTTGGTGTTTGCTTATTGGATTTATAGCAATCACAGTTGGGCCTACATGTTCGGGTGTCTCTGGGCCCACATTACTTGTCTGTATCTTGTCAAGTCAAACGCTGCGTTTTAGTTCCCCTTTCTACTTGCTCTCGTTGATTCAGATTCTGTTTTGAAAAGTTCCAACAGTGTTTGGTGTTCGTGTTCGAGGTCTCTCCTCTAACCCTAACACCCAGAAATCGATGGCTGCTCTTCCCTCATATCCGATGATTTCTTCTCCTTCAGAAGAGATGCGTCAAGGTAACACTGCATCCTAACCTTCTGTTGTCTCCATGTCTTCTGTTAAACCATCTCGTTCAGCGGCAGAAGCTATCCTGGGGTTTGTTGATGTTTTGACAAGGTGTCCGACAAAGGGGATCGTCCCTCGTCGATGAAAGAAGATGTTTTTTGTAACCCCTCGTTGGAAGCCATGACAGAAGAGCTACGGGCTGACCGCTCTCCTTCTCCCTCGTCACCAAGGGAGTTCATCTCAGAGGAGGATTTTCGTCGAATCATGGATTCCAATGTTGTTCATACAGACTCTTTATTGAACCCGTCTCTTATTGAACCTGAGAAAG
The DNA here is from genome assembly GCA_958296335.1 of Urtica urens. Classification (NCBI taxonomy): domain Eukaryota; kingdom Viridiplantae; phylum Streptophyta; class Magnoliopsida; order Rosales; family Urticaceae; genus Urtica; species Urtica urens. Next base: position 10,605,402 of record OY282520.1, on the reverse strand, counting down.
CATCCAGTGTTCCTCCTCTATTAGCTGAGAACTCTCCACATGTTGATCCTGCTCCCGCTCAGCCCTCATCTCCTCGAGTCACCATGTCTCCTTCTCTTAGCCCCATCTCAGACTGCAGTTCCTCTCTCCTCCTTGCGAAAGCGCAAATTTGTTCAGAAGAAAGGTCCCCTAAAAAATATGTTGAAGAAGAAGGGTTCTGGTTCTCCTGCTGTCAAGAAGACCCGGGTCGCTCCTTCCTTTGTGGCTGAGACATCTAGGGATGTCTCTCCGGCTGTGGTTTCCTCTCAATCCATTGATGGCTCAGATTTTGTGGCTAATGAGGCAGAGCTCGCTGATGAGGCTGATGATGAAGGTCCCTCTCCAGTAAAGAAAAAATCCAGAGCTTCTCGTCACAACATTCCTGATGTCCCGATAGATGGTATTTCCTTTCATCCATAACAAATGCCCTCAATTGGAAATATGTTATGCGGAGAAGTATTTCTCCAAAGTGTGTTCTGTCTTCTGAGGCTCTTCAATGTAAGGACTTGGTAGACCTTGTGTCGCATGCGTGTCTTTTGAAATCAATTACTTCTATTGGGCCTTATCATGCTCGCCTGGTTAGAGAATTTGTTGTTAATCTCCCTGCGGATATCAATGTTGCTGGATCTTCAAACTTCCATAAGGTCCATGTTTGAGGCAGGTACTTCTCCTTCTCCCCGAAGGATATCGCCTCTCTTCTTGAGCTTCTCCAGTCTGTGAAGCAGCCTCCTCTTCCCTCCAAGGTGGATCTTGTGAAAGAGCTGTCGGGTGGTCGGGATCTGAAGGGATGGCCTGATTGTGGTCCCTATCCAGCTTCTAAGCTTAGCTCAAAGTATTCGGTGTTGCACAAGATTGGGATGAAGAATTGGTGTCCAACCACTCACCACACTGTTTGTCCTTGGCTCTGGCAGGCTTTATTTATCTCACTGGGACTCGTTCTCTAGTTGATGTTGCGGTTTTCTTCTTCGAGCAAATTCTACGCCATGCTCGGTCCATTGCAATCACGCTTCCAATTGGTTTCCCTTCAATGATTTGTGGGATTCTTTTCTCCTAAGCTCCTGATATCACTACTACAAAATATACTTTTAGAAGCGACAGGGGGAATTAGAAGCGACTAGTTAGAAGCGACTTTTTACGTTTAGAACCGACTAGTCGCATCTAACGTAAACACCCCGATTTTTCCCAATATATGAATATTTTGACTTTTAGAAGCGACTAATCGCTTCTAATTGTTGGAGTCGACATATTAGAAGCGACTTGTCGCTTCTACATGCCAAAATATTGGCTCGCACCCTCCGCGCCAAATATTTCAGTAAATTTGGGCATTAGAAGCGACTAGTCGCTTCTAATGTCGCTTGTAATGCCCCAAATTTTTGGCTCCAACATTCCTCCGCCTAAATTTCGCTAAGTACATTACAAATTTTTGGCTCCAACATTCATCCGCCAAAATTTCGCTAAGTACATAAAAGGGGGCATTAGAAGCGACTAGTCGCTTCTAATGTTGCTTCTAATGCCCCAAATATTTGGCTCCAACATTCCTCCGCCAAAATTTCGCTAAGTACATAAAAAGGGGGCATTAGAAGCGACTAGTCGCTTCTAAAGTCGCTTCTAATGCCCCAAATTTTTGGCTCCAACATTCTTCCGCCAAAATTTCACCCCGGGGACTATTAGAAGTGACATTAGAAGTGACTAGTCGCCTCTAATATTTCCACTTAACAAAACGACGTTGTTTTTGTTCTGACATACATTAGAAGCGAATAGTCGTTTCTAATGTCGCTTCTAGTGTTTGTAGGGCTTTAAGTCGCCCAACCCTCCCTTCCTCTCTCATTTCACTTTCATTTCTTCTCTCCCTTCTCTCTCCCTTCCTTCTTTTGCCTCCGACCAGCCTCCGACCTCTGTCGTCCTCCCGTCGCCTCTTCTCCGGCTGCTGCCCCACCTCCGCCGCCCTCCTCCTCCCCCTCACTCCGCCGCCTCTTCTCCGCCCGCTGCCCTCCCCCTCACTCCGCCCCTCACTCCCCCTCCCCCTCTCACTCCACCCAGCCTCCCCCTCCCTCCGCCCTCTCCCTCCACCCCGCCTCCCCGTCCCTCCGCCCCCTTCTCCTCCCCCTCCGCCCTTTCCCTCCACCCCGCCTCCCCCTTCCTCCGCCCCCTTCTCCTTCCCCTCCGCCCTCTCCCTTCACCTCCGCCCCTCCCCCTTCTCCTCCCCCTCCGCCTCCGCCTCCCAGCTCCTCCTCCGCCGCCGCCTGCACCGCCGCTGCCGCCTTCGCTGCCTTCGGTAAGGTTTCAACGTTGTAGATATCGTTTACGTAACAATATTTTATAACTTTATTTTTATTATTTATAGTGCTCCTCCGGCAAGGACTCCGATCTCCGCCCCGTCTTCAACCGACGATCTCTCATTCAGCCGTCTCTCCGTCGAAGCAATTGGTAAGTTTTAAAAGTATAGTATTTAATTTGATTTTAAGTTTTATATGTTATAGTTTATTGTTTATGATTTTGATATTTTTTTAAATGTCTCGTAGCCCGATTTTAAATTCGTTTTGCATCGGATCATTTCGTATCGTCTCGGATCATTTCGCATCATCTTGCAACAAAAGTTAGATTTTAATGATTTTTTATATTTAGTTTGCTTAAATATATTTAGGTAATTTGTTAAGAAAATAGTAACTAAGTTAATTTGTTAAATTGTGTAAATAATTGTTAGTAGTTAGTTTCAAATTTGTTAGTAGTATGTAAGTTGTGAGTTAATTAATTTGTTAGTAGTATGTTAATTAATTTGTTAAGTATAGATATGGAATTTGTTTAGTCATATTAATTTGAATGTAATAATAATTGACTTAATTTAAGTATGAAATTGAATTAGTAACTACGTTTTTAAACTTGAATATGTCGTTTGAAAGATAATGAATGTTTAGGATAGTACTAGCTGGTATATATATTTCAATTTTGTGAATTGCAGATTTTTGGTTTGTTCATATTTAAGGGGAAACTCTGCCCAAATTTCTGTAAATTTTTCAAAAATTAAGTGAAATAAACAAACTTAATCTCTAATAGTTATCTAAATATCTAAACTTTCGTAGATCAAATCCTTATCCATCTTCTAATTGATAATAATGTCACAAATTTCCTAACTTTCGTTGTCCTAATTTCCAACATTCAGCATTATGTCACCCAAGTCGAAATTGGATTATTGAAAATAATCGTTGTCTTCTAATTGATCATAATGTCACAAATTTCCTAACTTTCATTGTCCTAATTTTCAACATTCAGCGTCATGTCAAACCCAAGTCGAAATTGGATTATTGAAAATAATCGTTGTGGTTTTGAATTCGAAATGGGCGTGAACGAATTTATTCGAGTTGCACGATTCCAAATGAACTGCGAGCACAAAGTAAAATATCCTTGTCGTAGTTGCAATAATGCGTTAAGACAACACATAGGAGTTGTTTGAGCGCATCTCATGCACAAAGGATTTACTCCGTATTACATTTGATGGTATCATTATGGCGAGTCACGTGAAGAATTCATTCCTGTACCAGAAATTCTCGATGATTCAGACGATCAAGACGGTGTTGGTGGAATCCATGACGCAGTCGATGATATTAGGAATGATCCTGATTTTTATAATGATCCAACTGCTGAAGATGTGGAGCAGATCGCGGATCTATTTGCCGAGTTGAATGCAGAATTGTATCCCGGTTGTAAAGAGTTTTCGTCGTTATCTTTCCTGGTTCAGTTAATGCACATTAATGTGACGAACCATTGGACGAACAAATCATTTACCGAACTTCTGCAACTCTTGAAAAAATCTCATCCTGTTGGGAATAGAATTCCTGAAAAACATTACGAGGCAAAGTAAAAGCTGAAGCGATTTTGCATGGGCTACGAGATGATTGACGTCTGCTTGAACGATTGTGTCTTGTTTTGGAAGGATTTGAAAGACGCAGATGTTTTTCCGGTGTGCAACGAAAGTAGATGGGTTGTTGGAAAAAAAGTACCACGTAAGGTTTTACGATACTTTCCTGTAAAAGATCGTCTCAAGCGGTTGTACGCTTCTCGACACACAGCTGTTGAAATGCAGTGGCACGCGAAAGAACGTGTGGTTGAAGAAGGTGTTCTACATCATCCTGCTGATGGAAAAGCGTGGAAGAAGTTAGATGAAACATATCCAGACTTTGCCATTGAGCCGAGGAATGTACGACTTGGACTTACTGTAGATGGTTTTAATCCCTTCGGAGAAATGAGCCTATCATATAGCATGTGGCCGGTCATGTTTACGGCGTACAATTTGCCACAATGGTTGTGTATGAAATCTGAATACTTGATGTTGTCTCTCTTGATTCTTGGTCCGAAATTGCCAGGGAAAGACATTGACGTGTTCTTGCAACCGCTCGTTGAAGAGTTGAAAGAATTGTGGGAATTGGGTGTTCAAGTGCGAGATGAGTCTAATCATAATCATGTCTTCCTTTTGCGGGCAGCACTTCTCTAGACAGTAAACAATTTTCCTGCTCGAGGAAGTTTATCTGGGTGGAGTGGTCAAGGGTACCTTGCGTGCCCGACGTGCACCAAAGACACTCCATCGCTTTCCGTTAGAAATAGAGTCGTGTATTATGATCACCGACGATATTTGCCTGATTGTCACTGAATGAGAACATGTAGTGGTCACTACACAACGTGTGTCGAGAAACGAAAACCGCGAAAAGTATCTTTTATGAGTTACCTTACAGGTCTGATTTGACGTTGAGACACAACCTTGATGTGATGCACGTAGAAAAAAATGTGTGCGAAAACTTACTCGGGACGTTGCTCAGCATTGACGGGAAAGATAAGGACACCGATAAGGCGAGACAAGACTTAAAAGACTTGAAGATTAAGTCTAGTTTACACTTACAGAAGCGTGGAAACAGGTGGTTCAAACCACAAGCTTCATACGTTCTCACACCCACGCAACGAAAAATGTTTGCTGAGTTTCTCAAGTCAATAAAGTTTCCCGATGGTCTCGCATGGAATTTGAAAAAGAATGTCACTCCCGATGGAAAATTGACCGGCTTAAAGGCACATGACTTGCACGTGATAATGCAAAGGGTGTTGGCAGTGGGTATTGGTCCTTATGTTCCGAAACAAATCCAAGAGACAATTGCAGAACTTGGAAGCTTTTTTAAGCTCATTTTTTCAAGAACGTTACGAGTGGAGGAAGCTTTGTGTACGAGGACGAGTCGGGAGACCTTATTCCAGCAGCGTGCCACTCGAGCCTTATCGAGAAGACTATTATCCGCAACGCGGAGAAGCGTCTGCGAGACAGAAAGTCAAAATATAGTCGGTTTTACCGGATTGAGTGCGGCGGAGACAAAGAGGAGGCGCTCCAGAGAACGCCCAAGGGTCTGACGAGACAACAGTGGTCTGAGATGATTGATAGGATGAACACAAAAACGTTTTAGGTAAAAATTAGATTAAACATATTAATCAATTGTTTTATTCTTAAATATAATTTCTTACTCTAACCAATGTTGTTTTCTAGGACATGTCCAAACGAAATACAGCGAATCAAACGAAGAAGACCACGAAGAGTCGACATGGCACGATCTCATTTTATGAGTATCGTCATAGTCACGTAAGTATATTTTCATTCAATTTCAAATTACATAAGATATATATTATAGTTATAATGTGTTATATGCATATGCAGCGGGTAGGAGAAGGCAGGCAGATGCTAGGACCGCTCGGTGCGTGGGAGAGGATGCACACGACTCCCAATGGTCAGTGGACTACGCTTGCTGCTGGAGAGTATCATGTAAGTATATATGTTATTAATTAAGTTTACCTTATAATTGTTGTTATTAATAATTAATTTAATTTGTATTGTGTATGTAGGCTCGGATAGTAGCTCGGGTGGCTGATCTACAAGAACAAGCTCGGGAGTCGGGACGTGAGGTGAACTTGCCATATTTGGAGGAGACTGCTATGAGCGAAGTCCTCGGGATGCGACGTGATTGAGCTACGGGAATTGAGCCTCTAATTCCGTGCTCGGACATGCTAGAAGCTCAAGCCCACGACAGCTCATCGTCTTCCGTAGGGAATGTGAGTTCGAAGTCATCCTCTGATATAGAAGAGAAGCTAGCGGCTCTCCAAGGAGCTGTGTTTGGCACGGCTGCTGGTTTGAGCCAGACCCCGGACTTCACTCCGACTCCCGTGTTTAGGGCGACTTTGGACCACTACATGGCCCAGTTCGGACCCAATGTAGGCGATTAGGCAATGCAGGTGCTTCGGATTCGCAGAGACCAGATCGACCTTCGACTCCCACCGACACCGAACCAGACGAGCCTCCACACGGACCCAGCGGACGACGCCCAGGACGAGGACGAGGATGACGATGATGATTGTAATTTATTCGACGTTTTAGACTTATCGGTTTACGTTTGTTTACTTATCGACTTTCGGTTTTCTTATTAGTTGAACTTATGTTATTATCGACTTTAGAAATTTTCGATTATGTTAATATCGACGTTCGATTATATTACTACCGACTTTTGATTATATTTAGTTTATGTTTAATTTGATTTAAATTAGTAAATTTCAATATTATTAAATTTAATTAATAATAATAATATTTAATTAATTAATAGTTAATTTTTTTTAATTAATTAATTAATAATTAAATTTTACAGTTTTAGAAGCGACTAGTCGCTTTTAAAATATGGCGGGTAACAATTAGAAGCGACTAATCGCTTCTAATGTCGCTTCTAAAATATGACGGGTAACAATTAGAAGCGACTAATCGCTTCTAATGTCGCTTCTAAAATATGGCGGGTAACAATTAGAAGCGACTAGTCGCTTCTAAAGTAGCTTCTAATTGTTACCCGCCGTCTCTTCGCACGCTTTTTTGGCCGATTATAAGGGACTTTAGAAGCGACTAGTCGCTTCTAATTTCGTCGCTTCAAAATATTAGAAGCGACTTTAGAAGCGACTCGACATTAGAAGCGAAACATTAGAAGCGACTCTTCTAATGTCGCTTTAGAAGCGACTTTTTGGCCTTTAGAAGCGACTTTTGTCGCTTCTAAAGGCCTTTTTTCTCCTAGTTTATTTTTTCTCAAGCTGAATGCAGTACTTCTCCTGGTAAGATTGTGTTCAACTACTAGTTGTTTCAGGCTCACTATGTCCCGGATATGGCTCCGCCTCCTTCAACCAGTGCACTCAGTGTTCTCTGGCTATGCTGCTCCGGTGATTCCTCCTCTCTCCTCTGAGACAAGGTCCTTGATGGCTGTCACTATTTCCGACGAGTTGAAATTCCTTGATGAGATCATTGCTTCCGCCACTACCCGTCGCCAAGAGTTATCCTCTCTTCTTCGTGCCGTTGTTCCCGCTACGGCTTCGTCCTCAGCTCCTCCTCCGCCTTCATCTTAAGCTTGTTGTCTTTTATTTCTTTTCTGGTCTGTAATATTTAAACTTACTTATGTTTGTTTATTTTCCCTTTTATTCTCCTTTGCCTTTGTCGAGACAAATATGGGGAGTATTTTGGGTTTTGGTTTTTGCTATGATGTAAACTGAACATCTTAACTTCCTTAGTTGGTTTAGCTCTCCTTGTGTTTTTCCTCTGTCAGTCACTGTGACATGAGTTGATTCCCTAGTGATCGTGCTGGTGCCGTGTCTTCAAGGTTTTTGCCTCATCAAAGCCAAAGCGGAGTTTGTTAGTGTGGTCTTGGCCTCGTTGCTTCGTCAAAATCTTGATGTTCCTACATATGTTATGATCATATGTTGAGGACATGTTCCTGTTCCTTTTTCTGACGCATTGTACCTGCTTCACTGTTTATTCGGCGCATTTCCCATCCTTTCTGGATTCTCGGGTGCTGTGGGTCTTTGTCGTCTTGTGAAGTATATAAATCCTCTCTTGCATTCTTCTAGGGTTTATGCATTTCTTCATTTTCCAGCGCCGTTACAAATCAGAAAAGATGTCCTCTTCTTCACTGTGCGTCTTCATTGTAAAGAATAGTTTTGTGAAGGAAAAGTTTTTATGTAAGTGCATCTTTTCTTTACCTTCAGTGTTCAAGACACATACAAGAACCCGGTTCTTGTTCAGGTGATTAAGTGAGTGAAGCTCACTCGTAGGGGGAGTTTTAGGAAGAGTAGTACTAAGAAAGAAAAAAAGTGTTAGGTTAAAGAATTGAAGATTCGCTTGTAAAAACCTTTGTATCTTTATTCTTTCAACACATAATATACTCGTTCACCGGGATTCACTATCCCACAGATGTAGGCAGTTGCTGAACTGGGTTACCAACGTCTCCGTGTTTTTTATTTTCTCGTATTTATTATTGTTATCGTACTTGACTGTAATATTGTTTATAACATCACATCATAGTAACATATCCCATTTTCAATTCAACTTTTTGAAGAGAGCATATACAAAGATTCAACGATACTGAATCAAATTCAACGCTTGACCTTGGCTTCAATAATCATGTTTTTAAACCAAAGAAAAATATGTATGCATTGTTCGGTAGGAAAATATTTTGTGTTAACGTATATTAAAGTTTTGATGTTTATAGCCGTTCCTGTGATAAAGTATCTTGTTAATTTGTTTGTTGGTGTGATTCACTAAACTCTATTAAAAACACATCGTGTAGATTCAACATCTGGAAACTAAATTTTTTAAGAAAGCATCACTAAAAACAATACGATCTCGTTCTATATTTTAACCAACAGATAACAAGTACTTCTGCATATATTTCTAACAAAAAAACTAGCGAAATCACCAATATTTACTATCTCATTTTTAATATAATTAATATTATATTAATTTTTTTTAATAGTTCAAGTGCCTGTTAAATTAATTAATTATATTTATTTTACTAAATTATCTTTTCAATTTTAGTCATTAACATAAATTTAATATTAACGCAAATTTAACCGTGTACTGTATGAAATATACATCATGTTTGTAGCTCTATTACGTTAATAACCATATATTTATAGATTTTGACTTTCTGCAAACAAACAAAAAATACAATTTTATCCACTAATACATGATTACTAATTTAAAAGATTATAAACCTCTACTCCCGTAGAAGAACAGCGTTTTTGCAGGCCATGAAAATTAAATCCAAAACTTCACACCAAAATAAGTATGGGATTACTACTACATGAAACTAGAAACCACAATCCACATTTAAATTCATTTAATAAAAAAAATAAGTCTCAAAATTAACAACAAACGTATAATTTTTAAAAGACTTAAAAAACCACTATCCGTAAACTCTATAAAAATTTAGCCCAAAACAAACACAAGTAACGTAATGGATATTAATTAAAAATACATTCATTCCCAAACCAATGGGTAACATCATTGTTAAAATACAAATTTTCAGTTGATAATGCTAATAACATAATTCTCCATTAAAATACATCATTGTTTGTTTTTATTTTATTTTTAAATTAAGGTCTCGTTAAAATCTGTCGTCCCTCGATTCAAGCGCAGCGATAAAAAAGAGTGTCCCCTAACAATTCATTTCCTCATTCATCGAAGCTAAGTCGCTCGAAATTGCCCTAACAAAATAATACCCGAGCCAGTAGAGTTAATACCCCACTTTGCCAACTCATGAACGACAAAATTTCCTTTCATTACCACAAAAACATACATCCACTACGATTTTTTTTTTGTTTATCTAAAGTCTAGTCTTAAAAGTAGTATGTTAAAACAGACTCTAGTCACTAATTTTTTCGATTATAAAAGACTTCGTTTTTTTTATAAAAGTGTAGTAGTTTTTATATATTCCAACTACATCTATTGTAAAATTGTAGTGTAATTATCTAAAATTCTAAATTTCCACGAAAATGTAGGAGGAAATTCATTCCCTCTTATATTTTGGTTTGGGCGAGTTGTAAAAACTAAAAAAATTACTAAATAATGAGAATGAGTTTTTACATGAAAAAAAATTATACGCGACTCATCATTGTCTTCTATCCGCCTTTCAACGGCAGTAGCTCGCCGACTTCGTCAACCCACAACCCGAAAAGCCATTGTTGGCGTCATTAGTCTTTCAAACCATAATCCTAAAAACCCATCGCAATACAAAACCTCAAAAACCCATCGTCGGTTTTAGTTGTCTTCAACTGTTAATCTCCTTCGTTATCAATTTCTCCATATTTATCTGAACAATAGTGGTCTAATTTTTTTAGTTAGGTATTGTTTTATTGCTTGATTATGGTTTATTAGTTACATATTTAAAAAACTTAGGGTTGTTAGTCACGTATTTGAGAAATTTATGATAAAAGTCTCAGAAATTTGGGGTTTGTTCACGTATAGTCATATTTTCTTATACAATGTGTTATGTTGTGCAGATATTGAACTATTTCGACTGTGTTTGGTGTGAGTAAGTAAATTCAGCTTTAAAATATATATATTTTTATACTTTTAATGGGAAATTATTGTGTTTGGTTGTGGTTGCTAATTAAATTTTGTGACTTTTTTTTATGTTTTAGAGGGTGGCGTGGAAAAAGAAAGGTTCCAGGAGTTGCGAGAAGGATCTCTGAAGGAGTAAAAATGATATCTACTTTGAATGTTCCTTTGGGTAGTTCCCAAATAGGCGAAGAATGCCATGTCGATGATTGTGTAATGTAAGTTCGCTATTAGACTTTTTGATGCTGGTAGTATTAGACTTTTTGTTTTTCCATATTAATTGAATAATACATATTCACAAAGTTGGCAAGTCTTGGTTATATTCAGATAGACGTTCTAAAGAATATGAAGATGGTGTCGATATTTTTTAAAGTTTTGTAAACTGAACTCACCTGATTTTGAAACTGTAAGATGTCCATGTAAAGTTTGTGGAAATATTACACTACAGTCTTTTGAAACATTACAAGACCACATGTTTTGCAATGGCATGTACCAAGCTTATAAATTATGGTCATGGCATGGTGAAAAATTCATTTGTAATATGAAAAAAGAGGTTATCAAACAGAATGTAGGAAATTTAGGAGAATGTAATGATGCTTTCAATACTGTAGAGATAGTTAGGGCCGTTGAAAATATTTTGGAAAAAGCCACTCTATGTTGGTTGCATAATTTTAACGATTAAACTATTAAATCATGAAACATATCTATATATGGCAGAAATTCATAATTTGACCTAATATATTAAAACACATTTTCAAACATATTCTATAACCATGGTATTAAAAATAACCTAACATGTCAATATATTTTCTAAACACGTCAACAAAATAAATTGAGCACACTAGCAACCTATAACAATTATATATAGCATATCCAATTTGGTTAAAGAGAACTTACACGAAGTTCGAATCTGCGTCGCGTGTATATGATTTGGCCGAGACTCCTTGGTCGGAAGAAACCTCGTGCGCGCCTCCCTTCGGCCGTGAAGAAACTGGCTCGCGCGCGCCTCCCTTTAGCCAAGTAGAACTTGGCTCGCGCGCGCCTCTCTTTGGCCGAGAAGAGCCTAGTCAGAATGGCCCTCCCTCGCGCCTTCTCCTTGTCGTAGGATTGGCCTCGCGTGCACCTTTTCCTCGTCGTTGGATTGGCCTCGCGTGCGCTTGAGGGAAGATTGAATTCGCCTGCGATCCTTAAAAAGATGTGACCGGCCCTATATTACAAAATTCACTCAAACAACCACAAGAAGTTTCAATAATAATACACTTGGATTTTTGGGAGATAAAGAGGGTGGAATCTTTCTGTGAACAACTGGAAAATGAGGAACTCAAAGGATCAAAGAGATGGTTTTCGGGAAACAAATTTCCTCTCACTTTCTCTATCTAGATCACGGTAAAAAACAACACATAGGGGAAGGGGGTTTATCCAAGAGTCATAAGTTGGCGTTTCAAGAGAGAAAATCCTCCTTTTATATTAGGGAGAATGAGATTAAGTTAGGTCAAAATCCAATAATGGCCCGTTAGTTACACTTAAGCCCATTAAGCCTTTTTAAATGACATTAAATAATATTATAGCCCATATATCATTATATATGGACGGCCTTACTATTTATTTTATACTTCAAATTTATTTGATTTATTTCTAAAATAATATTTAATCAAATTAGAATATCTCATTGATTTAACGACGTGTCATTAATTTTGTTCATACTATGCAAACAAGTACGAAATGAGAAAATATTTAATTAATATTTTATTTATTGGAATATTCAAATTAATAATTATCAATATAAATATATAATATGATTCATTTATTCAATTACGAAGAAAATATATATAATATTCAAATTAATAAATAACCAATTATTTATTCAATTACGAAGAAAATAATTTTCATTGTGTAAATCAAAATTTACATTCAATGAGAAAATCAATTATTCTTGTTCACTAAATCTCGTCCGAGAGTCTATCATTGAGACCTTATGTACCCACATGAACGAACTTTTAGAATAAAGTCCGGTCACAAAAGTTCTCAAAAAGTTTCCGGCTTTTAATTCTTAATATTAGTTGATTCCATTAAAGGACTAATATTGAATCTCTCTAAGTCCATGTGTGTTTATATTTCTCTTTGATGTGAGAAAACTATTCTACACACGGTCCACGATATATTTTATGATTTTACCCTTTGTGTGTATCATTACCTCAGAGGAATAAAAAATTATCATTTTACCCCCTGAGTGATTATTTCAAGAACTTCTTTGTTATTTGTGAACGAGAAAAAGATAAAGTGAGATGTCTCAACATGTCACATGTTATGCAAGGAATGTTTTATTCGTTGAATAACACGCCCGATTTATTCGTCCACAATCTAATAACAAAGCATGATGTGATACTAATGCATTAGCATTATTGCAACACAAATTCCATATCTGTAAATCACATAATTCAATGAAACATTATTATGACACTAATAGTCGAGTCAATGAAACATCATTTAGTCATTGCCCATGGACTAATCAAATTTCGTTAAGTGTTACATGAAAATATGTATTCACTTTAGGATTTCGGTCGAACTTAAATTGTCACAGGTCTTGTTCAATGTCTTCAGCAAGATATCAAAAATAAATTACAGAGTCATAACTCTCTATATCACAAGATAAGATATCGTTCATTACTCAGATACGCTTTCCCAATGGATCTTTAGATTGTGAAGTATTATTTTAAAATAGTCATAAGAAGGTATCTCATCAAATATTTACTTAGAACTTCTTTCGTTGATGATAGTTTCAGGGCGTAGACATACATGCATGCACAGAATCTTAAATAAGAATGATTATTTAACTTTTAGCAAAAACGAACACAAAATGTATTTAATATCTTATATCTCTTTTATGGGCACAAATCCTAATATATACAACCTCAAAGTCAAACATGGGTGGAGCAACGCAAGTTTCACTTAGCTGTTGAAACAGTTGGGTGATATGTTTTCAAAAGGAACCCTATTGCTCAATTCAATCTACAAGGCCAAGCAGACATTATGCTCATTACGTATGGAATATGAAAAAATCCATGCTTGTCCTAATGATGGTATTCTGTACACGAAGGGCAAGACTTATCTAGATGTTTGTCCTATTTGTCGTAAAAGTCTATAAATTTTGTCATGTTTGTGGTGAAGACGCACACAACGTCTACCTTCATCATAACAAGAAAGTTGTGTACCAAGATCATAAGAGAGTTTTGCAAAATAGACGCCAAGAACTGGATAATGCTCCGAAGTGTTTGTCTAGTACAAAAGTAGGAGATAATGTTTCTTGAATTGGACATGTGTAGGAGAAATGTACGAAGAAGAAGAAGGGTAAAGAGCAGGGATAATCCAAACTTCCTTGGAAAAAACATTCTTGACATGTTCAAATTGGGGCGTTATCCTTCAATCCAGGCTCTCCTCTTCCGACTTGTAAACTTAATATCAGTGGCTGAATATCGCTCTCAATCTGCACTCTGGGATATTTGTAAAACGTGCACAACCACATAGCCATTTTGAGACTTTTTAGTTCCGCCTACATCGCCAAATTCGCCCCTCTCCTACTCCTTTAGAGCTATTTCACTTCCTCCTTGTGATCTCTAGAAACCAGACTAATAACTTCTTGTCCCTCCTTGAAGCTTGGGTCCGAATTAATTTTGATCGTCCCCGCAATAGGCAGTTTCCTAATCTCTTGCTCTTCAACGACGGTGGGAACTGATTCCTCTCCACAACTCGAATTATCACTATTGTCAATTTCCTCCACTCTCCTACGAACTCCTTCATGTAGGTTCCCCAATATAGTTAACTCTCCCTTATAGATTTTAGCATTTATGTGCAACCATATTGTGTCTATAATGACTATCAATTTTTAACGAACCTGTCTTGGCAGTGGAACATGTTTGGGAGAATCGCGCACAATAATTCCAGGCCCGATCCCTAATTTTGAATGTCTCACTGCTTCCCGAAACCTTATGCGAACAAAACTCTAGAAGCTACCTCGCACTCAAAGAATAAATGCTTAACAGTTTAGGGGATTTTGTAGAAAAATCTGCACTTCATATGTGTGTTGTGATTGCTAAGCGCGATTTTGACTGGTGTAGGGAAGCACATATGGCCTATCCTCCACATAGTGAGATTATTATCTCATATTGAATTTAAAACTCCAAATATTCTTCCATACCTCATCTGTTTGATCGAAAAGAGCTCGCCTAATGTGTGCGTATGCCGTTTTCACCCTAAACTTTCCGGAAGTTGTAGGTGTCCATTTCCTACGGTCTGCTCGATTGCCTGGAAACATTTTAAGATTGATGATTTTTTCCACTCTAACTTCGCCGCATTCTCAAGAAACCATATCTCTATCCCAGATCTTTGTAACTAGAAGGAACATATTTTTCACTGAAGCCCACTCATCCAAACTGGCTGTGACAGGTCGAAAAATTAATATGTCCTTCGTCCATACATATTTATATATTAGATCCTGAATCTTTATATATTATGCCTCAACCCCATCCCTAATTATCATAAGAGAGTGTTTTATAATGAGATCTCTTTCATCGCTTATCTCTTTCCCGTCCTTTGAGCTCTTCTGCTCTGCCTCCTGTGCAAGAAAGGAATCCTCTGACAATACTTCGCCCGTAAACTTTTTACCCAATAATGTGTTCGTGAGCCGTCATAGACCAAGAAAATTTTGGGAGGAAAGATTTGTTGTAGTCAGCAAGGTTACGCAGCCCCAGTCCTCCCTCATCTTTTGGTTTTCACATAGCTTCCTACTTGACAAGAGCTAAGTATTTGTTGCTCTCTGACCGGCCGGTTCACCAGAATTCCCTCAAAGCCCGCTCACGAAATAGACTTTGCCATGCACGCTTCAAGCCAATCAATTTTTTTTTCTTTAGCGTGTTTAAGCTCTTCGCGTTATGTTTTCCTATGAACAACATATTTCCCAAATAGACTATGTCTTCTTCACATTCAGACATTCCCAACAATGTTTTTATATGATTTCTCACGCCCTGTCACAGTTATAAAAAAAAATACTCCCGACTTCTGCAATATAATTCTTTGCCTCGACCACTATTTTATAAGTTTTCCACAGAAGGTCCACTTCCCCTTGTTTAGCATTGTAAAACAACATCGTGTCATCGTCAAACATAAGGTAAGAAATCGGGGGAGCTGATCTTCCAATCTTAATGCACAAAATGACCCCATCCCCTCCTTGCTAATCAATAGACTGCTCATAACCTCGCAAACCATGATGAATAAATAAGGCGAGAGTGGATCGCCTTGTTGAAGACCCCACGATGGCCTGAACTTGCTAAAAGGACTCCCATTCAGTTGAAGTGCTCATGTTACCTGAGTTATGCAGCTCTTGATCAGCTTAAGAACCTGTTCCGACGCCCCAAAGAATCTGAGAATATGAAGAACAAACTTCCATTCAATACGATCCTAAGCTTTTGCCATATATAATTTAATCTCCATTAAGCCTGTCCTTCCTTTCCTCTTTTTCATCTTCACCAACACTTCACAAGCCGATATCGTATTTTCTGCAATCCACCTCCCGGGAACGAAGGCCGATTGATATGTAGAAATATTTTCTTCAAGTGTTTTCTGAGCGTGGCCGTAATTATCTTTGTGATGATTTTGAAGACGAAATTACACAGGTTAATCGACCTAAATTTTTCGAAGCAATCTGTGCCTGGAGATTTGGGGATAAATATCAAATGAGCGAACGTAGTGTTATCTGGAAGAACACAGGTTCTAAAAAAATCCTGGACGAAGAGACACATCTTTGTTTGCGACTAGCCAATTTCCTAGTCTCGTTAAATTTTTTCGAATGTTTCATTTTTTGAAAAAAATAATATGCTTAGTTAAAGTAAATTAAATGAATTAAGCTAATCAATTTAATTATTTTCTGGTGAACTGTGATTTTTTAATATAATTAAACTTGAGTTATTTTTGGAAAACAGAATTTGACCATGCTAGTGCATTTCATAACTCTATTTCAGACCAAAATCCTACTTTGGACAATAGTAGTCGGGGGCTCAATGCAGAATAACAAAAATATCTTTACTGTTTAAAAACTTAAGCTTTCCCTCTATAATATTTTTTAATCGTATTTGTTGTTTTGGCACATAAACAACAATAAGCTATTGCTCTCTTTAATATCTCCAATGTAAATTTGTCTCCAATCTCCGATCAAGCCCGTCATCAAAATTCATCAAACTTCCTCTCTCTCTCAAGGCCTTTAATCCGCTGCAACCCTTTTGTCCCGTTCAGATCCCACGTTGTTGTCGTGACTCTTTACCCTGTCTTCACCTTTATCGCACATTTGCTCCATCCACCATCGCCATCCTTGGCTCGAGCTTTGACTTTATGTGCAATGTCCACATGAATGGGACTAGAGAATTTTGGTTATTTATCAATTTAAATGTTTAGTATTGTTGATGCCTAAAACAAATTCAACAATGTCTCGACAAAAGTAATCAACAAAATACTCTTAATATTTAGGTCGGATTTTTCTTATACAAGACTAATCTTCAATACAAGAAGAGTTTACGATGAGAGATCCCGAGTCTTAAAAAGGATGTGCTAGTGTCTGTGAATGTATCGGTCCCCTCTTCTCCATGTTTCCAATTCCTTTAATATTTTTGTTGGCTGGTAACATGGGTTTATCAGACCCACGTTCGTGATAACCGTCGCCGGTTTTATGTGCTTACGTGGACTTTTGTAAGTTTCATTCGAATGACTAGTCTTTATGTTGAGAGTGCTTATTTGAAATATTCGGTTATGCAACTCGAATTTCTGAACTTGCCTTATATTCATGAGCGTTTCTCTTCGACTCTTACCGAACATTCTTGTTACTAAGTATAGCTAATGGTCGGTGTTATCCAATTAAAATATGGTGATAACAAGTATATAGTTTGTGCCGTGTCCACGTAATGAATTATGTTTGGTAACAATGTTTGTTGGGTTAGTATATGGTAATCTAAATTCGATTGTTCATTAGATTCTCATCCAGCATCATGGCTTTGTGTTATTTTTATTTACAATTAAAAAACATGTGCTGGATTAAGGTTTTATTTATATATTTGTGGAGTGAGTTAACTTCCTCCAATTTGAATGTGTTTTTTCCTTAGGTATATGTTTGTTTCATGATAGAGTTACTCTGTATTGACATTGTTCTTAGGGTCTTTTAGTTATATACGCATAAAAACATTTACGAATTTCAAAATATCCAATCGTTTTGTAAACTTTGTAAATACCTATCTAGAATTGTTTACAATATTATTTGGACTGTTTTCATTCAAATTTGGAAGTGTTTACAAAGTTACAAGATGAGGGTAGTTTGGACTCAGTATTCGTGTAAACAAAATTGGGTGGGTATTTACAAAATTTTACAAAATGTTGAGTATATTAAAAACACTAAACATAAAAGTTGGTAAAGAATTAATTTTTTTGTTGTTCTTGAGTATGATTCAGGGGCACGTTAGAGTCTCAAGGCATAATTTTACTTAGTATTATTATCCTGTTCGAATTTAATGATCTAAAGGGCTAATTTTTAGATTAAGTTCATTGAGACAATGGTTATCTATCTAGAGAAAAGTGTCATTCGCTTAAAAATTATATCAACAAATTGATTTTTATGTTAACAAAATATGTCACCATCATTGTCAACCAACTTTTTAGTGTTGTCACTTATTGACAAATACATGTAAACAAATCATGTCATTATGGTGATATCAATGTTGACAAATCAACAAACTTTGAAGGACCCCGGAACGTCTATAGGAAGCCACCAATATACCAAGCTAGCCATTTTAAGACAACCTATTCTTGGTAAAGTTTTATTCAATTTTTTTTGGTGTAAGTATTTTTTTTTGTCGAAGTTCATTACGTAGATTAGAATTGGGATTCTCAATAGGCAATGACTGACTAGACTTACTTGGGTCTCGAGCTGACAAGAAGGACAAATAAAGACTAACGACAAATTTCACGAAGCTCAAACTTCTGAACGAGAAGTTGAGAGCCAAACTAGTGTCTGTTGAGGAGAGGGCCAAAGCCAACAAACAGAGAATTTCCGAATTAGAAGCGTAAAAGAGTCAAAGTTAGGGTATGAATTAAGGAAGTGAAAGCGGTCATGGAAGAGAATGTGGCAAAAGCAATCGAGGAATTCAGAGGTTTCGATGAGTATTTTGAGACCATTAGGATGTATCATCCCGCAGGGCAGGTCGATGTTGTCCATTTTGGATGTTTCATTTTGGGCAAGTTGGGGGGCTCGCAAGACCAAGCCATGAGAATGACGATTCAAGATCTTCGGATCTCGAGCCTCGAAATGTCGAGTTGTCGATGACTCTTACCGACTAACGAAGTTCTAATCCTCCTCTCGCCAAATAGATTATAAATTATTCAAATTTCAAATTATACTCAGACTATAATATACAATGATTGTTTGAAATTATTTTTGTGCCGCACTCGAGAGTTCATATCTCCCGACCAAAATATTGAATTAGACTATTTCATAGGCAAGAAAGAGAGATGTTTACAACTGTGATGTTCAAAAAAGGATGTTTTCTTACGAGTATAATTTTTTGTACAACTTCGATCAAGGAGGCGTTCAAAATCTCCTACATTTTATAGTTTCTATTCTATTTTATTTAACAATCCCCATAAAATATGAATTGTAGTATCTTTCGTATTTGTTGGTTTATTGTTTTTCTTTGTTGTTTGCCTTGTTTTCTTAGTCATATGATGTTACAATATTAACTTCCAGGAATAAATGGACATGACAGAAAATGATGTTCTAATTACTGCTAAAATAAAGATGACATTAATTATCCGTATTGCCACATTTAAAAGTTCACGAAGATATCTTTTTTTCTATACGGAGAAGTCCGTTCAGATTCTTGCTAAAGAAGAAAAGGCTTTACCAAATAAATTTAAACTTTTGGTAAATGTAATTTGGAGGAATCACAATATTGAAGAAGCAAGATGGAACGTGAAGGCGATACGAGGACGGATTATTCTGAATTATCCGAAATTCAAGTATATTTTTTGGTAGGAAAATTCTTTAAGGAGGAAATATTGTGACATTTTGAGTTCTCATCTAGTTCACCACCTTATTACATGTTTTATTAAAAGCATTATGATATTAAGGATACATTTAAGGTAGATCGCACTCCATATACTTTTGTAAACTTTCTCATAAAAAGTATCACTTCGAGTCAAACTTTTTATTTTAAAAAGTTGACTCAAGATAAAAAAAAACTTAATTAATATATTATTTTGATAAAAAGTGATGTTCATGACATATTTAATTCAATGTTGCTTCAATTAATTTCACAAAATCACTTTAAGTTTATATTTATTATTGAATTTAACAAAAAATGTAACATATTTACAACCTCTTGCAGTAAGGCACTTTGATACGACCTTATTATTGGAATTGGTGTCCACAAAGGAGATATTAGACATTGTAAATATATTGTATTTGATTTTGCTGAAACATTAATAAAATTAAATATACATTATTGATTATATTTGTGTTTATGTATGTTTGCTACGCTCTGAGACTGTCATTAACGAAAGAGGTGCTAAGTACAGACTTGAAAATATAGACCCTTTGGACTAGTTTAAACATTTGTTCACAATCTTAAGTGTTGGCATTTATGCCCACAAAGGAGATTTTTGATATTAAATACTTTTGTATTTGTTTTGCTTTGAAATTAAATAAAGATTGAATATCCATTCTAATTTAAGATTGTGTTTACGCATTTATGTCTACGCTCTGAAACTGTCATCAACGAAAGAAGTGCTAAGTACAGACTTGACAAGATACCTTCTTATGACTAGTTTAAATAATAGTTTGCAATCTAAAGATCGATTGGGCAATCGATTCCTAGTAATGATTGTTAGAATGAATTAAACGATATCTTATCTTGTGATATGGAGAGTTGTGACTCTGTAATTCATTCTTGATATCTTAATGAAGATATTGAACAAGACCAGTGAAGTTTTGAAGTTCGAGATAAAACCGTTTAATCACTCGAAACATCAAACTCACATACGAGGGGTATTTTAGTAATTACCTAAATCCTGAAGTGAGTACATGTATTCTTGTAACACTTTATGACATTTGATTTGTCAATGGGCAATGGCTAAATGAAGTTTCATTGACCCGACGGTTGGTGTCATAATACTGTTTCGTTGAAACATGTGATTCACAGATATGGAATTTGTGTTGAAACAATGCTAAGGCATTAGTATCACACCATGCTCTGTTATGAGAGTGTGAGCGAATAAACCAGGCCTGGTATTCATCGAATAAAGAATTCTTTGAAATAAAACATGTGACATGTTGAGACATTTCATTTTATGTTTTTCTCGTTCACAAATAACAGAGGACTTGGTGAAATAATAACTCAGGGGTAAAACGGTAATTTTACATTCCTCTGAGTTAATGATACACACAAAGGGTAATATCATAAAATACACCGTGGACCGTGTGAAGAATAGTTTTGTCACATCAAACGGAAATATAAACGCATATGAACTTAGAGATGTTCAATATTGGTCCTTTAGTGGAATCGACTAATATTAAGAATTAAAAGCCGGAAAAAGTTTGTGAACTTTTGTGTCCGAGCCTTATTCTAAAGCTTCGTTCATGTGGGTCCATAAGGTCTCAATGATAGACTCTCGGACGAGATTTTGGTGAACAAGAAATGATTGATTTTCTCATTCAACGTAAATTGTGATTTACGCTAAGAAAATTATTTTCTGAGTAATTAAATAAATAACTGGTTATTTATTATTACATTTATTTCACGAATCATATTATGTTATTATATTGATAATAATATAATTTGATGATTCAAATAAATAAAAGATGAAAATAAATATTTTCTCGTTTCGTACTACATTGATTAGTATGAAAATAATTAATGACTTGTCATTAAATAAATGAGATGTTCTAAATTAATTAAATATTATTTTAGAAATAAATCAAATAAATTTGGGAGGTAATTAGGACAATATGGTCGGCCATAATAGGTGTTTTATGGGCTGGAAAAATTGTTTAAACTCATTAAAAGGAGTTTTGGGCTTAAGTTTGACTAATGGGTCTTAACTGGATTTTGACCTAACTTAAGCCCATTCTCTCTGATATAAAAGGAGGCTTTCTCTTTGGTAACCCTAGCCTAATTTCGACCAACACTCAGCCAAACCTCTCCCCCCTTGTGCTTGAGAGGTTTTGGCCGAAATTAAGAGAGAAAGAAAGAGAGGAAAACTGTTTCCCGGCAGCCCTTCCTTTTATTTGAGTTTCCCCTTCTTCCCTTGTTCCCACGAAAGAGCCCACCCTCTTTGTCTCCTAAAAATCCCTAGAGTATTATCATTGACTCAACTTGTGGTTGTTTGAGTGATTTTTCTCTCCCCAGGGCCGGCTAATTTTGGAGGATCGAAGGCACGACGGTTTTGAGGATTTCTTGGACGCGCGTGGCGTAGAGGATCGGCCGACCACCTTGACGTACACCGAGACTTGCTCTCGCAGATCCAAATCTTATGTAAGTGTCCCTCGCACGAATTGGATCTGAATAATATGATGTTTTAGAATAATTATATGTATTTGGATTATTCGTTTGCATGCTTAGATAAATTTATTGATGTGATTGTAAATTTATTGACATGTTAGGTTAGATTTAATGATATGGTTATCGAACATGTTTTAAAACGTTTATAATATGTTAAATTGAATTATGAAATTCCGCCACATATTAATGTGTTTCGTAATTAAATTAGGTTAATTGTTAACTAAATTCCAACAAATGGTATCAGAGCCATAATTGTCATTAAATCGATTTTGAGTGTTGGCGTTTTTGTATGAATTGCATTTGTGAATGTATGTGTGTTTATGTGAATGGATCCTTACTCTAATTGGCCCTAGGATTGTTTACGGGTTACGTCCCGATTTTTTATTTTTTTATTTTTTTTTTATTTTTTTTTATTTATTTAAATTTGTAATTTGTTGTAAATTTAAATTTATAATTTTGTAATCCGGGAGACAAGAAGAAGGAAGGCAGCCTCCGGGAATGGCCGCGCATTTTTGAAACGCGTGGGAGCTATCCCGGTCGATTCCGAACACGCCTAAGGACCTGTGTATTGGACACAAGAGGGCTGTTTGGGTCGGCCAAAACCCTAACATGGCCGTGTGTCTTCGGACGCGCGCGAGCTAGCTAGGGTTAGGCCCGACGACCGAGATTCGGAAATCGTTTCCGAATAAATTTAAAATCTTGAATAATTAAATTTATTTATATTATTTTTGAAATAATAAAAATGAATTTAATTATTTGAGTGGGAGATATTAATCTCTAAGTTTTAAAACTCGGAAATTCGACGACTCGACACAAGACTAGGAATAAAGTAGTTTATTGTTTTTTCTTTTGTAAAGGGTTGTAATTTTAGAAATGGGCCATTAGATAAGTTAAATATTATGTTTTATTTTATTTAATCTTATCTCATATTCATCCACATGTCATATAGGATAGAACGCCAACACTATATGAATTGTTCATGCATCATTATAGTTTAATTTAAATAACTAGTTATGAAATTGAAATTGAACATCGTCCACAAAAATATGATTTTTGCAAAAACTAAGTGGGAGGGTTTTTTTGTCGTTGAAATAACCCGAGGTCCCCAACATGAATTTAATTAACTTGTGTGAATGAACTAAGAGTCACCCTCGTGGCCCTCCCTTCAATGGGAGTACTTCGGAAGCACATAGTCAATTAAATTGTTACGAACTAAGCCCTAAAGAGGAACGATGAAGCGGGGTCTCCCCTAGGAGAACCGTTTTCAAAGTAACTTGGATAAGGGCCCACATGTTGGTTGCACGCTTAGACTTATTGTTTAAAGTAACCCTCCATAGAGGCTATGCGTTAAACATAAGTGACCAAAAGTCCATGGTAATTAGAGAGAACTAGAAGTTGTGACTTCTTGTATGGTTCAAACTAAATAGTGATGTGTCACGACTATGAAAGGCGATCAATTACGGTTTCCCCTAGGAAAAGTAATTGATCATTTTTGTTCATAATACCATGAATTATTTATCGCTTTCCTCACTCATTTAGGATTGTACATGCATTATAATTCGAAACTGTAGCATATGCTAAATTTATTCATTTCATTTAATTTCAGCAATATCATGAATCCACTTGCATCTATACTCAGTTATAACAAACTCGAGGGTGAGAATTACGTTGATTGGAAACGTAACCTCGACATCGTACTGACGATGGAAAAGCACAAGTATGTTCTCACTACCCCGTGTCCTCCAGCTCCGAGTGCTGACTCAAGCCAGGAGGACAAGAACGCCTATGACACGTGGGTAAGGTCCGATGAGATTGCCAAGTGTTATATCTTGGGTTCCATGAGCAATGTGTTGCAACAATCTCACAAGGACATTGCCACGGCATATGACATGCTCTACAATCTTCATGACATGTTTGGATGTCATGGGCGTCAGGCGAGGCAGCAGGCAATCCGAAATTTCATGAATTGTCGGATGAAGCCGGGAACGTCAGTCAGGGACCACATGCTAATGATCATGGGTCACCTGAACGACATGGAGATTCTCGGATCGGAGATCGATGGACTCACCAAGGTTGATATGATCTTGGAGACTCTGACGGATTCTTTCGATAGCTTTCGTCTGAACTACTCCATGAACAAGCTCGATTATTCTGTAACCGAGCTAATGAAGGAGTTGCAGACTGCCGAGGGACTTCTCCCTAAGACCAAGAAGAAGACTGGTGAAGCCAATGTTGCTGAACATAGGGCTTCCACTTCTGGATCGAAGAGAGTGATGAAGGGTCCCAAAAACGCAAACCGAACGGGATCCAAGACGCCCTACAAGAAGGCTGCGGATGTCAAGGGCAAGGGCATCGCAAAGGTGGACAAGTCTAAACACAAGTGCCACCATTGCGGAGAAGTCGGCCATTGGCGAAGGAACTGTCCTGCCTACCTCAAGACCGTCAAGGGGAAAGGTATGGCTTTCGTCACCCAAGCATGTTACACGACATATAAAGAATCACCCTGGATTTTAGACTACGGGGCTTCTGACCATATTGTGTGTAATCTGAATGGTTTCAGGAAAACCAGAAGCTTAGGTGAAGAAGAGTTCACGTTCAACTGGGGGAATGGAACGAAGGTCAGAGCCAGATCTGTCGGGACCATGCAGCTGAATTTTGGGAATAAGGCTTTATTATTGAATAACGTTTATTATGTTCCAGATTTTTGCAAGAACTTAATTTCTTTTGGTCGTTTAGAAGAACAACATTATGAGTTTAAAGTCAATAATGGTATTGAAATTTTTCTTAATGGTTGTTTTATTTCTAAAGCTCATCGAGTAGATTCTATTTATTATCTATATCGTAATGAGCCGATAATCTTGGACACTGAGGTGAATAGTGATTCACTCAGGAAGCGTAAGACATTTCATAGTGATGAAACGGATGATACATATCTATGACACTTACGTCTTGGACATATTGGCCTAGATAGGATTAAGAGGTTAACAAAGGATGGTCCTTTGAAATCTCTAAACGTGGGATCTTTGCCCACGTGTGAATCCTGTCTTGAAGGCAAAATGACCAAGAGACCTTTCTCTTCGAAAGGTCTAAGAGCCACACAAGTATTGGAACTCATACATAGTGATGTATGTGGTCCAATCAGTATTCAGGCAAGAGGAGGTTGAGAATACTTTGTAACCTTCACTGATGACTACTCACGTTTTGGTCATGTTTTCTTAATGCGAAACAAATCCGATACTTTTGAAATGTTCAAACAATATCGGGCCTTGGTTGAGAAGCAAAGAGAGAAACAAATCAAAACCCTTCGATCAGATCGAGGAGGAGAGTACTTGTCTGATGAGTTCGAGGATCTTCTTAAAGAAGAAGGCATTCATTCTCAGCTTACAGCACCTGGCACACCACAACAAAACGGTGTGTCAGAGAGAAGGAACCGAACGCTACTAGATATGGTGAGATCAATGATGAGTTACTCATCTCTTCCTGATTCGTTCTGGGGATATGCCTTAGAAACGGCAACTCATATTCTGAACCAGGTTCCGTCAAAAACGGTTCCCGGCACTCCCTACGAGAGATGGTGTGGTAAGAAATCTGTTCTAAACCACATCAAGATCTGGGGTTGTCCAGCACACGTGCTGAGACAAAAGACTAGCAAGTTGGCTAGTCGTTCAGAATTATGCTTTTTCATAGGATATCCGAAAGAAACAAAAGGGTACACATTCTATAGTCCTACTGACAAGAAAACGTTCGTTAGCACGAACGCTAGGTTTCTTGAAGAGGATTATATGAAGAATACCGTACCGAGAAGCAAACTTGTGCTGAAGGAAATGTTGGGTGAAGTAGCTGGTACTTCACAAGATAGGACAAGTCCTACACCAACAATAGAAGAGCCACATTCAGAACTTAAGCCTCCTACGATTCGTCGCAGTAGCAGGATTGTACGACAACCTGAGCGATTGATGTACATCGGGGAGGCCTTTGCTGCAGTCGCATACAAGGAGGAAGATGATCCAGTATCATTTTCCCAGGCGATGCAAAGTTCTGAAGCAAACCTATGGCAAGAAGCCATGAACGTTGAAATGCATTCGATGTATGTCAACGAAGTCTGGAAACTTGTAGATTTACCTGAAGGCATCAAGCCTGTTGGGTGTAAATGGATCTACAAGAAGAAAAGAGGACCGGATGGAAATGTTGAGACATTTAAAGCACGACTTGTGGCGAAGGGGTTCACACAAAAGGAAGGTATCGACTATGAAGATACCTTCTCGCCCGTGGCGATGCTAAAGTCCATTCGTACTCTTTTATCCATTGCTGCCGCCCTAGATTATGAAATCTGGCAGATGGATGTCAAGACTGCATTTTTGAATGGAAATCTTGACGAGCGCATTTACATGGCTCAACCAGATGGGTTCATGGAGAAAGGCCAACAGGGCAAGGTTTGTGAGTTGCTAAAGTCCATTTATGGACTAAAGCAAGCATCTAGATCGTGGAATATTAGATTCGACGAGACTGTGAAAAGTTACGGTTTTGATCAATCACTAGATGAGCCATGTGTTTATAAGATGATAAACGATGGCAAAGTGGTCTTCTTAATCCTTTATGTAGATGACATACTACTCATTGGGAATGATGTGGGAAAGTTATCAGAGGTTAAGATCTGGCTGTCGGAGCAGTTTGAGATGAAGGATCTTGGAGAAGCGGCTTACATTCTGGGGATTCAGATCTTTAGAGATCGGAAGAACCGAAAGTTAGCGCTTTCTCAAGCATCTTATATTGATAAGATCATGGATCGCTTCAGTATGCATAACTCCAAGAAAGGACAGCTACCTTTCAGACATGGAGTGCATCTATCCATTGAGCAGTCTCCCAAGACTCCTCAAGAGATAGAAGAAATGAGACATATTCCCTACGCCTCAGCCGTAGGAAGTCTCATGTATGCAATGCTCTGCACTAGGCCAGATATTTGTTACGCAGTGGGCGTGGTGAGTAGATTCCAATCGAATCCTGGACCCGAGCACTGGGTTGCGGTCAAGCATATTCTCAAGTATCTTCGGAGAACGAGAAATTATATGCTTGCATACTCAGGTGATGACCTGAATATGACGGGGTATACCGATTCCGATTTTCAAGCGGATAAGGATTCCAGGAAATCCACATCAGGGTCTGTGTTCACCCTGAATGGTGGATCTGTGGTCTGGAGGAGTATAAAGCAAACTTGTGTTGCTGACTCGACCATGGAAGCCGAGTATGTGGCAGCTTGCGAAGCTGCAAAGGAGGCTGTGTGGCTGAGGAAATTCCTGATGTACTTGGAAGTAGTTCCAAGTGCCAACGAGCCCATTACACTTTACTGTGATAACAGTGGAGCCGTTGCTAACTGTAAGGAACCAAGAAGTCACAAGCGCTCGAAACACACCGAGCGGAAATACCACCTGGTACGAGATATAGTTCATAGAGGGGACGCGAAGGTTATGAAGATCTCAACGTTGGACAACCTTGCTGATCCCTTCACGAAGCCTTTAACCAGTAAGGTCTTCGAGGGACACCTAGAAGGATTAGGACTGAAAGATCATTCGCATCTCCTTTGAGTCAAGTGGGAGTTTGTTGGCATTTATGCCCACAAAGGAGATTTTTGATATTAAATACTTTTGTATTTGTTTTGCTTTGAAATTAAATAAAGATTGAATATCCATTCTAATTTAAGATTGTGTTTACGCATTTATGTCTACGCTCTGAAACTGTCATCAACGAAAGAAGTGCTAAGTACAGACTTGACAAGATACCTTCTTATGACTAGTTTAAATAATAGTTTGCAATCTAAAGATCGATTGGGCAATCGATTCCTAGTAATGATTGTTAGAATGAATTAAACGATATCTTATCTTGTGATATGGAGAGTTGTGACTCTGTAATTCATTCTTGATATCTTAATGAAGATATTGAACAAGACCAGTGAAGTTTTGAAGTTCGAGATAAAACCGTTTAATCACTCGAAACATCAAACTCACATACGAGGGGTATTTTAGTAATTACCTAAATCCTGAAGTGAGTACATGTATTCTTGTAACACTTTATGACATTTGATTTGTCAATGGGCAATGGCTAAATGAAGTTTCATTGACCCGACGGTTGGTGTCATAATACTGTTTCGTTGAAACATGTGATTCACAGATATGGAATTTGTGTTGAAACAATGCTAAGGCATTAGTATCACACCATGCTCTGTTATGAGAGTGTGAGCGAATAAACCAGGCCTGGTATTCATCGAATAAAGAATTCTTTGAAATAAAACATGTGACATGTTGAGACATTTCATTTTATGTTTTTCTCGTTCACAAATAACAGAGGACTTGGTGAAATAATAACTCAGGGGTAAAACGGTAATTTTACATTCCTCTGAGTTAATGATACACACAAAGGGTAATATCATAAAATACACCGTGGACCGTGTGAAGAATAGTTTTGTCACATCAAACGGAAATATAAACGCATATGAACTTAGAGATGTTCAATATTGGTCCTTTAGTGGAATCGACTAATATTAAGAATTAAAAGCCGGAAAAAGTTTGTGAACTTTTGTGTCCGAGCCTTATTCTAAAGCTTCGTTCATGTGGGTCCATAAGGTCTCAATGATAGACTCTCGGACGAGATTTTGGTGAACAAGAAATGATTGATTTTCTCATTCAACGTAAATTGTGATTTACGCTAAGAAAATTATTTTCTGAGTAATTAAATAAATAACTGGTTATTTATTATTACATTTATTTCACGAATCATATTATGTTATTATATTGATAATAATATAATTTGATGATTCAAATAAATAAAAGATGAAAATAAATATTTTCTCGTTTCGTACTACATTGATTAGTATGAAAATAATTAATGACTTGTCATTAAATAAATGAGATGTTCTAAATTAATTAAATATTATTTTAGAAATAAATCAAATAAATTTGGGAGGTAATTAGGACAATATGGTCGGCCATAATAGGTGTTTTATGGGCTGGAAAAATTGTTTAAACTCATTAAAAGGAGTTTTGGGCTTAAGTTTGACTAATGGGTCTTAACTGGATTTTGACCTAACTTAAGCCCATTCTCTCTGATATAAAAGGAGGCTTTCTCTTTGGTAACCCTAGCCTAATTTCGACCAACACTCAGCCAAACCTCTCCCCCCTTGTGCTTGAGAGGTTTTGGCCGAAATTAAGAGAGAAAGAAAGAGAGGAAAACTGTTTCCCGGCAGCCCTTCCTTTTATTTGAGTTTCCCCTTCTTCCCTTGTTCCCACGAAAGAGCCCACCCTCTTTGTCTCCTAAAAATCCCTAGAGTATTATCATTGACTCAACTTGTGGTTGTTTGAGTGATTTTTCTCTCCCCAGGGCCGGCTAATTTTGGAGGATCGAAGGCACGACGGTTTTGAGGATTTCTTGGACGCGCGTGGCGTAGAGGATCGGCCGACCACCTTGACGTACACCGAGACTTGCTCTCGCAGATCCAAATCTTATGTAAGTGTCCCTCGAACGAATTGGATCTGAATAATATGATGTTTTAGAATAATTATATGTATTTGGATTATTCGTTTGCATGCTTAGATAAATTTATTGATGTGATTGTAAATTTATTGACATGTTAGGTTAGATTTAATGATATGGTTATCGAACATGTTTTAAAACGTTTATAATATGTTAAATTGAATTATGAAATTCCGCCACATATTAATGTGTTTCGTAATTAAATTAGGTTAATTGTTAACTAAATTCCAACATTAAGATCGATAGAGCAAACGAATATGAGTAATGATTGTTTGAATGAATCATGATATCATATCTTGTGATATAGAGAGTTGTGACTCTCTGTTTCATTCTTGATATCTTACATAAGATATTGAACAAGACCTGTGATACTCTGAAACTCGAGATAAAACCGTTTAATCACTCGAAGTTCCAAGATCACATACGAGGGGTATTTTGGTACTTACCTAAATCCTGAAGTGAATGCATAATCGATGTGACACCTTATGACATTTGATTTTTCAATGGGCAATGGCTAAGTTGAAGTTGCATCTGACTCGACGGTTGGTGTCATAACGCTGTCATATTGGGTTATGTGATTCACAGATACAGAATTTGTGTTGAAACAATGGTAATGCATTAGTATCACACTATGCTTTGTTACGAGAGTGTGAATGAATAAACCTGGCCGAGTATTCATCGAATAGAACATTCTTTGATTAAAACATGTGACATGTAAAGACATCTCACTCTATGTTTTTTTCTCATTCACAAATAACAAAAGAGTTAGTAAAATAATAACTCAGACGTAAAAAGGTAATTTTACATTCCTCTGAGTTACTGATACACATGAAGGTAATATCGTAAAATACTCTGTGGATCGTGTGAAGAATTGTTTTATCACATCAAACGAAAAATAAACGCATGTGAAATTAGAGAGTTTCAATATTAGTCCTTTAGTGGAATAATATCAAGAATTAAAAGTCGAAAAAAGTTTGTGAACTTTTGTGTCTGGACTTTATTCTAAAGTTTCGTTCATGTGGATCCATGAGGTCTCAATGATAGAGTCTCGGACGAGATTAATTGAACTAGATTAATTGATTTTCTCATTCAATGTAAATTGTGATTTACACTAAGAAAATTATTTTATAAGTAATTAAATAAATAATTAGTTATTTAATATTATATTTATTTAGTGAATCATATTATGTTAATTTATTGATAATAATATAATTTAATGATTCAAATAAATAAAAGATGAAAATAAATATTTTCTCGTTTCGTACTCGTTTGAAAATTATGAAAAGATTTAATAAAATGTCATTAAATAAATGAGATATTTTAAATTAATTAAATTTAGAAATAAGTCAAAATTATTTGGAATTAAAGGGGATTTAGTTGGTCGAGTAGATTGATTTTTATTTGGCCGAAAATAATTTTTTACATTGATTAAAAATTGTTTAAAATGGTTTAAATTTGATTATGGGTTTGACCCAGCTTAAACCCATTTGACTATTTATATAGAAAAGATCAAATGAAACCCTAACCCTAATCCTAATCACTCTAAACTTTGACCACTCTCTCTCCCTCCATTGTGAGTGCTTTGGCCGAGTGAATGAAGAAGAGAAAAGGATCAAGAAATCGTTCCTTGATTCTTATTCCCAGTTCTTGAGTGATCTCCCTAAATTCTTTCTTTGTTGTTCAATTTAAAAGAGCCAACTCTCCTAATCTCCCATATAAATCTAAGATTAATATCATTGAATCAACTCTTTGTGTTTGAGTGATTTTATTCTGCAGAAAAAACGCACGGTAATCGAAGAAAATCGAGCTAGGCTCGATTTCAGCCTTACCCGCCGGATCGATAGGCCAATAGGCCAATCAGCAGGCTATCCGGCCAGTCTGCCACAAGTGGGCCTAGGCTCCTGCGAGCTCCCTGTCTCGAATTTGTGAATTTCGACGACTCCGAAACGTGGATATAGGTGCCCTCTACCTTCTTGCACAGGTCCCACACACAGATCCGACACGAGCCGCTCGTACGCTCACAGGCCAATTCAGACCGGCCAACCAGCATCCAATCCGGCAGCCAGAGGCGACTTTTGTGCCTACCCAATCCAGGCGAGTCATAATTTTTTTTGAAGAAATTGACGAGGCATTCAGGAGTGAGCTAACAACGCATGAAGTTGTTTACAACTTCACATGTAAGTCACTCTTAAACGAATTGGTTGCGACTATAAATTGTTTATAGGTTATTAGTATAAATTTGTTGACATGTTATGAATTTTTAATATATTAAAATGAGTCTTAATATATATTAGATGTTATTATATATTTTTGCCATATTTAAATATGTTAGATAATTTTATTGATTAATTGTTAACTAATTTTCAACGGTTATAGTATAAAAAGTTACTTGTTTCGCTTGATGTAGCGGTGCAAATAGGTGTTTGTACGACACAAATTTGTCTTGGAAGTTGTATAAATTTTTTTATGTGAAAGAGCTGAATGGTGCGTGATAACATGGACTTGTAGAAAATATCATTTATTTTTTTTAAAATTACGGACGTCCCCAATTTTCATTTAAAAAAGTAATCGAATTTGTTGTCATTGATGATCCTAAAAACAGTAATAGTTATTACTTATATGTATTTGATGTAATAAAGAGTCAAATACTCTTGTTTATATCTGCTAAATAAACTAATAAAGAGTTGACATCTTCATTCATTCTACTTTATTTATTTGAATACTTAAGATAAATATTAATCTTTAATACTTAAACAAACTTTACAACAAATGACACTACTAGAAAAACTGGATCCCACAATCCTTAATAAGAGGTTGTGGAATTTCTAACAACCCTTAGACATCCGATGTGGAATGTTCATACTTACCACACTTAATGTCTATTGGTTGTGAAATATTTAACAATCAATCAATTTTTTATTGTAAAATTCAAATTTTTTTGAACATCCAGCGCCGCGGCCTCACGTCCCACAACGGATCCAAACATTCGTTGTGGGAGAAGGCGCCGCGGCTCCAACCATATGTCACCGCAGCGCTGCTGTCCAGAGAGTGCTTCCCTTCAAAATTAATGGATTTAACCCCAAAAATCATATAATACCTGCATAATGTCTTTAAAGATGCACAATTAATCTAAAAAAGACAATACATCCAAAACTCATTCAAGATCATCATATACATTCAAAATCATCCGAAATATATACATTCAAAATCACAAAATGTAACTAATCATCACGTTCAATAAATGATTGTACATAGTTAATCCAATATTCTCTTACTCTCTCTATTTTTACATTTGTATACGTCTTTTTTTTTCTAATCTTTTTATACCTCCTATAACTTTATCGTGCATATATTATAAAACGAATTACCGGCATTCCGTGTTACTGCTTTATCTTGGAGCGACCATTGACCAGATATACGTTAATTTTCCGTCACCAAGAGTGTCTTTGTGTTCGAGTTTGAAATTTGAAAACACCCTATAAAATGAAAAGCATAAGGATTTTTTTTAACAAACCCTCAATGTAAAAGTCAAAAAACTACCTTTTTATCAAAGAAATTAAGTTTTGTGAAATTTGTCTATACAACGGGTCAAAAAATATTGCACAATCTTTCCACAAGTCAAGGACCACAAGCATCCAATGAAAGTTTCGATTGTACGGCATGAAAACTAGTTGGTCAACATTGCGTCCTCGCAGTGCGTTTCCAGTGTCTTTGACTCGTGTCGACAAATGGTAATCTTCGTCATTTGTAGACATGTCCGAAGCTAACGCCGTTTTTACAAAGCCAAATTTATTGTTCAAGTTTGCCGCGATGCACATAGATGGCTATACCAAAGTATTCAAAAAGTTAAAACACTCAATATTTAATCATTAATAAAAAAAGGTATTTATGAAAGAAACACGTACTCCATGTAAATCGATATGCTTGACGCTCCAATTTAAAATAATTGTAAAAATTTGGAAATATCATCAAATCCCAACATAATCGGGATATCGGAAATTGTTGGACAAACGTTGGCCTAGATAATGTGTCATTGTGCTAACATCATTTTGTTGGCATATTGAGCAAACAATTTAAACTTGAAATTTATTACCTTATAACCAATTAAGCTTTGAATTAAGTAGCTTATAATTAATTTGGACAATCAATACATACTAAAGAGTACGTTAAAATATATTACCTTGTAATGAATTCTCCTGTTATCGTCGGGAGTAGATTAACTCGTAGAATCGAGTTTCGAGCATTCGATGTATGGACCGCGACTCTCTTTTTCCGTCTCTGTTTTCATCAATAGTCGCGGCCATGAGACAAAACCCCGCATTGCATCTTCTATAGTTAGAGCTTCTTCAGTGGGAATCGGTAATCTGGCTTTTTTAACCAAAACGTCCGAAACGCTCACCCGTACATTTCCTTCCTCCAAAGTTGAGAAGTAAATTTTTGCGTCCTTCAAATAGACTCGCCCATAGGCAACATGAATTGTGTTTCCTTTTACTATATCCTCAATGTAGGGAAAAATCTCGATGCTTTCATTCGAACACGGTGTCACCAGTGTGGTTTTATTCAATGAGCAACTAGCCCGAACACTAGTTGGTTTTTCCACAATAATCGGATTGACTTTCGAACGATTATGTACATCGTCATGTCCTATGAAAATCACCGATTTAATACATAAAACAAATCAACTTTTGAAATAAATAAATAAGTATGAATAAAGATTACCTAAAGACATGACCTCTTAGACAACTTCTTGAATTTTAGCCATCTCTTCATCACCAACGCCCCTCTTATTAAGATTATTTTCAACTCGATCAACACCAGCTTCTCCAACACTTATACTACCATGACCATTAACCGCCTTCAACATTTGATTTTTAAACTCCATCAACTCAAGACGCATTTTGAGCCGCATCTTGTTAAGTTCTTCGTTTGGGGTTGGAGGAACAAAATACTTGAAACGCTTGGAAACATGTTTGGATTGACCGGAGACATATTTCTTTGTTCCCATAGCTTCTTGCAAGATACTTTTTACCGTTTCCGGGATGAAAGTACCTTCGGTTGCTTTTTAAGATAATCTTTGTGACATACATAAATAAAATCATTTGTAAAGAATAATATTATTAATATATCTTATAAAATTAAAGATCTTACAATTGATTTTCCCATTAGTCGATCTTTGTCATTCTTGAACTCTTTTCCGTCTATCCCGTCTCTCTTTCGCGAGTTAATTCATAATTCTTCTAACGTTACCCATTGCCCGATTTGGTCGTGCTATTAATTAATAAGTTATCATATTAATCATATATTAAATGTAAAAAAATTAGTACAAAATAAATAAATGAAAAAACTCAACCTTTTGTTGATCTAGTTTTCGATATCAATCTCCGCCACATCGAGATTTGCGTTCCACTTTAGTGGAATTAATTTTCCCTTGCTCCGACGTTTGCTTGAAAACTTTGCTTCGTTTATACTCAACAAACTTCACCCAATCTTCCTCGGTGATACTCGTGTAAACTTTCAAAACACAATCGGGTCTTTTTAACGAGGTTGGTTCGTCGAGTGTGTCTTTGAGAAGATCGTGATATAACTCTTGACAAAATAGCTTTGCGGCTTCTCCTACTCTCATGAGGCAATCGTGCTTATGTTCTATTGGAATCCAAAATCCTTCACATATTTCATTACAAATCCTCTCTTTTATTTAATCGTTCTCTTTTAATATCCAATCACGAGTCGAAAGGGAAACATATTCTCTAGCTAATACGCTGAAGTAACTCAACAACACATCACCTTCCTTACCCTTTGGTTGCCCTTTGGAATGTTATCCTATCGTGATTTTCCTACCGAGAGTTCTAATTTTATTAAGAGGACTCATAAGGGTGTTTCTTCTCTTTCCTTTCTCATCGGGATTTAATGCTAATAGTCGTCTAGTTTTCCTTTTAATAATGTTGCTAGAAGTAGTAGTAGTTGCATTCAACATTGAATCTATAAACACAATTCAAAGTACAATTTCAATATCTAAATATGAACCTAAACTAATTATCCCTTCCAAACAAAAAATATTGGTGTAATCGATCTAGGATTTAACAATTAATTATCATATCATATATGGCGGAATATAAAATATTGTTTTTAACATGTATAAAACTATTTTACGACCTAAACAAAATGCATTAACATGTTGGTAAGTAAAAGATATTATAAATATGAAAAATATTTACAATCTTTTCTTGTTGCTTGATCTTGGTTAATAGGTTGTAATAGGTCTAGGGTTAAGATAAATTATCATTAATCATATTAATAGCGGAATATAAAATTTCTTTACAAGTAAAACAACTTTACTAACCTAGGCAAAGTGCATGAACATGTATATATTGAACATTATTAAAAATTACTTGAATGCTAACCTTTCTTGTAACTTGATCTTTGAAGAGTCTTGAGAAAGGTAGATCGTCTCTTGCTCGTTTCCTTCATACGTAAACGTGATCTCGAGAAATCTAAGGTTTCTATTACATGAGTCTTTAGAAGTGTAGATGGATTTATGTTTGGTCACAATTAAACAGAATAACTCCATAACAGGTCTATGAACTAAAGACCTACTTTAGCCTAAGTCTAATGAGGACTTAGGTGCCAAAAATAAAAGGGATTTGAGAGAGAGAGAGAGAGAGAGAGAGAGAGAGAGAGAGTGGTTTTGGTCGGCCAAAAACAAGAGAGAAGCAAGAGGAAAAAACTTATTTTTCACATCTCTATGTGAACCTCTATTTATAGGAGAAGAAAAATCTATAAAGGTCAATTATGCATTCATGATACAATAATGCATTCATGACACAATATTGATTTTTCTCTCCCCTTTCTCTTCTAATATGGCCGGCCATCTCAAGATCAAGAGGAGGAAAATTTGCTTCCTCACTTAACTTATTTGTTTCCTTCTCAAGGAAATTCAATTCCTATTTTCATTTTGGGTAATTATCTTTATAATTAAAGGCAAAGAATTCTCTCCTCTTTGATGCATGTTGGCCGAACTCTACTCTAGATGCTTCCTTATATCTTTTAAGACAATTCTTAAACTACCAATTGTAGAATTAATATTGAACAAATAATAAAATTAATTTCCTAATGCCTCATACGACTTCTCGGCTTTAGAAACTAATTTATATTTCCATCATATGAAAATATCAAAAATCTTATTTTGACATTCACATCATTTTATGTCAATGTGGACAAAGATACCCTTTAGGCATTTCCCGAGAAAACGTCTAGTTCAACACTTGAACTTATCTTGACTTAGCTTCTAGTTTAACAATCCTACTCTAATATGAACATATACAAGAACTGCAAAAATTAAGAGAATAACTCAAGACCATAACTCCCATGAGCTTACGAACTCAGACATGTAATAGTGACCTTATGGATCCAAACGAACAAAGTTTGACCTTTGATACTCGGAAACAAAAGTTCACAAAGCTTTTCCGAGTATTAGCTTAATGTCAACTGACTCAACTAAAGAGTTGACACTGAGAATCTCTCGGTTCAAATGAATTTATTTTCTCCTCAAATTCAACTTAATTATATTGAGCGGATCCATTGAATGTTATCTATGTTTACCCTTCATGAATATCATCAACTAGATGGAATTTATAAAATTACCATTTTACCCTTCTAGTTGTTATTTCCTCAGCTCTTTTCTTACTTATGAATAAGTTAGAAACAATGTATTGACGAGGAGCTAACAAGTCACATTGTTTCATCCAAATAAATTCGCTACATAATTTTAGATACCGCGCGAGTTATTTATTCACAATCCAAGTAATAAAGCATGAGGTGATATATATTACATTTCAGCAATATTTTACATGAATTCCATATCTATGAGAATTCACAAAGCTGGTTCATGACATCTATATAACTTAATATCTCACCAATTAGTCTAGTCTAGATCCATTAATGGATCTAGAGTTTGACTTTCTCATATGAGAATATTAAAAGTATGAAATGACATTTCTCATATCAGGATTAAGGTAAGCATGATGTAATGCATACATAGTGACCTTAAGACAGAAGAGGTTAAATGGTTTGTTCTTACATTTTCTCTAAAGGTGTACTGGTCAATTCAGTATCTTCGGAAGATACACTAGAGGAGCTATAGAGTTCTCAACTCTCTATGTCTCGTAACCAGATATCATAGATTCTTCCAGCAATCATAATAGGATAATGTTGATCTTTAGATTGGGAATATTTCATTTTAACCAAACTATGAAGACTTTGTTCAAGCAAATCTACATTCGTCTTTTCATACATTGTTAAGTTTGATTAAGGACTATAAGACTATTTAATATCATAAATCTTTAAACAAACGAAAAAGGAATGAATGAACGTTCCAACCTTTATTAATTTAATAAGCAATTACAATAAGGACTTATAAAGATTTATATTACATTAATATGTAAATAAATAATCTTCTTGTGGGCATCACTGCCAACACCTTCTTGGATGAAGATCCTTCTCCTTGTCTAGCTACCTTTTGTCTTTGGATTCTCGAGCAACCATGAAAGTTTCTACCATTAGAGTCTTCGAGCGTTTGAAGAGTTTAGATAGTGGGCACTATTAAAAAATATAAACCAAGAATAATTCTTGGATCACAAGCTAATTCAGTAGATCAAGTGAGGATTTAGGTGCCAAAACAAAAGAGTATTTTAGAGAGAGAGAAAGACCAAAAAGATTATTTTCATATATGTATGTGAGACTCTATTTATAGGAGAAGGAAATAAAAGAAAGGGTAATTACCTTTTCCTGTTGTGTATTCATGACACTATATTTGATTTCCTCATCCCTTTCTCTTCTACATGGTCGGCCACCCTATGCCATAAGTGAGAGAAATTTGTTTCCTCACTTAACACATTTATTTCCTTCTCTAAGAAATTCATTTCCTCTTTTCTTTTGGGCAATTACCAATATGCAATAATGCACCAAATAAAAAAAGATATTTCTCTATCTCCCTTGATGTACTATGGCCGGCCATATGAGTGTCTACACACACATATTTACTTCCTAATTTGTTCAAAAATAAAAATAAAGAAACGCAGCCACATTATTGCCCATACAATAACATGTCATAAACTTTAATTCACTAAGCATGAAAACCGATTTTTAGCCGTGTGACTTTAAATCAATTTGTGAAAAAAATTCAAAATGTTATTTTGATATTTTACATCAACTATTTTTAAGGACGAAAATACCCTTTCGACCATTTTTCGAAAATAGGTCTAGTTCAACAATTGAAGTTATTTTGACTTAGTTTCTAGTCTAACAAACTCTACTCTAATGACTTGTGATAGTGACCTCATGGACCGAAATGAACAAAGTTTTAACTAGGACTCTTGGACTCAAAGTTCACAAACTTTTTCAAGTCTAGTTAATTGTCAACTGACTCCACTAAAGATTTTACATTGAAAATCTCTCGGCTCAAATGTATATATTTTCTACTAAAAAAGCTACTTATTTGTGATGAGCGGATCCACTGAATATTATCGAATGATTACCCTTCATGAATATCATCAACTAGATGAGATTTATAAAATTACCATTTTACTCTTCTAGTTGTTTTTTTCTCAACTCGTTTACAACTTGTGAATAAGTTAGAAACGATGTATGGACGAGGAGTTAACAAGTCACAACTTTTCATCCAAAAAAATCTTTTATTCTATTTGGATACCGGCCGATACATTTATTCACAATCCAAATAATAAAGCAGGAGGTGATATACATTGCATTTTAGCAATCTTATACATGAATTCCATATCTATGAGAATTTCACAAAGTATACTCATGTCAACTTCAGAATCCAATACATCACCAATAGAGCGATCTAGTTCAGAAACTTGAATCTAGAGTGTAACTTTCTCAAATGAATATATTGAAGTTATGAAATGACATATCTCATTTCAGGATTAAGGAAGCATGATGCAATTTAGTATCTTCAGAAGATATACTAGAAGAACTATTGAGTTCCTAACTCTCTATGCTCGTAACCAGAAATCATAGATTCTTCCAAAAGTCATACTAGGATCAATTGTCCGTTGATCTTTAGATTGTGAATATTTCGGTTTAAACAAACCATGAAGAGTTTTTTTTACGCAAATCTTCATTTTTCTCTTCATACGTTGTTAGGTTTGATTAAGGACTATACGACCATTGAATATCATAAATCTTCAATCAAACCATAAAGTAATGAATGAACATTTCAACTTTTACTAATTTAATCAACAAATTACAA
The DNA here is from genome assembly GCA_958296335.1 of Urtica urens. Taxonomy (NCBI): domain Eukaryota; kingdom Viridiplantae; phylum Streptophyta; class Magnoliopsida; order Rosales; family Urticaceae; genus Urtica; species Urtica urens. The sequence continues at coordinate 10,565,612 of OY282520.1, read as the reverse complement.
TAAAGACTTATGAGAGATTTATATTACATCGATATGCAAATAAATAATGAGAAAGTACCACCATTTGTAATTGGTTGTGCCAAAATGCACTAAACTTGATTTTTTTTTTCCCAAAATACTAGTACAAAAGTCTAAAATACCCCTAAAACAATTTCTTTACATTTTATTTATTAACCGGTTATTATTTATTTATTTTTTTTAAAAAAATTAAAGTTTAAAAGTTAAAAATTACTCCAACCTTAAAATTTTTTATTTTTTTTATTTTTATAAATTTTTTCTTAATTATTTTAGCCGGTAGTATAGTGTAGGGCATTTGTGTTAGTTTTATTTTTTAAAGGGTATTTTATCTTTTCATATGAAATTTACTTTTAGGAAAAAAACATGTTTGGGTGGATTGGGAAAATAAAATATAAAAGGTGACACTTTGGGTAATTCTTCATAAATAATCTTCTTGTGTATCTCTGCCAACAAACTCTAACTTGACTAAGTGAAGACGAGTATAGTCTTTCATGCGTAATTCGTCTCGATGTTGGTCGAAGACCTTGTTGGACAAGGCCTCGGTGAAATGATCTGCCAGGTTGTCAACTGTTGAGATCTTCTTCACCTCCACGTCTCCGCGCTGCACGATATCTCTAATCAAATTATATTTACTCTAAATATGCTTAGAGAGCTTATGGCTTCCAAGTTCCTTTGAGTTTGCAACAGCCACACTATTATCACAATAAATTGTTATGGGCTCGTTGTTATTTGGAACAACTTCCAAATACGTAAGGAATTTTCTAAGCCATACAGATTATTTGGATGCTTCACAAAAGCAGCCACATATTTTGCTTCCATGGTGAAGTCAACAATGAAAGATTGCTTGATACTCCACATTACAACATATTTACCATTCATGATGAACACAGATCTTGAAGTGGATTTCCTAGAATCCCTATCCGCCTGGAAGTCGAAATCGGTATACTCCTTCATAGAATGGTCAGTACCTGAATGTGTAAGCATCAAGTTCCTAGTTCGTTAAAGATACTTAAGAACATGCTTAACATCAGCCTAGTGCTCGGGTTCAGGATTTGATTGGAAACGGCTAACTACGCCAACGGAAAAACATATATCCGGTCTAATACACAGTATAGCATACATGAGAGTCCCTACGGCCGAAGCATAGGGAATCTTTCTCATATCCTCAAACTCTTGTGCAGTCTTGGAAGACTGGTCCTTAGAGAGTGAGACTCTGTGTCTAAAGGGGGTTTGATCCTTCTTAAAGTCTTGCATAGCAAAGTGATCCATCACCTTATCTATATAAGATGCTTGGGAGAGCGACAGGGTCCGGTTCTTTCGATCATGAAAGATCTGAATCCCGAGAATCTGCGCAGCTTCCCCTAGATCCTTCATATCAAACTGCTTGGCTAACCAGATTTTAACCTAAGATACTTTACCCATGTCATTACCAATGAGTAATATATCATCAAAATAAAATACCAGAAACACAACCGTGCTCTTGTATATTAATTTGTAAACACAAGGTTCATCTATTGACTGTTCAAAACTAAAGCTTTTTGCAATTTCATCTTATTTAATATTCCATGACCTAGATTCTTGCTTTAATCAATAATGGATTTAAGCAACTCACAAACCTTGGTCTCTTGACAACCTTCCACGAAACCATCTGGTTGAGCCATGAAAATGCGCTCGTCAAGATTGCCATTCAGAAAGGCAGTCTTGACATCCATTTTCCAGATCTCGTAATCGAGAGCGGCAGCTATGGATAATCTTGGAATTTATTTAACAATTTAAACAATTTCTTTATATTACACATCATATGTGGCGGAAAAATATAATTAGATCCAGCATATTAAAACTATTTTTAATATGTTTAAACAACCTAGGCATTAAAAGTTATGGACATGTTTATAAACAAATTTATTAAAACATGTTGCACAACATTTGAACACTCTCAACCTATATAAACATATTTATATAATTATAGCAATATAAATCGTTGAGAATAACTTACCGTTGAGACTATAAATAATCTCGATATTGCTCGCTATCTCTAGAAGGCCAAACCATGTCCAAACAGGGAAAGAGACTCGTCGAAATGCTTGGGGCGCGCGCAGGCTGGACTGGGCAGACAGGCTCGCCGGACAACACCTTCGTCAGACTAGGAGATCACGCCAGACATGAGACAGATTGTATAGGGGACTCCGCCAGAATGGGAGACCCGCTGGGATCCACGCCGGACTAGAGACTGGCCGCGTGGACCTGTTCGCAGGATAGAAGATCTCGCCGGACAGGGACGCCTGACAGGGAGCTATCGCCGGACAGTAGGTCTGGCTTGAATTCTCGCCGGGCAGGGTCACCACACGGATCTGCAGGTCGCTGGACTGAAGGATCTCACTGGACAGGAGCAGGCTGGCAAGACTAAAGCCGGCAGCGAATTTCGAGGATTCAAATTCACTTTTAAAACAGAATTTAAACATAATTCTAATCCCCCAAAAACCATAAAATTGAATCAATGATAATTCACTTAGATTATCACGAGAAGGATAGAGTGGGCTCTTATGTCAACGAAGGGAATCAGGAAAGCTCTCAAGTAGGGAAGGCAAAACTGATTTTCTTCCTTGATCTCTAGGGAGATTTCGGCCGAGTATCACAAGGGAGAGGTAGAGAGGGTTTGGCCGAAAATCACCAGGGAAAGACTTAAGTGATTAGGGTTTCCTTAAACCCTTTTATATATAATTAGATGAGCTTAAGTTAGGTCAACCATTGACCCAATTACTTGAAATTCTCGACCATCTCCACTCCATATACTCGGTCATATTGCTTTCAATTTATTCCCAAATTCTTTTGATTTATTTCTAAATTCATTTAATTTAGAACTCTCATTTATTAATGGCATTTCATTAAATAATTTCATTCTTATCAAATAAGTAAGAAATGATAAATTATTTATTTCCTTCTTTTATTTATTTGAATCATTCAAAAATATTATTATCAATATAATAATACTATATGATTCATTAAATAAATGTAACAATTAATAACTAATAATTTATTTGGTTACTTAGAAAATAATTTTCTCGATATAAATCACAATTTATATTCAATTAGTAACTCAATTATTCTAGTTCATTTATTGTCTTCTAATTGTCTATCATTAAGAGCTTATGGACCCATATGAACGAAGCTTTAGAATAAAGATCGGACTCAAAATTTCACAAACATTTTTCGTCTTTTAGTTCTTAATATTAGTCGATTCCACTAAAGGACTAATACTGAGACTCTCTCTGATCATATGCATGTATCTTCCGTTTGATGTGACAAAACAGTTCTTCACACAATCCATGGAGTACTTCACGATATTACCCTTCATGTGTATCACTAACTAAGGGGAATGTAAAATTACCATTTTTTCCCTTGAGTTATTATTTCACTAACTCCTTTGTTATTTGTGAATGAGAAAAACATAGAGTGAGATATCTTTACATGTCACATGTTTTAATAAAAGAATGTCCTTATTCGATGAATATCTGGCCAGGTTTATTCATTCACACTCTCATAACAAATCGTAGTGTGATACTAATGCATTTGCATTGTCTCAACATGATTTCCATATCTGTGAATCATATAACCCAATATCACAACCTTATGACACCAACCGTCAGGTCAGATGAAACTAAAACTTAGTCATTGCCCATTGACAAGTCAAATGTCATAAAGTGTAATATCAATTATATATTCACTTCAGGATTTAGGTAAGTACCAAAGTACCTTTCGTATGCGATCTTGAAGGTTCGCGTGCTTAAATGGTTTTATCTCGAGCTTCTAAGTATCACTTGTCCTATTCAATATCTTCCATAAGATATCAAGAATGAAACACAGAGTCACAACTCTCTATATCACAAGATAAGATATCATGATTCATTCAAACAATCATTACTTAGATTCGATTTCTCTATCGATCTTAAGATTGCGAACAAATGTTTAAACTAGTCACAAGGGGCTATCTTGTCAAGTCTATACTTAGCACTTATTTTGTTGATGAGAGTTTCAGAGCGTAGCATTCATACATAAACACAAACATAATAAAGAATGAATATTTATTTATATTAATTTCTCAGCAAAATCAAATACAAATGTATTTCAATGTCTAATATCTTCTTTGTGGGCACCAATCCTAACAGGTAGAAGTATGCAGATGGATTTAAGGAATAGTCGAAGCCTTCCTTTTGGGTGTAACCCTTACCCACTATTCGTGCTTTGAACCTCTCGTCTTCCCATCCAGACCCCTTTTCTTCTTATAGATCCACTTACACCCTGCGAGTTTAACCCCTTCAAGTAGGTCTACAAGTTTCCAGACTTTGGTTACATACATCAAATGCATCTCAACTTTCATGACGTCAAGCGAATGGATTAATTCGGAAACAGCTATTGTTTGGCTATAGGAAACAGGGTCATCCATGTCAGAACGGCTATGAGTATTTCGCCATAAGACATGTACCTATCGGGATTTTAAGAAGCCCTCCCACTACGTTTAAGTACTACTTGAAGAGATTCTGAATTTTTAGGTTGTGTTTCAGTTGGGGTAAGAACAATTCTTACTGATGAGGTAGAAGCATCCTAATCGAACTTTTCTTCAAGCACAATTTTGTTTCTAGGTTTCGTATTCTTCATAAAGTCATATTCAAGGAAACAAGCATTAGTGCTGACAAATGTTTTTTCTTCCTCGGGACTATAAAATGTGAAACCTTTCGTTTCCTTTGGATATCCAACGAACACACATAACTCTGACCTACTAGAGTATTTTCTAGTCTTTTGCCTTAGCACATATGCAAGGAAACGCTAAATTTTGATGTTGCCGAAACTAACGTTACGCTTAGTCTATCGTTCATAAGGAATAACATGGACCATTTTAGACGGAACTTGGTCCATAATACATGCGGCAGGTTCGAGAGCATATTCCCAAAAGGAATTAGAGAGTTATAAGTAACTCGTCATTTATCTAACCATCTCCATTAGAAGGACGGGCTATTTTGACTCGGTGTTCAAGCTCGATTCATGTGATGGCAGTCTGACTCGCACATACAGAGAGTGTTGTGTTGTGTTCTAGGGATTTCGTTGCTTGACCGACTCAGAAATGGAAGGCGACAGCTTCGAGCACACTATTCAGGATGGGAAGCTCTTCAGACACCTCAATTATAAGAGAGTCATCAAACTCTTCAGAAAAGTAATTGCCATCTCGATCTTATCGAAGAGTTTTGATCTATTTGCGAGTTTGCTTTTTCACTAAAGTCCGAAAAACCTTAAATACGTTAAAAGTCCATATCTTGAGTAATCATTGGTTAATGTAACGAAGTATTCGTATCCTCCCCGTGCCTGAATTCTTAGCGGACCACATACATCAGAATGTACTAGTTCTAGCAACTCAGTGGGTCTATGATCTTTATCAGAGAAAGGTCGTTTGATCATTTTTCCTTGTATATAGGATTCACAAGTAGGAAGTGAGCCTATTGCAGAGACTTTGAGTAGACCGTCTCTCACAAGTCTCTTAATCCTATCTACACTAATATGGCCAAGTCTTAAGTGCCAAAGATGTGTTGATATTATTAGATCAGAGGAGTCATTAAGTTTGGTCCTCTTTGGTTCCCAACTAGATCGTTATCTATTTCATTGTCTAACAACAAAGGCTGTGTAGGATAAAGATAGTATAAACCATTCTTCATACAAGCATCAGTGACAAATGAATTGGAAAAAGTAATTCAAATTCCATTATCGATAAAAATTTAAGAATAATTCTGCTCAACAATTTGAGCTACATATATTAAGTTTATCCCAAAGGAATGAACAAAGTAACATTATTTAAATTTAAAGTTTTGTCTTCAAAAGAAAATGTCACGGATTCCACAGCCTTAGCAGAGACCAAGCTCCCATCACCCCATTTGAAACAAAATTTGCCATCCTCTAAATTTTTTTTTTCTTAAACACCATTCAAGGAACAACAAATATGGTTAGTAGCAAGGGAGTCAAGAATCCATGATGATACATTATCAGCTACTAAACAACCTTCGGTAATCAGTACAATAAATTTCCCTTTATTATTGAGATAGGCAAGATACTTCCTACGCCAGAGTCCCTCAGTGGTGTGAAGCTCCTTCATTAGGTCAGTAGCAGTGTACCCTAGCTTATTCATGGAGTAATTCAGCTTGAAAGAGTCAAAAGATTCAGGGAGAGTTTACAAGATCATATATATTTTTGTAGCGCCATCAATGTTAGATTCAAGGATTTCCATGTCCTTGAGATAACTTATGATTAGCATTATGTATTCTCTAACATGAGTCACAACTTTCATATAACATTTCACAAATAGTCAAACCTCTTGTTGTCAAGTCTGACGCCCTTGCCCTTCAATCATCTCATGGATATTGTATAGCATGTTTTCGGCTGAATCAATATCACAATCTTTTTGTTTCAACAAATTCTCATCAATACTAAAATATAGCACCTTGCAATCTCATCGGATCGGATCCAGGCTGCTAGGGCATCCTTTTCCTCTTGAGTCGAATCATCATTCGTTTCAGGAGGATATGGGGTGGTGAGTACCCATTTGTGTTTGTCCATTATAAGGATGATGTCTAGGTTACGTTTCCAATCTACATAGCTTTCCAATTCCAATTTATTTGAGGAGAGGATAGTAGAGAGAGAGTTTAGAGACATGTTGCTGAAAGTTGAAACAATTTATGATTAGTCTTTTATTTAGGATTTTAAGTTTTAAGTTTGACAAGAAAAATCAAACGTGTTATGAACAAAAATGACACTTTACTCTGTCGAGGGGAGGCCGCAAAGAGTCGCCTTTCATAAGTAAATGACACATCATTAATGCATAGTCATGATGTCAATACATCAACGTTTGATTAGCCACCTTGTAAAAAGTTTGATCACTAAAATCTTTTTGCAGGGCCGCGAGGGAGGATTATTAGAGATCGAGTCTAACTGTGTGACTAACCACTTAGTTCAAAAGATCTACTTTGGAAATAATCCACCGAGGAGATGCCTTGACTCATTGTTTCACTTTTGAACGTAGCTCCACAAGCATTGTTAAGGTTAAAGCGTCGTTGAGTACTCTCATTAAAGAGACGGCCACGATGGGGACTCTTGGTGTGGTGACATTTGCACTTATCATTAGTGTTGGGGATCATGAGTTGCAAACAATTAGTACAACCCTCCTTCTTAGTTTTTAGAATTGGCACATCTTCTCTAATACGTTTGGAAAGATGTTTACTTGAGTATAGTAAGATAGAGTGGAACACTAGAAAACGAGACCTAAAATCAATATTTGTAAGGGGAGAGCAGTGTTAATGCAGTAAGGCACAAGGAACGTACTCGGATCTTTTTTTTTAAATTATTTTTTCCTAAGGAAAGTGTGTGAGATACAAAGTCTCACTTTTGCACTTGGAAGTTTTTGAGATTCTAAATTTCCCTAAAAATAATTTATTTGTTTTCTTGTCATCTTCCTTCAAGGAATATTTATGGTGGTTGAGCGCGTGAATGTCGATAAGCCACAGTTGCATCAAGAAGAGGGGAAGAAGGTAGGAGTCGCAAATCCGGATTCAAAATCCTTGACTCGCGGACTGCCGTACACCTCAGACTTAGAAGGTCATAAATGACACATCCGGTATGCGATTAAGCTGAAACCAATTGAATTAGATAACTAACTTCCGTAAATTTAATTTGGTTCTAGAACTACTAATTTTAAAGTTCCGAGCAAAGAGTTATACCCGTTTTACTGAGCCATAACAATTTGTCTAGAAATTGAAAAACAATTAAAAGTTCGTCGGATGTAGGCATAATTGGAAAGAGGTTTATTGAAACATTTTAATTGTTTGTTTTGATTTCAATTGTGTATTATATTAACATATTAATAATTAACACAATATAAAGCAAGCAACAGAATATAAAACATTCGATAACAAATTGCAAACTTGTCAAAAATTTGATTTTGGGTATGCTAAACATAAAATAATTAAAAACTGTTTTTAATGTATTTATATAGCATATTTGACAAGTGGAAAATCAATACAAATTTAATTGGTATGGATAGCTAACAGCCGAATTTTTTTTTTGCCCATTTTACTGAACCATAACTAGTTGTTCAGAAATTGAAAAACAATCAAACCATACATCGGATGAAGGTGTAGAGAAAAGAAGATTATTGAAGTGTTTTATTTATTTGTTTGATTCAATTTTGTGTTATATTAACATGTTAATGATTTACACGAAATAAAACAATCAACATAATATAAAACATTCGACCATTAATTTACACTAGAAATACAATAAACCTAGTTTAACGATGTCTACAAATTAGTAAAAAAAAACTAATTTTTTATTATGCTAAACATAAAATCTTTAAGAACTGATTTTAATGAGTTTATATAGCATCTCTAGCAGGTATAAAGTCAACATGGTATTTATTTTAAAGTCATGCACAATAACATAAAATATTGAACACAAACCTAGTATGTTCAACATCTAAGCAAATTTAAGAAACAATTTATTTTATTATAGTTTTAAAATCATGGCGGAATATAAAAAATTATTTTTAACGTGTGTAAAATTATTTTACTACCTAGACAAAGCGCATGAACATGTTGTTAATTAAAACATATAATAAGTATGAAAAAGACTTACAACCTTTTTTTGTCGCTTATCTTGGAGTCCCTTCTTGAAAGAAGATCCTTCTCCTTGTCTCGCTGCCTTTTGTTTTTGGATTCTCGAGCAACCACAAAATTTTCTACCACTAGAGTCTTCGAGCGTTTGAAGAGTTTAGTGAGTGGGCACTATTAAACAATATGAACCAAGAACAATTCTTGGATCATAAGCTAATTCTATAGATCAAGTGAGGATCTAGGTGCCAAAATAAAAGAGTATTATAGAGAGAGAGGGAGAAGGTTGGTCTGCTAGAAAAGAGAGAGTAAGACCAAAATGCTTATTTTCACATCTCTATGTGAGACTCTACTTATAGGAGAAGGAAATACAAGAAAGAGTAATTACCATTTTGGATTGTGTATTCATGACACAATATTTGATTTTATCCTCCCTTTCTCTTCCATATGGCCGACCACCCTATGTCACAAGTGAGAGAAATTTGTTTCCTCACTTAGCACATTTGTTTCATTCTCCAAGAAATTCATTTCCTCTTTTGTTTTGGCAATTACCAATATGCAATAATGCACCAAATAAAACGAGATATTTCTGTATCTCCCTTGATGTAATATGGCCGGCCATATGAGTGTCTACACACACATATTTACTTCTTAAGTTGTTTACAACAAAATAAGGAAAACCCTTCACATTATTGCCCATACAATAACACGTCACAAAATTTAAGTAACTAAGCATTAAAACCAATTTCCAGTCGTGTGATTTTAAATCAATTTGTGAAAAAATTTAAAATCTTATTTTCACATTCAAAATCTTATTTTGATTTAAATCAATTATCCTTAAGGTCGAAAATGCCCTTTAGACCATTTTTGGAAAATACGTCTATTTCAAGAATTGAACTTATTTTAACTTAGCTTCTAGTTTAAAAAACTATACTCTAATGACTTGTGATAGTAACCTTATGGACCCATATGAACAAAGCTTTAACTAGGACTCTTGGACTCAAAGTTCACAAACTTTTCAAAGTCTAGTTTAATGTCAATTGACTCCATTAAGGAGTTAACACTGAAAATCTCTCGGTTCAAATGAATATATTTTCTACAAAAAAATCTACTTATTTGTGATGAGCGGATCCACTGAATATTATCAAATGATGACCCATCATGAATATCATCAACTAGATAAGATTTATAAAATTACCATTTTACCCTTCTACAGTTATTTCCTCAACTCTTCTAATACTGAATTTGTTAGAAACAATGTATTGACGACGAGCTAACAAGTCACAATGTTTCATCCAAAAGAGTATTTTATTCTATTTGGACACCGTCCGGTACACTTATTCACAATCCAAGTAATAAAGCATGAAGTGATATACATTGCACTTCAATAATTTTGTACATGAATTTCATATATGTGAGAACTTCACAACCCAATACATCACCAATAGAGCACATCTAGTTCACAAACTTTGATTTAGAGTGTAAACTTCTCAAATGAATATATTGACGTTATGAAATGACATGTCTAATTCATGATTAAGGTAAGCACAATGCAATTCATACATAGTGAGCTTGAGACAGAAGAGGTTAACTGGTTTCTTCTTACATTGTATCTAAATGTGCACTAGTCAATTCAGTACCTTCAGAAGGTACACTGGAAGAACTATAGAGTTCCTAACTCTCTATGCCTCGTAACTAGACATCATAAATTCTTCCATAAATCATGCTAGGATCAATAGTCTGTTTATCTTTAGATTGTGAATATTTTATTTAAGCAAACCATGAAGAGTTTGTTCACGCAAATCTACATTTGTCTCTTCATACGTCTTCAAAATGAATAAATGAACGTTTCAACTTCTATTAATTTAATCAGCAAATTACAATAAGGACTTATGAGAGATATATATGACATTGAGATGCAAATATATAATTTTCTTGTGGGCATCTCTACTAGCAAATATATCTTAATGTCAACCTAAACTAATTATCCATTCCAAACACAAAATATATCTCAATGTCAACCTTAACTAATTATCCGTTCCAAACACAAAATATATCTCAATGTCAACCTAAACTAATTATCAATTCCAAACAAAAAATATATCTTAATGTCAACCTAAACTAATTGCCCATTCCTAACACAAAATATATCTCAGTATCAACCTAAACTAATTATCAATTTCAAACCAAAAATAGTAATTAAAAAACTAACCAATGTAATGAGAAGCTGTGGAGGGGTGGAGGTAAACTTTTCGGTGAAGAGTGAGACGTAGTGAGAGAGAGAGACGACAAAGTGAAGAGGAGAGGGCAATGATAGAGGGAGTGGACGTGGGAAGGAAAGAGTGGAGAAAAAGAGGGAATGGGAGGGAATGTGAGGGAATCGGCGGAGTGAGGGAGTGAGAGAGTGAGGGAGACGGAGTGAGAGGGTGAGCGAGGGTGGGTTTAGGGAGTGAAAGAGTGAGGGAGAGGGCGGAGTGAGGGAGTGAGAGAGTGAGGGAAAGGGAGTGAGAGGGTGACGGAGGGCGGAGTAGGGGAGTGAGATAGTGAGGGAGGGCGGAGTGAGGAAGTGGGGGAGTGAGAGAGTGAGGGATAGGGGGGAGTGAGAGGGAGTAGGAGGGCGGAGTGAGAGTAAGAGAGAGGGACGTCGGAGATGGAGGGATGTCGGAGTGGCCGTAGATTTTTTAGTCTCCGGAGAAGAAAAGGTTCGAGAGAGAATGGGTTTTGAGGGAGAATGAGGTTTGAGAGAGAATGTGGGTTGAGAGAGAATGAGACTGAAAATGAAGAATGAAGAAGAAGAATGCAAAAATTGCTTTTGTGCGAATTTTGGGCGGGGTTATTAAAAAAATAAAGTTTTACCAAAATTTAGACTTCCCACAACCCTTAGGGGAAGGGTTGTGGAAGCAGCGCTGCGGCGACATCTTAAGAGGCCGTGGCGCCACCAAACCTAGATCTAGCGGCCACGACCCTGGTAGATGTAGCCGCGCATCGTAGACTTGCATAGACTATGTGCTCTTGAGAACTCTACGGCGTCTTAGCAACTACGAATAAGGTCGGGGCCCAAGATCTGGGTCTGGTGGCGCAGCCATGATAGACGTAGCCGCGGTGCCGCTCCCACAATCCTTTCCAAAAGGGTTCCATAACTCTTCTATCAAAATTATGTGGGAGAATAAGTTAAATGAGATATATCGAAATAATGTAAATGAGTTTTATGAATTCGTTAAGGATAATATCGGTGATGTGGAATCAATTCGTTGTCCTTGTGTAAAATGTGGAAATCATAGACATTTTTTTCTTCATATTGTTCGAACTCATTTGTTGGTTTACGGAATAATGACTTCTTCCCAAGTATGGTATTATCATGGTGAGGAATTTCGTCATACGATGAACAATATAAATGATGATCTTGAAGAAGATGACTTTAATGATATGTGCGGGATGAATTATTTGGAGAAAATATTTGTGGAACGGCCAGAATTGTTTGTGTCGATGATAAATGATGCCGAGACAATATTATATAAAGGGTGTACAAGTTATTCGAAATTGTCATTTTTAATTACTTTATTTTATTTGAAAGCGTCGGGTGGGTGCACAAACACTAGTTTTACTTTATTGTCGGAAACACTCAAAGAAGCATTTCCAATAGACAATAAAGTTCCGCAAAGTATGTATGAGGCGGAAAAGACTTTGGGCACATTGGGTATGAAGTACAAGAAATTCCATGCGTACCCAAATGATTGTGTTTTATATAGACATGCGTATGAAGATTTAGATGAATGTCCGAGGTGCAAAGGGTCAAGGTGAAAAAAATGTATTATTTGAGTCGATGATGAATGATGGGGAGACACTATTATATGAAGGGTGAACAAGTTATTCGAAGTTGTCATTTCTAGTTACTTTATTTCATTTAAAAGCTTTGGGTGGGTGGACAAACACTAGTTTTACTATATTGTTGGAAACACTCAAAGAAGCATTTCCAAAAGATAATAAAGTTCAGCAAAGTATGTATGAGCCAGAGAAGACATTAGGCACATTGGGTATGAAGTACGAGAAATCCTTGAGTGCCCAAATGATTGTGTTTTATATAGATATAAGTATGAAGATTTAGATGAATATCCGAGGTGCAAAGAGTCAAGGTGGAAAAAATGTATTGTTTGAATCGATGATGAATGATGCGGAGACACCATTATATGAAGGGTGTACAAGTTATTCGAAGTTGTCATTTTTAGTTGCTTTATTTCATTTGAAAGCGTTCGGTGGGTGGGCAAACACTAGTTTTACTCTATTGTTGGAAACACTCAAAGAACCATTTCCAAAAGACAATAAAGTTCCACAAAGTATGTAAGAGGCGGAGAAGACCTTGGGCACATTGGGTATGAATTACGAGAAATTACATGCATGCTCAAATGATTGTGTTTTATATAGACATGAGTATGAAGGTTTAGATGAATGTCCGAGGTTTAAAGAGTCAAGGTTGAAAAAATCTAAATTGTCACGTGACGGGGTCAAAAGAGTTCCAATTAAGGTACGTGCATAATAATTATTTGTTTTACAAATGATTATGTTTTTATATTATTTTATATATTTTTTCAGTCATTATGCTACATGCCACCAATGCCATGGTTCCGACGAATTTTTAATACTGCCATGCACGCAAAGAACATGGGTTGGCATTCCGAAAAACGTATCGATGATGGTATGGTAAGGCATCTTGCTGATGCATCACCGTGGAAGTCATTTGATTAGGAGTACAAAGATTTCAGTTTTTAACCTCGAAATTTGCGTCTTGGTTTATCATCTAATGGCATGAACCCTTTCAGTATGATGAGTAGTAAATATAGTGTTTGGCCGGTAATTTTGGTGAACTACAATCTCCCTACAGAGTTGTGTATGAAGAGAAAGTTCTTGATGTTAAAGCTTCTGATTTCAAGACCGAGTTAACCAGGAAATGATATTGATGTGTATTTGGTACCATTGATCGATGATTTGAAGATGTTACAGGAGACAGGGATTAGGGTCAAAGACGGTTACCGCAACGATTCATTTGTTTGACATCATGGTTCATTTTATTTTTCACTTGGTGCGTGAAGTGAAATTGTGTGGACTTGTGTTTTTACGTTGGATGTATCCAATCGAGCATTACATGAAAGTATTGAAGACTTATGTGAAGAACTACAATCGGCAAGAAGAGAGAATCGTGGAAAATTATATAGCTGAGGATGTTGAATTTTTCTCCGAGTATCTAGCTAAAGCAGATTAAATTGGATTACCAAATGACAAAAATTTTGAGTCAAAAGCACTATCTACAAGTACGTCAATTTAAGTCCACCTTATCTATAGAACAAATTTGAGTTATTTAATTCTTGTTTAGTTAATCTAGTAGTACACATATATAACACTACTATAAATGTTGGATCCCACAATGGATCTCCCACAACACTTATAATAAGCGTTGTGGGAAATGGAGTTCCCACAACGCTTAAGAATAAGCGTTGTGGGAATCAAAGATCCCACAACTTTTGTCATTAACTATTGTGGGAAGACCGATTTCCCACAACGTTTATCCATTTGTCTTGTGGGATCTTTGATTCCCACAACGCTTAACTTAACCATTGTGGAAAATTGGCGGATAAGAACTCTTCCACAACGCTTGGGTAAGCGTTGTGGGATCATCGCCGCAGCTACGTACAATTCTCGCTGCAGCGAGAAGTTCCCTTAACGCTTAGGGTAAGCGTTGTGGGAGTGGGGCGGAAACAAAAATCTCGCTGCAGCGAGATTTAGGCTCCGCTGCAGTGAGATGTTCCCACATTAGTGTAAGAGTTGTAAAAAAATTCTCGCTGCAGCGGTGCCTAAATCTCGCTGCAGCCAGATTTTTTTTCCGCCCAAAACTAGTCTCGCCGCAGCGGTGCCTAATCATCGCTGCGGCGAGAAATCGCGATTTACCCTAAAATCAGATATAAAATCTTCATTTTCTTTTCTTTCCTTCATTTCTTCCACTTCTCTTAATTCCAACCATCTCTGGCGATTTTCTGCCTCTCCCCGCCGCCGTTTAATCTCGCCTCCTCCCCGCCGCCGTTTAATCTCGCCTCCTCCCCGCCGCCGCGTGTTCTCGCATCTTCCCGCCGCCGCGAGATCTCTCCTCTTATCCGCTGCCCGAGTTCGCCCTCCTCCCCGCTCCTCTTCGGCCGAGTTCGCCCTCCTCCCGCCCTCGCCGCCCAAGTTCTGCCCTCCTCCTCTCTCCTCGCCGCTATCTCCTCCCCTCCACAAACGCTTCTCGCCCAAGTACCTAGGTAAGTTCCATTTTGGTTCAAATTTTTGGATTTTGAATTTATTTCATGTTATAACTCGAATCTAGGTTTGAAATTTATTAGGTTGATTGTTTATAACCTAGATTTTATGGTTGAGGTGTTTGGGTTTAGGCCTCGATGAGATTTGCAAAGAAAAAAATATTGTGTCTTGGCTGCAGCATGATTTATGCACGGCTGCAGCTGCGGCGGTTTGTATTTGTAGCTGCGGCGGGATTCAAAATTTTGTATTCTCTCGGTTTTTTTCGAAATTTTGAAATCGGAATTGCATGTTAATATTGAATGTATATTATAAAATGTAATATTATTATTATATTGAATCTTGTTTATGCGATTGTGATGTATAAATTGATTAATTTTGTTTGTGTAGGTGAAAATGGTTAACACGAAAGAAGTTTCGGGTGTTGGCCCTTCCAAGGAGGCTAGCGCTTCTAAGCAAAAAGGAAAAACCAAGTGTCCTCGTCAAGCGGAACCTGAGGTGGATTACAATGACCAAATATTTTCAAGTAAGGATGCCGAGCTTCGCTATGACATTATCATGGGACGTAGTGTAATCCTTGAGCGAGGATTTCAAGTTATTCGAAACACCGACATCGGAATGCTCATGTACAACACCATTCAAGGTGTTGAATGGGACAAATTTTGTCGCAAACCTAAGAACAAAGCAAACTTGACTATGGTGTACGAGTTCTACGCCAACCTAAAGGATGCCGAAGAAGATATTGTGATGGTCAGGGGTAGACAAGTCAACTTCAGCATCGAAGCCATCAGCGATTTGCTCGAGACACCCGACATGGATTTTGAGATTGAGGAGTATCGTCATTGGTTGCGAAAATGCAATTACGAAAAAATGAAGGAAACATTGTGCATTCCGGGAGAGACTTGGATTACTGACAAAGGAAAACGTGTACTCAAACGCTCATAACTCGCAAGGTTAGCATATGTTAATGAATATGTAAAATGTGTTTTAATATATTATTTACATCTTATTATAAAATTTAGTCATATGTTAGCATGTTTTTAATAATTTAGTCATATATTATTTACATAATTTATTGACAAACATCACCAGGTTAGCCAAAACTTGGATTTACTTTATTTGTGCTCGCCTCTATCTGATCAAGCATTTCACGACTTTCGGGGAGGATCATCTCCAACTTCTGTACTGCATCCTCAAAGGCTACAATATTAGCGCAGGTCGATTAATCTACAATTGGATGAAAAACATCGACTACGCTAACGAACGACACGGGCTACCATATTCGTCCATCATCACCGCTCTTTGCCTCAATGCGGGGGTAGGTCGTTCGAAGAGTGACACAATCAAGCCTTGTATGGGTCCCATCAAGGATTCAACCGTCGATCGCTACAAAATTCGAGAGGAACAACAAGAAGAGGAGGAGGAGGAAGAGGAAGCGGCACCACCACCAACCTCGCTCATGTTGCAACTACCAGCACCTTAGGTAATCGATCCTCGTACCATTGACTATCTTGCACACGGCATGCACTATAACATCGGCGTTTCACGACGCCTTCAACAGTTCGCGATCCAACAGTCGGAGTACGGTCATAATTCTATCGACCAACTGAACACTCTTTACGCTCGTTGGGACATCAACCAAGAGAACGAGATACAATTTCCTCCTTATCCACAGTATTACTCATGGCCGCACCCACCACCGGAGTGGCCGGAATATATGCCACCACCATATCCGGCGCCTCCACCACAACCAGAAAACAACAACGACGACGAATGAAGATTAATGGTTTTATGTTTTATGTTAAGACTAGTTGAACTATTGTGTTTTTATGTTTTTAAGGTTTATGTTGAAACTTTCTATTTATGTTTTATGTTGAAACTTATATTTATGTTAGGCGATATTTTTGGCGCTATTTTAGGCGATATTTCTATATTGATGTGTTTAATTTAATTTTAAGTGATATTTTTGGATCAATTTTTACACTTATCTGATTTTTTTTGGAATTCCGCTGCAGCGGTGTAGAAAATAGGCTGCGGCGTGAGGTCTCTGCTGCTGTCGGATTTCTTCATCGTTGCGGCGAAAAAGTTCCCGAGAGCAAAAAAAAATTGAAAAAACTGTTCCGCCGCAGCGGTGAAGAAACTCGGCTGCAGCGCGACTGTTCCGCTGCAGCCGGATTTCTTCATCGCTGCGGCAGAAATGTTCCCGAGAGCAAAAAAAAGTTTTTACTAAATTTCCACTGCAGCGGCGTGGAAACTTGGCTGCAGTGAGACTGTTCCGCTGCAGCCGGATTTATTCATCGCTGCGGCGGAAACGTTCCCGAGAGAAAAAACGTTTTTGACAAAAGTTCCACTGCACCGGTGTAGAAACTAGGCTGCAGCGAGACTGTTCCGCTGCTGCCGGATTTCTTCATCGCTACGGCAATAATGTTCCCGAGAGCGAAAGTTTTTTTACAAAATTTCCGCTGCAGCGCTGTAGAACCTCGGCTGCAGCGGGGTTGTTCTGTTGCAGCCGGATTCCTTCATCGCTGCGGCAGATATGGTCATGAGAGAAAAAAAATAAATTTGACAAAATTTCCACTGCAACGATGTAGAAACTCGGCTGCAGCGAGGCTGTTACGCTGCAGCCAGTTTTATTCATCGCTGCGGCGGAAAAGGTCCCGAGAGCAAAAAAATTTGTCTACGCTACACCTGAGTTTACGCATGGCTGCGGCGTTCGCCGCAGCAAAAATCCTTAAAAATCAAATAAACTTTTGAATTATAAATTATAATGATACATTATTCAAACAAAAGTAGCATCAATATCCCTGCGAAGTAAATGAGAAACATCATCATCATCATCAAAATTATCAATCTCTTTGGAGACAAGTGGTAATCTGGATGTAAAAGAAGGAATACTAGTCATGTCTTTGTCTTCCTCTTCATCAATATTTCTTGCTTTCATATGAACCACTAATGATAACTCCGGATTGACAGGATCCGAAACATAGAACACTTGATTTGCTTGCGAGGCCAACATAAATGAATCATTCTCATAACAAGTTCGTTTAAAGTCGACAACGGTAACTCCGTCCTTGTCAACTTTAACGTAATTATTATTTGCCCATTTGCACTTGAATAATGGGACTCATAACCCACAATAATCAAGTTCCCATTTCTCTTCAATGTATCTGTAGTAATTCATAAAACCTTGCTTTGGATTCTTATCCTTTGCCGACGAAACATGCAATGCCTCGGCATAGAATGTAACACTAGAGTTTTGAACGGGATGCTTGTTATCTCTATCTCTTGTATAAAATGTAAATCCATTAACAGACCATGCAGTGTACCTGGTAACTATTGAAGAAGGCCCGCCAGATAGTTTACTCAACGTAAAAGAATGTCCCGACTCCTCAAACATTCGTTTTCCTAACCATTTTTTAAACGAACGGTTGTGCTCACCTTGTAACCATTTTTCATTTCTTGTTTTCTTTGGATCATTCGCCCTTAATTCATTAATATGAATATCCACAAATGGCATGATGTCGGAAACGTTGTGTACCACGTGAAGAGAGGCTCGTTCCCATTCTTTGCGATCGACGCTAGAATAAATACCTATACATAAAAATCTTGGTTACATAAACTTATTTTATGAATTAAACTAAACATAAAGTGTAACCAATAAAAGATACATGTAGATAAGGATTTTGATTCAAAACTCAAACTTTTGGGCACGCCAATTTTGTTTGCTTTAGCTAAATATTCAGAAGAAAACTCAATAGACTCTTCTGATATGTAATTTTCCACTATGCTCTCTTTCGGTCTATTGTAATTCTTAACATAACTCTTTCAGTACTTTTATGTAACGCTCGATTGGATACATCCACCTCAAAAACACAGGCCCATATAATTTCACTTCACATACCAAATGAACGGTTAAGTGAACCATGATGTCAAAAAACGAAGGTGGGAAGAAATTTTCAGCATACATAATGTTTTCACAAATTCTGATTGCATGTAATCCAAACGAACATGATCGATAACCTTTGAGCATATCGAGTTGAAGAATACACATACCTTGGATATTGCAAACCTCACATTGTTTGACAATATACCACGCAAAACGAGAGACAACATTTGTTGGAGTAACACATGACAATTGTGAGTTTTCATCCCAATTAGTCTCGAATCTTTTAAAGATACGAATCTCTTATAGTTTGAAGAATGACCGTCAGGTACCTTGATAGATGCGAACCATTTGCACAACTTCTTCTTCTCATTCCGATATAAAGTGTATTTCGCCGGTGCTAATTTTGTTTTTTTTCCTCCCTCTTGAGGATGCAAAATGCTCCTAATATTCATCTCCTTGAGATCCATTCTAGCTTTTATTCCATCTTTCGATTTATTTGGATCATCGAGAAGCATACCGATGATCGATTCGCAAACATTTTTTTCAATGTGCATAACATTCAAACAATGTCGAACATAGTGCGTTTTCCAATACGGGAGGTTGTAGAAAATTTATTTTTTTTCCAAGGATTATCTTTGAACGACTCTTTAGTGCAAGCATTCCGCTTTCGTTTCCCGAGCACATCATTGACGTTCTTAACCATTTCGTAGACATCTTCACCAGACAAAAATCTGAGGAGGAAGTCGTTCTTCTGTTTTTCCATCAAATGCCCGTTTCAATCGTCTATACGGGTGATTTGTGTTGGAATAGGTGTAGGGTTAAGAAAAATTTATCATTAACACATTAATGGTGGAATATAAAAATTTCTTTTACTAGTAAAACAATTTTTACTTACCTCAACAAAGTGCATGTACATGTTATGACTAAAAACATTATTTAATCTACTTGAATACTAACATTTCTTGTGTCTTCAAACTTGAAGCGTCTTGGGAAAGGTTGATCTTCTTCCTTGACTCGATTCCTTCACGTCTAGTCTTGAACTTGAGAAACATAAAGTTTCTATTACAAAAGTCTATAGAGGTTTAGAATGATTTGTGTGTAGGCACAATTAAACACAATAGCTCAAGAACAAGTCTATGAGCTAGAGAGCTAATTAAGCCTAAGTCTAATGAGGGACTTAGGTGCCAAAATAAAAGAAGTATTTTCTAGAGAGAGATACGGAGAAAAGTCGGCCAAGAGCAAGAGAGAACAAGGCAAAAGCTTAACCTTCGCATCTCTATGTCAATTATTCATTCATGAAATAATAATGTATTCATGACACAATATTTGATTTTTCCTTCCCCTTTCTCTCCTATGTTGGCCGGCCATGTACTTAGACCAAGGAGGAAATTTATTTCCTCACTTAGTTTATTTATTTCATTCTCAAGGAAATTCATTTCCTTTTTCCTTTTGGGTAATTATCTTTATAATTAAAGGGAAATAAAACTCTCCTCTTTTATGCATGTTAGCCGAATTCTACCTAGGGAAGGGGCATCTAGATGCTTCCTTATTTCTTTTAAGACAATTCTTAAAATACCCATTGTAGAATTATAATTGCACAAATAACGAAATTAATTTCATAATGCCTTAAACGACTTTTCGGCTTTAGAAAATAATTTATATTGTGGACAAAAATACCCTTTAGACATTTTCCGAGAAAAAGTCTAGTTCAACATTTGAACTTATTTTGACTTAGCTTTTAGTTTAACAATCCTACTCTAATGACCTGTAATAGTGACCTTATGGATCCAAATGAACAAATCTTGAGCTTCTATACTCGGACTCAAAAGTTCACAAACCTTTTCCGAGCATTAGCTTAATGTCAACTGACTAAACTAAAGAGTTGACACTGAGAATCTCTCGGTTCAAATGAATTTATTTTCTACTCAAATTAAACTTAATTATATTGAGCGGATCCATTGAATGTTATCCATGTTTACCCTTGATGAATATCATCAACTAGTTGGGATTTATAAAATTACCATTTTACCCTTCTAATTGTTATTTCCTCAACTCCTTTAGTACTTGCGAATAAGTTAGAAACAATGTATTGACGATGAGCTAACAATTTATATTGTTTCATCCAAATAAAGTTGCTACTTTATTTGGATACTGCGCAGTTCATTTATTCACAATCCAAGTAATAAAGCACGAGGTGATATATATTGCATCTCAGCAATCTTGTACATGAATTTCTACATATGAGAACTTCACAAAGTTGGTTCATGACATCTTCATAACTTAATATCTCACCAATAGGCCTTGTCTAGATCACGTAATCGATCTAGAATTTGACTTTCTCAAATGAGATTATTAATGCTATGAAATGACATGTCTCATTTCAGGATTTAGGTAAGCATGATGCGATTTATACATAGTGATCTTGAGATAGAAGATGTTAAATAGTTTGTTCTTCTATTGTCTCTAAAGGTGCACTGGTCAATTCATTATCTTTGAAAGATACACTGGAAGAACTATAGAGTTCCTAACTGTCTATGCCTCGTAACCAGACATCATAGATTCTTCCAACAATCATACTGGGATCAATAGTCCGTTGATCTTTAGATTGCGAATATACCGTTTTACTCAAACCATGAAGAGTTTGTTCACGCAAATTTACATTTGTCTCTTCATACATTGTTAGGTTTGATTAAGGACTATAAGACTATTGAATATCATGAATTTTCAATCAAACTAAAAAGGAATGAATGAACTTTTCAACTTTTATTAATTTAATCAGCAAATTACATCAATATGTAAATAAACAATGTTCTTGTGGCCATCTCTGCCAACAAACTCCCACTTGACTTAAAGAAGATGAGAGTAGTCCTTCATGCCTAATCCGTCTCGATGTTGGTCGAAGGCCTTGTTGGATAGGGCCTTGGTGAAAGGATCTGCGAGGTTGTCCACCGTCGAGATCTTCTTCACCTTCACCTCTCCGTGCTGCACGATCTCTCTAATCAAATGGTATTTCCTCTCAATATGTTTAGAGCGCTTATAGCTTCTAGGTTCCTTTGAGTTAGCAATATCCCCACTATTATCACCATAAAATGTGATGGGCTCGTTGACATTTGGAACAACTTCCAAATACTTATGGAATTTTCTAAGCCATACAGCCTTTTTGGATGCTTCACAAGCAGCCACATATTTTTCTTCCATGGTGGAGTCAGCAATGCAAGATTGCTTGATACTCCTCCAAACTACAAATCCACCATTCAGGATGAACACAAATCCTGAAGTGGATTTCCTGGAATCCTTATCTGCCTGAAAGTCGGAATCGGTATACCCCGTCATAGTCAGGTTAGTACCTGAATATGTAAGCATCAAGTTCCTAGTTCTCCGAAGATACTTAAGAACATGCTTAACAACAACCCAGTGCTCGGGTCCAAGATTTGATTGGAAACGGCTAACTACGCCAACGGCAAAACATATATCCGGTCTAGTACATAGCATACATGAGACTTCCTACGGCTGAAGCATAGGGAATCTTTCTCATGTCCTCAATCTCTTGTGTAGTCTTGGGAGACTGGTCCTTAGAGAGTGAGACTCCATGTCTAAAGGGGTTTAGGCCCTTCTTGGAGTTTTGCATAGCGAAGCGATCCAACACCTTATCTATATAAGATGCTTGGGAGAGCGACATGGTCCGGTTCTTTCGATCTCAAAAGATCTGAATCCCCAGAATGTACGCAGCTTCCCCTAGATCCTTCATATCAAACTGCTTAGCTAACCAGATTTTAACCTCAGATAATTTTCCTACATCATTACCAATGAGTAGTATATCATCGACATACAGTACCAGAAACACAACCTTTCCCTAGTGTTTCAATTTATAGACACAAGGTTCATCTATTGACTGTTCAAAATCGAAGCCTTTTATAGTTTCATCGAATCTAATATTCCATGATCTAGATGCTTGCTTTAATCCATAAATGGATTTAAGAAATTCATAGACCTTGTGCTCTTGATCACTTTCCAAGAAATCGTTTGGTTGAACCATGAAAATGCGCTCGTCAAGATTGCCAATCAGAAAGGCAATTTTAACATTTATCTGCCAGATCTCATAATCAAGAGCGACTACTATGGATAGAAGTATATGGATCGATTCAAGCATTATGACTGGCGAGAAGGTTTCTTCATAATCGATACCTTCCTTTTGGGTATAACCCTTAGCCATTATTCGCGCTTTGAACGTCTCAACGTTCCCATCCGGACCCCTTTTCTTCTTCTAGATCCACTTACACCCTACAAGTTTAACCCCTTCAGATAGGTCTACAAGTTTGTTGACATACATCGAATGCATCTCAACTTTCATGGCATCAAGCCAAAGGTTTGATTCAGAACCAGCCATTGCTTGGCTGTAGGAAACAGGATCATCCATGTCAGCGATGGCTACAAGAATATCTCCATAAGACATGTACCTGTCAGGTTTTTTCGGAAATCCTCCCACTACGTCGAAGTCCTACTTGACGAGGTTCTGTATTGTTAGGTTGCATTTAAGTTGGGGTAAGAACAGTTCTTACAGATGAGGTAGAAGCATCCTCACCCAACTTTTCTTCAAGCACAATTTTGCTTCTAGGTTTCGTATTTTTTGTATAGTCCTCCTCAACGAAACGAGCATTAGTGTTGACAAACGTTTTGTCGTCCTCGGGACTATAGAATGTGAAACCTTTGGTTTCCTTTGGATATCTAACAAACACGCATAATTCTGACCTTCTAGCCAACTTGCTAGTCTTTTGCCATAGCACATGTGCGGGGCAACTCCAAATTCTGATGTGGCTTAAACTAGCTTTACGCTCAGTCCATCGTTCATAAGGAGTACCAAGGACCGTTTTAGACGGAACTTGGTTCAGAATATATGCGTCAGTTTTGAGGGCATATCCCCAAAAGGAATTCGGGAGTGACGAGTAACTCATCATTGATCTAACCATATCCATCAAAGTTCGATTCCTTCTCTCTGACACTCCGTTTTGTTGAGGTGTGCCAGGTGCTGTAAGCTGAGAAGCGATACCTTCTTCTTTAAGAAAGTCATCAAACTCTTCAGAAAAGTACTCACAACCTCGATCAGATCAAAGGGTTTTGATCCGTTTGCCAGTTTGCTCCACTAAAGCCCGAAAAACCTTAAATACATTAAAGGTTTCGGATTTGTGTTTGAGAAAATAGACAAATCCATATCTTGAGTAATCATCGGTAAAGGTAACGAAGTATTCATATCTTGAGTAATCATCAGTAAAAGTAACTAAGTATTTATAAGAGAAAGGTCCTTTGGTCATTTTTCTTTCTATACAGGATTCACAAGTCGGCAGTGAGCCTATTGCAGAGGCTTTGAGTGGACCATCCCTCACAAGTCTCTTAATCCTATCTACACTAATATGATCAAGTCTTAAGTGCCAGATATGTGTTGATATTATTAGATCAGAGGATCCATTAAGTTTGATCCTCTTGGGTTCCCTAATTAGATCATTATCTATTTCAGTGTCTAATAGCAAAATTTGTGTAATATAAACAATTCTTTAAATATGCATCAGTGATAAATGAATTGGAAGAAGTAATACGAATTCCATTATCAATAAACATTAAATAATAATTCTGCTCAACAATGTGAGCTACAAGTATTAAGTTTTTCCAAAGGAAAGAAAAAAAGACATATTATTCAAATTTAAAGTTTTGTCTTCAAAAGACAATGTCACGGATGCCACAGCCTTAGCAGACACCAAGTTCTCATCACCCCACTTGAAATAGAAGTCGCCATCCTCTAAGCTTTTACTTTTCCTGAACCTATTCAAGGAACAACAAATTTGGTTAGTAGCAGTGGAGTCAATAATCCATGATGATACATTATCAGCTACTAAACAATCTTCGGTAACCAGTAGAATACTTTTCCCTTTAGTCTTCAGGTAGGCAAGACAGTTTCTATGCTAGAGTCCCTCAGCGGTGTGAATCTCCTTCATCAGCTCGGTAACAGTGTACCCTAACTTATTGACGGAGTACTTCAGCTTGAAAGTATCGAAAGATTCAGGGAGAGTTTCCAAGATCATATCTATTTTGTTTCTCCATCAATCTCAGAAAATTCAAGGATTTCCATGTCATTGAGATAAATTATGATCAGTATTATGTTTTCTCTAATAGGAGTCCTAGCTTTCATACGACAGTTCACAAACTGTTGAACTTTTTGTTATCTAGCGTGACGCCTTTGCCCTTCAAACATCTTATAGAGATTGAAGAGCATGGTTTAGGCCGAATCAATATCACGATGATGTTGTTGCAACATATTGTTCATCGATGCTAAAACATAGCATCTCACAATCTCATCTGATCAGATTAAGGCCGCTAGGGCGCCCTTGTCCTCTTGAGTAGAATCAGTATTCGTTTCACGAGGTCATGGGGTTGGTGAGTACCTAATTGTGGTTGTCCTTCGAAAAGACGATGTCTAGGTTATGTTTCTTGTTTACGTAGTTTTCCGTTCCCGTTAATTCGAGGAAAGGATGATTGAGAATGTGTTTAGAGACGTGTTGCCGATTGTTGAAAAAATTTATGATTAGTCTTTTGTTTAGGATTTTAAGTTTAATTTTATTTACACAAGAATAAATCCAAAGGTGTTATGAACAAAATGAAAATTTTACTCCTTCGAGGGAAGGCCGCAAAAAAGTCGCCTTTCATAAGTACATGAAACATCATTAATGCATAGTCATGATGTCAATACATCAACGTTTGATTAACCACCTTTTAAAAAGTTTGATCACTAAAATCTTTTCGCAGGGCCACGAGGGAGGATTATTAGAGATTGAGTCTAACTGTGTGACCAAGAACTTAGTTCAACAGGATCTACTTTGAAAACAATATGCCGAGGGGAGGCCTTGTCTCATCGTTTCACTTTTGAATGTAGCTATAAAAGCAATGTTAGGAACAATGCGTCTATGAGTAATCTCATTTAAGAGAGTACCACAAGGGTGACTCTTAGTCCGGCGACATGTGCACTTCACATTAGTGTTGGGGATCGCTGGTTGCAAACAATATATACAACCCTCCCACTTTGTTTTTAGAAAAAATAAGGGGATCTTGGATTACAAACAAGTGCAATCCTCCCACTTAATTTTTGGAAAAATGGCACGTCTACTCTTGTACATATAGGAAACATGTTTCCATTAGCAAAGAGAGATAGAGTGGATCACTAGAAAAAAGAACCCTAAAATTGATATTTGTGAGGGGAGAGCAGTGTTAATGCACTAAGGCACAAGGAACATACTCGGATCTTTTTGTCTATTAAATTTATTTTTCCTAAGGAAAGTGTGTGAGATTAATAAATCGTCACTTTTGCACTTGAAAGTTTTTGAGATTAAAAATCTCCTAAAACTAATATATTTATCTTCATGACATCTTCCTTCATGGAGTCTTCATGGTGGTTGAGCGCGAGAACGTCGGAAAACCACGATTGCAAAGAGAAGAGGGGAGGAAGCTAGGAGTCGCAAAATCCGGATTAAAAAAACTGGACTCGCGGACTGCCGTACACCTCGGGATTAAAAGCTCATAAATGACACATCCGGTATCCGATTGAGCTGAAACCAATTGCATTGGATGCTAACTTTCGTACCTTAAATTTTGTTCAAGAACCACTAATTTCAAGGTCCGAGCAAAGAGTTATGTCTGTTTTACTGAGCCATAACAATTTGTCCAGAATTTGAAAAATAATTAAAAGGTATGTCGGATCTAGGTGTAAAGAGAAAGAGGTTTATTGAAACATTTTAATTATATGTTTTGATTTCAATTGTGTGTTATATTAACATGTTAATAATTCAACACAATATAAAATAAACAACATAATATAAAACATTCAATAACAAATTTAAACTAGAAGTGCAATAAACTGGTTTAAACTATGTACACAAATTTTCAAACTTGTCAAAAAAATTATTTTGAGAATGCTAAACATAAAATAATTTAAAACCGTTTTTAATGTATTTATATAGCATATTTAACAAGTGGAAAATCAACACAAATTTAATTTTAAAGGTCATACCAAAAAATTAAAATTTTGTAATATCTAGTCTTTGAAAAACCATTATTTAAGTAATTTTAGAAAACAATTTTCTTATAATGATTTTTAAATAACATGTACATGCTTAACTTTGACCATAGCTCTGATACCATTTGTTGGTAAAAATCATCGATGACCAAGAAAAACTGTCATTTTTCCATGCTTCAACCGAATGGAAGATGTCTCTTTTATGCAAATTGGACAACCAATCGAGCATTTCACTGAGTATCGTGATAAGTTTCCATAAGCCGGAAAATCGTTAATAGTACACATCAAAATTGCTCTTAAATTGAACGAATCTCCACAGTAAGCGTCTTTGACTTCAAATCCTTTCTCCCATAGTATATTCAAGTCATCAACCAATGGTGCTAAATACACATCAATATCATTACCTGGTTGGCTCAGTCCCGATATCAATAGCGTTAACATCAAATACTTTCTCTTCATGCACAACTTTGGAGGGAGATTGTCGTTCACAAGGATAACCGGCCACACACTGTATTTACTACTCATCATGCTGAATGAATTCATGCCATCAGACGCTAAACCAAGACGCAAATTTTGAGGATCACGACTGAAATCCTTATACTCTAAATCAAAGGATTTCCATTGTGAAGCGTCTGCAGGACGTCTCAACATACCATCATCGATACGCTTTTCGGATGTCTCACACACTGTTTTTCGCGTGTATGACATTAGTAAACAATCGTCTAAACCGCGGCATTGGAGGAATGTACCATAATGACTGCAATAAATTTAATCAATACAAAAATTATAAAGATGAAATTTAATAATTAAATTGTAAAAAGTTGCGTACCTTAATCAGGACTCCTTTAACCCCGTCACGAGGAATTTTACCCTTCTTCCACCTTAACTCACCGCATGTGGGACATTGATCAAGATCTTCATTCTCATTCCTATATAAAACACAATCATTCGTACACGCATGAAATTTCTCGTACTTCATTCCTAATGTGCCCAAAGTTTTTTTCGCCTCATACATACTCAAAGGCACTTTATTGTCCTTCGGAAATGCATCTTTAAGCGTTTGCATCAATAATGTCAAGCTTGTGTTTGTCCAACCACCTGACGCCTTCAAATGAAATAAAGTTACTAAAAATGATAATTTCGAATATTTCGTGATGGGATTGGTGCCCACGAAGGAGATTTTAGACATTGAAATACTTTATGTATTTAATATTTGCTGAAACATTGATATTAATAAATATTCATTCTTTTGAAGATTGTGTTTAGTTATGTTTAAGTTATGCACTGAAACTATCTTCAACGAAAAGAGTGTTATGTACATACTTGACAAGATAACCCATTGTGACCAGTTTGAAACATTTGTTCGCAATCTAAAGATCGATAGACCAATCGAGTCTTAGTAATGATTGTTTGGATGAATCATGATATCTCATCTTGTGATATAGAGAGTCGTGACTCTATGATTCATGCTTGGTATCTTATAGAAGATAATGAACAAGACCTGTGACACTTAGAAGCTCGAGACAAAACTGTTTACACACTCGAGGTTTCAAGTTCACAACTGAAGGAGTATTATGATACTTACCTTAATCCTGAAGTGAATATGTAATTGACATTACACTTTGTGACATTTGATTTGTCAATGGGCAATGACTAAGTTTTAGTTACACCTGACCCGACTGTTGGTGTCACAAGGATGTGATGTTGGGTTACGTGATTCACAGATATGGAATTCATGTAATAACAATGCAAATGCATTAGTATCACACTATGCTTTGTTATGAGAGTGTGAATGAATAAACCTGGCCAGGTATTCATTGAATGAGTTCATTCTTTGATTAAAACATGTGACATGTAAAGACATCTCACTTTATGTTTTTCTCATTCACAAATAACAAAGGAGTTAGTGAAATAATAACTCAAGGGGTAAAACATTAATCTTATATTCCTCTTAGATACTGATACACATGAAGGGTAATATCATATACTCTGTGGATCGTGTGAGAAATGGTTTTATCACATCAAACATAAAATATGCGCATATGAACAGAGAGATTATCACATCAAAAGACGGAAAGGGTTTGTGAACTTTTGTGTCCGATCTTTATTCTAAAGCTTCGTTCATGTGGGTCCATGAGGTCTCAATGATAGACACTTGGAAGAGATTAAAAGAACTGGAATTATTGATTTACTCATTAAGTATAAATTGTGATTTATACCGAGAAAGTTATTTTCTTATAACTCAATAAATAATTAGTTATTTATTTTGGTTATTGAATCATAGAGTATGATTATGTAGATAATAATACACTTGAATGATTTGATTCGATAAAGGAAGAAAATAAATTATTTCTCATTTCGTAGTTATTCGATAACTATAAAATAATTTAATGATGTGTCATTAAATATAATGAGAGTTCTAAATTAATTTTAGAAAATAAATCAAATATATTTGGGATAAAAATGAAAGATTTTTGGATGAGTAGGAGAGAGGGAGTTGGCCGAATTCTTTAAGTGTAGGGTCATGGGTCTGACCCAGCTTAAGCCTATTTATAACTGTATAAATAAAGCTCAATGGAACCCTAATCACTTAACCCTAACCCTAGTAAATTTTTGGCAGCCTCTCTCTCTCTCTCCCTATAGACACTCGGCCGAAGTCCCAAGAAAGAACAAGAGAGAAAAGTGTTTTCTATTCTTCTTCAAAGATTCCCAATCGTTCATGAAAGCCCACCCTTTCAATCTCAATAATTCCTCTTGTATTATTGTTAATTTCTCACTCGTGGTGTTTGATTTATATTGTGCTATTTTAATACTTTAAAAATTGTTTTTAAAAACATTTAGAAAGCCAAAAATCAATTTTAGGTTTCTATCCGGCGAGTTTTGGCCTTCCAGTGCCATTCCGGCGAGTTTTGGCCTTCCAGTGCCAATCCGGCGACTCCAGTCCGGCAATGCCAATCCGGCGAGGGGACTCCAGTCAGGCGAGGCGAATCCGGCGAGGGGATTCCTGTCAGGCGAGGCGAATCCGGCGAGGCATCCCAGCTATCTCCAGTCCGGCGAGGTTTCCTTCATCGCGCAGGTCCCGGCGAGGCTTCCCAGTCCGGCGAGCGTGCAATCCGGCTAGATCTCCCTGTCAGGCGAGTTCCCCATGCGGCGAAGGTCTCCTATCCGGCGAGCGCCCAGTCCGGCGAGGCCCTCAAGTCCGGCGAGCACCCTGTGAGGGGAAAAATCCTAGGGAGATCTAGTTCGACGTAGCCTCCGGTAGGCGCCCATTCTGGCGAACCTCCCCAGTCCGGCGATGGTGTTCCCAGGCATTCCGGCGAGCGTTTTTCAGCGTTTTTGACGTGACGTAGCATTCCGACGATAACTAGCAACGTCAAGGTTGTTTACAACCTTTAATGTGAGTAATTCTCAATTTATTAAATAACTATAAATTATATAAATTGTTATATAGATTGTTTAGCTTATTTAATTGTTGAGTATGTGTTTTTATAAATAGTTTATAATCACTTAATAAATTTTAATGCCTTAGCGGTTGTTTAAATATATTAAAATTAGTTTTAATATATTAGATCTAATTATAATTTTCCGCCACATAAGATGTGTATTATAACTAATATTGTTTAAATTGTTGAATAAATTCCTACATTTTGTAAACCCTTCGTACAACGATGTTTCTGCATCATTCATCATAGACTCAAATAGTTCCGGCCGCTCAACAAAATCATCCTCCAAATCATTCATCATTCCACACATATCATCAACATCATCTTTGTCAACATCGATTTTGTGTGTCGCCGTAGATCGAAAAACTTCACCATGGTAAAACCATATTTGATACGACGTCATTATTCCATATGCAAACAAATGGTTTCAAACAACCTTAATTGGAAAATATCTATGATTTCCCATTGCACACAAGGAGAACGAATTGACTCATCCTTCATATTTTCTCTAGCAAAATCACAAAATTCATCCACACCTTTTTCATATATCTCACTTAATCTATTCTCCCACATTCAATTCCTCATCTTCGTATAATATTGACATCTTCATGAAAAATATACAGCCCTAATTAGCATATAATATAAACCAACACAAAATTGAGATCAATACTAAGAAATACTTACAAGTTTTGAACGTATACACGAGATCTAGTTGAGGAAATGACACAGATCCGGGCGAATAGAGTTTTGTAATGATTTTCGAAATAGAACAATTGTAAAAAATAGTAAAATTAAGGAGTTTATATAGTCTCAAAATTCTCGCCGCAGCTCGGAAATCAAACCGCTGCGGCGACATCTTTTACAACGTTTTATATAAACGTTGTGGAATCATATTTCGCCGCAGCGAAGTCAAAAATTCGTTGCAGCGGGATATCTTCGCGGCGACGTATTTTATACATCACTGCGGTGAAAACGGTCCAGGGAGTTAAAAAAACAATAAAAACTTACGCCGCAACGGTGTAGGAAACGCTCTGCACCGAGGTCATCTCGTCGCAGCAACATTTCAACACCGCCGCGGCGGAAATTCACCCGAGAGCAACTCTTTTTGGATGAAATTCTCGTTGCAGCCATGTTAAATTGTGGCTGCAGCGCGAGGTCCTCGCCGCAGCATGGTTTCTACACCGCTGCGGCGGAAAAGTTCCCGAGAACATAAGAAATCCTGGAAAAAGTTCCGCCGCAGCAGTGTAGAAGTCCCGCCGCAGCAAAGTTGCTCCCACAACGCTTAAATTTATCCGTTGTGGGAACTCGCTGCAGCGAAAATTGTACTTCGCCGCAACGAAAACCGTACTTCGCCGCAACGAGATCCCACAACGGATGTATTTAAGCGTTGAAGGAGCGTTTAAAATGAATTTTTTTTCGACACCACCGCGGCGGAAATTCACCCGAGAGCAACTTTTATTGGATGAAATTCTCGCTGCAGCCATGTTAAATTGTTGTTGCAGCTCGAGGTCCTCGCCGCAGCATGGTTTCTACACCGCTGCGACTGAAAAGTTCCCGAGAACATAAGAAATCCTGGAAAAAGTTCCGCCGCAGCGGTGTAGAAGTCCCGCCGCAGCAAAGTTGCTCCCACAACGCTTAAATTTATCCGTTGTGGGAACTCGCTGCAGTGAAAACTGTACTCCGCCGCAACGAGATCCCATAACGGATGTATTTAAGCGTTGAAGGAGCGTTTAAAATGAATTTTTTTTCGACACCACCGCTGCGGAAATTCACCGAGAACAACTTTTTTTGGATGAAATTCTCGCTGCAGCCATGTTAAATTGTGGTTGCAGCTCGAGGTCCTCGCCGCATCATGGTTTCTACACCGCTGCGGCGGAAAATTTCCCGAGAGCATAAGAAATCCTGGAAAAAGTTCCACCGCAGCGGTGTAGAAGTCCTGTCGCAGCGAAGTTGCTCCCACAACGCTTAAATTTATCCGTTGTGGGAACTCGTTGCAGCGAAAATTGTACTCCGCCGCAGTGAGATCCCACAACGGATGTATTTAAGCGTTGTGTGTGCGTTTAAAATGAATTTTTTTTCGAAATTTTCAGTTCATTCCCAAAAAATTTCGAACTAAAACATATTTTTTTCTATCTTTCTGCTCATTCTCTCCCTCTCCCGCCCTCTCATCTTCTCCCTCTCTCCCGCCCTCTCCTCTTTTCCCTCTCTCCCACCCTATCCTCTCCTCCCTCTCCGCCCTCACACCCCTCCTCGCCCTCTCTCCCCTCTCCGCCCTCACACCCCTCGCCCTCTCCGTCTCCTTCCTCTCACCCCTCGCCCCTCGCCCTCCCGCCCTTTCCGTCTCACCCTCCGCCCTCTCCCCTTGCCCTCCCGCCGTCTCCCTACGCCCTCCCTCTCACCCTCTTGCCCTCTCCCTCCGCCCTCTCCCTCTCACCCTCTGCCCTCTCCTCTCGCCCTCTCTCCTCGCCCTCTCCCTCTCCCTCTCCTCTCGCCCTCTCTCCTCGCCCTCTCCCTCCGCCCTCTCCCTCTCCATCTCCCTCTCACCCTCCGCCCTCTTCCCTCGCCCTCTCTCTTCGCCTTCTCCCTCTTGCCCTCTCCCTCTCGCCCTCTCCCTATCCCGCCCTCTTCCCCTCTCCATCTCTCCCTCTCTTCCCTCCACGCTCTCTCCGGACTTCCTTTGGTATGTTTTCTTATGTTTTTTTAATTAGAATGTTAATGTTAGTGTTAATTGGATTTGTGCATTTTAATTTGTGTTCTACTAGGTTCGATGTCGTCTACTACCACTAGTACTAGCAATAATAGCCTTAAAAAAGTTAGACGACTCTTATCGGTAGATTTTGAGGAATCCGGAAAACGAAGAAATACTCTTATGAGTCGAGTTAATAAGTTATCATTTGATGAAAAAGGTCAACCAATAGGTAAAGAGGGAGACGAATTGTTGAGTTATTTTGGTGTGTTAGCTAGAGATCACGTTTCTATTTTGATGCGCGATTGGAGGTTAAAAGAGAACAATCAAATAAAAGAGCGTATCTGGAACGAAATACAAGAAGGATTTGACATTAAGATTGAACGAAAACATGATTGTCTGATGAGAGTTGGAGAAGCGGCAAGGTTGTTTCGTCATGAGTTGTATCATGATCTAGTCAAAGACAAAAGCAACGAACCTAGCATTTTAAAGAGACCGACTTGTGTATTGAAATTTTTCACAAGTATTACCGAAGAAGATTGGATTAAGTTTGTGGAGTACAGAAAAACAGAAGTTTTCAAACAATCATCGGATAGTGGAAATTCAAATATCTCAAAAATCAAATACAAATCACGAACCGGCCGAAATGGATATCAAAAACTCGATCAACAAAAGGTTAGATTTATTTAATTTATATTTACTTCATATTACTTAACTCTTTGTTAATCGATTGTATTATTGTAGTATAATGAATAGGGAGTATGGGCTACAAAAGAGGAATTGTGGTTTGACTCGCGGAAGAAAGACGTGGCAACATTCAAGGTCAATGACGCCAAAGAAATGGCGGAAAAAATTGTAAGTCTTATATATATTTTATACTATTACTATTATATTATTAACTAACAATAATATGTGTATAGCAATTATTATCTCAACAAGCAACGGAAGGGTCTTGGAGACCGGAAAATGGAAAAATTATATTACATGAAGCCTTGGGAACATCTCGCCAATGCGGTCAATCGAAGCACTCTACGCGATTCAAGTATTATGTCCCTCCAAGTTCGAGTGAAAATGAGAAAAAGATGCAACAACAATTAAATATGCTTACGTCATTAGAATGGAGAAATTAGGAGGAAATTAAGGCATAAATTTGAATGAGTATATGTCTAGTTGTGATAATATGAAGGAGCGTAGTCATGAGCATGTGTGAGATACCCAATCTCGACAAAGAGATGGTCAACGATGAAGTCCCATTTATACCAACCGCGAATTTAGGTAAGTTTTTTGTATTGTTATTAGTATATATTAATTAGATATTTATGTATAGCATTATGAATGTTTATTATTTTTGTAGAACACGATGATGTGTGCATGGATATTCTTCAAGACGAAGGAAATCTCCAAGTGGTTAATAAGAAAAATAGTGTTCGTGCTAGTAACTCCATGTTCGGAAGAAAACGTCGAATGTCGTCTATT
Source organism: Urtica urens (assembly GCA_958296335.1). Taxonomy (NCBI): domain Eukaryota; kingdom Viridiplantae; phylum Streptophyta; class Magnoliopsida; order Rosales; family Urticaceae; genus Urtica; species Urtica urens. The sequence goes on along the minus strand of OY282520.1, from coordinate 10,531,117 downwards.
TATTGACGATGTTTCGGATACCAGTATCATTCGTGTTGCGGACGGACGGGCGTATAAGATTGGAGCCATAATTCACTTTATACCAACGGAGGAAGAAAATATATGAGTAAGTGTTTTAGGAGTGTTGGTTAAAAAAGCGAAATTGCCAATTCCTACCGAAGAAGCCATCACCATTGAAGATTCCATGGGTTGGTTCGTTGAGTGGTCAAATTGGCAAAGTGGAGCCGCGGTCCGGTTGTCAAACAACAATAAAAAATGACTAATGAGAATCAACCGAGTCCCGATGACGGTAAAAAAAAATCAATACAAGCTTATTAATGCAAAATTTTGATTGCTCGCTCAACATGCCAACAAAATCATGTTACCTTGAGGGGATGTAATCATGGTTTTTAAAGTGTCGCTGCTATCTCGATTTCGATATGCTTTGATGATATTTTTTATTTTTTGCGGTACGACGAAATTAGCACGGGATGCATATTGATAAACATGGAATAAGTCTTTATTTTACAAGTTTTTTTTCATAAATATCTAATTTTTTATGTCTTGATGAAATTAATATTTTATTTGTTATAGTTATCTACGTTCAAGGTTAGAAAAGGTAAAGAAAAATCACGTACCTATTTCTCGATACGAGTGTAAGTTCTCACATGCCAACAAACAACAAAGATGATTTTTTGTCTAAACGAGTCAAGGACGTTGTAAACATTGTACGTAAATGTAGGATCGATCAATTAGTGTTGATGCCGTATAATATAAATGCGCATTGGATGCTCGTTGTAATTTACCTTTGGAGAGATAATGCCTCGTTTTTTGATCCGTTGAAGAAGAAAGTACCGCAAGATCTAACTCGATTGATAAAAAGGTAATAATTTCTTTTTCAAATCAAGATATTAATGTACATTCATCTCTTAACGTTTTTCTTATGTTTTCCATGTAGGGTGTGTCGGGATTTTAATCTTGAGCACCAAGACGTCAATTGTAACGAGCAATTAACTTATATCAAGCAATGCGTAGCTCCGAGACAATACGGAAACACGTAATGCGGGTATTTTGTGTTATCAAATATGCGTTGTATATTTGTAGGAGGTATAGAGAGAGCGAGAGAGGAATGGGTAAC